>CM021732.1:22143007-22352657 GCA_011075105.1 Heteronetta atricapilla | reverse complement strand
AAGTCAAGGCCAAAGAAAAGAGTTGTTAGTAACTGGGCAGTTAATTGCTACAGGTAGTTTTTGCTTGTAATTAGCAATTGTTATCCTGAGGTCAGCTTCATTTAGAAAATGTCAGGACAGCCTGACAAAGCAGCCCAGGCTTCTGGTTGCAAGAAAGAAAGATGGAAGCATTGCAAGTAGCTTAAATGTTTAACAGTGGAAACAGGAAAAGAAGGAGCAAGAGCAAACATTATTGTTGGCCTCAAGTGAATTATAAAGGAAGCAAGCCAATGAACCTGCAAGGAAGCAAAGGTAGGGTTCAGACTAAGAACAAGTGATTACAGGCATATTATCTTGGTCCATGAAGTCCATCGCTGTTGATTTTCAAAACATCAAAGTTAAAGGCAGATCCTGGTACTCAGAAGTCATTAAAGAGGGGGGTAAGAAATGTTCTGTGACTAAACGCAGGAGAAATTTCACACGTGAGTGGGCAAGGGAGAGGAGGACCATCACTGACAAGAAGCAAAGTGCACAGAACAAACAAAAACGAAGAGGTGGGGACAACAATGATTAACTGCAATTGAGCTCTTAATGGAGACAGATTAATTTCAGGTTCTACAAGAGAAAGGCATGAAATCTGTACTCTGTTATCTGATCTGATACTGAGGAAGAGGGTAGTTATTTTAAAGGAGATTCATATGGTTGATAACGAGGAAGGAAATAAGAACAAATTTAAATTAAGACGTGGGAAACCAGGGAGAAACAAAATAACAAACACTGTCAAGGAGATGGACTAGATGACCTTGAAGGTCTTCTCTATCTCATGCTTGTTTGACCCTTAAGGAAGACAGCAGGGTCTCTGTAGCGGAAATTTTAATGGCCAACTTCAGCAGCTTTGTCCAGCTACAAAGAGTCTTCTTTTTCTGCAACCCCTCTGTCGTTTTAGCGTTACAAAGTTACGGAAGTGCAGCTCTTGAGTTTCATCAAATCATATCTTTAAAATATTGGCAACGAGTAGAGGTGCAGCTTCTCTCCTTTTACAGTCCAAGTGTGGTGGTATCTCTGTTGTGAATTATTTTGATGTTTTTCCAGCTGTCTTCCTATATTGCTTTGTACTCTGCTGAGACTGTCCAGGATATTTAGCTGTGCTGATATGCAGTCACCTCACAAAGAAGCCACCCTGTTCACATGCTGGCGTGCATCCAGTTTGTCTCTCTGGAGAGACAAAATGCTGGCATGCATCCAGCTTGTCTCTCTGGAGCCATTTCATTGCATGAGATTTGAACTGGGCTGTCCTGCATGTTCCAGCTCTGTGGGGAAAAAGAATGAGGGTATACGAGTCTCTGGACACTTACCCATGGTGTAATGAGCTGCTGGAAAGCATCTTCTCCAGAGCTGCTCTTCACCCTCTATTTTCTTTCTCTTCTGGGCAGCCCTCGCACTCACTTAGCCCCCAGACCCTGCACAAGAAGCATTTGAGAAGTTCACTGAGGTATAAAGGACTCAAAGCAAATCCAGCACTCTTGTGGCATGTTCCCAGCAAGCCTTGATCATATAAGCTCTGTGTGAGCAGCACCATGTCATGTTCTGGAAGTTCTTCTTTCTGAACCCTTTGGAGAGGGAGGTTCTGTAGCAACAAACTCCGGACATGGCTTATTAGTTCTGAGAAAACCAAGTTTTCTTTAATACCAGTGGCTGCTCTGTTGTGATTGACTTGCAAGTCAGCGTTTGTAAACCTCTTGGTCAGGTGTCTGAAAGCTGTGGAGCTGCTGGGGGTCCCCCAGGGCAGTGGCGCAGTTGATGCCCAGCTCCTCCAGTTGGATCCTTGCTTGGACAACTCGCAGCAGCAGCCTGATTGGAAATGCCAGGATCACCTATCAGGAATTTGTGAAATTCTCTGAAATTTGTGGGTGGAGGCTCACACTAATTGGACCCAAATGCAGATAGTTTGTCCAGCTTTGGTTTTATAGACAATATGTGCTGTGTTAGGGTGTGGGAGAGAGTGTACAAACACAACTGGAAAAGCCCCCTGTATATACTGTCTTTTAACTGAGTACGACCTAGAGAGAGAAAGAATAAACATTAGCAAACATTTCTGGCTCTTCCCTAACCTTTGCTATGAAATCATCTGATAACGTATGGTTTGATTTTTTAAAATGACTTTTTATTGGATCATGTCAGTATAAAAGAGTTAATCACTCACAAACATATATACACAACTCCTAAAGACTAGACTCCGTTCATTTTAGTGTTTTTTGTTTGTTTGTTTTCCACAATAAAAAGGAGAAGCCATGAAGAATGTCTTGAGCATGAGTTGGTGAATCCAGGCAAAACTAGGAAAAAACCCGCCCTTTTTGTGTTTTATGGTACTCCACTATCTTTTTAAAGTTATGTTTTTGTGTCAGCACTCAGCAGATCTAAGGTGAGATAAAGTGTCCATTCTTTTATTCCCCCCCCCCCTTTTCCCCCATAGCGTCTGGGATCTTATAACCAAAAAACCCTTATGATTTATCAGCCCTAATTGTCTCGCAGTGGGGTTTCAAAGAAGGGATCATTAGCACACCCAGACATAACGCAGATGTTCCAGTGCTGACATGTCAGCAGAAGGAGTGCATTTCTCTTTTGCCTCCTCCCTCTTCCTTACTGTTATCTAATCTCGTTCCCCTCAACACATTTGTCATTGCTATCGGTGTGATGTTTGGTAGTAGGAGCAAAGCGAAGGGAACGGTGCTGCCAGCAGCTGGGCTTCGAGGCCCCGTGCGCCCCTCTGTGCCTGCTCATTCACTGCCAGGTGTGCTCTGCTGTGCGTGGCCGCGGGTGGAGGGAGCTGGTAGGGATCAGCAGCACCGCCTGGGATTCACGGGCAGCCCACCTGCCGTGTCTGTGTGTCACACCCGAGAAAAACACCCCAACAACATCTCACCTGCTTCATGCCCCAGTGAACATCTCACCTGCTGCCCTGGCTTCATGCCCCTGTGATGAGGCCCTTCCCATGAGGCTGGTAAACTGCAGGACATCTGGGGAAAAAAGCTTATGACAATTCAGCTTCTGCTGCATGTTTATTTTAGCAAAGCCAAAGTATTATTTATAAGGATTTTCCTTTAAAAGTAAACGTCCTCTGGCCTGAGGAAGAGCAATAAATGCTCAAAATTATGTCCTTGATCTAGAATTAATCTGGATGACTGGACAAGAGGGTAAAGAAGGGATGAAGCAAGTGCTTCAATTTATAAAGCAGATGGTTTTCTTCCAGCTGCCTGGCCCTCAGCGTTGGGGAGAACAGAAGCCACAGGCGGCCTGGGTCTGAAAATGTAAAGAGTAAAAATGGTGTTTGCATTTTGAAATGTTTCCTTTAAGGAAAAAACCACCACCAACAACAAATGAGAAACAAAAGAAGGATCACAGATAGCCATTTTGATAAGAAACGTTTCTCAAAGAAAAAACAATGGAAGCCCTGCCAAATCAGGATTCAACAAGAATGCATGGTTATATAAAAAGCCCTTCCTTCTCTTTTCCCCCTCAGACCTATGCTGCATGCAAGATTTATTTTATTCTTGTCATGGCAAATCATTCTATGGCTGCTTTCCATTTTAGGAGTAAAGGCCAAACTGTTGATGTACAATTGCACCCATTTTAAGTTTCAGTGTCTGCACACATAGTTACAACTGTTAACACATTTACAACAGAAATGTCGCAGAGACATCGTATCTCCTGCCATATTTTGTGCACTTCTGAGCTTGAGAAGAGCTGCAGAGCTTATGGCTGTGCTGGAGAGAGCGGAGACAGCTAACCTGGGTACAGAAACCTATCGGGTACTAGAGAAGGAAGGGGGGTTTTCTTTGTCACTGGGACTGACTAAGACCATCACTGGCAGTGCTTATGCATTTTCTTACTCTGGCTAAAAAATTAATTTGTCTCTTCCTTGCTGAATGTCAGCTTAGTAGGGCAAGATCCTGCCTTAACTGCTAGGGTTAAATTAGTTCCTCAAAGAAGGGTTGTGATGAAACACTTCCCTCTGGAGTAAGTCCTGCAGTTTCCCAAGTAGGCCTGGAACTCTGCAGGGCTGGAGGCTCTGGCTGCTGAGCCTGCTGCTAAAGGCCGCTGAGCCCTTTCCACAATGCAAGTGGAAATACACATAGATGGGAATCATCAATAGATGGGAAATCTGTTTTTATCTATCCATATCTTAAGCAATAAAACCTGCAGCACTGATAGAAGACAGACTTCTTTAAAATATTTGCTATGGTAGGATACTGTGACTGCAAAGTGGCTCCATTTAGAATCAGTGTGGCGCACACTTCTGGATTTCATGAAATCTAAACAACCCCAGTGCCCTCAGCCCCTCCTCACCGGACTTGTGCTCCAGGCCCTTCACCAGCTTCACAGCCCTTCTCTGGACACAATACAGGGCCTCGATGTCCTTCTTGTAGAGAGGGGCCCAAAGGTGAACACAGCACTCAAGGTGCGGCCTCACCAGAGCTGAGTACAGGGGGACAATCACCTCCCTGCTCCTGCTGGCTGCACTATTCCTGGTACAAGCCAGGATGCCATTGGCCTGCTTGGCCACCTGGGCACACTGCCGGCTCATGTCCAGGCAAGCATTGACCAGCACCCCCAGATCCTTTTCCTCTGCACAGCTTGCCAGCCACTCTCCCCCTAGCCTGTAGTGCTGCATGGGGTTGTTGTGGCCAAAGTGCAGGACCCGGCACTGAGCCATGTTGAACCTCATCCCATTGGCCTCTGCCCACCGACCCATCCTGTCCAGGTCCCTCTGCAGGGCCTTCCTGCCCTCCGGCAGATGACACTTCCCCCCAGCTTGGTGTTGTCTGCAAACTTACTGAGGGTACACTCAATTCCCTAATTCAAATCATCAATAAAGGTAATAAAGAGGATACTGACCCCTGGGGAACACTACCTGTGACCAATTGCCAGCTGCATTTAGTGTGGGCTTAGTGGATTACCATCTAAAGGGACAATATGTGTCAAAATATAATTTGGAAGCAGGAGAAAATTGGCAGTGGAATATCAACACTAAGTTCCTATGTTTCAAGGAGAAATCCAGTTTTGCTCCTATGTTATTTAATGTTTTTATCAATAATCTGATAGGAAATATAAATATTACTCTAATATTTAAATGTTTAAATAAAAATATAAAATATTTATATTGATAGAACATATTGATAGCGAACTCCCTTGTTTAAAGGAGAGGTGTGACAAGATGTAGTAATCGTGCTGAAGTTAAAGAAATTTGGACAGCAAATAAGGCATGGATTGTCAAGAGTGAAGTCAGCTAAATGATGGATTTAACACAGTGTGTAACTAATTCCTACACAAATGGGTGCTCAGAAGACGCAGGTAAGCACTCAAGGATGAAGAACATCCAGAGGAGGGTGCAGTACAGTCTTTAGTTCCATGCTGACAGACTGTCAGGCCAGTGGCTGTATACCTGTCTTGTTGGGACCAGTTGATTTGTTTCAAGAGTGAGCAAGGAGACCTGCTTGTCTGTTCTAGCATTTTCACACCACTTTTCACCATTTTTAAACACCCTTGCTCATCCACATCCCTTCTGATGACACAAGTAACTACCAGGAATAGTTACTGGAGACGGCTGAGGACCAAGTCAGGCACACATGGGAATCCTTCAAAAGCCAGTTGCTAGACGAGCTGCAGATGTTGTTCGTTTTGAATATTGGTAGCTGTTCTTCTCAAAATTATTTCCAAAATTACACTAAACACTAAAGAGAATAACATTTTTTTTTTTGGTTTAATCAACACTTTCACTTCAAAATAGTTTTGTTCTATGTTAGATAATTTAGAAAGGAAAGAAAAAAAAAAACATGAAATGAAAGTATAAGGTTGGAATACTTCTGACAAAAAAAAAAAAAAAAAAATCCATGATGGAGAAGGATAGTTTCCATTCTACATTAAATGTCATTTTTAAAACAAGTAGAATACAAAATTTCTTCAGAGAACTTTGTCCTGAGTCTGGCATGCATGTGGGAAAACCAAAACAAGAACAGTATGCAGTATATTGTATATTACAAATACTCCAGGCATTATGAACGGAAAAAAATACCTATCACTGACAATGTTATTGCCTCATAAATTATTTCTTCTCTTCTCTGGTTTTCATTATTCCCAAATTAGTTTGTCTATAAACATTTCAAAATTCTAAGGCCATGTGTAAAAATTTCAGAGCTTAAAGATAATGCTTTTACAGATACCACATCAACTTAAAATAACTTTGTGACTTCTGCTTAGATAAATATTAAAAGCTTCAAACATTGACCCTTCTTTTAAGAAACAGAGTTGTTTTTACATAGTTAAGTATTGGGGCAAGTTTCTTTTTCAAGAGGGATTTAAAAATAAAAACAGATGCAGATAAACACTTGAGTTTCAGGATCAGAAATCAAGCTTTTGTTTAAAAACTGTTTAATGACAAACTATATCAACTTGAGAAGACATCTGAGAGTGGTTTTGAACTGCATATTATTCACATTCATGAAACTCAAAAAAACCCAACACTTGGGAAGTGGGGTTAGACAGGTATACTAGACATACCAGAGATGTAGGCTGGACCCTTTGCACCTCGATTTCCCCAGTCTGCACATCATTAATGTACACCAAAGAAAAGTGTTTTCCTTTTTCTGCCTCTTCATCCCATATAGCATTTGAAATTCAGACTTGAGCTTGAAGATGGAAGATGTTACCCTCCAACATATCTACGACAGGTGAATGAAGCAGTGGGGCTGTAGCAGATGCAGTAGAGCTGATCTCCATGTCTCTGCCTACGTGAAGGGTTTCTCTCTCTGCCAAACACTCCTGGTGCCAGCTGAGTTCAGTGGGATCAGCAAACACCCCACAAAGTATCAAAATTAGACAAGTATAAAATTTGTTGCTACTATTATGACTGTGGCTTCTTATAATGAGCCTGTAGCCAGGTAAAGTTCCTCTTGCTGAGATGCTCCTGACATAAGGCCAGAGGGGTAGCACTGACGTAAATCACCACCCGTGCTCTCTGCGGGGTTGCTGCTTCAATCCCCCCACGGGGGCCGTGCTCTGTGAGCAGAAGCAGCGTGTGCCCGTGCTTCCCCAGAAGAGGAGCAAAATGGCTGTGTGGAGAAACTTCCGCATTGCCCACATTCCAGTTGTTCCTTTGAGCCACAGCCATAACTCCCTCCAGATGTAACCCTTCACTTCTCCCTCTTTACAAGTTTATTTTCCTTGTAAGGAAGAAAAACATGGAAAAGATTTTGGGTGGGTGTAGGCTGAAGTGAGAAGTACTGAATGTAAAGAATGAAGAAGGCTTTATACAACATCCGACTACAGCCACTGAGCTGATTCACACACAAAGCCGTGGAAGTGCTAAACCCTTTCAGATGCCTCTGTCTAGGTGAAATTCATCTTGCCTAACAGTACATGGGAGAGGAATATATGTGTGTTTGTGCACACACAGGGAAAGAAATCTGTGCCTCAATTTATGGCCTGAGCAAGGAACTCTGTGACTTGCTGTAGCTCCTGCTGCAAACTCTGAGGCTGATCAAAGTCTGAAGGTGCTGCAGACATCCTCCCTGGGGGCTTTGATCACAGCAAACGTATATGCAAGCCTGTGGCAGCTCCACAGCTCTCATGCGTCTCTACAGATGCTCTCCGGAGTAGGAAAGCCCTCCATTTTCACACAGAAGTGTTCTCCTGAGCGGAGTATGGTGATCCTGTTGGATTTCAATGGGAGTTTTGGGCCTAGGTGTGCTAGTTCCAACACATGCTCTCACTGTCTCTGTGTAGGGGACAGCAATGCTTCCCACCTTCTGTGGCTGGAGGGTGACTGTAGCTAAACCTCTGCCTGGTCCCAATGTGTCAGTGAAAGCCTTCATCTTCCCAGCCTGGAGCCGTGACAGACACCGTGGCTCAGGGTAGTGATGAGGGGACCACAGTGTGTTATTTTGGCCTTGTGGTGAGCAGCAGCGTGGCAGGGAAAGGCAAAGCGCTGAGGTATGCTCTCTGTTAACCAAAATCACCAGCTTCTGCCCTCCTGGAGGAGCTGGGGACAGACCTGCCCAAGCACTCTCAGCTGTGCCATTCCCTGGAGAACCAGCAGCAATGGTGGCAAGTCCCTGAGAAGGGAGCACAGTCCCCACAAGACCTTTCTAGGGATTCTGTAGTCTACCAGATGGAGAAACCACAGAAATTATCTCAAAATACTCAAATGGTTTTTTATTACTGCACCGTATGACCCTGCTGATGTACTGTTATGCTGTTTATTCCATTAATGAAAGCAAAACTGTGAGTTTATTTCCTCTGAACATAAGGGTAAAGCATAGCTTCCCAAGAGAGATTCATGAAGAAATCTATTTTTTTTCCTGTGGTTGCAAGTATGTCAAAGAACATATCGTATTTGTAAAATTAAAAATGAGCCCCTTTGAAATGAAATCACTGAACCAAGTCATTTCTGCCGCCATCAGCATTGGATATCATCTGCATGTAAACAGACATGGCATCATGCTATTGACTTTTCCTTCATCCGTGAATCCTCCTGGGGCTTTCAGTTTGCAGAGTGGGCCAGATGCCCAGAGCTCTCCTCTGCCCTCATTCTGCTGCTCCTTCACCTGTCTGGTAAAACAGTCCCCAAAATAAACTTAAAAGATGTGGACACACTAAATTTAACCCTCTTGTCCAAGAGTAGTTACCACTAAGACAATAGCATGAGAACAGAAAACATGAAAACCTTCACTCATCAGTGACACCAAACTTCATTTCTGCGAAGGCCCAGGAGTAGAAGCAGGGACACGGGATGGAGGGAGTGAAGGCCATGTGCTGAGGCATGATGAACACCTCAGTCACCACCACAAAACATCTCGGCATGGAGCCTGCTGGCTTGGTAGGTGCGAGGTACAGCAGTTCTCTTCCAAAGACACTCTGAACTACTGATTCAATAATTCACATTTGAAAACAAAAACAAACAAACAAACAAACAACAACAACAAAGCAAACAACTGCGTGTACAGATGCAATAGTCATGGTATTGCTTCAAGTTTTATGTCAATTTTATGTCAACACATAGCGTTCCTACAGAGTATTGCTTTTCTCTTTGTCTTTGGTCTTGTTTATGCTTAGATTATTATTAAAAACATGTGAAAATATCACAAACATTAATACACGAATTTGGCTGCCAAAAGTTAGCTCCTTAAAGCCATATGCAGGTATCTAAGGTAATTGATTCTTGGAGATGCAGGGCTCAAACTGCGACAGAGCAAGCTACTGATTTTGGTGCCTACGTACAACTTCAGGTGCTCGTTTTGAGCAGTCGAATTGGAAATATTTTGGCCACTATATTCTGACAGGTTAAACTCCTAAATGATTAGCAGAACATGGCAAGGCTGTAAACTTGCCATGACTTCCACTGGGAATCTAAAATTAAATAGTTGAAACTCGGGGCTCCTTTAAGTTTGTTATTAGCAAGGGACTACATTTAGACTAACTGTTAGCAAACCTGTGGATGTTTTAAGAGAAATTTAGGAGCTTTAGTTCAACAGAACAATCGGTACCATGTATTAGGTGGGGCTGCCAGCTCCTGGAGGAACCCAGCCTTAGCAGTGCTTTTTGTGCTGCTGCTCTCTCTGGACGTTCTTGCTTTACACTCGGAGGTGTATCAGCCTGAGCACTTCCTTGGCAGTGTTTTTGCAACTGGTGTGGCTCAAGAAAGGACCAAAGGACACAGGGACACTGTGTAACAGCTTCTTGGCTGCAGCACTCAGGGACAGAGCAGAGAAAGTGGATACTTGGCTTTATTCAACCAGCCAGGATCTGAATAACCATTTATTTCTCGGGGCACAAGGGAGTTGCTGTCCCATGGCTGTCACTGCCACTGGCTGTATAAGGCGTTGGAGTAACTGAGAGACATGCTCCGGATTGCATTGCTGGGCCAGATGACTGCTATTTAGGTATTAAGATGCCCAATTTAGGCATCCATAATAAGAAGTTTGCTTAGGGTCCTGGTGTGCTATGGCCATTGCATATTATGCTGTTCATAATCGTGTCATTGTTTCCGTATGCTTCCCGCTTTATTGCATCCATCTGCTGCTCCATATTTTACATTTGAAGTGCAGGCTTTCTGTGCCATGTCTTTGCTCAGTGCTTAGCACATAGTAGAGGCGTGCCAACACCCAAATTCTGCCTTTCCCCCACAGCCCCTGCTAGAAGTGCTAAACTAAATGGAACAGTCTGGACTGTGGATAGTTCAGAAAAATGCTTGATTTCTACTTGGAGCACCAACATTGGGTTGTTTGCCTGCTGATGCCTGCTATCCATGGGAGCAAAAATTCAGGACTTGGAGGGCAAGTTAAGAGATTAATCTTCATTTCTGCCTTTTTAGGCTGTAAACATCACTGCCAATATACTGAGAAGAAAAGACAGCTTTGACAGAAGCTTTGTAGGTCATCATTGCCTCTGTGACGCAAGCCAGTTTAAACAAGGAAATAAAATGGTAACACTGCCACCCCCTTCTACTCAGGGTGGTTTCACAGAGGCGTTGGATGCTAGTATGAAGAATTCCTGCTAGTTTTAACAAAAGGCCATGCCTGGGCCAAGATTTTCAAGTGTTATAATGTTTCTGGCTGCTCAGCTTAAAGCAGCTCTGTTTTTTCAGAGGGCACCCAAGGATTCAAAGCCCTGATCACTTTACCATCAGCTACCACTTATTTGAGTCAACACACCATTCCAGATGATGCTCAGGGTCTCGTTTTCCTTCCTGAAACACTTCTGTGGTGATCTGATTTGTGGTTGTTTGTGTATCTGTACCCCCAGTCTGCGTCCCTTCAGTCAGAGACAAAGGCAATACTCTGGTGCACGGTGGAGCAAAGGCCAGGTAAAGCTATACGTGTCTAGTTTGCTGCTGAAAAGCTGCAGACTAATTTGTTAAGAAGCTCTAGAAATCACATATAGCTCCTAGATAACTCTATTTTCAAAAGCAAAGCAAGCCTCATTCCCTGGGTGTCCATGGTCCAAAGTTGAACAGTATTTCATATTAGTATTTCTCCCCTCCTGAACTGTTCTACACAACAGCTTGGAAAACCATTATTTGTCTGACATTTCAGTAGCTTTGTATGTGACTGGATTGATGGTAATGGAACAAGCAGCCTTTTTCAGTTGGCCTGAGATGAATAAATAGCTCAAATCACAGTACCCCTAACTACTTTCTTAATTAGTTTGGTTTTACTTTATTTTACCACTTAGAACCGGTGCCCTTAATAAAACAGGAATAAGCAGCTAAAAATGCGTGGTTTTGTGGTCTGTGGGGAAAGAAAGGGAGTGGTCAGAGTCCTCTCCAATATGGGCACTTGGGCTTGTGGTAACTGCCCCCAGGGAGCGACGCTGATCAGTGTCGATACCGAGCTGTAAGCCTGTGACAGCCCGTGAGACCTGCGAGACGTGTCCTGGTGCTGTCCCCCTCCAGATGGGGATGTGAGGGGTGAAGTGCTTTGCCCAGCGTTACGTGAAGTTTGTGGCCAAGCCGATGAACGGAAGATGTTTGCTCAAGCTCAGCCCAAAATCCGAGCACGAAACCATCCCTTCCCTCTCTTGCTCTCGATTTACACCGGCAAGCGGCCATCCCAGAGGAGGCTGTAGGGCCTGGAGTGGTGGGGGGGAAGCTGTCAAACTCCAGGGTAAGTGTTATGCTGGCAGCTCCAGAGACCAGGCCTGTGTTAGCAGCTGAAGGAACAGAGCTCAGCTATGAAAGGGCGCCGGGAGAGTTTACTTTGAGGGCTATCTGCAAGAATCAGACTGTCACGTTGTCCTGAGACATGAGGGGTGAACCCAGAAAGAAAAAGGGGGCAAGAGATGTTAACACTGAGCAGAAAGAGAAGAGCAGAGGGGCGTTGTTATTGGTGAGAAGGCACACTCACACCTGGGAGCCCCGTGGTGCCCGGCTGGGGCCTCATCACGGCGTGGTGCCGGGCAGCAGCTGGTGGAGGTGGAGCAGGGGGAGCGTGGAGGGGCTGCGGCATGGGGACACGGGGGGGATTTCGGCTGGGAACACCGGGAGGAGCTGCGAGGCTGCAGAAGGAGCAAGGGCAGAGGACTGAGCTGGAGAAAGAGTGATGATGTTGAGGAGTCCACAACATGTTTTGTGGGAAGATTTGCTCTAAAAGGCATTGCAGTGAGTGGAAGTATTGGAAACCTAATGGCTTCACACAGATGTTGTTAGCTTGAAATGGCCGGAGGGTCAAGTTCGTGGTCTTGCTTTGTTCTACTAAATTACAGAGCAAAGGCTTGGCTGGGTGCTCAGTGAAACAATGTGCAATAGATACCACAGGACTCCCTGCCCCTTTCTGTATGTACGGGCCACAGAAGAGTGGGGGCAGAGACTAAACAACCCTTCCCCCCAGATCAAGCAGAATATATTATCTTCACTCCTATGGGAATTACCAGAAAGTTGCAGATGTTCATGAGACAGGAGCTACCCTCAGCTTTTTAAACAAGAAGCAGATTGAAAGGAGATGACATCGAATCTCCAAAACGAGTGTGGAGGAGGCAGCAGAGCAGGTAACACTAAACAAGCAGCACCCAACAGAGCAGAGCTGTGCAGAAGTTAAAGCCCATGAGGTGCTTCAAGGCAAAGGGGATGCATCTGAAGGACTGTGAACTGTTACGGTGGCAGGATTTCCCCTCCTGGTGAGAGTAACTCCTTCTTCTCCCCGGTCTGTCAGCCGCAGCTGCTCCCCGGGGGAGCTGAGAGCCTCCTACAGCCTTGCCTACAGAGCAAGCCAGGCCTGGCTGGTCCGGTGGCTTGGCCTCCACTCCACTGTGCTGCCCATGCCCTGTCCCCACCACAGGCCCCTCGGTGAGGAGTGACACCTCGCTGGTTGGCACCCCGAGTCCCCCGAGCTCATTTCAGGGACTGTCTTGGGCAACCAGAACGTGGAGTAGCAACAGATCCCAAAGCTCTCCCAAACCTCCTCCCCAAACTCTCAGGTAAGTGGCTACCCCTGTCAGCACCAAACGTCTGCAGTCTCACATTTTTGGTACTCGCCTAAGAAGGTAATGAGGAGGGGGAGAAGACGGAGAGGAATCTGGAGAGTCTTTCACATCCTGCTGCTTCTTAGACTGTGGAAGGCACCGGGCACAGTAGCAGGAGCGTGCCCGGGGGCTGCAGGCAGGTGTAACTGCAATGCCAGCGGTCTCTGTGCTGGGAATGACGAGTATTTCAAACCATTGTTCTTTTCTTTTTCTTTTCTTACAGGAAAGCGGACATCAAGATTTCTTTCTCCGTGAAAATTCTTAGACTGATACTCAGAAACAAACAATACCACTGTTGCTCGTGTCAAAGTGCTTCATTAGTATCAAGATATATTAAATGTAGAATTAAAGAAATAGTTAACTTTAAAAATGTCAAGTAGAACAGTAATTGAAACCAAAGCTGGAAGGGAAATACGATCAGTGTATTTTTCATTACATCAATTAACTTTTCAATTGCACTGCTGATTTAGTTGTGCCTCGTTAATGGGTCAGCAAGGAATTACTGCAGTTCAAACACTTGAAACTGTATGTGGGGAACCTTAAAACCAAAGCTATCGACATACATAGAAAAGCTTTCCAATGTATGTAACAACACTTCATAAATACAAAAGGAAGATTAAAAAAATAAAACACTTAAAAATCACTTTACTCCTCAGGTCGCTTGGGTTAGCCAGGCACAGACAGAAGGTTTCCATGAAAGAATTAATTTTTTACCCATTTGAAAAAGTTGTCTTTGTATTACCTTTGGGCAGCACAGTCTGTACCACTCCAGTGAAAGATGTTGTACAGCCTTAATGAACACTACAGCAGTCACTTTGAAGCAGCAGTCGGACCAGAAGCTTTTAGCAGACATTGGAACAAATTCAAGTCTTAAGTTTCTGCCACCTCCTTCCTTCTCTCAAAGCCAATGGAGTGAATACGGCCCTTCTTCTAAGAAGAAGAGGGATTCACAGATAACCCAATAATCCTGTCGCAGCTGCAGAGATATTTTTTCCTTTCGTTATTTAATTACTAGGAACACGCTCTTCCTCAAACTTTGAATGAGCAATGAATCAATTGGTCATTGTGAAAAAAATAATCACTGCAGTAGATCATTAGTCATGTTATCTGCTGGGGTCACAACTCCTCATCTGCCGTAGCTGAGCCTTGTTTCCCATCCATCCATCTTACTAATCAACCTTCGTCTTGTTCCTGTGGTAACACCTACGTGTTTGAAGGTTTGATTTCTCCTCTAGAGCCTCCTACCCCTCCCTTCTATTTCTTTATCAAAGTTATCAATAGTTAGCGTAGTTCCCTGCAGCCTCCCTAACTGCTTAAAACCCTTTGTGCCCAGCCGACCTGTGCTTATACTCGGAGCAGTTATGCTTGGAGGACAGTGCTGTCACGGCTCCGTGTTCTCCCCTAGAAAAACAAACCTCTCCTTCTTTTAGGCACTGAGAAAATCTACTCTTTGTCCTTCTCCACAGGAAAAATTCTTTCTGGTGTACTGAGCCACAGCAAGCATTTCTCATCCCTCTGCCTGCTTCGATGGTTCCACGTGGCCACGCTCTGCCTTTTCTGATTTACCAGGGCATGCAGTAGGGGATGATGCACTGCTGGATCTTCACAAATAAAACCTTCTGTTTGCACATTAGGTGGCATCAGAGTGTTTGCTATGACAAAACCATAGCACCTGTGGAAGTCTCAGTGGGCACCTGAGGTATCTCCTGATGTCCCTTTTGTGCCTAAAAATGGAAAAGCGAGGTCCAGATCTAAGCCTGGCTCCCTTCTGAGACTTCGCTGTCAGTTTAAGTATGTTTTCTCTTTTAGTTTTTACGATGCTGACCTAACTTTTCCTAAATGCTATTAAAATTTTAAAAGCCACCACCACCACCAGAATTATGAATTATCCGAAGAGCCAGGAGCCGTCACATATATACTTGTAAGAATGTAAAAACTCCACAAAGGAAACAAGATTCATGGAAACTTTTTGCAACTTCAGAGGTTATTTTCTGCTCTTGCTGACCCATGATGGGCAGATTGCTTTCGCTGGGAAAAAATCAGTATAAACCTTCATGACCAGGAGAGTGTATCAGAAGACAGATACTGTTTGTGCTTTTGCTATTCGCTTGATTTGATTGCCTTTTATTTCTTCTACACAAGTCTAAGATGTGCCCTCCCTCTCCCCAGCCTAGCCACGAGGATTGCTTACAGCAGTAACGGAGGGCCCAGCCTGGCCCTCGCTTTCAGGAGAAATGGGGAATCCAAGGCTGATGTTCTGTTAGGATGACTCAGGTTGAATTTGTACAAAACCATTGGAAAATGAGTCCTCCCCTGCGATGCACTGACCAGTTCACACAGCATCCTGAATTCTGCTCTGCTGCTGTTAGCCCGAGCTTGCTTCTGGAAAAGCAGCGCTGCCTGACACAACCGGGCCTTGGAAAGCCTTGCAGAGGCACGCTTTAGGAGCCTTACGGAAACAAAGGAACAATACCCAACCAAACGAAACGCAGCGCATCGGTTAAGTAGATGCAGCATGATGAGAACAAATGAAACCATCTGAAAAGTGAGCTGAACAATTACTTCCATTCTCGTCCAAAAATCACTGTGTACAGTAAGGTAGCATCTTGAAGAGTTAAGTGCCCCTCGAATGCAGCATAAAGCCGAAACAGGAACAGCCCTTCGATATTAAAAGCATTCCTGCTGTGTCACATCATGGCGCCTGCCTAAGCTGAATTCAAGACTCTTTATTGTCAGGAGGCACTGCCCTTATGCTACATTTTAATATGGATCCTCGCCAACAATCATAAATAAAACACTCACTCATAAACAATTCCTAAAGGCAGTTTGTCAGATGGTATTTCATTAAAAAAAAAGAAAAGTTTGCTACAAAGCAGTGGAATACCTTAGTTCGTGAGCAGCTGGGGCTGTCTCTCCACCGCGTATCGCTACACGTTCTGCCAGCTCCCAACAGGCTTTGTAGCTAACGTGTGCTACGACCACCAGGAGATCCTTCTTGCAAATGGAAGAAAAACTCGCAGCTAAAAGTTAGAGAAAATCAGTGCCATTTCAAAGGATGTTGAACATGGGAAACTTGTAGAGGCCCTGAGTGCAAAAAAAAAAAAAAAAAAAACATGGAAAAGGCAAAAAAAAATGAAAATGAGTCGCAGAATGGTAAAAAGAGAAAATTCTTGATAACAACCTGGTGCTTACAGGAAAATTGTATTTGTTATATACCTTCTAAGATTAAATCTATATGTGATGAGGTATTCAAATGTACCAGCCCCTATTATGTAAATTCTGAAATTTTCATGAAACAGAAAATGTCACCTGGCACTTTTAAGAAGTCAGTACTCTTCAGAAGTTTGCTGCATGGCAAAATCTGCAAGAAGCGTGTGAAATGAAAGATGGATGTCTCTGTTTATCAGACCGCTGTGTTGGTCACTGCAGTAAACCATTTTAAATGGTTTTAAAGCAACCTCCTGCTTGTTTTTTTTCTTTTTTTTTTCTTTTTTTCCCCTCTCCTGACTATTGCTGTGCCCTCCGCGATTAGCAGCGCACCACATCCACTTGGACGTGTAAGGCTGGATTACTTGCACAGAAAGCTGCATTTAGGAACTCATTGCACAGCTGACATCACCGAAACAAAAGTTCAGTCCTGCAGGGCTGTGGCAGAGGTTATCATGTAGCACGTTGCTAATATACTGGGGGGAAAGATTATGTTAACTGCCTGCTAGTGTCCACATCCAGGATGCAATCTCCCCAGGGGATAAACACTCTTGGCAAGCACTGAAACCCAGAAATCTCCTTTGCAAAGCTGTTTGCAATTTGCAGCCAAAACCGTCCACAAACGCTGGGACCCAGGACGGCAGTCCTTGACAGCACACGGCTCCAGACATTTCCACGGGGGAAGTTTAATCTACAAGGATGTAGAAATCTAAAACAAAGTTTTGCTCAAAGTAACTGTTTGTCAGATCATGTGCCTCTAATTTGGTTTCCAGTGACATTATACAGCTGCAGCCAATGGATCCCAGCCAGGCCCAGCAGTCACCGAGGTTCTTTTTGGTTTAAATTTAGTATCTGAACATGTTTTGCCCATCATTAAAATGGAGAGTAATTGCTCAAAAGTGAACCATAGATGTTACAACTGCAAAGAACGCATTAGGTCACCTAGTCCCATCCTCAGGGCAATGAAGGATTGAAAACACATTGAACAAATACTGAACAGAGCTGAGTTTGTTCTTTTTTTCCTATTCTTTTTTCTTTATTGTAGTCATTAATCAGTATATTCAGAGGTTCAAAAAACAACCACAAATGCCAGTGTAAACATGCTTCACGTATATAAGTAATATAAAGTATTGCACGTACAAAAGTCCTGTGTTTGGTAGCTCCTTATGGTGCTAGTCCATCAGTTGTGCCAACGACGTGAATTTCATGAGCTAGCTGACTGTAGTTCGGAATCTGCTACACAACAACTCAATATTTACAAAAGCGAGAAGCTCACTGTCTTTTTCACGGGAGGATGCTCCCACCTGGAAGGTACGGGACACAGAGGCGCGCAGACGGGGAAGGGGCTGGCTGTGTGGTGGCACTGCTCAAACCCTCTGGGGGACGGTGCTGCTAGCACTTTGCTGGGGGCCTGGGAAGTGCTCAGGTCTCAAGAACCCGCGGTGCCACTGTCTGATGCTTGTGTCTTCCTCTCAGTAAGCCTCATGAGCATGCAAATGATAACCTAAAGACTCCGGAAGAGTTTCCTAGCTGTTGCTTAGATTTCACGGGTCCTGTCCTGTAGGACTGACAGAAGTGGCCATGTCTCGTGGCTGCTCCTGTCCTACAGTCCCAGGAAGCAGGAGGGCAGGTATCCAAAAGGAGACAAGCAGAGGCCGAGTGGATACAGCCATTTGACCATTTGAGAGGCTGAGATGGATGGGAGAGAAAAAGAGCTCAGGAGATGGAAAATGTGACAGATGTTTCAGAAAATGAACAATCACTCCTGAAGTTTAGGCAAGACAGCAAATTTCACACTCAGCCAGCACTGGAAGACTTGAGCTTTCAGGCACAAATTTGCACAGATCCAGAGCTTAGAGCCCCAGCTGAGATAAGGACTAAGCTATTTTTGCTCACTGGAGAGAAAGAACGAAGCCTCTCTTCTTTGGAATCCTTGAATCAGAAAAACAAGCAAACAAACAAACAAATGTGTATATTGTTACTCTTTACCTCAAAATATCTTCATTTTTTTTTCTTTTGTTCACACTTAGCTGGCTGGCATCCTATTTTCTGCATAAATACAACCCTTGCACACCTTCCCTACAAGACTTTGCTTAAGAAATAATTACATTGTACTATAAACTTCAGTGAAATCTCTTCACCTCTTTAAATATGCTGCTAGCTTGTAGTCC
This sequence comes from Heteronetta atricapilla, assembly GCA_011075105.1. Taxonomy (NCBI): domain Eukaryota; kingdom Metazoa; phylum Chordata; class Aves; order Anseriformes; family Anatidae; genus Heteronetta; species Heteronetta atricapilla. The sequence goes on along the minus strand of CM021732.1, from coordinate 22,334,286 downwards.
ATAAAATGAAAACAAAAATTTCCTTAGCTGAACAAAATGTTAAGGTCTGTGACAAAAATTCAACAGAAGATACACCAGTAGTAGCCATTTAAGAGGAGATTCCAACCAAATTACAGGGCAACGGCAAAGAAAAATCTTTGTAGCCCCAAAAACCTGAAATCCTCTCCATAAGACCACAGATGCATAGCTGTGACAATTGAAATCAGTGTTTCATGAAGGACTGCATCCTGTGTCAGGTGGCAGCCATGAGCAATGGGATGAGCAGGTAACACATCCACTGTATTATGCTGCACATGGATTTTGTTATCTGCGTGTGATACTGCCAGCTGTGGGTTGAAAGAGATACAATACATACTTGCTTATCCTATGTCTTATCTTGTAATAAGTTGTATAAATCCTGTTCTGCAAAACACCTTGTAACCAAGAAAGATGTGCTCTGTGTGTACAATAGGTTTACTTTTCTATTTACATGCAAGGTAAGTACTTGATTTCTATATTTTGGCTTTTTTTTTTTTTTTCCTCAAAATCTAAGTTGATGATTATATCAGATACTTATCCTGAAAAGGTGGAAAATAAATAACTGTGCCCCATCTATAAAGTTCTTTGTAGACTACCTTTGTGTTTCAGAAGTACTTTCACAGTACTGATATATTGCTTGTCTCCCTGAGCCATAATTTCATCAAAGTTCTTATTCTTAGGGAGGTGTCAAAGGTATTCTGCGTGATACAGTAGTGTTCAGAAGCTTTGTCTTGGTCCATCTTCTAGACAATACAGCAATGCGGGCGATTTCTCCTTGGGAGATTTGGGCTTGTTCTGGAAGCATCTCAGTACACCACACGTGTTCAAAAGCATCTGGGAAAATGCAGACTGACTGAAATATGGAATAAACATTCTGTTCAGTGGTGAGTATGTTCTTAAGGCAGCGATAAAGTTGCTTTCTTTGGCAAGGATGGCCATCATGTGGCATGTTCTCAGAACGTTGCATAGATCAGGCTATGACACCATGTCACTTGCAGGTACAAAAGAAGACTGGTGGAAGGAAACCTTCATTTGCTCCTCATCGTTTCTAGTCACAGGCAGGATTCTGACTTGATCTGTCACTCTCTTCCTCTATGCATCAGTAGTCTTGTTATTTGTCAGTTGTTCCCTGTCAGCCATGTCATCTTGAGGGGGTCTAGCTCTGTCAAAGAAGCCACACTGCAGAAAACAATCAACAGAAACAAAGGTGTCACAATAAGAAAACCACAATAAGTCTCAGCCACCATTTCATACATAGCTTGCTCAAGCTGAAAGGTAGGGTTTGCTCTATGGCAAACTGCTAGACTGTAAAGTGTTTTGGTTTCTATTCAAATCATTCCCTATAAAAAATTCAAGTTTTATGGGGAAGGCGTTGAGTTCCAAAGTATAGCTTTAAAAATTGGAATTGTATGAAAGCTGTCTTTGCAGGCAATGTAAAGGCTTGTTTGAATGCTGATACTGGCTGACACTAATGAGGAAACTGTCAGTTTCAGTTCAGCAAGACACTAACTCAGAACACATATCAGAATAGACAAAATAATTATACAATCATCATAGAACCATAGAATGGGTTGGGTTGGAAGGGACCCTTAAGGATCATCGAGTTCCACCACCCTTGCCATGGGCAGGGACACCTCCCACCACACCAGGTTGCCCAAAGCCCCATCCAGCCTGGCCTTGAACACTTCCAGGGATGGGGCATCCACAGCTTCTCTGGGCAGCCCGTGCCAGGGCCTCACCACCCCCTGAGTAAAGAATTTCTTCCTAATATCGAATCTAAATCTCCCTCTTTTAGTTTAAAGCCATAACCCTTGCCCTATCCCTATACTCCCTGACAAAGAGTCCCTCCCCAGCTTTCCTGCAGGCCCCCTTTAGGTACTGGCAGGCCGCTATATGATCTCCCCTGGCCCTTCTTTTCTCCAGGCTGAACAGCCCCAGCTCCCTCAGCCTGTCTTCATAGGCGAGCTGCTCCAGTCCCATGCCCATCCTTGTGGCTTCCTCTGGACTCGCTCCAACAGCTCCATGTCCTTGTGCTGGGACCCCAGAGCTGAACGCAGCACTCCAGGTGGGGTCTCACAAGAGCAGAGCAGAGGGGCAGAATCCCCTCCCTCGCCCCCCTGGCCACGCTGCTTCTGATGCAGCCCAGGACACATTTACATAATAATAATAATAACAATAATAATGGAAAATGTGTTCAGAAATGTTCACAGAACATTGTTGTAACCAAGACTAAAGATCACTAAAGATGAGTTTACTGTCACCTAACTGTAACTACCTTAAACTTAACCTTCTGGTTGAAACTAGTTACACAGGCTTCACAAGAGGTCAAAACGGAGTACTACCAAAAGATGACTCCTCTCAGCCTCACCTGTTCTAGAGATACTTCATTGCTGTTGTAGCTAACAGACTACAAGGGGAATATGGACTGCTAAAATAGGCTGCAGACCTAATCCACCACCTTCAGGCAGCTAAAAGCAGAGCTATATCCTAACTTAATAGTTTTTCTTTGACTGGTCACTGAAAGGAGGGCAAAAAGCTACATTGGCTCCCTGTAATGTAGCAGTTTCCAGTAACTTGTCTTAAAACTTGTGAATGGAGTGTAACAACCAACACAGAACTAAAAACCTTAGAAAACTGAAGATATAGCACACTAATATAGAAGGAAATCTAAAAATTAATTCTCAAAGCTGGGAGTGCTGTTATATGCTAACAAAAACTGGAAATTCCTTGAGTATTCAGAGAAAACAAAGTTAGAGTCACTTCTTTATGAACCTAAACATCCTGAAAAAGAGGATCATAGGTCTTGGGAAAACAGCCAAGCTCTGTATGCCCATTTATAACCACACTGCAATAATAAGGGAGGACTTTGAAAACATGTTCCCTACATAAAGGTCAGTGACACTAGCATGTCAGAAATGCCAAAACAAAGAAGACACGTGTATTGTTGCTTTTCCTCCAAACAACTAAAGATCACAACCTCTTTTTTTCCTTATCTGTGAGCATCTTCCAGTATTTTTCAGATTTTTTTTTCCCCTAAGGCAACAGAAGTAGTAATAACACAACATACCTTCCATAAAGCTAGGGTCAACATAGCTAGTACCAGTAGTCCAAGAAGAATCGCTAGTATTATAACCCATAGAGGGATTACAAAGGAGACATTTGGAGTGGACCAAATGACAGACGTTCTGATCTGAAACGAGGAGAATACGTTAAATGAACAAAAAACAAGTAAAGCAAATCTGACAGTAGAATACACAGGTCATAAGCATTCACTTCAATAGCATTTTGCAGATTAGAAACACACGTTGCTTGGAATTTTCCCATGTTGGCTTCATTTACTGCAAGTTTCTTTTCTCTTGTTCATGAGAGTTACTAGAAATGGGATTTGCACATCTACAAAAGCACTTGCCATCTCAGACGTAAGAAACATTTCCCCTTAATACGACACAGCAAAGAAAAAAATCAAAAAACCCTTCTGTACAGATAATTCAAGAAGTTTCAGGAAGAAAAATTCTCCTCACATGTATGCTGGTGCAGCCTGGACCAGTGTAAGTTACTTATATAGAAATATTCTGAAACAATGGTTGACTTCAGCCCAAACTCGTAATTCAAACCACAATAGGCACCAGCTACATTAGTATTATTTTAATTTCTGCTGACAAGCCTGTATACATTTTTTTTCTAGGACTTGTGTTTCAGCTGCAAGCAGTCCAAAAATGAAACTGAAGCAGAACGCATTGTCCTTGTGATACAGCCCCATGTCCCGTATGACATTACGCTCCTTGAAAGGAGGCAAGCGTGCCGCCTGTTATGTAAATGGGAAGTAACCACAAACCACTGTCTGCCATTGTCTGAGGCTCTAGAAAGCAGCAGGTGTGTACAAATTTATGGAAAGTTTTAGTTGAATCAGCAAACTTCTCTCTTTAGACCTTCATCTTGACAAAGAGGAAAAATAACCCTTCTTTATTCCTCCTTCTGGGGTCATCCATACAAGCAACCTCCTCCTTACTCTCCCCTTTGTACCTTGTAGACAAATTTATCCTATGCTGTCAGACTCTGCTTGGAAGGCTCCTCATCAATCTCATTTACTGTTTGCTCTCTGCCTGCCATTCCCCAGTGAGAAGGAGTTTGAGCTTTTCTTATCTCCTCAGACACAGTTATCACAGTTATGTCCCTTTGGGTTTGTCTTTCTTCTTCTTTTTCTTTTTTTTTTTTTTTGTGTCAAACTTTTGTCTTCTTTTTGTCTTCTTAATTGTTAGGCTGGGGAGTTAAATTTCTTTGGGGCTTTCTGTTGGACCTCTCTCACTGACTCCTAGTCTCTCTTTAAGAGAAGTATGTGGCAGATGGAGTTACTTTATTCTTCATGACAAGGTGACAAGTTTGCTTTGCAATCTGATTACGCAAACTCTCAAGTTATCTTCCTCTTCAGTGCTCGAGGTACACATAGGAACTCTGCTCTTCCTAATAAATTTCTTAGCTATTGCCCAGCCTCTTGATCTGCACTCACTGCAAATTCTCTCTTTTTCTTTTTCTTTTTTTTTTTTTTTTCCTATTAACTCAGTGGCTGATACACCTGCAATTCAGCATAAATCTAATTTGCCAATTCATGGAACAGCATGCTAAGTTTGAAGACTGGACATGACTTTGTAGTCCAGTTCACAATTAATTCAGTTCTGTGTCTCTGTCACTTTCCTCCTGGAAGATGGCAAATTTCAGCCTTTCTGCAACTTCTATCCTTTTCCTCTTTTACTCTCCTCATGGTCTTCCCCAGACTTCTCCCTCTGTAAGTGCCAGCAGATCTTTCACCCATGCTTCACTGGAAGACACTTTGTAATCACCTTCTCCATGTACATCACCCCACTCTGACAAAGCACTTGCAAAAATGGTAATAAAAGATGTTATTACTTATTACTCTACAAGACTTAACGTAAGGCAAGACAGAGCAAGATAAATTTATTTCAAGGCAAACAAAATTAGTTAAATCCCATGAAAACCCATGCCTGGGTCCCAACCCATGCCTGGGTCCCAACAGATATGTTGCTAGAGTAACTATGGCACTGCAAGAATACCACTCCCATCTCTCTGGGAGGTTCCTGAAGCACTGCAGAACTTTATAGGCTCTCTGTATCCCTAGATTCAGCAATAGCAGTGCTTATTTAATAAGTATTTTTGAATGGCTTTCCTTGTGTCTCAGAGTGGCACTGTATCTGGCATTAAAATGCAAGGGCAGAGAGAGAAAAAGGTCATCTGAACTGTCTGCAGAGATTCCTCCTGGAGAAAGGCCAGTTAAGGAAAAAGATGAATTAAAGCAAAAGGCTCATCTGGCAAGGGCAATCAGAAAGGATGGGCTGCATGAAGTCTGTAGCAAGCATTGAGCTCAGCTGCCCAACAAAGAAAGTTTCTCCCTTCTACTGCTCAAAACTCCTCATAAACACTGAAGAAAGGGCTGGAAAGTGCTGACAAAAATTCAAAGAGCACCATGACAGACAAAACTGAGATTGGTTAAAAAAAAAACAAAAACACCACCATTCATTTATACTGTGTGCTTACTGTGTGCTTCCTCTGCTGGCAAAGTCTGGAGTACCACAAGCAAGAAATTACCTTAAAAATATATATATTATTTGAGAAGGAACTGAAGGTATGAACATACCTTTCTTATGAAAGGTTTGAGCTTCCCTGCAGTGCTAACACTACCACGTATCCAAGCATTTTGCAGTGGAAGTGGAGCAGTGAGGCGATTCTCCAGTTACCGTGCCACTTGCAAGCGACAGCAGAAAGCCAATGCAAGCAGAGCTTTCTGTCCTCTGAAGTTTCACGAAATGATCGCCTCCATTTTACAGTAAGATCAAATCCCAGGGAAGACCCATTTGCTTGCAAAAATTGGATGTAGTCATTTCTGGTGTGGACAGTTGAGCCAAAATCCCAAGGGGCATAACGTGACTGAGGTTAATACAACAGGAAACGGAGTCAGCATCGCTGCTCCGGGCCAGGCTGTGCAACATCAGCAAACCAGGACAAAAGGACTCCAGCAAGCTGCTGGCCAGCTACGAATGGGCTGGTAGAGAGGCAGTCTGACAAAGTCACCCATTCTGAATACAGAGATTATCCTACTTTTGTACCATTTTTTTTTTTTTTTTATTACAGATTTCAGATAGTATTTGACTGATCCACAGCTGTCTCGTTGAGCACAGATCCACCTTCATCCACACTAAGGGAACTCCTTCAGCAGGGAGGTGCTTTTAGGCAAAGGTGAGCTAAGCTGCTCCTGGCGTTATCTAAGATCGAGTTGCTCATAATGCTGCCTACTGATTGCACAGAAGCACAGCAATTTGACTTTAACTAACCTGATTTCCTTTTATGATAAGATCACCCGTATGGTGGACCAAGGGAAACCAGCTGATGTGATTTTTTTGGACTTCAGCAAGGCATTTGACACAGTTTCCCATAGGATCCTACTGGACAAAATGTCCACCATACAGCTAAATAAAAACATCATCCGATGGGTGAGCAATTGGCTAACGGGCAGGGCCCAAAGGGTTATGGTGAATGGGGCTGCGTCAGGCTGGCGGGCGGTCACCAGTGGGGTCCCTCAAGGCTCCATTTTAGGGCCGGTACTTTTCAATATTTTTATAAATGATCTGGATGTAGGAATAGAAGGTATTTTGAGCAAGTTTGCTGATGACACCAAACTTGGAGGAGTTGTGGACTTGGATGAGGGTGGAAAGGCCTTGCAGAGGGATCTGGATAGGTTGGAGAGCTGGGCGATCACCAACCGCATGAAGTTCAATAAGAGCAAGTGCCGGGTCCTGCACCTGGGACGGGGAAACCCTGGCTGCACGTACAGACTGGGCGATGAGACGCTGGAGAGCTGCCTAGAAGAGAGGGATCTGGGGGTCGTGGTAGACGGCAAGTTGAATATGAGCCAGCAGTGTGCCCTGGCAGCCAGGAGGGCCAACCGTGTCCTGGGGTGCATCAAGCACGGCATCGCTGGTAGGTCGAGGGAGGTGATTGTCCCACTCTACTCTGTGCTGGTGCGGCCTCACCTCGAGTACTGTGTGCAGTTCTGGGCACCACAGTATAAAAAGGACGTGAAACTGTTGGAGAGTGTCCAGAGGAGGGCTACGAAGATGGTGAAAGGCCTGGAGGGGAAGACGTACGAGGAACGGCTGAGGGCACTGGGCCTGTTCAGCCTGGAGAAGAGGAGGCTGAGGGGAGACCTCATCGCAGTCTACAACTTCCTCGTAAGAGGGTGTCGAGAGGCAGGAGACCTTTTCTCCATTAACACCAGCGACAGGACCCGCGGGAACGGGGTTAAGCTGAGGCAGGGGAAGTTTAGGCTTGACATCAGGAGGGGGTTCTTCACTGAGAGAGTGGTTGCACACTGGAACAGACTCCCCAGGGAAGTGGTCACTGCACCGAGCCTGACTGAGTTTAAGAAGCGATTGGACTGTGCACTTAGTCACATGGTCTGAACTTCTGGGTAGACCTGTGCGGTGTCAAGAGTTGGACTTGATGATCCTTAAGGGTCCCTTCCAACTCAGGATATTCTATGATTCTATGATTAACTAATGTGATTCAGCTCACTGTTCAAAATCAGGTGGGGTCAATCTGGACCTCAAAACATGTTTGAGACCCTGATGAAATCAGTGGAAACAAACAGAGGACCTCATTAGGGGCAGTGGATTTCATTTGGCTTTGGATAAAGCTGACAGGTATGTATGGAACTACAGGTGGGTACCCATGTAGCCATTCCACGTCTCCTCTGATGCACTGCTTCCTAGGTGTGTGCTGCAGCTGCCTGCTCTGTTTTCTTTCCTCTTAGGCTGCAAAGAAGACAATCTAGTTCTTCTTCTTGTGATACGTATCAGGGAACCTGTCAGCACAGATCCAGATAGGGACATCTGGGTTTTTCTGAGGCCACGCTGTAAGCAGTGGTGCAGCAGTGCTCAGCCTTGCTTGTACTGCGTGGGTTCATAATCCTCGTATCGTCTTTCTCCTGTTCCGCTTTTACAGACAGTGGCTTGCAATTCACAGTGTAATTTCCTGTAGCCCAGTAGCTTAGCTGGAGCCTGACAAATGTTGAAATATAAACAAGAAACCTTAATCTTACAGAAGTGCAGGACATTGTGTATATAATCCTTAGATTATCAGCAATGAATGTAACAGTAGAAATGGGCTCCATCCTGTAGCAAGCAGAAAGTTGCTGCAAAGCTGCCACGTCTCTGCTCTCTGCAGCAGAAGTAAGACCAACAGTTAATTTGCCTGCTAAAATCTTAAAACAATCTTGTCTCACCCAGCCTTTCCCCCTTTGCTGTCTCAGGTTTCTGGAAGCCAGTGAATGGTTGTGCCAAGTGCTTGTGACACATGGAGCAGCTCTATGAGCAGAGCGTTGCACGCAGTCTCACTCCTGCCTGTGTGCACTGACAGTAGAGTTAGCGCCCCCGGGCTGCCTCCTGTTACACAAAGCCTGGTGGGGCTGCTAACACAATTCCTGGTGAACAGCTTGGCACTGCACGTCCTGAACACCCACAGAGATGAGGCAGAAGCTGGAGGGGAAGAAACAAAGCATCCCTTCAGTTCTGCCTGCCTCGTTTCACCGACTGCACAGAAGAGTGTCCCTCCTCGACCCCATGCTGTCCACAACACTTTTACATATGATTTTGATTAAGACAAGTCTACATTATTCAGCTTGGATTTCTGTTCTTCATGTGGTAGGTTTAGTGCTGCAGGACCAGAGCCAGGGAACGTTTTGGGGGAGATTTATCTGTTTTCATCTAAGGTGGCCAATATGAAGAAGTGGAATTTTTACGTGTTGCATGTTGGCACTGTCCTTTGGATGCATTTTGGCTTTTGTCTTTTCAGAGCTAGAAGACTTTCTTATATTGAATGCAGAAAACAGTGATTGCTTCTCTGTCAGACTGGTGAAAAGCACACCTTGCAGACATAAGACGGGATCCATCTGACTTCTGGCCTTTTGGGTGTGTGATGGGGTGACAAGGAATGCCGTCTGGCTCAAGCATGGAGGTGAAGGTGAAGCCAACCAGAGTTACAGACAGCTCTTTGCTTGCTATTGGAAATAAAATCCAAGCTGATCTTAGAACAGATGTTGTCTGATTCTTAACTTCAGAATCACTACCGTGATTCCATTAAAGTATTTCTATGGGGGGGGTTATTTCTTTTTAATTTACCTTTTTATTATTATTTTTTTTTGTGCCACGCTAAAGCACATTGTGAGTTAGAAAAGAAATACTGTTTTTTTTTTTGTTTGTTTGTTGGTTTTGTTTTTTAACTTTGGTTTTAATACAGTTTGGATTTTGCTCCTAATTTTGGTGCTACTCAGCATAGTTTCAAAATTGTCTTTGATTCCACTGGACAGCAGCACAACACAGAGAAAGGAATGTGTGGTGAGCTGTTGGTTCACCAGCAGGTCCTTCTGGATAGATAGGAATTAAGGTTTTACTGTTGCAAAAAGGAATTAGGTTTTACTGTTGCAAACATCCATCATCAATGGTCAGAATACAGTACCTGCTAATGAGCTTCTCACAAAGTTTTTTTTTTTCCCTTGTGTCCTTTAAAAGACACTCTTAAAAAAACAATTCCTCCATAGTTTATAGTCTGCTATTTTAAGAAACAGTAGCTAAATTAATTATTCTAATGCAATTACTTTTATTGCGTATGATGACCTTCTTCTAATCTTACTCATATTATGGCAGTGACCATGAGACAGTAACTCTTTAGTACTCCTGTCTGTTCCCACCCAGCCTCTGCAGAATGATGTTCTTGCATGCTCTGCAAAAAAGCTGAAAATAGAATGTAAAAGCTCCCTTGAGCTTGGAGTCATAATTAATATTGACATTTATGTCTACACTTTACAAATGTTTGTGCAAACACATTTCATATGGAATATAAGCACATTTAAAATAAAAGTACTCATCACCATATAATAGCTTAAAATGAGTTATAAGCCTGAGTCTGAAAACAATTTTGTGCACTGTGGGACACTGGTCAAAAACTTGATGCTTAAGGTATCCCCTCTGAAAACCCTATCAAACAATTAAGAAAAGAAATTGTATCTTGTTAAACTTCAAATGGGCTCAAGAACCAGAAATTAAAATAGAAAAACTACTGTTTATTGTAACTCTAGACTTTGCATAATAAAAAGTATAATTTCACCTTCCACATGAAATTCATCAAGTGCTGCATTATTATTTACCATAATAATATCTCTAAGAAAAAAAGGTATTTTCTCTTGAATGATACAGCAGCTAGCAAGGAAATCCAACCAGTTGTACAATAAATACCACTATTAATATAATTCCAAGACTATCAAAAACAATAGAAATACTTTTATTGACTATACTGGATTTTGTTTTAACACCCACTAAGTTCAAAGCTAATTCTGTTCAATGCCATTTTCACTCTAACATTTTACTATAAATATTCAGCATTTATCATAACATTTGTCATAACCTTTCACACATCTATGTATCATCTACCTCTGTTCAAGATAGAGACCTTTATTCTGTGGTGATGAAAATAAAGACCTCAGTGCTGCACATACATAAGCACATACATGGCTCTGTGTGTAACTGATGTGTATGGGAGTACTTACACCATTACAGTTAAATATATGTATCAGCCTGCATAACTGGAACCCAGTGCTGTATGAGTTAAATGAAGGCCATGTGCTCTGTTCTTTTCAAATATATTATCCTAACTGCATAAAATGTAAGGTGCTAGCTGATAATTAAGTACCTACTGTTGACAATTGATTTTAAAATATTAAAATCTTTATTCCACTTTCCCCCTTGCACTGTCTGAAAGAAAACTATAAACTTCCAAATAAAACTTTGGAAACTTTTAAAATGCAACCACTGATCTTTTTCACAAGAAGCAAAAATATTATGCATTGCCCAACTTCAAGCAAATATTTCTCCTTGAGAGTGGAACATCAAAAGAGCTTGTGCATATAACACATCAAGCTGTAGAGCTGGCAAACATCCACTGCCATGTCCAGATATGAAACAACATAAAAGCGCTATCATTTTTCAACGTTTTACAGTTGCCATTACAGGCATTTTGCTGTAAATCATCTGCACCAAATAACAAGCATTATACTGGCTGGAGTAAGAGAATAAAATGCTTATCTGATCACTTGGTAGATCATCTGACACTCGTTGAGAACAGCAGGCTATCACCTGGGGTAAAGCACTTCAGTCCAGATGAAGGCACCACTATCAATAGAGCTCTGCACAACATGTGTTTCTGGTATGGAACACATGCTGCAAGAAAATAAAAAGAGCCTGAATATATCTGTCAGCTTGGAGCCTTTGAACCTTCTTGGGTGAATGCTGCATTAAGTATCAAATCTCTTAGGTGAAATCATGGCCCTCCTGGTATGAGAGGCTGAAGATCTGACACTGAGCCTACAGGACCAGGATTTTACCTTGTGTCTTCCCAGTGCAAATATCAACCAGCCATATACTCAGTGTAAACTGTAAACTGTATTATGTTGCTTTCAAAGATAAGAACATCTTCTGTTCCCTACTACTATGTCCCAGCAGACCAATGTGATATACTTGCATCAGGATTTAACTTGAATAAATTTGGATTGATCATACCTTTAAAAAGAGCTGTGAATGATAAATCTTTAGAAAGATGAGAATAAGCCTTCAAATTACAGATGACTCATACTAAAATCAAATTTTGCACTCATATTTTATTCACTTCCAGCAGTAATGATAAAATAAGAGTGAATTTTAACTATGATATTAGACACCAAAAGAAGCAAATTCCTTTTAAGTTGCTCCCCAAACTCAATGCTCTGGCAACAGCAAACAAATCAAATTTATGTTTCCAAGATTCATTTTTCATGTAAGAACCCAGAGCCGTACTAATCTCACTCTGCAAATAAGGCAAATACTTTAGTATTCAACTAACACATCTGTAGGGATTGCCAGACAATTTTATATCTCCTACCTGATGAGATGGCAAAACCTAGGGAGGCATGCAGACCCTTCTGAAAATTAGGGTAAAGAAGAAAGTTTAATACAGATGAGAGAGGTTGCCATAGATAATCCATAAACTTCTGTAAGAGAACTGCCAACTGGGAGAAAGACGAGATCTCTAAACCTGACAGAAACAAGATTCTGGATTTTGCATGAAAAAATCCTCTCTCTCTCTTTTTTTTTTTTTTTTTTTTTTTTTTTTTTAACTCCAGATGAGGTAATTAGATGCTTGCTTTCATGATTTTGTTGTTTTCTTCTGGGTGAAAAATCCATCCAGTTTGCAATAAAACAGTCTGCAGATTAATGCAGCACACAATTATTTAAAATGGAATTGGTATTATATACCAGCAACTTCCACAGAATGTAATAAATGTATTTCCTTTAGGTATTACTTCAGGAATTTACACTAGAAACACAGGAAAGACTGATCTCAATATTTTCACCTATAAAAACTCTCACAGCCGTGATCAGAATGACCAAATACATGTGCTTCACACAAAGATGTAATTTTCAGTTACTTACTGCTATGCTTCCCCGGGGGAGCTTTGCTGGCTGCACTTTATAAGGCATGTTCTTAACTTCGAAGGACACGTTGGAAGAAAGAGTATAGGGATCGTTTTTTCTCTGAAATAATATAAAAAGAAGAAATTATCAAAAACCATGTTTCTACTTAAAAGCATGATGAGAAATACGCAGAGAAAAAATAGAGAAAACTGATTTCCTAAGGGAGAGATGGTTTCTTTCAGTAAAGGGTCCAGCAGTCCTGGGACCTGTATGCATCCACAGAGTAGAGCATAAAGTTGAAATACAAAGACTGCATGCTCGAAAGCATGGAAGAAGGGTTAGATACGTAGAAGGGCACATGCAGTTGTTTCTCGTATTTCTCACTGCAATAGGAGACTGGGGAGTTTGAAGCAGGGGGAGGTTTATGGCGTGTCTATGTTTTAAAACCTTGCCTCTGCTCACAAAGCCCAACAAGAACCAGAGGTATCTTGAGATTTCCAGCCCCATGCTGAGCCCAGGCTGGTACAGTTCTGTGATGGCATCAGAGGAATGGTTGTGAATTCCCATCAAAGAACTATAGGGACAAATATCTTCGCACTTTACTTAGGGTGTGATTGGCTTCCTGTTGCAGTAGAGTTCATAAAAACCAGAACAACTCACCTTGATTTTTTACTACACAGTGCAACTGCAATAGGAATGTGTCACAGTCACTGCTTAACAGGGTGCTAATAAAATATTTACATAGCTCTCATTAAGGACTTCAGCATATCCAGAGATGTACAGAATAAACAAATGTAGCTTTGTCCATCCTCTGTTTTTCATTTAAACTTGCTTGTATTTATTAGAGATTTATTTACATTAGATTAGATTCGACTAGGCAGTATTTTTTCTGGTTTAGAGTGACTCAAAACTATTACATCATACAGCTCAAGCTGAGAGCTTCAATTAGTGCTGTCACCTCATTAGGAAGCCATATAGGCACTGACACACTACATCTAACTGTCTGTCTGTCTCGTGCTGCTCTGGCCTCGACAGCAACCTCCATTCTGCACAAACTGCCTTGAAATGGTAGTCAAGTGTGAATATGTCCCGTGGAAAAACGATGCCTAAATTTGTAAGGAATTGGTGTAAAACTTGACATTTGAAAGTGCATGCCCTTTAGAAGAATCTTACTGGCTGCAACATTTCCTACAATGGATACAAATATTTCCACACAGGTATTTTGAACCTTGCTGAGATCTTGACATCATCAGTATCTAACTGGAACTAGCTTTGAAGGTTAGGTACACCAGAATATCCCAAGGTGGAAGGGACCCATGAGGATCATCAAGTCCAACTGCTGAATCTTTCAGTACACTTTGAATCGGAGGTCTTTCCATTTCACTGAATGTTATGTTGTCACAGAGAGAAGATCCTGCATGCTAACTACCTGTTTTCTTGTTTTTATCCCAAGGGAGGATGCCTAACTGGCTACCATGCCCTTCTGGGAGTCAAGAAAACCACTTCTCATTCCATCTCTGCAACTGATTTTTCTGGGTAATATTGCATGTGGTTCATCTTGCAAATCCCATGTCAGGTTGGGGTAATGATATGGATCTCCTTTAAAAGTGCACTGATAAGCCGAAAGAGAATGAAACAAGGCCTAGTGGTTATGACTAACATTATATCCCTTTGCATTAGACTCCTTGAGGTAAACAACTTCAGTCTTTTATATAAGAACATTTTTGAAGCATTTTATCATTTTTGCTACCTGTCTCGATCCTTTTTGAAATATCAGAATTCAACACAACATTCCACTGCTGATTTATGGAAAGGTAGGGCCTTGTAAGGGAAGCACTCCTCTGTTTTGGCACCAGCTGCTTACAGATTACATTGAGTAATGGCTGAACTGGGCTGAATTTTAAACTATCCCAGTAACCTGAGCCAAATGTAAATTCTACCTTATCCATTTTGCAAAGCTCAGTTGCCTCTCCTGCCCCCCTATAATCTCCAAGCACTTATGAAATTTCTCCCATCTTCCAGTTTGACTAATGTGGAAGTACCAAAAGCCATTTGTCATCTTCTGAAGTCATATTTGTACTTAATATCTAAAGAAACCCACAGTATTTCCCATTTTAATAATATTTCATACGAAATTCTTCTGTGTGTTGCATTATATAGTGCTTTATTAATCATTAAAATCATTCTACCTGTCATAACAGTTTATTTTATCGACTGTAATCATATCCAGTGCATTTGGAATGACCCCGTCATTTCCTAAATCCCCTTCTGTAAGACTTTCTCGTTCCTTCTGCTTCTGGCACATTTAGGAGTTCTGTTCCATTGACAAGACTTAGTTCCTATGGGATTATCCAAAATCTTTTCCTCTCTGCTAAGTGTTGTTTTCCTCTGGAATTTCCAGTTGTACCAAAGGTATAAATCTTATCAGTCTAAGACACCTTTTCAGTTGTTTTATGGAATAAAAACTGAGGTAAAAAAGACCCTGAGATAATTTTGACCAGTGTTTTCACAGTATTTTTTTTTTCTTATGTTTAAATGGCATTTCCCATATTTGACTTGTTCTGTCACTGAATATCACTGAGAAGAGCCTGGCTTTGTCTTCTTTACTTGCACCTATAACTGGCCAGCTCCCTTTGCACTTGTGGGCACATCCCACAGGTCCCTTGGGCTTTTATATGTCCAATTTTTTAAAATGTTTCCTAACCAGATACTCCTCCACTGAGGGTAAATGTTCATTGCTGCAAGTTTTCTCTCCCTTTTCAGAGGCCTCGGATTACTGTATGCAGATTTTATTAGTAAGGAGGCATGAAGTAACATGGCCTTCTGCATACTCCATTCAGCAGAAGGTCCATATTTTCCCCAGCCTTTCTTTTCTTCTGATGTACTTTTACAAGCTGCCTTGTTGCCCTATAACTACCTTGCTAGAATCAGCTCCTGGTGGGCTTTTGCTTTCCTAACCGCTGAGAGAGCATCTCTATATTCCCGAGCCAACACCTACTCCAGGTCAACTGACCCTGGTTACACCTCTTGCATGTTTCTTTTTTATGTTTGAGTTTTACCAGGAACTCCTTGTTCATCTGTGCAAACCTGCTGTCACCTTTGCTTGACTTCCCACATGTCAGGATGGACTGGTCTTGAACGTGGAGGAGGTGATCCTAGAGAATCAACTGGCTCTCCTGGACTGCTCTTTTCTCTAGTATCATCTCCCATGGAGTTCTTCCAAGCAGATCCCTGAAAAGGCTGAAGCCTGCTCTCCTGAGGTCCAGGGCTGTAGTCAGGCATTTGCCTTGTCCCTTCTATTTTCTGTTTAAACAACGAACTTTCTCTTCAAGTATATGAGTGCTTACTGGTGACACAAAGCCAGCATATTTATTGCCTTCTGGAATTAATTTGGCTATGCCATAATTTTTGTTCTTTTAAAATACAAAGAGCAGCTGAATGTTTATTATCAGAACATTTAAGCTCTCCTTTGGGCTTGTATTAGGAATGAGCAATATGAAGAAAATTGCTTTAAGTGACTTACATAGGCATAGTCAAATCAGCTCCTTAAACAGATGACATCTAATGGAAGAAACTACATTTTTTATCAACAGTGGTTAAAATAAAATTAAAAAAAAACCCACTGACTTAATATTAGACTTAGCAAATAAATAATTTTTATACTCTTTCATGGTGCTTAACATCTACGAGACGGTCTTCAGAAAAATATTTTTTCTTTACCACATTAATTATTTTCCATTTTCAGACTCAAGCCATTCTTCTCACCAGATTTTCACTATGATTCATTTTTCTGTGAGAGTCCAAGCATTGGACTTCTCACATGCAGCCCCAGAATGTTTCTGTAATTCTGCAATAATTTGCATTCATAATTTCAGAACTCTTTCTGCCTGAAAAAAGTCATGTTTTGAATTGCAAGCATTCATATTAAGCAGGATTGTGGCTATGATTTATATGATTTATAAAAGTAATGGATAGGTAAGATATGTTACATTATTAAAGAAATAGGTATTAGACAAAGGTACAGTGAAGGCATTAACTCCCTTGAAATATCCTATAAAGAAATGCAGTGCCCACAGAAAAATAAATTCTTCCATCTACTATACATGGCTTATTTAATTTTCATCTTATATCAGCAATAAGAACAACAGAGGAGAATATTTCCTGTGGATTAATTCACTGGCGTTAATAACCTTAGGTTGTGCCCACAGCTATTGTGTTCTCAACCCATCATTAGGCCCCTGGAAATGCACATTTCACTGTAATTTATATTGCAGTAAAGCAATATAAAAGACTAGAGAGGATTTTCCTGCGTTCACAGAAATGTGTGTTATTGGCAAAGAGCTTTATAACAATGACTGTGGTCAGCATCAATTGGAAACAGGATTTTACTTGTTCCACCACCTTAGAGATACAGCCAGCTGTCTCTCTTACAGTGATATGGTTTACTGGAGGACTTGTTAGCGTTAGGTCAGAGGTTGGACTCGGTGATCTTAGAGGTCTCTTGCAACCTAGGTGATTCTGTAATTCTGTGATTCTGTGTTGTTTATAATTCTCAAGTCATTTGTGAGAAACTGCATTTCTTTACCATATCATTTTTTAAACAGCATACATTTAAATATTCAGTGTTTACTGGAAGCAGCAGGACCTGTGGTTTGCAATTCAGCTGAGGGCTTCATTATGGCTCAGAGGAAAGGGAAGAAGGAATTTGGTCTTTGTGAATGTTGGCGCCTGATGGCCAACAGTGGGTGCCCAGCCTTGGCTACCCGTGCCTTCTGAAGGCTTCTCTGATGCTCTCATGCGCATTGCTGAGACAGCTCTTTGCCTAAGTGCTATTGAGAGAAACAGAAATAATGTGGGGAGTGCTGGAAACTGTTGGAAAATTTACTGGAGAGTTCTCCAAGCTCCAGTTGAATGCTGGCGGTTCCTGCAGGGATCTCAGGCAAAGACCCAGAGTCTCAAAAAAGCATCTTTAAAGTGTACAGAGGCATCTTAGAGGGCCGACTACAATGTAGAGGGTAAATCTGGTCTAGACTGAAGGTAGGAGAAATAACACTTCTAGCAGCTTAAAGGTGTCGGACGGGTCCTTGATTTTCTGCAGGTTTGGAGAGTTTACTAGTAGAGAGACTCCCCAGAATGACTTTGTTCCACTGCCTCTAGGCAGTGTTGTTCAACAGTACTACAAAACACTTCTCTTCTGGTTAGATGTAGTCCAGTGAAGTCACCCTTGCTGAATCACAGAATCACAGAATAGTCTAGGTTGGAAGAGACCTCCAAGACCACTGAGTCCAACCTCTGACCTAATGCTAACAAGTCCTCCACTAAACCATATCCCTAAGCCCTACATCTAACAGCCACCATTAAAACTCAGGACAGATAAGGACTGATATCCGTGGTCTTGCCAAAGGTCAAAGTAAAATTTAAAAAAGATCGTTCCCAGTAAGGCTGAGGTCACCCTGATATATCTTCATTAGGAAAACACACAAGGAGCAACTTCCCTCCCCTCGCCTTACTGCACAGTCCCTGGAGCCGAACACAAAGCAGCCGTCAGCTACACAACAGGCAGCGCAGGTTTCACCTGCTCTCTCCAGGACTCTGGCCTCTCCTTTCCACATTTCCGAGGAGTTGAAGTCACCATTAAAGCAAGAGATGCTCTAAGGGCACGCGCTTCCTCTACAGCAAGTTACAGTGGGATTCTCCCCCAGAAACTGTTACCTCTTGCACAGAGTTCAGTGCTGTGGTAACAGTATTGGCTCTGCTGATTAGAACCTGTTTCCCTTTGTGTCCACTGGAGTCTGGCACATTTTAGAGAGGAGACAGTAAGCAATATTGTGTTTTCTTTTAAATATATGCTTTGGGAATTCGTTAACTTGCTTTCTTTGACCCACACCTCCAAAAACCTGAACAACCTCCAATAAAGAGCAGATTATATAAATGCTGGGAGTAGAGGTCATGCAACTATTTGTTCTCCTATTAATTCATTAAAAAGCGTGTCTATGATTCAAAAAGTCAAAAAGTACTTGTGCTGTTTGTACTAAAATGGTATGTTCATGCAAATACATCTTTTGAACAGAGACAATACAGCTCCTCTGAAAACCAACACATCCTCATCTCTACCTTTAATCCCTTACACTTGACATACTGCATCTTCTGCATTCATTGAAATGGACTATTTAAAATTAACTGATAGATGCAGATACTTCCTGTGATTTCAGATCACTTTGACATAGATTTTAATGGTGATCAGTTTAAGATGTTTGTCTTTCCATGCACCTAACTTTATGCACACTTCAGCACATCTATCAAGATCCTCATGTTCTGCTTTGTTAATATTTTGACATTATTTTAAGTAACAATGAATGAAAACAAAGCTAGCCTACACCCAAAAGAACTTCCAGCTGGCCCAGCCCAGTGCCAAAGGTTCTTTCTTTCTAGTCTTCACATAAACAATCAAATCCAGCATAACATGGCATTTTTGGCCACACGCAGTTTTCCTTTTTACTTATTTTATTTTTTCAAATAACAACAGTTGTTTGACGTAAGGGCAAATTTCTCTGACAACTTCCTCCTTTTGTTTTTATATGTAGCTTGAAGGGCAGTGCATCAAATTTATGGCTTTCAGTCCTCAGTCTGAATTAAAATAATCTACTTAAACTTCCATGGCAATTATCAAGAGACCAAGATCTCTCTCACTAATTTGTCTGTTGCCTCCCTGTAGGAAAACTTTCTGTGTAGCCTGGTGCATTGCTTCTATCCACTGGCAGGAAATTTAGGCTGGCTGCAGCTATACTTCAGAAAATACTTCTGTAAGCTTCCCTTGACTGAGATGTTTTCCACTGGGCACAGGTAGAGAGGTTCTACACTGGGGGATGCTGCGAATAGAAATTACTTCCTCAGGGTCGTATCTCTGTTGTGGATGGAGTAATTCCTCCCATGGGAAAGAGAAGATGGAGAAAAGTGATTTGATAAAGAAGATCTCTCGATAAGAGGTAGATCCTGTCTTGGGCTACCCCCACCAGTTCACCTCTGCTCTGATTTTCAGGCTTCTGCAAACACCACATGTGCCACACAGTTTGTGTGGCTCCACTGCACTGGCTATCTGCATTCTGCCTCCAATGGTCTTTGTGCAGTTAAATTGACTTCTTGTCCCAAAACCGCTACCTGGCTTACCTTCTGCCACACTAAGAAGAGTTTCTGAGTTGACCAGTAGTAAAATATGGAGATTCTCAACAAATTTTCTCATTAAGGAAGTACAACTAGAGCAAACACTCCAACCGTGATGACAGCTCCAGGTGAGGGAATGAAGGCAAAGGGAGGTGAGAGTACTGGAAGGACTTCTAGCTGATGGCCCAAATGCCAAGGTACTCCATCAGGCTCTTTTTCCTTTCCTGTACCCTTCCAGATTAATGGATTTCTTTTTGTGTCTCTGTAAATATGCTTCCTGAGCAGCAGGGAACACCATCATCCTATAAAGCAGGGATGTGAAGTTTCTCAACCTAAGGAGGAAACTGAATTCACATCTTCCAGTCATGAATTCTCTGACCATTAGACTGCCAGCTCTAAATCTTGCGACTGAATTTTCAACAAAGTCTTCCTTAAGTCTTTCAAGTAATGTTGTAGGTATTTCCCCTTGCGAGTGATTTTTGGATCTGCATTCTGAAAGGGTGGAAATGCTCCTGCTTAATCCTGATATTCCTGCCTACCCTCCTGATGAAGGAGAGCACCACCCTGATGACTAATGCAGGTCAGTTTGTTTTCCTGAGGTACCGGATTTTCTCTGTACGCTGTACGGGGACCCTACGTACTAAAAAGCCTCAGGTTTTGGATCCCAGTCTGGGGCCAGGCAGTTAAGATGGGGGTGTCACAGAACTGATTGTCTTTATTATTTCCATATTTAGGCATCTGAATATCTAAGAAATAGGAGCAGTGCATGTTCAGAAACACCAAAAAGATGAGTATTTTGCATTGAAGCCAAAATATGGCTTTGCATTCTAAGGGAGCACTTGCTTACAGACTGGCTGCCATGTTTCTGTTGCTTTTGAACTTTCTCAGATTAAAACTATTTTTTTTCCCTTCTAGCTATTAAAGCTCACTTAGAAAGGGGTGCCACATTCAAATATCTGGATTTATGTAAAAGCCAAGAGAGAAACAACACAACTACATTCAATTGCAGAAAGAAAATCAAATAAACTTGAAACCTCTTGGGAACCTTGCACACCTTCTGAGTTTGTTGCTTTTTATGTTACTGTCTCCTCAGGCTCCCCAGAAGGAGATTTTCATCATTGTGAGGAACTTTCAATACAGGCTGAAAAAACAGTCATGAATGAGCTGAGTCCTACTTCCCACTGGGCTGTAAGCGTCCGAAGAGCTTGGGGACTGGAAGGAAGTCACACATCAGACAGCTGGTACAGATTCATCATTTAGAAATATATTTTCAGAACTGATGTTTTACTACCCAGCTCCTCTGTATTATATTTAGAGGTATCCATCAGAGTTCGAAGAACTCTGGGCACGATCCCCTTGGATCTCCCTCTGACTCAGAAATACCATGATTAGACAAGTGGAGACATAATAGAGCCCTAACAGCACACAACGTAACGTGGCCATGTAAGGTTGTTTCTCTTTTGCATGAATCAGGCTACAATTTGCTAGATCAGCAAGTCTGAATCCAAAAGTCAGCAGTAAGAGAGGGTTCACATTTACAGCCAGGCTTTGAAGTTAATCCAAAAAAAGTCTGTGATTCTTCTTGGCCTTTGCACAATGTCTGTCTCTATCTTCGTTGGCTGGTTGAGAAATTTGGGCTCCTTTTGTTTACTCAAACACGTCTAATCATTGCACGTCATTTAACTGCTATTTGTTATGGGAGTTTGGGTTTTAAGGTGACAGATTGCAACTGTCAAGAGGCAAAGGGGGTCAGCTGTTGACAGTTAAACTAAGAGGAAAAGGAAGCAGTCACTCAATGCAGGGCTGGTCTGTTGTGGCAACAAAATACACAGGCTCATCCATAGACCTCTGATGAGAAACACGAATTACTTCATCCTAGCTTTAACCAATCATGCTGAATTTTTATCAGGTATGCATTGTGCATCTATAAGGAGACATTAGCATATCTACGAGGAGAAAATGCCTACTGACAGCTTGTGCTCAACTGTAACGAGCACAAAGAATTTCTTCTGCAGATCATCATATCTTCATTTAGATTATAACACAGTTGAGGGAGGAATGTTGCATGCCACCACCATCCTGCTTTCTTTGGCAAATGAAAATTCTGCACATTAAGTGCATGTGCAAAACAGTTTGGGATGTTGCTGCAGAGAGAGCAATTTTCCCTCTCAGTTTCTGTACAAAAACATTAGAGTGGGGTTCAGCCTGTCCCTTGAACACTGCGTCCTGGTTCAGAACCACCACATCCTCATTGTTTTGACTGTATTTTAATACTCACTTTGAATCTGCAGATTTCAGCCATGCTAACAGCAGTAGTTTTTTTAGGCGTACCTTACTTTACTTCGGGGATGACCTTAGGAACTCCAAGTTTACAGGCTTACTAAAAGCAAAAGATGCCCTTTTTAGGCAACTAATTACGCTCTATCGTCTTTTATGGTGATGGCTGTATAACTGTTCTTTTTAAAAGGGGCTTTGAGAAAGGAAACTATTTGGAGGTGAGTGGGAGGAAGGCAACCAGATCCCATCACACTACTTGCTCTCTCTCTTCTCAATGTATGTTTGCATGTGAAGCAGGGGTCATGTTATTCTGGCAGCTTTTTAGACATATATGGGAAGATGCTACAGCTCTCTGATGACTACTGTTTCTATGTGGAAAAAAATTCCTGCTGCTTTAAGTGGAGTTTTCTATGAGTCTTTCTTTTATAAAGCTTGTAAGCTACTATCTGAAGGAAACAGAAATGCTTCTGAAGGGTATAGATAAAAGGTGAAATCCTCAAAGTCCATAAAAAAACAAACAAACAAACAAAAAAACACTTGTTTGATAGCAAGGGTACGTAAGGACAGAGCAGCACTAAAAGATACACTTGCAGGAGTGTTTGTCATGGGGTCTCAGCACCCAGGGAGCCTACAGGATGGCTCATTCCAGCCCCTGCCCACAGGCTGGGGCAGGATCCACCTCTGCCTGAAGCTCACCAAGTGGAGGGGGATACAGTCACAGCAAGAAGGATTTATTAGGGGAGAAGGAGGAGCTAAAGGGACTGCAGCACTTTCACTGGCACTGCCTGTGTGTTTGCACACACCTGTGTCCCAAAGCAGAGCTGTGGCCCTTCTCCACTATCTAGATCAGGAGGGCAGAGGAGTGTGTTTCCAATCAGCTGGACGAAACATCCTCTGAAGACACCTCTCTGTCTTGCCGCTGACTAGAGTTACAAAACCAGCTTTGGCATGTAACTTCCAGATGACTAAAATTGTTAAGATGAGTCCTGCTCCTGTATTAATCATGCCACTAAATCTGAGCCTAAGTTAGGTTTATCATCTAGAAAAAAGCTTATATTTAAGCTTTTTTAATATAAGCTCTTTAGCTTATACTGTAGGAAAAGATTCTGTCTTGATTAGGAGACACTGAGAAAAGAAGACTTTGTAGCTTTGTGGCTAGTTTCTTCCAACTGTCTGTCCAAACAAAAACTCAGAGAACCACTTTCTGTTTCTCATTAGATTTGTTTAGCTTTAATCTCTTATAGTTATTTTTTGCTACATATGAAACTGGACTCAGAAAAACATTTATGAGACTAACTCCCACTGAAATAGCCTAATATAATACCCTAGAAAACTGGTGTCTAGGATCTGTGCAAGGGGGTTAATTTATTTATTTATTTATTTTTAACAAGACAAGGCTTTGGTCCTTGCATGGTTAATTAGATTTCACCAGCAGAATGATGAACAGAAAGACTTGATTGAATCCCAAATGTGACTTATCTTGTTCCCAGTACTGTAGCTAAGGGAGCTAAGTTCTATCTTTTGTTTAGTGAGGAAGATGGGGAAGGTTCACTGATGACATTGCTTGGACACAACAGTGGTCAAAATTACCCTCAATAGTTGTAGCCATGGATAATTTTTTTGCTTCTCTGTCTGTCTCTTTGTATTAGGGACAGTGAAGTAGCTGAGCTAAGCTCTTAACTGAATATATCAGGGACTAGCCAGTCTGCAAAGATCCTGCCTGCTCTCTTGTTTCTCCAAGGAAGCAAGTTAAATGGAGAAGAATTTATTTTATTTACCTTCACATTTGAGGAATAGGAGAAATTAACTAAAAAGGTATGAAGAGCTCAATTTAAAGCTCCTGTTGTAAACTGAGCATTCTCCATTTTTCTCCCGCTAGGGTAAGAGGCACTGTGGGGATAAACCATTCTTCTCCCACAGCTATGGGGAACACAGGAAGGCTGGTTCCAGGCAGAAAGATGAGGAGATTTGAAATTCCTTGAAGAAGGAGTGCAATAATTGACTAGTTTGATCAAGACAGGATCTGCAGTTATTTCCTAGTTAACAGCAAACTGAGTTGAAATTTCTCAGTGTACTGCCCAGTGTTAAAGGTATTCATGCAGTGTGCTGATAGTCTTATCAATCTCTCAGGCAGAGTGCTTAAAAAGTTATCTCTCAGAAAAACAAATCCTTCAGAGAAGCACTACAGTAACATACATCTGGAAAGTTTTACATTTCAGATTTCAATATATACTGTGGGATTTTTTGATATCCAAAGACAAGATGTAATATCTTTATATCTTCAGTAATGTACGTGTAATTAATAGACAGGATTCCCTCAAAATGACCTTTTGGAAAACACTACTGTAAAAAGAGGCAAGTCCATAACGACCATATAGTACTAAAGACACATGGCCAGCTACAAGGTGCCAGCTCACAATGCCATCCCACTGCCCTAGGCACTGTAAATACAACTCTGAGAATAAGTGCAGTTGGAAATGCAAGAATTTGCAGGAAGTTGTTCATTCTTTCCATGCACTGCCCCCCTTTTTAGTGGTAAGTCACAAGTCATCTCTACTTGAGTGTTGTACATCATATGAGCTTGATACGTATTACCCTAGATTAACAGACAATAACAATTTATTTGTAAGCTGGACACAGTGTACACCATCTATTGCTTGGTTCCAAGACAGATCTTTCACCAGGAAAGGTATGAGCAAAGTAGAAAGCAGAAAGAAAAACAGGAAAGGTTTTTAAAAATCATTGTAGAAATTTCAGGGAAAGATTCAGGACATGAGTTTGAGAGGGACTGACAGTCAGAGAAAGAAAAGCAGCATGCATATGATATGAACTAGTGAGATGCTACCTTCAAAGAAAGAGATAACATAAAAGGGTTTTAATTTGCCCCATTTAATTTCATCATTATATTCTTATATATCTGGTCAAGCAAAGATGCAGGGATCAGTGTGTATAGAAACGTTTTTGTTTGCATTACCTGCAGGAAAGTTTGGGCCCATAGCCGGGACCTGATTTTTAGCGCTGCGCTCTTCCCTCTTTCCAGTTGTCCCACACTGCAGGAAATTAGGATGCACTTCACATTTGTACAGTTCTGTGTACAGAAAAAGGGAAGTCACACATATGCTTTTAAAATGTACAAAATCACTTTCAAATGCTCAGACTTATCAAAACCAATCAACCTTCCCTCTAAGAGCTAAGAAGCCAATAATTTTAGCTAATACATATGAGATAACTCATGAGTGACTGTGAGAATATAAACCAAGATAGAGATTCTTTTTGCACCACTAGTGAATACAACCAGCTACTGGAGTACTGAAAATGAAAGTAATAACTTTCACCAATTTAGTTTGAAGAACTCTTAAAATGGCCAGGTACTTATCAAGCATGAGGCATGTGCTTTGTCTCTATCTGTCAGTCATTTTGTCATTTCAACACTTATTTTTTCTGTTCTCTATGTCTGAAGCCTATATTTACGTTCTTAAACCTTTCCCCTCTTCCAACTCTCCTAGTTTTCTTACTGGTATTTACATTATAGCAGCCAGAACGTTTGCTGAGATTCATTAGTTGCTCTACTTGAAACTTGTGGTCCATGAAACATTCCTGATGAGCAGTGATTATGGCTTATACACAGGACGGAAGGCAAAAGCCAAGTAATGCAACTCTAAACTATATACTATGTTAAAGTCTGCCAGAAGAATGTCATAAAAATTGTTAAAAACTGACTGGAAGCCACTGGAGGTAACGAGCAGAGTCTCATGGGGAAACCATAGAAATGATGGGGTTGTCTGGGGCATAGAAAGGAAGGCACATCTCATAGAAAAAATGATTAAAAGTTTGGTTTGATTCAAGAGGAAGGCTAACGTTTTAATTAATTCATATTTTTATAACAAAGTACACATTACCTCTCTTACAGATACTTCACTAACGCTCATGCCAGATCTTGTGACCTTGATAGCAAAGCTGAGTTCTCACGTGTACATTCCCTCAGGGGAGTAAGAATGGCTGCACTGCAAAGCCCATACTTCAGAAACTGAGATGATGATGGATGTAATAGATGTGAAAACACCCTTAAGGAATCCTATATCTTTATGGACAGCTTTCCTCACAGATTTCTACCTTATTACAAGTTAAATAGAAGCTGCTTGCTTAATCACCCTTGTCTAAATTTGCCTGAAAATGAAACTGGAACTTGCAAGCTATGATTTTTTTTTTTTTTTTTTTTAAATGAGGATTTCAGAGTATCTGTTTATTTGGCTTTTCATATTTAAACATCCTCCATCCAGATTTATTTATCTTGCAGGAAGGAGGAGAGCTGTATTCATTAATCATAGTGGCCAAAACCACATATTAACAAAATAAATCATTAGTATGCAAAAAGCCTACTTTTGGCTGACATTTTAGGACCTGAACACATATTTCTATTTTTTCTAAGTAACGCATTTAGCCCATAGTGATTTTCAGAACACGGTAACATTAGAACTAAAGGAAGAGAAAGCAAATGTTTAATACACAATTTAAACAGAATAAGAGGCTCTCAAAACATTTTTCCTTTCTGTGAAAATGTTTTGATGAAAATGAAAATAATCTAAAATTTCTGAGGAATATAAAATTTTGATCAAAAATTACCTTTAGCCAATTAGGCATTTTCAGCAGCAACATTTGTTTTCCATAATCTCTCAATGACTCAAAGTTAAGAAAAAAATATATTTTGAACATCTAGTATGCAATGAAGATGTGCAACTGGGACTAACTTCTAACTGAATGTACTTATTTGCTTACTTTTCTATGCCCATCCTGAAAAAAAAACTGCTATATTTCCATTGGTAGTCACTGTACCCAATCCTGTCTAAATTTATGCTTATCTAAAGCATACTGTACTGTAAAACTGCTCATCACATGTGCCAAATTTATATTCCTATGTACTCAGCTAAACAGTCTCTGTCTACATCAAGCAGCTGAAAAATGTCTGCCTTATATTTTAAAATGAGTAATAAGGTGCAGACACAGTGCATACTTATGATCTTGGTTAACCATTCACAGTTGCTGCAGTGATTTCTATGCTGGAAGCATATAAACCTAATCACTGAGAAAGACAACTGATAATTAAGGTATTACTGAAGAATGGACTAAGTGTTCTGTGGTATTGACTGCTATGTCTTTGAAAGCCTAGGCATTTTTCCTTCAGCCCCAGTGGAATCAGATTTTTCCCAGGCTATTAGGTTAATGTAAGAATTACATAGGCATCAGCAGTGATTATCATTTCCAATGGGTTCATCTGTGATTTTGTACTTAATAACATCATGATATTCATTACTTTCAGATTCTGTTTTCCTGTTATAAAAAATGCCAAATTAACTTCCGGAAGCAGCATAATTATTCTATTACTCCAGAATACTTAGGTCAGTGAGGTGCTTCTCTTCCTACCAAATTCTGGTGGTATCAAGGAGTTCAAACATGAGCCTGCAGTAAACAGCTTAATAAGAGAACGGACTGCATAAAAGAAACTGCCTGAGGTTCATAAAAATAAATGGCAAGCACTGACCACATGAATCCCACAACCAACCTCAAGGTCATCAAATTTGAACACAGTCTCTGGGCGTGGTGAGCTGATGTCTGTAATGCTTAAATATCCTTGAGGCTGAACATGAGATTCAGGAATGGAAAAAAAGTAAATGCTTCTGAAAAAAACAGCCAAGTACAAATACTCAGGTACCAGACCAACTAATCAGAGCTCTTTTCCTGGAGTAGCTGGGAGAGAGATCTTTGCTCTTGCTCATAATTTTAAGCACCTCAGCTGCTTTGGAGCATTTGGTTGGAATGTTAAAAATGTGGTGACCTGTCCCATCTGCCTTGCTTGTGGCACTGGAAAGGGGAAGTTCCACTTACTTATACTTATATATATACTTACTGACAGGACCAAATACTCCAAAGTATGTCAGAGCTGTTACTTTCCACTAAAGTGTTAATTTTAAGCACGAGCTATTGTTTATGAAAGCGCCAGAACACCAGGAGCCAGGTTAACAAGGAAGGACTTACATTTCAGAAGTCAGAATCTGAAACTTCATTCCTGGAACAGGGGCTTATTCTCTGAATTTGTACTGAACCTCCCTGTGATAAGTGTGTCACCGCATGACCACAAAGGTCCATCTGCATGTATGCAGCCAGAAGTAGCACAGCTAGGAGTTTGGTATGCATGATCATTAATGTAAACAGCTGCCAAACAAAATCTGCAGCCTGTGGCACAGTGATATGTAGTAAACAGTATTTTACAATGAGAGGATAAAAATTACTTAGTATTTACAAACCTGTAAATGAATTGCAGTCAAACTGATAGCCTCTTTGATTATACTGCATACACAGTCCCAGTTTATAGATTTTAGTTAACTCACCAGTATTTTTGCAGAGTTTCTCCTGTAAGGTTCTG
The DNA here is from genome assembly GCA_011075105.1 of Heteronetta atricapilla. Taxonomy (NCBI): domain Eukaryota; kingdom Metazoa; phylum Chordata; class Aves; order Anseriformes; family Anatidae; genus Heteronetta; species Heteronetta atricapilla. The sequence goes on along the minus strand of CM021732.1, from coordinate 22,305,897 downwards.
CAACTGTGACCTCCCTTCTCCTGATATAATGAGAAATTGTGGAATTATACAAAAAAGCAGCGAGTTCAGGAGTGTCTTGTGGAATGGCAAACTGCAAAGAGAAACAAAAAAGCAAATGGTAATGACACATCCATAAAATTAATCTAACAGATTTGTTCCCTTCTCAGAGGTCTTGAAATTTGGATTTTTTTTTTCCAGTTTAACAACTCAGCCATGAGAGTATACTGTCTTCAACTAAGAGTATGATTAGTAATAGCACAGCAAGATAATGCTTAGTTACAGGAATTACAGTAGATAACGTTTTTTCCACTCTATTTCTACTGGAATCATTGCTGTACTTATTTTTCTTAGATGCTTGGGACTGGATTCTGATCCCTATAACAGGATAAATTTGAAGTTGCTGCACTGAAACCTGGTTATTAGCTCAGATCAGAAGCTGCCTATTGGAATATAATCATTTTACCAGCATTAGAAAGTAACAGAAAAAAAGGAAATCTGAATTCTAGCAACACAGCTTTTAATCATTGTTTGTTGAAGATTTTTTTGGGGGGATAACAACTTAACTTTGTATAATGCAACAGTTTGTTCATTCTTAAACTCATATTAAAATGCATCCTCTTCAGCTTTATCTTCATGGATTTTCAGTCTCTGATTAAAACCTAGTTCTACTGTTGCTATTTAGTCTTTAATTTACATACAAAGTATTTGTAGCTTCTTTCAAGAAGCTTCAGAGGATGCTTGGGAACTCAAAATTTCTGCAGAGAGAAAGATAAATACTAATTTATGACAATCCTGTTACGTCAAATTAAATAAAATGTATGTGGAAGTCTGTAAAGATCTCAGAGGATCTCACCTAAACACAGACACCACTATTCATAATGGGCCTCAGATTAGAAACAGCTATGTCAGATTCATCTTACTAGTTTCTTTAACCTCTGAGCACAAAATATGTTAAATTACTAAAGAAAATGTTAGTAATTATAAGGAATATTGTAGCACTGAAGGGATGAGAACAGGCACAGCCACAGAAAACCCTCCATACACTAATGCTGTGTTGTACTGGATTTGGAAAATCTGTACCATTCAAATGATTAAAATTATGACGCAAAAGAGGGAACAGTTTTGACATTGTCTGAGATCTTCAGTCAAAAGCATCCTGCAAAGTGGAAGATACTATAATTAATTAACTAATGAAAAACACTTATGCTAAATGAGAATCTTTTTTTTTTTTTGTATTTGTTTTTGCTGAATTAGGTTAACATTGTCTTTTGCAATAAGGGAACAGTTAAATAGCTAGTAAATCTCTCTGTCTCCATATGATAACATGTGGGAATTCTCTTTCCAGGATTCTTTCACCAGGATATATGGGCTTCTATAATGATGACAAATGAAAAGAACCACAATATAATGACACGCCTTTGAAGAAGCCCTCAATATACGAAGACAATATGAAGACATATGTAGATCCATTTGAATAGTAGATGATCTTTACATTCACTTATTTTTTTCATAGATCCTAGTGTCAGCATCTTCAGTACTAAATTATTACAGCTAGGGTTAGAAAACAGCCCTTGGTGATTAAGAAAAAACACGTCTTCTGCCACAGTTCAAAAGTAGAATTTCTCCAGTGCCCTAAATATTCAGGTTAAAGATACTAGATTAAAGTTATTATTTCATCTGTGTTGAGCCAACAGCACAGAACTGGAGCACTCTGTAGCCATTCTATATACCATATATTTTGCACATTATACCTTATTTGAAATGGATTCTTGCTCCTTTTCTTTAACTACAATGGACTTTCTTGGTTTCCCCACCAGGGAAAACTATACTGCTCTTTCCTATCCTCAGCCTTGTCATCTTGAGCAGATTTCCAGATATCTCCAGTTCATGCAAAAAGCCAGTTCAGTTTTCCTCCTTTTTCTAGCCTCTGCTGCAATGTGCAATTGCACCAGAAACTCTGTGAAGAGGACATTTTGTGTGTGCCTCCAGACCAGAACTTACACACACTGGTAACAGCTCTGCAGTGTGAGGAGACAACACCTCTGGCAGAGGTTAGCATCTACCAGTCATGTTAGTGGATGTATCTTACCCCTGGGGTGGCTTTTGGTCACCCTGTATGGTCTGTCATAGTTGGAAGCCACGGCCTATCCTTCTGGTATTTGTAGGCACAGGCTGCATAAAATTACTTTTTGCTATTAGCCTGGAAAAAAAAGTAATCTCAGAAGTACTGGATCAGGCCAAAGGCCTATCTGACTGAGCCTCCTTCTCATCAACCCTGCCTTTAAACAGATGTGGAAGGAAGAGTAAGAACAGGGCATGCATACATGATACTCTCTCCTAAACAACTGCAGCTTCCACATGTTTTCAGCTCAGGGACTTCCTGATGTGGATGAGGTTTCTGTTCATTTATTAATCTTCATTGGACTTCTGCAGATTTGTCCAGTTTCCTCCTAAAACCATGTAAACTTTTAACCCCCACTACTTCCTCTGGCAACAAGCTCCAGACATCTAATACCTGTTGCACAAACCACCACTTCCCTTTGCTTGCTTTGACTCCGACTCTGCAAGCTTCATTTGATGCTGCAGTTCCTGTGCAGCGAACACTGCATTCCTGGGCAGGAGCAGGCAAAGAGCGGTCAATCCCCACCCACGGGTCTGACACTTCTGGCCTTGCAGATTCTATCTGTATACAGTCACATCCTCTCTAGATTGAAGCATATAGACTTCTGTGCAGCAAGGCTGTTCTGTATCTGTGACTACTCCTTTTGCTCCTCTGTACACTATTTGCAAGATTCATAGTTTCACTGCCACCACCCCCAGAGTAAAATAAGCTACAGAAGAGGAAAAGCCCCTGACTAGGAGTCTTCCCAGGTATGCACAGGTTTACAAGCAAAATGTGTCTTTGTGAATGAAACAATGGAGCATAAAGGAAGGCTTTCTACAAGGTAATAAATTCAACAATGGGAAGGAATATACTGCTTTAACTGAAACTGAACTATCTAAATCATTTTCAAGGGGAAACACCCCAGCACCCTAGGAGAGCTAGGTTCTGAAATCCAAGAGCAGCCAGACATGCGGTGTCCTCAGCCTTATTTGGAAAGCTGAGACAGATATCCCGTGTTTACACAACCCCCTGCATCCTCTTCCCATCTGAAGCATAGCACAAGCCTTAAGGATTTGAAACCTAATTTGTGTATCCATGCTGTTCAGCGCTTCGAGAAGCTAAAACAATGAAAGGATGTTTAATTCTTGCAGTAATGACTGAGCATCTGAGGCTGTCTTCTGCTAAGACAGATGGACCGGTATTTCATTAGTATAAGAAGAATTCACACAAACCTCACAAAGGTTTAGTCTTCTTTATGTAACAGATGTAATCCTTATCAAATAGGACAGGAAAAACAAATGCAAAATACTAAACAGTCATCAAAAATGCATTGCCTGGAAATGTCATTAAGAGCTGCGGCACTGTTCCACCCAGGAACTCTGTCCTCGTGATAGTGATGTTCCCATCTCAGCTTCTTAACTGAAACACTGCAACTTATAACAGAATGCAGCATATATTTCATGTATCTGCAACCTGATCCGAGCAGTGATTTTGAGATGCTAGGCTTGCAAATACAGATATGGCAGCTCACTTCTTGTTCCTCATTCCTTATGAAAAATAGGTGGAAAAAATACCTATTTCCAAACCTGTTTTGTTTTGGACACAAAATGGAAGCTTTTCCCATCCTCGGTTCCCTATCACTCATTTCATTTTTCATCCTCTACTGAAACTAAATGGAAGGGTGGAATCCTAACCCTTCTCTGGCTTCCTTGGGGGAAATGTAAAAATTTAGGCATAATGTTTTTGTTATACATCAGTTTTTCTATATGCTTGTAAGTAGATTTTGCATTACCGTCTCTGTAAGCTAAAGACTTGTCACATAGCTCCTGTGGTGGGGAGCAATCCTTTTCAGCAGAAAGATGTCTCCACTTTCATCCACTGTACTGAGCTCAGCCCCTCCTGGTATGCAGATGACGTATAGCAGTTTTAGCGTTTGGAACGCAGCTCACCCCGCAAGATGTTTAACAGACTACTGGTTAAACTCGAGAAGTGTTGTTTACTCCAGAAGTGTCTGGAAGCAGTTATGCTTAATAAACTGGATACCTTGTTTTTGATGGGATAATATGTAGAGCTGTGTTTTGCTAAATCTTCTGACTTTGAGCCAAACCCAATTCTTTTTAGGGGATCTGCCATCACAAACACAAATCTTAGAACAGGCTTTTAGACACTGGCCTATCAACAGTGTGCTGAGGAGGCTGCTACTAGGCTTCCATCCCCTTGGTACCACCTCCTCCAAACCCAGGGATCCACAGCTCTGCTGCAACAGAAGAACCACATCCGTGGAAGGAGAAACAATTTAAACAGGAAGCAATACCTAGGAGTGACATGATGAAAATGGCTGGGGATTTCTTTTTTTCCCCTTTCTGTTGGTATGATTAAAATAATTACAGAACCATTTCCAAGTAGATATACAAACAAACAAAACAAAACAAAACAAACAAACAAAAACAAATGAAAAAAAAAGCCTGTTGCAGCTGACACTGATATAGCTTTTAATGAGTTAATATTGATTAGAAAGTAATTGTAGACTATGTAAGTCCTTTTATCAGGTGGCAATTCATGAAAATTTTCATTTCTGGAGTGTACTCAATGCAGAATCCAATTAGTAGTTTACTTCATAGGATATTCAAAGCATGTTCTTTGAAAATTTAAAATCATGAACATTTTAAGACAAGTAGAAACTATGTAGGCTTCTAAAGTGACTCTGATTTTACAGAGTATACTGTCTCAAATTACGCTGAACTTAACCATACTACAAAATACAGTATGTGATATTAAACACACCTATCATATAGTTGGTGCAAGGAAGTAGCCCCTGGCAGCAGTACATGCTGAGGGGCTGAGTGTCTGTGCAGCAGCTCTGCAGAAAGGACGTGGGTTAAGCTGTGGAGGAGCCAGCAGCGTGCCCTGGCAGCTGGGAGCACTGTGTGAACAGGAGCAGTGGCAGTACAGCAAGGAAAGCGATCATGCCCCTCTGCTCAGCACTCCTTAGGCCACACGTAGATATATTTTGGAGCCTCAGCAGAAGAAAGACATCGATGAACCAGAATGAGCTCAGTGCAGAGCCCCCAGAATGGTGGGAGCTGGAGAGCTTGTCCTGCAGGGAGAGGCTGAGGGACCAGTGCTTGTTCAGCTCAGAGGTGAGACAGCTCTGGGGGGGGGGCAGGGGGAAAGCAGCCTACAGTCTATGAGGAGGTTATCACAAAAACGGGGCCAGGCTCTTCATGATGGGGGTATGAAAGACAATGGGACTACGTTGAAACAAGAGAGGTTCAGGCTGCATGTCTGAAAAATACCTTTCCCTATAAGCACAATCAAGCAACAGCAAAATTTTCCTAGAGAGGTTTTAAGCTGTAATTAGACTCTAATCCTAAAAAACAAATTTAACAGCTAACACAAGTTAGCTGTAAATTATATTATTGAAGTTAAAAAAAAAAAAAAAAGAAACACAACAAACAACTAGCTAAAATTGTGTTGTAACTCAAAATACTCTAAAAAATACTTTTTGGCACAATAGTTGGTGGCTGTCTGCTGTCTATTAAACAGCTGTAAGAATTTCACGTCTTCCAATCTGATAATATTGCAATATTGTTCTATAAAGGATGTTCCACACTGCTAACAGGTTCAGATCTAAGACCTTTTGAAAAACAACAAAGTGCTATGCTGTACCAGACTCAACTGAAGATTTATGTCGCCGTTGGCAACCCATCCGCTATGCTCTGCTGTACAGGTGACTTTCTGAATTAATGTACTCCTTAGTGCACAAGAATTTTCTGGGTCCCATGAGAACAGTAGAATTTTCTGTCATCTGTTCAAAGGCATGTTAGAAAAGGCTCTCCACAAAAATACTAAAAAATTCTATTTTAAAATTATCTTGTATCTAATGCTGCAATACTGAATCAAAGCATGTAACTTCCTGCTGATAGTAAGAGTTTAGAAACCAAACACAGATCACACAACACAACTGTCACACTGGACACATGCTGGACTATCTCTAGCTTGTTTCTTACCCATGAAAATGACATCAAGTCCATTCTGAAAAAAATCCAAAAATCTCCATCCTATTGTGAAGCTGTAGGCAGAAAAAAGTAAGCAAATATAGACAGGAATGGAAATAGCAGTGGGTGACTTACCTTTATTTGCATTATATTAATAGGAGAGCTTGTCTGACAGTGCAATGGTCCGTGTGTCTGAATATGGAGAATATAAAGAAGAAATTCTTCACGACTGGACACAGGCCAACCGACATGGAGAACTGTGTTGTTGATGGCACTGGGACCTATATTGTGAAGCTGAGAAACAAGTATTATTAGTGCTTTCAAAGGCAGTGAATAATAACAAAAAAAACAAAACAGAACAATCACTACTTAGCCATTTCCAAATTCTTAATGTTCGCAGCCCTGAAGTACTTCAGAAAAGATGTATAGATTATTATTATAATTTTATTGATGGAAAATCTGTGTCAGGGAATGAAAAAGGACCTTGACATGTTAGTTAGAAAGCCACTGGCAAATCTGTGAGAACAAGCTTTTTTGCATGGCATTCAAGAAAGCCATCACCTTTCCTGTTTTTTCATAGATATGAGACCTGAAGTTACCAAATTATCTTAAAAAAACCCCACCAACCAAGACCCAAGCCCAAACACATTAGCAAAATACACTACATAAATATATACAACAATCCTTAACAGAAAATACTGGAAAATAATAGATGAAACATCATGACACAAAAGAATCACATTTCAGAGTGCAGGAATAGAAGGTGTAGCAGAACATAAGCTAGTTTTTGTGGTTAAGAACTCTATTTTCAGCACTTCTTGGTTCATATCTCACAAGAAGAAAAAAAGGAATTAGCTTTCCTAAAGTAACACTACAGGACATCATTGTTTTCTGAGAAAATAAAGAAAGATAGAAAAAAAAAGAAATTAAAACTTGTGGGCTGTTGAACTAGTTTACAATTTGAAAATATCTGATGACCACATAAAGTTTGGGTATGTGCTAGCGCTTTGTATGAGAGGTACAGAAGCAGAATACCATGGGACTTTGCTCAAAAATTCTGGAGATGCGAAATAACTTTTTTTTTTATGTGTTTTTTCATTTTAAAGCCAAATAAAACCCTCTTTTGGTCTTACACCTTCTTCAGTGAAGGTTTTTATGTTGCTGTTTGGACTTTTTTTATGCTTTGCTGATATCAGTAAACCATGAAAAAGGCTTTAATCACTGTAACTATTGAATCACTGTAACTATTTAAATATGTTTGAGGTCACATATATTGTTCCATAAACAGCTCAAATGGCTGAGATAGGAAAATTTGTTAGAGACTTTTCAGTTTAGGGAAATGTGTTAAGATGAAGAATTCACAAATAGTATTTGGTATTTCATAGTCTGATTCACTGCAGTTTAGTATGTCATGCAATTTTTTATCTTACACTGTTGATTAAACTCAGTTGCTTTTATTTTCGAGTGCTGGTTTGTGAATGGTAACTACATGTGAGGCACTCTGCTAAATGCCCTAGAATAAAAGTCATCCATCAGATTCCAAAGATGGTCTGTATTCCATGTAGCTCACTCAATGCACTTGTTTCTAACCTGAACTCTTCTCCTCACAGATACAATGAAGAAACAGTGAAGTCACTAAAATATGTGACATGGGCTGTATTGAGCTTTATGCACTGTTCTTAATTCTTGCCAAACACCCCAAATGTTAATAAATCTATTAAATGTCAAAGGCAGATTTCTAGCATAAACTTGTGTCTCTTTCACTAACATGAACAGGGTTGTGAATTTCTGGATTAAATTTGGGTCAGGTCCTAAAGTTTGAATATTTACGTATCAGGCTTTATCTGGTTGCCGATAGATGATAATCCAAATTCATCAGGGTTTCATTGGAAGCAGCATCACATCCTGTGGAATCAGGATGTGATAGCAATTGACTGGTAAGATCAGATGGTATCTAACTGATGAAAATTAGTTTTACCTCATAGATGTGTTCAACTAAAGGACCGAGTTCTTCTTCTTTTGTAGGTTCATCTTTGGGTTCCCAGTTGTGAAGCGGCAAAACAATTTGTGGGGGGTGAGACACTCTGTAATATATAAGATGAGTTAAAAAAGTATCCATTGCTAGTGATCAGCTGAAGTACTTTTAGAGAAAATTAAGACCCCTATAGTGACCTGAACCCTGAAGAGCACTTTATTAGGGCACATTCATTACAGTTAAGTGAGGCAAACAATGTGATGCCTCCATAAAGTGCTGCTGACTCCTTACAGACTTCCAAGGGTGAGCATTTAGTTTCAGACTTTCTCTGAAGGGTAATCCTTTCCAGGCAAAGGAGTAACTCCTTCTCTATTGGTGAAGAGGAATGCAGTCTGCCTGGCATTTGCATCATTCTCACAGATGAGTTATGTGAATACATTAGCCACAAAACTAGAGTAATGATATGTAAATAATGCATTTTCCATTTAAGCCCATAGATGCTTAATGCCATCCGTATAACTTTCCTGTAAATATTTTTTAAATATTTAATTTATCTGACTGTAAATTCCTCATAACCTCTGTTAAAATCCCTTTAAAAAAAAAGAATGATAAAGTAGTCATTTACCTCATTTTCCAGGTGGAAAGCTGAGGTACAGGTAGGGCAAATGACTTCCATAAAGCCACAAAGCAAATTGGTGTATCAAGAAACTGATTTCATAAGCAGAACATGAAACACTGCTCCAGGCTTTCCCATGTGCTTTGCAGGCAAAGTGGTAGCTAGGGCATTGCCCAAAACACTGTTGCAATATTGACAATGAAAATCAAAAATAAATGAAAAAAAAACAGTGACTTTGACATCGTGCTTTAGCTCTGCTATTTTGTTTTTCATTTCCTTCTGGGTCTGATCTTAAGAAAGGTCCAAGCAGTCTTCTGTTAACGTTTCCACTTGAATCACAAGCATTATTTCCCATAAAAACTGAAAGTTGCCTGGAGGGACTTCATTCAGATGCCAACTTTAACCCTATTCAGCTGTTGAGATCTTGGGAAAATCAAATCTCAAGAATTTCTTTCAGTGTGGTAGGTGAGTTTTGGCCCAGACATCTGTCATCTGCTTGTATTGGAAGCAGTTCTTGGTGCTAAAACAGTAAACTTTACCCTTCCTTTACAAGGGTCGGCTCTCACTCACTTTTGCTGCTTCCCAGATTCTTTAGCTAAGGCATTGGATTTCAGTGCTTACTCTACTAATGCTGGGAGTTTGCTAACTGATAAAACAAAAAATTAAAATTGTTGATTATTTTTTTTTGTGTGCAGAATGTAGAATGTGAGTGAAAAGATGGACTTCTATTCACTGATATCAATTCCCTTTCACTTGAGTGTAAACAGAGGAAGCATCACTGCAGATAGTTTTCCCCTTGAAGAGAACAGAAAACTAGAAATTTTTGTTACAAATACTGACATTTTCAAAATATTTTAGGAAGGAGAAATGTTCCTGCTTCCAGCTCTTATGCCATATACAATGAATGAAATGTCTGACAAACTTTTCCACAGAACATAGCTTCCCAAAGCAGGGTGGGATCCTGGAAAAGAATAATGTAATACCATCCAGATAAAGTACAAATCTTCATGAAATGTAGGGTATACCGGAGAATCCTGCTAACTCTTCCCCAGCTGATACTTCCCCAGACCTCAAATTGTCACTTGTTCTTACTAACAAGTATGTCAGAAGACAAATTGAAAAGCAAAGCCAAATAATAAATTAAATGAAGCACATTCATAAGATGTCATTTCAAATGAGTTACTTAGCTTAACTTGTTATGTTTCACAAATAACCTTATTTCCAATGAAAACTTTAATTATAAACTGTCTGTGGACAGTGGGACCTTTCCTGTGTAGTTAGAAAAGCCAAGACCTAGAGACCCTTAAGCTAATGCAAAAATTTTCAAAACACAAAGTGTACATCGATAAAAAGAAACAGGCATGAGGTTTTAAAAGTCAGTGTTTCCTATTACATTCCCTGCACAGTGTTTTTCTCATCTACAGAATTACAAAGTGCAAAGTGCAAATGTAGACATGCAATTAAAACGATTATAAATTATATAAGAATGTGCACATTTACTTCAATAGATTTTACAAAGTTATTTTAAGCACTTCTGCTATTGACATGAAGGTAATAAAATCAGGTCAAATAAAACAGAAATCCTCTCTTTTGACTATTTTATTTTACTATTAACTTAGAATATTTTGACATTTGAATGATTTATTAGATGAGAATTTCTCTTGGACTTTTAGATGACAATGATCTGATAAACACGAGCAATGAAAAAAATAAGATCAAAGAAGTTCTACAAAAAATGGTTATACAGGATATACTAATAAAAATTCTGCCTGCTGCTAGTCTTCCCAGTCCAAATTGCTTCCTTCCTAAATCCCTCATTCCTCTAATGCTCTTTCAGCAGTGGAAAATCACAATTACAGCTATAAAACTCCTAAATTTTTATAGAGATAAAGGTAAGCAGAAAAATCAAATCTCAGTTATCTGAGCTACTATTCATTGAATGAACAATCTGAGTGGTTATCTTAAATTTCTTTTGAAGAGTATATCAGAGAAGATTTCTTCCTTTCTCATAGAGGTAGTATTTGCATGCATCTACTGTGTAAGTTTATATGCATATATGCATACGCACAATTTGATAGCTGCACTTAGTTTTCCTCAGTAAGATGTATAGTGATTCCAGTCCCACTTCATCCACCCCTACTGCAGAGCAGTAGGGAAATCAGTGGAAGATATTTTCCAGTCCAAATGTGGACACAGACTCTCTTTTATTTTTATCTAGGAAATAATGAGCAAATAGTTCCCATGGAGCTGTATGCTTCACCATCTCTGAGTAATTAGCAAAATCTGTCAACAAAGCATTTGGGAATTTTCCTTTGTACACGCATACTACAACTAACATGAAAACCAAAGGACTTAAGAGGAAAGGAACTGGAAGTCATTCAATTAAATAATTCTCTCTATTTAACAACCTGTTTCTTAGCACTGCAGGCAGCAATTTAGGCCTGTTTTTCCACTCATCAGCATGCTCTTTTTAACAGCCGAGGTTGTTTGAGTTGTATTTGGTGAAATTTGCAAAGAATACAAATTGTAATATTTTTCTATGAAAGTGATGAGCAGTATCACTGAAAAAAAAAAAAATGCATCACTGAAAGCAGCCCTTACTGAAAAGTCTCATGTTCTGTATCCATAGCCTTTTCTTTGCTGCACTGAAACTCCAGCCATTCTTTAACCTGGGCATCCACTCATGGCAACACCCAGCAGTTGCTCTCTCCCAGCAGAATTCTCTCTCCTGTTTGCAGCCAACCAACTAACTCCTTTGATCCTTCCTCAGCCTCTACTTCTCTTTTACCTTGCCCCTAATTTCGTATTTTTCAACTTGTTAGCATGACAATTCCTCTCTTGTCCAGATCATTTCCCTGTGATCATTACTAACTACAGAAAATGTGATCACAGAATCAGTCATAAAATCACAGAATGGCTTAGGTTCTGTTCTTGTTAAATAGTTTGTCTTACAGCTGCTCCTTTTCAGAAATATAAACATTAACAAATGTCCACATAGTCTTTTGTGTGCCTGTCATCTTCTTTCCACCAAACTGCAACCTTCTTAACCAGAAAGAACTTACAAATTGTGTGGAAAAATCCTTCAAAAATCTCCCTTATAGTCTTATGTTGAGTCTTAGAACAGAAAACATGATCTCTGGGATCTGCAAAATGGTAGGATGGGACAGGGTAGTCGAAGTATTGTCTTTGAAGTGGTAATAATAAATTGATTTTTATAAATCTATAAAAGCATAAATCAATGCATATTTGTTTACATCTTAGGCAGTCCGCTGAAGTGGATCATGTAAGAGACATCTACTGCTCTTGTACCAGCCAGACCTCATGGTCTGATTGTGGGAATGAAGCTAGGGCCATGTACCTCCTGCTCTCCCTCTGCAGCGCTGAGAATGGTTAAGTTCTAGAGCTATAATTTGAGAAAGGGTGATGCAGGAAATCTGAGCTCCCAGACAAAAAGCATTTTGGCAATCATTTGCTTTAAGAGAACATCCTGCTGATCTCTTCCAGGATGCCAAGATAGCAGTCTAGTTCCAAGATCTTACAGAACAGTCTGAGATTTTTATCCCTTAATTGCATTATTTAGTTTCCTAAACCAATCTGTATGTGAAAATAGAGACAACAGAAATAATCATCTTCAATCATACCCTGTGCTTGTTTAGTTTCAGTATCCCTTGTGTCAGTGGACAGGCACGTGCTTCAGATAGAAATGTAAGAATACTACAATAGTAGCTGGCTGCACTCTTGTCACAGTCATAGCTCACTCCTTATTCATCCTTTCTCCACGGGTCTCACTCTGCTCTCTATTAGCATATGCCTTGCCTTAATTCATTTAATCATTCTAGTGATAAAAACAGCAGATTCTGCTTTGGTATTGAGAATTAAGTGCCTATGTGGTTGCACAAGCACACCCACACATACAAAGAGGCATTCTGTAGTAGTAATGTCCATGGACATGATTTGAATACCCAAATAAGTTGGGTCTAACTGCTGTTACTACAGTGCAGAATTCTACAGTGTGCTGCATTTGCACTGACAGTAAGTTTAAAAAAGTCCACGTGGGCAGTCCTGCCCTACCTGGCCTGTTAAATCATTTGCTGATCCATCCAGCAAGCTTTCAGGGGTGAGACTCCCTGTGAATTCTCAGGTGTTCTTACTGCGTTAAGGGTCTTGGGATTATAAAATGTTGAAAGATTCCACTAGACAGAATTGTTGTTATGTAGAAAGATTCAGTGCAAAAACAGTTACCATTCTGAATTGAAATGGTGGAATACTTACCCTCTGACCTGTACTTGAGCCACAGCACTGATGTTGATATGGAGGTTAACTAAATTGCTGGTTGGATTGATCTTATTGGAACTGGAAAAGATTGAAGATTGGTACAAAGGTTAAAAAAGTGTTATTTATTTATTTATTTATTTATTTTAAAGAAGAACTCTAGACTGTTATAGATACAGCACTGAACACCCACAAGTCTCCAGCTGGGAAGTGGTGCCATTGGACATATGACAATGTGGGTTTTGTTATTCCCACTATTCAGTCTTGTAGGACATTTGTATTTAAGTCTGAGCTCATCACATGTTTCATAGTATAATCAGCTCAAACTTCCCTTAAAGAATCCTACGGATATGGGTGGATATGATGATACAGATTTATTTGGCTCAGAATATAATTTAAATTTCCTTGTTCAACTTGGCTATCTGTATGGATAGGGATATCTTAATAGAGTATGAGGTTGTTTCGTGCAGTGGAGGAAGGCAATGTTAATGAACAAGACAGGCTTTGTTACAATAAAATTTGCTTTTATGATTCTCCAAGCTTGTGACTTCTGCATAACAGAGTCTTTAAAGCAAAAATAGATAAATAAATAAATAAATAAATACTTTCTTTCCCTTTCTTATTCTCTCCCCTCCTTTATCCAGAATGTTTACACTCTTAATCCCACTTAGCAGTGAAAACAGATCTCTACATTTAAAGTGTGGTGCTCTCACTCCTTTTATTTTCCTATTGGAATTCCTTAGTATCAAAAGCAGTTTCTCTCACTTCAAGTGGCATTTCATGTGACTTTAGTCTATTCACATAAAGAACAGATTCCAGGTTTAAATTCATGAAGACAGTAAGAAAAATATTTAGAGATTTAGAGTATATTTAATTATGGGATTAATGACACTAAATTAGGAGGTTTTCCTCAAGCAAGTATGGAAGCACTCCCTTACTTCATGGAGTCTAAGTGTCTATTGCTGTCACAGTTTACTGTTATCACATCTGGGTAGCATCAGTCAAATGGAAACATTCAGAGGAGGCCAGCATTCCCAGTGACTGACTCCTGAGGAGTAAAGGGCAATAGTGCTTTGATCCAGGCTTTCTGGTTACAGATTGCTAAAATTAGGAGCAGCTCTAATTTGTTTGTAAACTAATGCAGATTCTCCTCAAACATCATTTGAACTTTTGAAGTAATCCTCCATAGCCATTGCTCTAAGCTGCAGTCAGCATTTAAAATTTGCTTTTAAGTAAAAAATGACTATACAAATAATTTGTTAGTATAAGCTGTTCTCCAACTTCTTACGGTTCTACTTTCCATGGAGTGACAATACAGATTTTGATCACATATATTTGGTGATTAAATCCTGTTTGTGCGTTATGCTATTTTGTAGATAACAACAGTTTTTTAAAAAGTGCCAGGACATCTCCATTGCTTAGGGGTATATAATGCCTAGCAAAATCCACACCAGAAAACAAATCGGATTTCAAAACACTACTCAGCCTCTTGACTATTTCTTATAAGTGATGAAGTTCAGTCTTGCAAGCCAAAAAAAAATTATTTTCCACTTGATGTTTTGGAGCAAATTAAAGGTATCTTTAAGAATAACACAGACCGGGACACAGATTCAGGCATGTTCTCTGCTTCCCTTTTCCATTTTACGTCATTTCCTTTTTCTGAGTTAAATTTTCTCTCTCTCTCTTTTTTTTTTTTTTTTTTTTTTTAGTTTGTTTTACCTGTTCACTAAGGACAAAAAAATACATGAATGGTATTGCTGCTTGGGAAGCAATGTACACTGTAGGAGTGTGTTAACTATAGGACATCTTCCTTATGCAACAAGCTTAATTTTTATGTATTTATTTAAGTAGCTGGGTGCTGTTCAGCATTTTGATACCAACTTGTGGAAACTGTCCTGTCTTCTTGGTAGCCCACCAGACTTCTTCCCTTTACATTCCAGTCAGTAGATTTGGAGGAAGTATGAGGTGCTGCTGCCTCTTGAAGTTCAGACTTCTTCCTCATCACTTTTTCTACCGAAGTGACCTGCCCTCAGCTCTTTCTAGCTGGAAAGATCTAGCAACCCACCAAGCTCCAAGCCTCCCTGGTTTCACAGCATAAAAAGGGTAGTGATGAGAACCTTTGGTACGTATTTCATGTATACAACTGTGTTACTTGCATTAATGCCCTGATGGTAAACAGTGGTGTGAGCAGCAAACCTTCAAGCTGGAAGTTAAGTATTTTCTCTCTCTCTCTGGAGGTGCCCGTGCCCAGGTTAACAAGGCCTCCAGCTCGTCAGCCACCCTGCCAGCCCTTTGGCTGCTGCGGCCTTCTGATGCTGTGCCCTTCCCAGGTTTCTGCATGTCCATTCCTTCCAGGGTTACATTCTGGAAGCATGACTTAAACATTTTAAATGTCTCAGTTATTTACCATAGTGAGCATGATCAAGGCCCTCATTAAAGGCCAGACATTAGCAATTAAGTCTCTGTGTGTGGGGCAGGGAGGGCCCCATCAGGAACTCCAGCGTGTATTTGATGAGCACAGACATAGCAGAAGCTCTGCCACCTACTGAAAAATTCCTAAGTTTGTGCTTGCTGTTATCCTAACCAAGCCTGTCCTGTGCTTTTTTATCCCCATGCATTGCCCAGCATAAAATATAAGATTCTATAGAAGTAATATTTCATCCCCATAAATGAGGAATTAAAAAAAAAAAAGTATAGACTCATCTGAATCAAACTGAAACAGCTTTCTCTCTTTATGACAGTAATTTTAACTACATCTTATATGAAATATGAAGCATTTTGATTTTCAGAAAACATTTTCATATATATTAAAGAACAATTAGCTGGTAATTTCAGTAAAAAAAATCAAGAGAAATCTAAAAATACAGATATAAAACAACTGAAAATATACTTAAGTTCATCTCTTAAAAAAAAAGGAAAACTGTTGATCAGATTTTAACTGCTCACCTATTTTCTATATTGCTGTGAAAAAGTGGCATGTTTTTTCTTTTTCAAGAGCATTTTATGCTTTAAAATACAGAACTTTGTTGGAAAATGATCACTGTTCATTAATCCTGAAGTGGAGAACCACATGCAAATTTGGCAAAACTGTGGAAGAACCTTCTAACACTAATCAACATTAGTTAACCTGTATTTTAACAAAATAAAAACCTTAGAATCAACTCTAAAACTGATTTAGTTAAAAGCTAACATGGCTTCAGCTCTACAGATCCTCATGAAGAAAGCTACCAAAGGCAAAATAACTACATTACTCGTGTGGAAGAATTTAATTTCTTATACTCCAGATATTGACAGGAATTCAGAATTTAAATAACTGTGCTCTTGATAAAACATCTAACCTTTTTATTTGGAGCTCAAAATTGATGCTGAAATCTGAATTTTCAAAATGCTGAACAGAAAATCGGATGCCTGTAGAGAACTGGAAAAGAAACAAAAGAACAGGTTACTAATTCCCATTTGCTTTTTGAAACAGTCATGGAATAAAGCAGAACAAGCTCATTCAGAAGACAGAATGGAATTGCAAGGCTAGTTAAAGAAGGAATATACAACAGCATATGGTGGGGTCTCTGTAACCCTCTTGCTGGACATAGTTACAGCACTGGTTATGCAAGTGGCTAGGGAGGAGGGGGAGATGCCATCTGTCTTCCACATTAAATTAATAAAATCGTACCACAGTGTTTAAATTAATCCCTTTAATTGCCTCATTTCAACTGCATATGTTTTTACTCTGGCAATTTCTGAAATCCAAATTTTGTATTGAGGCTGACAGCAAAGCATACAGCCTGTATACTCTGCATGTAAGTACCACTTCTCCCCTCCTTCTCACCTCCTGCATTGTCTGATGGTAACATTTCCTGACAGATAACTTGCATACATGCTTTCCTTTTTAAACAGGATTGTTACATATAGCCATATTCTCCATGTGGAGAAAAATAAAGACTTGTCTCTTTGGTATGCTTTCCTTGGCATACTTGGGGCAGCGTTGCCAGCAACATACCACGACAACGTACAGTTTTCTGTTTGGGACACAGATTTAATATCACTGATGAGGAAGGATTTCCTCTGAGGGTGTCATTTCGGATGTTTAAGAATTTGCTTTTTTCCAAGTGTTATTTTGTTTTAAGTCTTCACTCAATTTTCCCTCTTTTCTCACTTGCAGTGGTGGATCACTGAGTATTAATCCATCTGCAGAGCGAGTTTTAGCTAACGTGTTTCAATTACCTCTTTCAATTGTCCTATGCTAGAAGCTAGAAAAAATGGCACACTCAAATCTTTGAATTCTTTTCATTTTAATATCATAGTTAGAGCTAATCTCTTTTTTTTTTTTTTTGGAAGTAAAATCTTTAAGATGAAAGGAAGATACTCATAAAATTAAACAGAAGCTGAACAGTTGGCTTGGAATAGAGATGTAAACTGTTTTTATGGCCATTTGGGGGATGATTTTAACCTTATTGATTCAACTTTAGAAACATCATGATCTTTTTAATCTCTGAGACAAAAAAAAATAATCAGATACTGATTTCAGCTTTTGTCTTATTGCTTCTACTGTTCAGTCTGCATAAATGTTTCCATTCCTAGCAGAAAAAAAAAGGTTTTGATGAACCAAAGACACAATTTTCCTCAGATGTAATGGAGCAGGCATGAACTGCAGTTTTGATGATCTATCATATCCCTGATGTCCCAGGTTTAATCCCTTATTTAATACCGAAACATACCTCTACGGTATGAGTCTAATGAGCTGCAGATGTTGCCTTTGTGTGGTAATACAACTTCGTTAATGTCAAGTAGCCCTTGACACTGCTACTACTAAGATCCTCACATGCCCTTGCTGAAAACTCACTGAGGCCAAAGGAGTTGAATTTGCTTTAGCTTGTACACTAGCAGTCACAGGATCTCCTTATTTTAGTAAGAGATTCATTTAATCCAAATAGTTTATTTAAATTTTCCAAGTGGAGTTAATTTAATCTGAAGTGTATTATTTGCCATGCATCCATGCCAATCATCATGCATCTTTGAAATACGTGACATTTCTGTTACTACTGGCGATCTTTAATCAGTTATGTTTGGCAGCACCCAGGAGTAAGCTGAGAGATAGAGGGCTAGTGTTTTTTGACATGTCTTACAGGGTATAAGAAAGATAAAGCCTCTGTGTTCCTGAAGAATCAGTTTGCTACACACCAAGAAATAGACAAGATCTTCCAAGCCTCCCAGCTTTCTGACCTTATTTCCATTCATTTCTATTTCCTTCCAAATTCTTCTAGAGGAATTTCTAGTAAGACCTACATTTCACTTGCTAAGGCCACTAAAGAAGCATTAGTAAGTTTGTCAGTATGATCCATTTCATAAATTAAGTACTTTGAACATCTTTCCTCTCTGCCTGTGAGATGGTATTGCAGACAGCTAGTCTGAATTCTGGGCCATATGGTTGGGGGATTTTTTTTCTCATTTTTAAATCTTTTTTAGCCATGCAGATACTATTGAAAAGGATACATACTTTCTGTGGGCAGTAAATGATTTTAAGGCCATGGAATTTCAAAAAGTCAGAAAGAGAGTAATTCTGATGACAATGTTGAAAATGTAAAGTGTTCTGCAGCCCACTGCAGTAATATCCCATGGGGTACACCACAAAATCCTGACATAATTCTCATTCTCAGAAAGTTGATCTTAAAGTGTTGGAGAATCCCCAGGTTTCAGGGTGCTGAAAACTCATTACAGTGACTCAATAGTTAAGAGTTTTAAGAATGTGAGACTTTGACCTGACCCCCTCTTCCCACTCCCGCACAACTTCCACAGAGTCCCATTCTGACTGCGTATTTTGAGAATAACTGATCTCCTGCCAGAGCAGAATTGTTTTGCAAAACTGGAAATGGATCAGAGCAGCCTCCTGTGATTTATGCGATTTGTACAAAGGGTTGGTATTTCGCTGTTGTAAGTATGTTTGCCATCACAAATACGTTTGGACTGAAAAAGCTCAAGTCCTTTCACCTTTACGAAGCTTCCAGGAGAGCTGGTTTCAAAAATACAGCTAGGCTTTAAGCTTTTGCTAACTATAATCCAACACTTTTGCCATCTGGCTTTGTGATGCTTTATCTTTGTATGCCTTAATTTTCAAGTGTGAGATTCTTTTTGTTTCAAAACAGAATATTCTTAAACATGTTATGAACCCTGCTGTTTTATTCTGCTACTTCCAAGTCTCCCTTTATGAAGTATTTTGCTTAGGAATATTTGGTAACAATGCATTTACAGCAGCTGGAGTGCTGATTCTGAAGCCAAACAGGATTAACTGTGCTGATGGGCTCCATGAGGAGACAGGTGAGAGTAGCACTGCTTCAGTGGGCACCAAATAACATTCCTGAAGTCTTCATACTGCCAGCAGGTCAAGGATGATGTGGAAACGGAGCTTTGGATTCAGAGGGGAGAATGGGAGGGCTGTAGCTTAATATCTCCACACTCAGATCTTTCTGTTGCTTATATTTAAGACAAATGAAAAACAACAAAGACTTGCTCCTGGATTGATATACAATGGTAGTGCCTCTTGTCTCCTTTTCCTCTTCAAAACCCATGGATTTTTAATGCTTACCCCCACAATCATCCATGAGATTCCTGTCCACTTTTGTCTGTATCTTGATATTTTACTTCTGCCATAGGACTAACCAGGAAACAATTCAGTAGACATCTAAGTTTGCTGTTTTTCTGGTAAGAGATGTTACCTGCCTTGAGTTTGGATTTTTCTAGTGCTTTGGCCCATCAGTGCCTCCCATCATCACATTAGGAAAACTCCATTCCTCAGTATTTTTTTCAATTCCTCTTCTTTTTTAGGAGTTTCATTTAACAGAATAAAACAAAAACTGCAGAACCTGTTAGCCCTGTTTTCTATACTCACTGACTCCAATATCTGTGCAGTCAGCTTTCCTAGCGCAATGCCTTTCCCAGAAAATACTTTTACAGTCCCTCTCTTCAGACTTCTAGTTTGCATCAGTTTTACAGAGCAGAACCCTCACCAAGCAGATTCCTGCTCCCAGTGGGTCCACCATCTGGAGTTTGTTTCTCTGTGGTTTCTAGCTGCTTGTGATCCCAAGGAGTCTGCGTGGGACTGCTGGTAACCATGCCTGTGCAAGACACCTGGTCTCACACTTGCTTTCAAAAGCTCTATGACTGATCTGAAGCCAACCTTACATACCCAAACAAGCTTATTGGACTCCAAATCTTATATCGTGATCCATTTGGTTCTTTTATCAAGGGTGAGGCAGGAACTATTTCAGGATCATTTGAAAAATCTTGAAAAAGAGTTTAACACCCATAGGATAATGCCCCTTGAGTTTACGAGCAGTTCCTCTGCAGGGACATCCATGGCAGAACACTCCCAGGTTCAACACTTCTGGGGCTGCCCTGATCTGTTTGTCAGGAAATATGAACAAGTGATGATAACCATGGAATGGGTATCTCTCTTTTTTTTTTTTGTCTCCAAATACATTTAATCCAAATGACATTCATATTGTGAAGGAAAACTTTACTCCAACCTTATTTTCATGGATGTAAGTCATGATATAAACTGATAAGAGAATGGCCATACACTCAAGATTAGACTCAGAATAAAGAATCAGTCATTTACTACACACATCTTAAATAGAAAGAATATTAAGGCAGAAATAATAAAAAACATCACACGTTATGGATTGGGATTCTCTTCTCATCATACTAGTGCAACTTTTGGGACTTAAATCGAGGGACACTAACTTTCTTTAGAGTGTGTGAAAGAAAACATGTGATCTAATATCATTAATTTTTTAGAAGAACATATTGTTAGTTTTTCAGAAGCACAGTACTGTCTCTTACTGCACCAACAATTTCCTGTCCGAGTAAATAATTTGGTTTAGGTGCTGCTTATTTGGACACATTCTGCTAATTGAATAGTTTTCCATTTGCTCCTCTTTAAAATTCAATTAGATAAAAATCAGTAAATGCATCTGGTTTTCCCTTACATTTGCGCCAGCCACCATGGGGTTCCCAAGATCACAAACCACCATTCTAGTTTCATTTTCCATCTTGTAATCACAGCTCAATACCCGCAGTGCCTGTAACAAAAGGACACCAATACAGAGGTCAGAGATCATGGTGAAACGTATCCAGTCAGGAAAGTGATGCCTTTTTGATCGTGACATTTCTTTTGATTTCAGACACCTGCTCAGTGCACTTGGAAAACATTTAATTGGTTACTGTCAGACAATGGGTGAAAACTGATGCCAGGGAGAAACAAACAGGGAAGTTTCCCAATACCTGAAGGGCCATGATGTCATCACTCTAGTTCCAGTTTTAACATACTGCTTTGCTGTTGTAAATTATGCTTACAGCCATAATGACTCAACAGAGAAAACAAGCATAGGTAAAAGGGGTGAAAGAAACAGGTTTCACACGAATTGCAATACTTTTAATATCTGTCAATAGAAGTCTCTGGAATGAATTTGTGACATTGGCCACAAATGGACCAAGTTTTATTTTCCAACCTATGGTTTATGTTGTTACAACTTCATGTTGTTACTTCTGTGACTACAATACCTGTATTCATAATTTATCAACAAAGGAGATGGATTTCTACTCAATTTCCTATGGTTTTTCTTTGTTCTTTCAACCCTTTATAATCTTTATTGCTAGTAGTTTCACCTGTACAGAAAACAGACTGTACAGAAGGAGGAACAACCATAGGATAGCAGAAGACAGGAGATATGGAGTAGGACAAAGCAACAAAATGTTGGTTATGTTTTTTTGTTTGCTTGTTTGTTTTTCTGTTTACCTCTCCAACGTATTGGAGAAAATAGTCACAATTATGTGCAGAAGTAAACTAGCTTTGTAAAAGCAGAATGCAGCTAGAGCGGTTGCCATAAGGCTCTCCCACTACCTTTCCTCTCATTTGTGATTCACACAGATCAAGCAATACACGCGAGGTCATGCTCTCTATATAAAAAGACCTGGGAAGTCTCCCGACCACTGGCTACCAGTTCACTCCTGATCTGTAAAAGCCAAAAGCCAGTGTGGACATGTTGATCTTATCACTTCCTGAGGCTGAAAGAAAAGATAGGGCAGGTCCTAAATGTAGCCCATGTGAAGCATGCCCTCAGTACGCACCTCATTTATACTGACACTTTTACAGTTTGTGAGGAGGAAACAAAGTTTTTTACACAGTGTGTCCAGTGAGCTATCAGCCACCCCAAGCCTCTCTACAGCAGGGAGCAGGGGATTTTTACATTCTTTCCAGCTGCTTAATTAGAGGTGGGCAGCAACACCTGGGAGAAGAAAGAATGTAAACACAATTGAAAACAAACTTGTTTGGAAAACTGTTCATTTTAGCTTGATTTATGGGTTCATGGCTTTTTGTTTTTTATTTTTTGAAATTCAGGTCTAAATACTTGAACATAGATCACACACAGAATCACACAGAATTTCTAGGTTGGAAGAGACCTCAAGATCACCGAGTCCAACCTCTGACCTAACACTAACAGTCCCCACTAAACCATATCCCTAAGCCCTACATCTAAACGTCTTTTAAAGACCTCCAGGGATGGTGACTCCACCACTTCCCTGGGCAGCCCGTTCCAATGTCTAAATATATTCATCTATACTTCATACCTTGCAGTTTCTTTATTAATACTGTATTAAACACCAGGACTGAATACTTCATCCCTTATCACACGCTTTTTGTCCCTTGAAGGCTAAGCAGATAGAAAAGTTTTGCAAGTAGGTTTTCTGCAATTTGGAGGTTATGTTTTCAGACTAAAAATGCTTAATGGAACTGAACTTATATGACCAGAATCACAAAAGCTCATTTGTGGGCATAAAGATGTGACAGGGAGCCGTGATTTAATTTCTTCAAGACTGTGCTTAATTGCCTTTGTTTTTCCACTGATTACCTTTTTGAGGTGGTTCGATACACCTCAAATTAAAACCAGGCAGGAAGCAAGCAAGAGCAAAGGAACTTACCCACCCAGTATTGTCAGTACCATTATCTCATATATAACTCAGCCAGATGGAAGGTTCTGCCAGAAAATCCTTCTACCTGCCACTGGTAGCAATTTATATTTTTTATAGCAACACATGGTCTTTTTGGCAATCTTGAGCAGAAGCAAAATCTCAATAATTAACACGTGCTCCCAGGGTGCATTTTAACTAGGAAATCACTGGATGCTCTAAGTCATCCAGGCAGCCTATAAACTTGAAATTCTTTCTGGTGGTCTTAGCAACGAATTACAATTGATGCCAGAATTGTTAAGCACTACAGGCTGTGGATTAAAACACCTCCTCTCTTTTCTTGATCAACAACTTCCAACCTTATCTTCTGAGTAGAAATGGATGGATTAGGTACCAGGTTCCAGAATCTAGCTTCTCATCTAACTGATGTATGAGAACTAGTGTTTGTCCTCAAAAGGCTCCATTTATGACTCATCTAGCCAGCTACCTTTACTCTTACAATATGAATTTTCAGGTAAGATAAGAAGGTTGCGTATCTTTTCCTATTTTAGAAGAGTATAATGATATAGTTCAGAAAGGCATGGGGCTAAAACCTCTGGACTTACCCATTGAAGAGTAAAACTGGTTGTGATTTGCAACAGCCCTGCAGTTCCCAGCCTGAGCATGACAAATACCTAACAGGGCTCTTTATTTGCTTGATTTACTTCTACTAATTATTCCACAATAATTTGGGCTCCACCCATCACTACTAAGGCAGGATAGAGTTGTATGTGAAATTCTTTAGCTGGGCAAAGGATTAGTGTACAGTACTCAGACAATGGCTTGGGGTTCAAGCACACAATCATGCTATTGTAGTGTAAGAACTTACCATACAGCAAGTATATACTGCCACTGGCCACGGAAATGTGAGGTAATATAATGTGGTTATACTTTTTGCATTGCAGCTAATTCCAGTAATTCCACACCTACTGCATATGGACAGTTACTACAAGCCAAAAGGTTTCCAGTAACTTGTAAAGCTGTGGTAATTTTCTCATTTACCTGGTATCTGGAGCTTTTAAGCGTTCCCACAATACATCTAATGAATAACACATTTCATTTCATTATAAGTCATTGTTTCATTAACCATTTTTTGACTGAAGGAAGTATCAGTACGTGCAAGAATCAAAGAAACTTCAAAATCATATCCTTGACCTCAGACTTGAAGATCAAACACGCTAACTTGGCTCTTCACTTGCATGTGTTCATGTACATCTCTGCAAAGAGCTATTCTTCTGATCCAGTTGCCCAGTCTAGGTTCAATATGCTACAGAATTAGGCCGGAGATAACAAGCTAATGACAACTGAGGAATGCCAAACACTGCATTGGATCAAGCTGAAGAGAAGAAGTAATAGGTGTGGAAATTTTCAGTTAAGTATTTAACTGAATGCTTATTTAATATTCGCATATTTAATGCTTCAGTTAAATTATTTAACTGAAAGTATTTAATGCTTTCACAGTGTAATTCAAGTAATACAGAATAACCCAAGAAATTGTTTCCAAAAAATCAGGCTTAAAGGGAAGCAATTAAGGGATAAATTTGTCTATCAGCTAGACTAAATTCAGAGAAGCCCCATAATAAAGTAGTCTAACATCCTGTAAAAGTATTGTTGATTCGAAATGCTGGCAGCCTAATAGAATAATTTTATTCTAAAGATTTTTTGGTTCCATCAGAAATGTACCAAGTGATTTCTTTGGCTCATTACATTTCATTTGTTTGTCCCACAGCCTACCTGTTTTGCTGCTTCTGAGATGTCTGTCATCTCTGCCTTAATACAATGAAGTCTGCAGTATGGAGAAAAACAACTACACAGAGGACTGTGAACATATACAGTGAATAGTCGATGAAATCCTTGGATGCAGAGCTTTAAGAGCATGACCGCAACTGCCTCTACCACAAGTTCACCTGTCTGCCAAAATCACTCTGTATTCAATCATCTGTATTTCAGGAGTGTTCACAAATGCCACATTGCCAGGGTGCTGCACAGAAATGAAAATGAGAAATGAAATCCCAGCTCCACTGCACCTGACAACAAAATGTTAATTTTCATCTACAGTCCATGCCTCAAAGTATCTACAGATCAAGAGAACTTTCTTCCATATACCCCAGTGTTTCCTGCATAGTATGGTAAGTTCTTCTGACCTCTTGTCAAGTGGTTCAAACTGCAATGGATTTTTAAACCCCATAGGTTGCATTAAATGAGTTGCTTTCTAATTTACAGTCATTTGTATTATGAGCCATAACAAACCATCTTTGAAACAGCTGGGCCTGTGATACCTAGGGTTCTGATCACTCCAGGGAAAAAGAAATTGCCTGCTAATTCTTATTTCAAGTGGTGATCCTACTTAATCTGTACATTTACCTAGGATAAAATAAACAAGAATATTGAACAAGAAGAATATAAAAGAATGTCTGAGTTAATAAAATGAAGTATATTTTTCCATTGTAAATCTACCTTTTTAAATTAAGAAGACTATACTTCCTTCTTTGTCATGTTCACAGCAGTTTTAAGTAGCATGTCAGTACAGTGACATGGTTTAATGGTGGACTAGGCAGTGCTAAGTTAAAGGTTATACCAGATGATCTTAGTAGTCTTCTCCAACTTAAATGATTCTATGATACTATGAATACATACAAGAACCAACCTTCATCAGAAAAATGCCAGCAAATTTTAGCTTTGTCTTTTTAAAGAAAATTACAATATCAATTGCTCTCCCACATAAAGATTTAGAAGTGAATATTTTAGTTAAATGAACCATAACATCACAAAGACCATTCTTTTTGAAAATATACTTTACAGCTTAAAATCAGTAGAAATAACAAGCTTTCTTTCAGTACCATGTGTAATCCTTGTGTACCTGCAGTGTAGAAGGCAAGCTGTTAACAATGATGTAGACAGCAGGGACAGCAGGACTAATGTTCTGATACTTCTCAAAAAAATGTAATGACATCTCTTTTGATAGAATAAGTATGAAAAGAGAATATGAAATAAATTCTGTGCTCTAGTAAACTAACTAAATGTGGGGAACATTAAGGCAATTCTTCCATAAATCTGGGAGGATTCAGAGTTTGACTTGTCGAAATTGTATATTACCTTCCACAAAAACTGAAGAATATAAAAAGCTTTCTTACGTTTCCTAGGTTTTAAAAAAAGAAAAGTAGTATCTTTTGCCAACCCATTTCAAGCTTATCCTCATTCTTACAAAACACCAGACTCTCCCAGCTCTTCCACCCTTCCTTTCCCCCCCTGTGGCTACCCTTCTGGCACTACAAAATTCAAGCTTTCCTAACATAATGAAAAGCCCTGAGTGATTTCTGTCTAGTCTGAATGATAGATATGTGTGGGCTAATATGTGCGGGCTTTGGAGTAAGTGACTCCCCTGACATCCTTGGTAATGGACAAAAGAACAGCCAAAGATTCCCAAAGAGCAGCAAAGGAAAAAGACAACCAGGTGTACATGTTAAAGAGAACTTAAGTTTTCCTTATGCCTTGTAGATCACAGTATGAAAAAAGGGAGTATGCTAAGAGAATAAAAGAAATGCAGATGACAGCAAGAGGCTGATGTCTTTACTTATTTGTGCACCAATATGTGCTTTTGAGAAGTGAGGTTTCAGAGAATTTCCACATTACCATCTTCAGTGACATCATTAATTCTTGTCATTTTTTTTTTCAAAGTGGGTTAAAAGCCCAATAACAAATGCACTGACAGAAGGAGAGTAAGGAAATACTTTGTCAGTTACTTTCAACTTCCTTAAAAACATTTGCCTTCGGAAAGGAAATTAATTTGCTTTCTCCCACTCTCACTCTTGAGGCCCTGCTGTACATTCCAGGCACTGACAGGAAAAAAAGAAAGTTCACGTTGCAACAGCCTGGGAGATTTATGTGCAGATGAGGTGATTCAGACTTGCTGTCCAACAGAGAATACAAGAACACTCTGCTTGTTTGCAGGATAGTGTTTCGTCTGTGCTCTTAAAAAACAAACAGATCCCAAAAGGAAACACTGTGTGTTCAGCACAGCTCAGTGGGACATGAGTCAGCCCTTTTGTGAACATTGCCACATTTCACATTATAACTGCTTTTCTGGCCTATCCGTAAGATAAATTAATTGAATAGAAAGGAGGTCAACTTTGTCAAGTTTATACTGCAGTTAATGCTTAATTATTCAGCACATCAGAGGCTGGGATACCCTTAACAATGGTAAAACACTGCTGGGCTGGTAGCATGAGATAGAAGTGTCTGGGTGTCTGGGGTTCAGCAGGGCTTATTGACCCTGACTGAGATGTGGTAACACCGTGGGATCCAGGGTTGGAAGCACTGAGGGGATTCTGGTACTCTTAGGGTTGACTGGTTCAAAATCTGAACTATGTAAGTAGCACTCACACCAGAAGAAATGTGACAGTATTTGTGTGGCACCCTACCTAAGTTAGTGACAAGGAACTGGACCTGAGCTGTCTCTGAACAAGATGCACCTGACTTTCCCATCTGCATGTGACATGGCTAATCCTCAGCCTGGACTGTGAGCGCAAAGACAGCTGAGAGTTGACAGAATCTCCTCTCCCAAGAGGCACCTGTTCACTTGCTGCTTTCAGCCAGTATGGCCTATATAGATTAACCAGGCATGCCTGTTAGTACCTGAAGGAAGGGTGCAAGGAGGACAGAGCCAGGATCAGGCCGGTAGTGCGGCCGAGCGGTCTAAGGCGCTGGATTAAGGCTCCAGTCTCTTCGGGGGCGTGGGTTCGAATCCCACCGCTGCCAGCAGCTCTTTTACGGAACAGGTCATCTTAAATGCAATCACACAGCATATGCCAGACAACCTGAGGATCAGGCCCAGTCAGTCTCCCACAGTATTTTCCTGGGGAAGCTGGCAGTCCATGGCTTGGACAGATACATGCTTTGCTGGGTTAAAAACTGGCTGGATGGCCAGGCCCAGAGAGTGGTGGTGAAGAGAGTGAAATCCAGCTGGCAACCGGTCACCAGTGGTGTTGTTCCCCAGGGGTTGGTGTTGGGGCCCATCCTATTTAGTATCTTTATTGATGATTTGGATGAGGGAGTTGGGTGCACCCTCAGTAAGTTTGCAGATGACACCAAGCTGGGGGGAATTGTCAATCTGCTGGGGAGTAGAAAGGCCCTGCAGAGGGACCTGGACAGGTTGGGTCGGTGGGCAGAGGCCAATGGGATGAGGTTCAACATGGCTCAGTGCCGGGTCCTGCACTTTGGCCACAACAACCCCATGCAGCACTACAGGCTAGGGGGAGAGTGGCTGGCAAGCTGTGCAGAGGAAAAGGATCTGGGGGTGCTGATTGATGCAGGAGCAGGGAGGTGATTGTCCCCCGGTACTCAGCTCTGGTGAGGTTGCTCCTAGAGTACTGTGTTCAGTTTTGGGCCCCTCAGTACAAGAAGGACATTGAGGCCCTGGAGCATATCCAGAGAAGGGCTGTGAAGCTGGTGAAGGGCCTGGAGCAGAAGTCCTGTGAGGAGCAGCTGAGAGAACTTGAGTTGTTTAGTCTGGAGGAGACTCAGGCGAGATCTCATTGCTCTCTACTACCTGAAAGGAAGGTGTGGGCAGCTGGGGGTTGGCCTCTTCTCACAGATAACTAGTGATGGGATTAGATGGTATGGCCTCACATTGCACCAGGGGAGGTTTAGTTTGGGAATTAGGAGACATTTCTTCTCAGAAAGAGCAGTCAGGCACTGGAACGAGTTGCCCAGGGAGGTGGTGGTGCCCTTAGTGGTGTTTAAGGAGAGGTTGGACATGGTGCTTAGGGACATGGTTTAGTGGTTGACATTGGTGGTAGGGGGATGGTTGGACCATGATCTTGGAGGTCTTTCCCAACCTTAATGATTCTAGGGTTCTATGATTCTATCATTATCACTAACATTTTGATTTTCATTTACCTTGTTGTTGCGTTCAACCCCAGTGTAATCTGCTTCAGGTGGAATCTTTATATGTAGCTCAGCTTCATAGGCTCCTTCTCCATCATTCCTTGGATTTATTATGAGCATTACACAGTTTTCTTCTCCAATTATTAGCGGATCTTTATCTCTACATAGAACATACAACTTGTCAGGAATTAAAACATCCACAAGTATGATTTACATATGATTAAAGCAGAAGGTCGAAGGTCAATTTGCTCTCATAGCATCTGTTCTGGAAAATATTCTGTGAATACAAAGTTTTTTTTTTTTTTTTTAATAAAAAATGATCCCATGGAAAAGTATGCAAGCACCTGGAAAGGAAACAGTTCAAAGGAAAACACATACCATGGATGATCAGAATAGACTACCAAAGAACCTGAAAGTCAGTTGTATACAACTTCAGAGCCTATTTTCAACCTAGAGACAAGTATCTACTGGAGGAAAATACTTGCCACCAGAGACCCATCAGCACTTCTTTCTGGAGAGAACAGAATTGGTGGGATTTCAGTTATCCCTTTGCACCTGTTGTACAATGAACAGACAGAAGCTCTCCTGAGAACTGCAATGGCACTGTGCCCTTTCCTTTCACAGCTACTTACTGATTTTGATGGCACAGAGAAAGATAACAGGAAGTCCTGGCTGAATATGAGAGGGCACTTGTTTACCGTGAGGGTGACAGAGCACTGGAACAGGCTGCCCAGGAAGGTTGTAGAGTCTCCTTCTCTAGAGATATTCAAAACCTGCCTGGGATGTCTTCCTGTGCAATGTGCTTTAGGTGATCGTGCTCAGCAGGGTGATTGAACTAGATAATCTCCAGAGGTCCAACCTCGGCCATTCTGTGATTCTGTGATTCCATGTAACTGCCAGAGGTTCCCCATTTATCCTGCTTGGTGTATTTCTCCTTCCAGAGGAGGAATTGTTGCCGTGTTTTGAAATTCTTTTATTCTTAGATTCATTTAGTTCACTATACAGTGCGTTCAAGAGAATTGTGTCCCAAGTTCAAATTTACTGTCACACTGAAATAAGTACATTTAAAAGCTCCTTTGAACAACAGTTGGTATTATCTCTTGGCATTCAGAGAACTAGTACTGCTCCTAACACTTGCAAACTGTATTTTCTATGATAACATTTAAACACCATGAACATGTCTGACAAATACATACTTTATCAGTGTATATTTCTCCACTTCTTGGTTTTCTAGATGAATTAGATGCACAAGTTAAAATCTCAAAATCGGGTAAGAATAAGTAGATATAGCAAACAACAGAACTGTGCTTCATTCTGCTAAATCAGTTAGAATTGTCTGGGTTTTGTTACATACAGCATCATTTATTTTATTTAACTTACGGCATAGCAGAAAGCTGCAAGTCAGGAATGCACAAGTTGTCCTCCCCACAGTCTACCAGAATGTAAGCCTGTGTAGTCATAAAAAATGTGTATATAATGCAGTTAGTATATGCTTGAAAGTCCAAGTCACTTCATTAAATATGCTGAATTTAAATGTCCTAAATGCCACTATCATTGCCCTTCTGAATTAATCTCCTTTCTACAAGTTCCTTTCCACTTGAGTACTGTTGAAGACTATTTAGGTTGTAAACTATGTCCTTAGCAGAATAATATCTTTCAGGCCCTTTCCCACAGTAACTTGGCTTACATATTGTAAAATGCAATCAAAACTATGAACACAACAAAATTTTGGAAATGCTTTAAAGGATGCCCTGGTTCTATATTTATCTTCAATATACATTTTGAATTAATTAAATCCTTGTTGTGCAATTTCTGGGCCTGATAGTCTGTTTAAAGAAAAATGACACACATTATACTCCTAAATGTTTTCAAGTTCATACACAGAAGACGCTGCATGCAAAATTCATACCTGTTCTGTTACTGAGCTTTTCTGGTAATAATTCAGTATTGGCTTCACAGTCAAGCCATCTTCAAAACGGGATTCATCCAAGCTATAATTCAAGTTTATATTGATAGGAGATAATTTATCTCTAAATTCTGTTTCATCCTGTGAGAGCCAATCATATAAGAAAAAACAATAGTTTAATGTAATTCCTTCAGATGAGTAGTGTACTGCAACAGATTCCTAATTAGTCTTATTGAAGGTAAAGATATGATTCTTTGCCAGGTGCTGGCCAAAATCTGCCTATTTGTAACATCACTATGAAAGCAAAGTGACTCACATGGAACTGGAATGCCCAGAACACATTGCCTCCACAGCCCCACATCTGGAAGAAGCTGGCTGAGCTGAGTAGACTCAGAACTTTTTCAAAGCATTCGCTTAAAATGAAGCTGTTTAAAAGAGACACGCAAAACCAAATGCTATCAGCTGCTGCCTGCCTTCCATTTGGAATGGAGGGAGTGCATGCGTGGATTTGTGGAGGTAATATTGTTGGTTTGTTCCATAACAAATGACTTATATGGACTAGTGGTGGTAAAACTCCACCAACTCCATTGTCCTGATTCTGTCTTACATCTTGAGACTCCTCCATTTCATCTCCTAATGCATTTCTAGAACCAGCCTTGGAATCTGCTTCAATGGCAGGAGGTAATTGCAGCTGCAAGTGCATAACTAACGACCTTTTCTCCTTCATAACTTAAGTGCCACTGTTTTAATTTAAAAAATATATATTTTAAAAGTTTAAAAATATTTTAAACAATGGATTAATTTAGGCCAATGTTGTTGCCTTTAACATATGTGTTGGAACTGAGTTGAAATGACATTTAACAAGTTCAGTCAATTATTCTACTGCACATACTATAAGAGAGAACAATATTGTACTTTTGTATAAGGAGATGCAGTGTTTAATCAGAATTTACAGAAGAGCATGAAATGAATGTATTTGTACACAAAAGAACTGTACACTCTTCTTCAAAGGAAGTCTTCCTTTTATACTTACATTGACAAAAAATGAGACAAAGATTTACATGGGAATTCTTGCTGACGTAGAAGAATGGTCTGGACACTCAGACCAGGCCTTTCTTATCTCTCATTTCTCTAATTCTGGGATATAAGAACACTGTAAAATGTACTTGCTTTTCAAATGGCTCCCCCTTTTTATTAATCTTTTAAAATCCCTGATACTACTCAAATGATGGTGACAGTCCAAAATATTTTAAACTTACTCTGAGATAAACAAGAAAGTCCTGGCAACGGAGCTGTTTCTGTCTTTCTATCACAATGGAGAAGTAATGATGTGACTGATGGTAGTCAAAGAAGAGAGTCCTTTTAACAGCTCCTTTCTGTTTCAATGAATCTAACTGCAATTCACCTTTCAGCACTAAAGAATATAAGTAAATTGAGTATTTATTTATTTAACATGGAAAGAAAAAATAGCAAACAATTAATTAAATATTATCGTTAATAACGAGCATTAACATAACAAATAACTAGCAAAGTCTTCCAAGTAAAACTAATCCATGCCCAAGGTATCTGTCTGTTTAGGAGCATACTAATTTTTGATTCAAAGTATGTCACACATGTAATTTCAGTCAAGCTTTGCAAGTTCATTTACAGATCATATGTGTACTATCCAGGAAATCTGTTTTTTATTATTGTTTGCTTGTTTATTTGTTTTCAAAACAGAACATTCTCCAACTGGGTACAAGCTTATTTTTGTTTGTAAAATGGTTAAAAATGAATAAAAAATCCTTCAAGTGAATAAGACAAGCTTTGTGTTTATATAAGTACCTTTTTAACTGCATTTTCTTACCTTAGTAACATTGCAGTCCTATTATCTTTCAAGGCATAAGAAAAAAAAATCTGAATTTAAGTGGGACAGACTAAATTACAGGAATATAAAACATTTCTTACCTATCTCTTCTGAAATACTTTGGCCTTCAAATGCTGCGCAGACTCTTACTGTAAAACTATGTATAAAAAGAAGAAGTAATTATTAGCAGAAAGAGAGCTGACCTGGGGAGTAGCAATTCCCAAATCATACCCATGTTTTTGTTTCCTTTTCTTAAATGATGTTCACTGAGATCCGTATTTAGGCACCCAACATATCCTCTAAGTCAGCAAGTCTCCTGGGCTCCAGCAATACTCAAGGAAGAAAGACAGGGTAGCCTCTGAATATCTTCCCAGGAAAGACAGAGAGAACTTTTCCCACTAATTCTGGAGAGATCAGCCTACAGAGA
The DNA here is from genome assembly GCA_011075105.1 of Heteronetta atricapilla. NCBI lineage: Eukaryota > Metazoa > Chordata > Aves > Anseriformes > Anatidae > Heteronetta > Heteronetta atricapilla. Next base: position 22,272,865 of record CM021732.1, on the reverse strand, counting down.
TCACTCTTCTAATACTACTGGCAAAGTTGGGTTCCTAATGCTGAGCTTCAGCAAGCCACCCTTGAACGAGGCTGCCTGCAGAAATCATTTCTGCTTCATCATGCTGAAGAAAGAAAGACTTCCATGATTTCAACATGGTGCAATACAATACAAAGTGTCCCTGGTTACCAATCATTCTTATGGAATATTTTAATGGGTTCAGAAAATATTTTGCTTTGTATAGGGAAAAATCAGCTGAACATGGATACTAAGTCACCATTGGAAGATGTGAAAACAGCATATTTTAGAGTAATACCTTGGGTTAAATAAAAATATTTTTGAATTAGCCATTGCTCTTCATCTCCTCCTGTATTATATACTATATACTAAATTCTCCATGCAGTGGATTAAAAACCAGCAAAACAATCTTTAAAATAACTTGCAATCATATTCTAACTGAATGTTTGCTTTCTCTGACAAACATAATGAAACTGTGCCACATCTGGGATTCATATAACTCTCATGACCTTATTAAAAATTTTCCTCTTGGCCAAAATATTTGCCTTATGCCATTAAGCTATGCTTAACCATAGCCTTCAAATGACATTAGGAGTGTCGATTCATGTTCCATGCAGAAATTGCAAATTCAGTCACATTCCTACTTCTTTAGAATTATGAGTTAACAGATGAAGAACCGATCATTTGCTAACACACAAGGGCAAGAACAAACAACATGAAAGAGAAAAGCTTGTGTAATTGCATAAGTGTGGTTCAGACATCAGGCTTCACAAACTAGACTGACATGTCATAGCATAGGAGAGCATTTCCTCAAATGTAAACTCACAAGCTGACATTGTGTGTTGAACTTGGTGATCTCACTTCCTGATATCTCAAATAATTTTTGCACTATCCTGTTTAAAAAATGGTTGAGTTAAAAATCCAGCTTGAAATGGATTGTAATTAGAAATGAATTGTTAAATAGCACAACTATAATGTATATTTAATTTATTGTACTGAATGCAATAATTCATAATACACATTTGATAACCTAAGTCATGTTCTGAAGTACTATGGTAAGAGCCAAGATTTAATCCTTCCTTTCCAGGCACAGCATGTCAAGAAGAGAATGGCAATGCAAAAAAATCAAAATTTTGGAATTTATCAGTCTCTTGGCTCTGCCAGTCTGACTGGCAAGACTGGGGGTTTAGCAGAATTCCACCACCCGATTCTGATTTCAAGGATATTCAGTTCAGAAACAGTTCTACAGAGAGATATCCTCATCACTTTGACAAGAAGTTGTTAAAAAAAGAAAACAGAGGAAAAGGTAGACCACAGGAGTGGTAGGCCAGGATATTTTTGAGATTTAAGATCTGACTCCTTGGCACATGAAGAAACATAATAATTGATCTTCTGAGCTTGCATGAGCCATAAAGCAAACAAGACAATTAACAATAAAAAGAAGGAAACTTCAGCAGGTAAGAAATGACTGGGAAATGGCCCATCATCCTTAAGCCTCTGATCTTTTCTGTGCTATTAGTCTTATCTCTCTGTAGGAGATCTCTGCACTGCATTTATTCTACAGTGTCTGCCAGTGTCAGCTCATGGTTTGAGTAGTATTCAGTTGTGAGTATGAAATACAGGGAAAGCTTTAAAACTGAACAGACTAGCTTTCCCTGGTAATCAAACAATAAAGCAGTTTGAAATAATTTTATTTTCTTCAGTCAAACAGAAACATTTTTTATTGTTATTAGAACAAGCTTAAAAGTATTTCTCTTCATTCAAAACAGCATGTAGCATAGATGGGGATAGTATCTTGAGAAGTGAAAATAATAATAGAAAACCAAAAAAGATGGTTACCCCTTTGGGGGCTGCCATTATTACCAGAAATAACTGAATTCTATCTGACTATGCTACTGGGTGAAAAAAATAGGAAACATACTTCCAGAAGTAATAAGCTTGGAATTATCAGATCCCACCAGAAATTACTTGTCATTGTTGGCTATTTTTTCAGCATACAGAACTGCACACAGAGAAGATGGATAATGCCTTTGCACAAAGGCAGTCAAAGTTTTGATGGTGTAGACCTTCATCTGAGCAAAGTAATGAGGCCCTTCAGTCCCTGACTGTGGGGCACTGATCACATCCAGGTTTCAATGAAGTAAGTGGAAGAAGGAATTGCCTTCTTCCTTTCAAAAGGAAGAAACCTTTCAAAAAAAAAAAAGTGTTTACATTATCTTTGACAGCTTCAAAGTTGCAGAATTTGTTCCAAATTTGTTAGTTCTGGTAACTCAGAAATAGCCATATTTTAAACATAGCAAAGAAAGAATTATATATGTTTCTAGAAGTTCAGGACAATTCTCTTAAGATTGTGTATAAAAATAACTTTTTATGCATGCTTCCTCTGCACTTCAGTTTTCCAAATTATATAATTGCAAAAATAATATTTTCCTAATACTAGAAAGTGTACAATAATCTACGTTATTCATACTTTACACTTCCTGAAACTGTTCTGGTAGGAGGTTTTCTTTCATTCTAATTTCACAATGTCAGTCAGTAGACATTTTATACTAGCAGCACAGCTGGCTAAGAGATACAGAAATCTATCCCAAGGGACTGAAGAATTCCTTGCTTGTTGGAGTTTCCCTACTAATTATTTTCATATGTACAATACAAGCTTATATCAACTAAGGAGAAAAATTACAGCATGGAAAATAGCAGCTGGTCTTCAGTCAGTTCATAATACGAACTAAATCTTTAGGGAAGAATATTTTAGAATAAAGCAGACAGAAATTAAATTATGCTCATAATAAAAGTCTCGTAGATATGAACCAAACATCTTCTGGCTTTTTGTAATACAAAAGTGAAAAGTAATGAAAAAACTACATGTTACACAAGCCTTTTTTGAACAGTACCTTACAGCAGGAATACATTTTTAACAGAGATGTTTTTATTCACTCGTCTTGTGCAAAAAAAATAATAAACATATATTTTTTTTTCTTCCAGTAAACTATCAGTAAGTGCTATAATATTGATTTTTTTTTTTTTCCAGTATAAATCCTATCCAAAGGATTCTTTAAAAGTCTTAAAAAATGAAGTTTGGGGGAAAAAATAATCAAATGCACTTGGAACAATGAATATGCTACAGCCCAATGTTGTTATTTTACACTTTTTATTGCATCAACTATTAAAACTAAATTTGCTTGAATCAAAATATAAAGATAGATCTTTATCTGGAACCTACTCCAGAAAGGGCTAAACTTTTTGAAGTTCTGGGACCACACAGTTCTACCAAGTGCATTCTACCTTCTTCTGTAGGTGGGTGATTTTACTATACACAATGTAGAAAAGAGGAATGTAATGATTAATATAAGCAGTTCCATAAAGAGTAAAAGAATATTGTAAAAGTGAAAATCTCTTGAAAACCCTGTCCCAGATTTTGACAATCAGTAGATGTAGCACTTCCTGAGTCACAAATTACATCCACTGCATTTAAAGCCCATATATTTAGTGGTTTAATGGTGTCAGAGTTGAGTTCCTGTACATTTCTTAAGTAAACTGTTTCTGGTCATGATTATTTTTTATTTTTTTATATTTATCAATTTGATGAAAAACCTCCTTTGCTAACTCTAATGTTTGAGACTATTTTTAGAACTCATCTATAAAGAATGTCTCCAGTGTGGGGAGTCCCTCTGACCACCTCTGCTTTAAAAGCAGGAAAAATAGTGCAGTCACCTTGTCTTTCTCCTTTACACCTTGATATTCTTTTCATACATCACATGTTCTGCAGGCTTTGTGCCGCTGATGTGTTTAAATAAAATGATAAGACTAATTTTTATATTTTAGAAATCTGTTCCGTACAGTCTCTCTGGCAGGACTTGTTGGAATTTTATATTCAACTTGCAAGTGTTTATGCTGTTTTGTTTTTAGTTTCCTCATTTGTTATGATTTCTACTTTTAAAAAGCATCTAATGTATTTCTAATAGCCTGTTTATCAGCTGTTATTTGGAGTCTTTTCTAAGTGACTTTCTTCTAGTGTTGTAAATGCACCTGCATGTGGTGTTAATACTATTAGATAGACTCCAACTGTCCTACAAGCATTTACATTTGTAACTGATCCTGAACTGTTTCAATTAGCTTCAAGGTTCTGAGTGTACTTTTTCTTTTCGAAGTTAAAAGCTACTGTGGCAGAGGGTTTCTCTTTTAAGGATCTATCCAAGGTTGTCCTGCCTGGTGCACTAAAAACAGCTTTCTTCTGACCAAAGACAGCCAGAAACAACATCCCATGAACTTCTCAGCATAGGGAGTTTCTCTCTTCCACAAAGGACTAAGATCTCTCTTTCTGTAGCAGAAATTGGTGGGACCACCAGCTCTTTGCATCACTTTCACTGTGACATTTTCTCAGCAAAGATGTGTGTTTTATCAGGTGAATGCTTCTTTTTTTTTTTCAGTCTGGGCTGTTACATGTTTCACTCATCCAGACACTGAATGTCATTTTGCAGCTTGATCCTATAAGACACTGAACATCCTCCCATGCAGGAGGGTATCACACCACTGAACTTTTAGCTACTTCATTGAGAGAATCTGTGAAGTATTGAAAGGTGTCAAAAAGAACTCCATTCTGTATCATTTTTGTTGTTGTTGAGCTTATAGCATATTTGAATATCTGTACATTCAACAAAAAGCTGCAAGAAAAGCTAGGAGTGGGAAGTTATTTGAAAAGAAGAGGATGCTGAAGATGTTTTTTTTTTTTTTTGTCTAATCATGAACTTACCAGGCTACCAAAAGCTGAGAGCCAGGGAGCTGACAAGTCTTATTGTCTGGATTCACAATCATAGGGTTCAAAATGAGCAGAGCATTCACTGTCACAACAGGTCTGGCTCTAAGGGACAGAAATAACATTCACTACATACAGCACATTAGTACCTAAGTTGCACCAGAGAAAATAACTGAGATAGCCACAAAGAAGTTTGAAATGTAGGGTTACATTGGAGAAAATACTTTTATAATGCTGCTCCTACCCAAAAGACCTTTGATATTTTTTTGGTCAGAAACAATGATACCTTCTGCTATGACAAAAAACCCCTCAGGTTAACAGCACACAGCATCGCTGAAACAGTATGCTGAACTTAACAATAGGTCTGTCCTGGGATTCAGGCACATCAGACACATTTCATCACGCTGGGTTTTCACAAAGGGCCAGAGCCTGCCTTTTGGAAATTACAGAAGTCCCTTGGCCGTTATTTTACAAACTGTCAGATTTGTGTTTCTTCATGAACAGTGATATATTCAGGCTTGCTATCACTGTTTAACGTTCTTGAAAAAATGAACATAATTTAGTTAAAATAGAAGTTGATCTAGAATTATCTTAAGCCAACAATAAAGTAAACTGCCTGACATCATGTCTTGAGACAATTGACTTGGGAAAATGAGAACAATCATCACAGAAAATTCTGCTGAGCATGTGAATACATGGTTGTGGTGATGGGAAACATCCCTCCGAAAAACAATCTGCTAGTAAGTAATGAGCTAATCTGTAATTGAGAGCAGTTTAAAAGAGAAAACAAAATTCTGTTAAGACAATGATACTGTTTTACAGTAACTTTGATAATTCTGCCAAAAATATCTTACTACAGTTACTTTCTTCATATTTTAACCCACAGTTGAGCTTTTATGATTACTTTTCTGTATTGTTTCAGCAAGAAACTAATAAAAATAGTTACTTCATTTCTGTGCAAGGGGGAAAACTTTTTTTTTTGTAGCAAAGTTCAGCTAATAAAACTTTCTACAATATGACAAGTTAGGTATTTGATACATTCTGGACAGGAAACGGAAAGATTACAGGATTCTTGCTTGCTATTCACCTTCCTAAATGGAATAGAATACATTTTTTATTGCTATCCAAAGGACACAGTGGATCCAATTCTCCAATGTTTCACATCCTGTGCAGTCATTTAATGCCACTGCAAAGTGATTCATTGCAAAATATTTGCATGATTCTAAAATAGGGCAGCAGCAACACCGGGTCTTCTCACAGTGCTTATCGTGTTAGCAAAAATGAGCTAATGCTCCTGTTTTACAAAATTCTTATGATTTGACAAATATTCATCCAGGAAGCAGAACATGCCTTCTCTCAGACAGGTACTGTTTGGAATACAGACAGCCAGAAGACAGAGAGGAATCAGGAAATATGACTACACTGTTGCAGCAACAGATGGTGAATATTTAAATGCAAAGAACTGTCTGCATGTCAGCATTAATAGGGCTGCAGCAGATTTTCATTTATGCATCTGGTAGTTGTAGTTTATACTTCTCATCAAACGGTGCATTTAGTGAAAACCAGTAGTCAGCAACAACTCTGGAAATTTGCAAAGTGAGATCCTATACAATTTTTCTAAACTGATGCTAAAAGCAGCAGTCTTTATTTCTAATAAATAGTAATAAATGTACATGTACATCTTAATGTACATGACCTCCAAAGAGTCAAGAGTCACCCTAAAATCTGAATTTCTTACTAGCACCATTCCTCCAAGAAATAAATGAATTTTCAGTGTTGTGCTTCATAAATTTATCTCTGATGAGCTGTAGGGAGAGCTTTTTGACTATACAGAATTTTGTGTGAGGTTGATTTAAAGGTAGGAAAGACACCAATTTATCTTCTAATCTAATTTAAAATTAACTGAGGAGTCAAGTGTTCCAGAAGGAGTTTCTTGAGCTAAGACTAAGCATGGAAATCCTCATGAAAAATGGGAAGTTTTGAGCATGACAAAAAGGAAACCTGTAAAACAACATCTGTTGCTCACACGATGTTTCATTTATCACCTCTAATCAGCATCTTTTACACATGGCACCAGGGAAACACAGAAATATGACATTTGTTTATTCACAAATCTCCCACTGAAACCGTAAAATTAAAAATTCATTGTATTTATCACGTACCTGTAAACAACTGCTTTTCCAGCTCCAAATGCACCCACAATTAAATCTGGAGAAAGAAAACAGCTTCAGAAGAACTATATAGAAGCTCTCATGCATTTTTTTTCCATCCTAAATAAGATTACTTATATTCAGAATGCAGTAACATGAAACAAATGTGGCAATTCCCACTTAGTAATATTTTCAACACTGCTATCTGAAAGAAAACATTTAAGAATGGATGAGACTGGCTCATAAATATCTTGGTTGTATTCAGTCAGTGTCAATCTGTTTAACACAGGGTTGGGCATGGCACAATCTTGCTTCACTACAGCTTGTATTTAAGAGGAAGAAGAATGCCTTCATCTTCCATGTATTTTCACAGAATCACAGAATGGTTTGGGTTGGAAGGGACCTTAAAGATCACCTGGTTCCAACCCCCTGCCATGGGCAGGGACACCTCCCACCACACCAGGTTGCTCAAAGCCCCATCCAGCCTGGCCTTGGACACCTCCAGGGATGGGGCATCCACAGCTTCTCTGGGCAGCCTGTGCCAGGGCCTCACTATGCTCTGATTAAAGAATTTCCTCCTTTTAACTTAAATCTCCCCTCTTTTAGTTTAAAGTCATAACCCTTGTCCTGTCCCTACACTCCCTGACAAAGAGTCCCTCCCCAGCTTTCCTGCAGGCCCCCTTTAGGTACTGGCAGGCCGCTGTATGATCTCCCCTGGCCCTTCTCTTCTCCAGGCTGAACAACCCCAGCTCCCTCAGCCTGTCTTCATAGGAGAGCTGCTCCAGTCCCATGCCCATCCTTGTGGCTTCCTCTGGACTCGCTCCAACAGCTCCATGTCCTTGTGCTGGGACCCCAGAGCTGAACGCAGCACTCCATGGGGGGTCTCACAAGAGCAGAGCAGAGGGGCAGAATCCCCTCCCTCGCCCCCCTGGCCACGCTGCTTCTGATGCAGCCCAGGGTACGGTTGGGTTTCTGGGCTGCAAGCACAACAGCTATCAGTTGAAAGCCATCATAAGTCACCATTTTGAACAAATAGGGCCAATAATGCTAATATTTCACTGGGCCTTGGGCACGTCTTTGTTACTGGACACAAGCATGGGTTGGAATCCTACAGGCCCCAATATTTACTCCTTTTGTCTGGAGTCCCCATACGGGGCTCCCTGGAAAGATCCCAACTTGCTTGCTGGAAAGATCTCCAGTTTGTGCTGGAGAAAAGCTGGAGCCAAGTAGCAGGGAACAAAGTATCAGTTTTTCTGCTGCCTCTAGCTGGAGCTCAGATCAAGAATGGGAAAGAGCTTTCTTTTGTTTTCATACGCCCTAATGAAATGCCCAACTGGGTACCTCTTTCTCTCTACTGTTGCTATCCTATGATTTGATTTACAAATGTGCCATTCGGTAGGCCGGGTCTTACAACAGGCCTTGCAGTGGCACAGCCTGGCACTCTGAGCTGATCTGAGTTCATGAAACCAGTAGACAGGGTTGAAAAACAACCCCTTACTTGCTGTTCCCATCGTTTGAGCACTGGTTTGTTTAGAGGCACTGAAGTCACGGAGCATAACACAACTACACAGCTCTGGTGCTAATTAGCCTGGTGGGTTTGGCCTGGTCTGGCAGCGGGTTTTCCAGAGCATTCTGCCCTTCAGATGGTCAGGATTTAGCAAGGTTAAACAAGCACTCCACATGGGCAACAGCTTGTCCTACAATGGATTCCACTGATTAACATCCTCATCGGAGAGGGCATGGACAGTTTACGGGTCTGATCTTCTTTTTGTATAACATTTACATTTTTCTGCTTCCATTGGCCTTATGGAAACATGCCTCAGAGTCAGGAATACTTTAAATAGCAGAAAATAAGTGTTGCTTCTATCTCCTTTTTGGGATATTTATGAGTCCTTTTCATTAGTAGCTTTTCTAGAGAGCTTGCTCACAGTCCCAAGACCTAAAGATATTTTCCTCTTAAATAAAAAACTGATTGAGACATACCTATCATCATAAAGGCTACACAATGGAAATGGCAGAATCCCTATCAGCTACAGTATGCACAGTAACCCGAAAAGATTTAACATTGTTTTTCAAAAAAACAAAACAAACAAACAAAAAAAACCCACAACATTGTGTTATGAACAGAAAGTGAGACAAGAAGGAAGGACTTTATATTAAATCTGTTGTTTCCAGCTGGATGCTCTTTATGAATTCTGCATTAGGATATGTACTGTTTCTTAACAGACTAGATAAGTCAAAAGGTTTCATTACAGGGCTGTGCTATGGCACTGACAAAACTAGCAGATATCTATGACTTATCCATATTCTTGAATTGCGATGATTTCATAATCTGATTTTTCATTAAAAAATAAAGCACTCCAACCCTTCACAGACACATGATGAAGCTTGATCACACAACTTGAGATCAAGTTTAGTAACCCGTAGCCTGTTTTAACCTGAAGTTAGAAAGAATGAGTTTGTGAGACATAGTTAGCCTCAGCAGTTTGAGTGAAATCTTAATTTCAATATCTACAGCTGTGTGAACTTAAGTCCCCTCTATCAGCATCCCCACTTTGACATTGAAGAAGATTTTGCACATCTGCTTAATAGTTAAATCCTGGTTTCTCCAGGACAGAACCCAGCTTACTTTAAAACAGAAGGTAATGGTTTTAGAGGAACGATGACAGTCCCCGGTCACAGAAAGACTAAGCAGTATTTGTGCATAGTCTTTTTGCCACCTCAGCCAGGCTTGGAGACACAGCAAGAAAGATGAGGACATTCAGTTATGGTACCATAGAAGCTCCACTTGAGCAAATGCTTAGGACAGCTGGGGCCATGTTCATCCTGCTCTCATTTGGAAGCACTTACTTTTTCCCTCATGGGTCCTTTTATACTCTTGGCCATAATTATTCTTGGCCAAAGAGCCTGAATGAGTGTGTGCTGGTTTGCTTGAGATAGAACTAATTTTCTTCATAGTCGCTTGTATAATGTGGTGGTTTTTTTTTTTTTTTTTTTAAATGTATGATTTGTAATGAAAATAGCTGTGATAACACACCAATGTTTTAGTTGTTGTAGAGCAGTGCTTATACTAAGTCAAGGACTTCTCTGCTTCTTGTGCTGCCCTGCCAGCAAGTAGGCTGGGGGTGCACAAAGAGCTGGGAGGGAACACAGCCAGGAGAGTTGACCCAAACGTACCAAAGTGATATCCCATACCATATGACGGTATGTTCAGCATAAAACTGGGAGGAGTTGGCCAGGGGAGCTGCTTGGGGACTGGGTGGGCATCGATCGGCTGGTGGTGAGAAACTACATTATATGTCACTTGCTGGGTGTGCATTTTTTTTTTTCCTTTCTTATTAAACTGCCTTCATCTCAACCTATGTGTTTTCTAAATTTTGCCCTTCCAATTCTCTTCCCCTCGCATCCAGCTGTGGGGGAAATAAGCAGCTTAGCTGCCCACAGGGTTAAACCATAACAGCATGAAACTCCTAAGAAGGAAAAGTGGACTTAAAAATAAATATGCAAAGAATAAAACATACTTATGTCCAGGAGTGACATTTGTGATCTAACATAAGGACCAAGTCATTATATATTCAAGAAGAGGATTTACCAGAAGATCCATTACAGTTATGCTTTGCTTTTACTTGTTCTCTTAAAGAGCATTTAGCTTTATTCTTCTTTCTTTCATTGCTTTCTGGGGTCAACTCTTATACTTATCATTGGGAAAAAGAAAAAAAAAAAACATTTTTGACACGGATATAAATCCAAGAGATTTGCATACACATCAAATCAGATCACTTATATGCAGAAGTTTTGAATTTGTTGTGTGTTTTGAAGAAGAAAAGTTATTAATCATTTCTATGAAGTAAAAGCATGTCTAAATTATCTGAAGCTTGGCAAGTTTCTGCTCCTAAAAATAGAGAGAAGTTGTTTTTATTCATTTCTTGTTAATGTTACGCATGCAATGTCACTGATATAAAGTCCACTGGTTAGAAAACAAGGGTTTAACAAGGAATTTGGAATTACATAGAAAAAAAAAAAAGAAGGAAAAAAACAACAGCTTAGCTAAGTGTAACCCTTCCAAGCAGAGCCTAAAGGAAAGCATATGAAAACTTCTAACTGCACCTTTGCATTTGTGAGTAGTTTTTTTTTCAAGGTCTGAATAAAACGTATAAATAGAGAAAGAGAGAAGTATCTGACTCACAAAATGGCCATCCCTCCTTCTCTATTTCATGTTTTCAGGAGGATGAGGATCCTTCTAGATTCAGGTAAATGACCACCTTGTCTATGCCAACTCATGGAGAAGATCCTCTACCAGCTGCTTCTCTTCTGAGAAGCAGAGCTTAAGGAAGGGCTGGTGTGCTTCTGCCTCATTGCTGCTATGGAATAAATGAGCTGTAGGGCACACAGTCAAAATGCTCAATAACTAAGGAAAGAGGCAGTTTTTAACTTGCATTTCATCCAACTTGCAGGTTGTATGCAAGGAAAGGTATCTCCTAGATGTTACTAAAATCCCAACTGATAAAGTTCACAGAACAATCCTGAGACAAGTATCTTACATGTACTTAGCTTAAGTCAAGGAGCAAAGAGTAATCCTAATGCTTATTTCAAATTTTACTTTGCTCTAAAGAAAGGACTTGCAATATGTTATCTAGAGAAAAATAATTCATTTTCTGAGAAAAAAATATCAAAAATAGTTAAGGAAAATCACTCAGAGATGGCACTGAAGGGCACACTGGGTTTTGTAAGCTGATCTCTTTACCTGTACCTTCCATGTGGCCATGCCAGACCTTAAAGGCTGTGATAAAGGGCAGAACCCAGCCATGATGCTGACTGAACCTTCAGTCAACTGAAGGAAGTAGAGTTCTACTTTCAGTCTCAACAAGAGATACTCATTTATTAACTTGAGCAGATTCTTTGATCCCCTGATATTTTTAAAGGACATCTCCATCCCTTATGAGAGATGCAGCCCCAGGGAGCCTTAAGCAGGGGAGGAACATGTGGCATGCTCAGCTCTCCACCCTTCATTTGGAGTCTGTCCAGTGGTCCCAAGAGACGTGGCCAAGGCATGGAATCTCATCTTCATGGGGAGACAGGGGCCAAGAACAGCATCCAGTGAAGAACTACATCATTGGCACACACTTCATTTGCAAGAAACCCAGAAATGAAACGACAGACATATGAGTCACTGCCCCACCACAACTCTATCAGGATACAGGCATGAAAGTGTTTGCTTTATGGGCTCAATATGATTTGCTGGCAGCTTTAAACAGCATATTGTGTAGTCTGACAGTTTAATTGCATAGTAGAAATAGATACTGGAAAACAATTAGAATCCCATCAGTGTAGGTGCTAATGGAAATTTCACAAAAGAGAGTGAGAAAACTGGAAACCCTGTTAAAAATCTTTGTGAACCTTTGTTCTTTCTATTTCCCCACCATCAGATTTCTATTTCTGCTTTCTAGGATTTGAGAGATCACTAATCAGTACGAAAGGGCTGGAATAACATTCCCTTTAAATGGCCATTACTACAGGCTTGACCATAATGAAGGACACTGGATTTATCCAGTTCAGCCAACCTTTCTCAAGAATTTTAGCTGAATACAACATTGAGCCACACCCAAATCAGAATCACTTTCTTGTACCATTCTCAACTGTCTTGATCCTCCTGTTTTTCAACCATTCTGGAAGTAGATCTGTTAAGAATAACACCCAAGGCTAATTCAATGTTCCCCTTTTGTCTGAGTGAGACCCTTTCATAACACAGTGTTATTATTCACTCCATTATACTACAAACAAACCCAAAAGGAGGCAGTTCATGTCCTGTCACTTCAGTAAATCCCTACTTCCTGTTATTCACTGCTTTACTCTTATGCTCCATTGGGCAAAATATTGTTAATTTCATTAAATAACTCAAAGAATTTTAGAAAAGCATATCTATAAATTAAATAGATAATTTGTGCAATTGTTAATTGTAAAATTAACATATTTGCAGGATATTCTTGGCTTGTCACTACATTCTTGATTGATTATTCATGTGTAGACAAATTTAGCTGGTAGAAACACCAGCTCTTCTGCATTTGCTGGCAGAACCCACGCCCTTGTTCTGGCTCCCACGCTCAGCAGCCTTTTCTTACCAGAGCAGATGCAACTTTTCATTGATTAAATTTGTTTGTCTTCCACAAATCTCCTGGACCAATTTCATAATTTAATCATCACTAGATTATGATTCTGTGATATTGTTGGCACGCTGCCTATTGTTGTCAAAAACTTACGAGCACTGAAGAACCCTTGCCTGTCAGAAAGAAACTTGAGTGTTTTCTTCCCACTGTTTGAGTTGACGTACTTAGCAGATGGAACTGTTAAATACTTCTATTTTAATATGATTACACTGGATTGCTGAAGTTGTTAGGAAATTTTGTCTGATTATGACACTTGTTTCTCTCTTAAAATGTTTCTAAATTGTTTGTATTAAATTATTTAATTTAATTATTAAATATAAATATGTGTACTCAAGGTAATAACTGAGCCCAAAATAATGAGAAGATGCCTCTACCCATTTCCCTGGCAGAAAAAGGCTTGACTAAAAAGAATAACCAACAGAACAGGCCAACAGAACTGGGTTTGTTTAAAACTGTGACACCTTGATCGCCATCAAGTTTCAGTGACACTTATTCCAGGGGAATCTCTAAATTCATAGGGAAGACTTACGCAAGTGTCAAAGTAGGCAGGGAACAGAAACAATAGAGCATAATGTATTTGAGCAATTAACTAATTAACTATCAACAGTCTCTGAATAGTGAATTCATCCAGAGCACTGCTCAGAATCCACCCACACCATTAAAAGAAACTGGTTAAACAATCCTGGCTCACAAAAACATTTGAACAAACCACAGTCTGCCAGAGGATATGCCACAAGAAGAAAGCAAGCTTAATGAGTTGAGTAAGTTTCTCATTATAAACTATTTTCTCAGCTATAATCAGCCATCAAGTGACTGAGCATATGCTCAAATGCGAGGGTGGAAACCTCACAGCCTCCAAATGCCTGAGCCCTGCACAGACAGAGGAACCAGCTGGAAGTGCAGCACCATCACCTAGATAACCACAGACTTCAAGCATTCGGTTGGGACCAGCTTTGAACTGATTCCCAGAAGGAAAAAGAAACAAATTTATTTTTTCTAACTAGTTGCAATTTCTAACTATGCTGTTAGAAAAAGATAGATAAAATAATAAATAAAATCAACTACAATTCAAAATGCAAGCCTAAGCTGAGACCTCATTCCTTGTTCCAGGCCTTGTGACACAAATAAAGCTCAGGATGGAGCAAAGGGGCCCTAAAAGCTCCAGATTTAGCCAGCAGGGGAGCAGTAACTGTGTTAAAAGTTACCATTAGACTGTTCAGATGTTCTAGCACCGGCAGTAAGGAAAGGCATGCTGAGGCAGGGACTGCAAAAGACCCTGGGCTAACCTTGAAGAGGTGCTGCTACAGAGAATCCCATGGCTATATGAACTATATTATAAGCCTCACCGGTACACCCTCAGATACAGCCTAACACTGCTGTGCCATGCCCTACAACTGGAAAATGTGGAACAGTATCTTGTACATATTTCCTTCAAACTGCCACTGCGTTCTCATATATGCTGATGAAAAAAGCCCATCTTTTGCACTGCTGCATTCCATTCACTCCATTCACTCCTCCCCATTTTTTTTTTTTGCTTTAATCTATTTCTTTACACCATTGTTAATTCAGATTAACCGTGTTAAGTCAATAGTTGATATATAGCAGCTCAAGTAAGATTGGATCCTCTTTCTTCAAATATGACCTCCTGAACACAGGTTGCCGAAAACATGTTAAGTGTGCAAATCAAAGCAATGAAGCTGGTGAAGGAACTAGAAAGCAAGACTTAGGAGGAATGACTGGGCAGGGCCCAAAGGGTTATGGTGAATGGGGCTGCGTCAGGCTGGCAGGCGGTCACCAGTGGGGTCCCTCAAGGCTCCATTTTAGGGCCGGTACTTTTCAATATTTTTATAAATGATCTGGATGTAGGAATAGAAGGTATTTTGAGCAAGTTTGCTGATGACACCAAACTTGGAGGAGTTGTGGACTCGAATGAGGGTGGAAAGGCCTTGCAGAGGGATCTGGACAGGTTGGAGAGCTGGGCGAACACCAACCGCATGAAGTTCAATAAGAGCAAGTGCCGGGTCCTGCACCTGGGACGAGGAAACCCTGGCTGCACGTACAGACTGGGTGATGAGACGCTGGAGAGCAGCCTAGAAGAGAGGGATCTGGGGGTCGTGGTAGACGGCAAGTTGAATATGAGCCAGCAGTGTGCCCTGGCAGCCAGGAGGGCCAACCGTGTCCTGGGGTGCATCAAGCACGGCATCGCTAGTAGGTCGAGGGAGGTGATTGTCCCACTCTACTCTGTGCTGGTGCGGCCTCACCTCGAGTACTGTGTGCAGTTCTGGGCACCACAGTATAAAAAGGACATGAAACTGTTGGAGAGTGTCCAGAGGAGGGCTACGAAGATGGTGAAAGGCCTGGAGGGGAAGACGTACGAGGAACGGCTGAGGGCACTGGGCCTGTTCAGCCTGGAGAAGAGGAGGCTGAGGGGAGACCTCATCACAGTCTACAACTTCCTCGTAAGGGGGTGTCGAGAGGCACGAGACCTTTTCTCCATTAACACCAGCGACAGGACCCGCGGGAACGGGGTTAAGCTGAGGCAGGGGAAATTTAGGCTTGACATCAGGAGGAGATTCTTCACAGAGAGGGTGGTTGCACACTGGAACAGGTTCCCCAGGGAAGTGGTCACTGCACCGAGCCTGACTGAATTTAAGAGGAGATTGGACTATGCACTTAGTCACATGGTTTGAACTTTCAGATGGACCTGTGCGGTGTCAAGAGTTGGACTTGATGATCCTTAAGGGTCCCTTCCAACTCAGGATATTCTATGATTCTATGATTCTATGACTGAGAGAAGTGGGGGTGTTTAGTCTGGAGATGAGGAGGCTGAGGGAGACCTCTCTCAACTACCTCTCTCAACGCTCTCTACACCTACCTGAAAGGAGGTTGCAGCAAGGAGGGGCTCAGTCTTTTTTCTCATGCAACAAGTGAAAGGACATGAGGAAATGGCCTCAAGTTGCACAAGGGGAGATTTAGATTGGCCAATAGCAAAAACTTCACAGGGAGGGTGGTCAAACACTCGAACATGCTGACCAAGGAAGTGGTGGAGTGCTCATCCCTGGAAATATTTAAGGGATGTGTGGTGTGGCATGGTTTAGTGATGGGACTTAGTATGTCAGGTTGACATTTGGACTTGATGATCCTGAAGGTCTTTTCCAGCCTAAAGGTTTCTATGATCTTCAACCAAAAATCTACTTCTTGAATTTACATTCCGGCCTCTTCATCTGGAAGTACAGCACTAAACCTCAGATCACATTCTTCTGTTTTTTCTTCTCTTTCAGTTTGTTTCACAAGATTTAAAAACAGAAGATGGAAAAAGAATAAAGGAATTTTGGGGACAAACAAAAGTCTGCCCAAACAAGGTAGAAGGAAAACATGGGAGTGGATAAATATTCTAGTTATAGTATCATAATAAATGACAGGTGCATTCTGCCCCTTGGCGTCTGGCCAGCAAACACCTTACTGACAACTTAATAGAAAAAGGAACTGGAACTGGATCATCTGCTGAAAGATGTTACAATTAGGTCAATATTAGTAAATCAGTGTCAGGGAATGTGTCTGTGTGCTATACCTCCATGTACACGTTGGTACCATTAGGATGACAGTGAAGCAGTTGGCTCCTGTCTCCAGAAGATGACTAGGAGTTAGTATAGAGAAGTCAACATGCCCCAAAGGGCACAGAGTGAGCCTGGACTGGAAAGAGAGTGAGTTTAATGGTACAGACATTGACAGTGACAGCTCGGAAACAAAGAACAAAACAAGCATATTTAATTTACTGGTGTAGATGTAGATTAAGAGGACAGATTGGTATTTTCTTTCAAATACTGGGAATGGATGGCATACTGGAGAGATACTGGGTATGTCTCAGTATCTCTCTCACTGATATTGTCAGTGTTGTGGTTAGAGAAGACTGGGAAACCTGCATTCTCTGTCCCTCTGAAAAGTCACATCACAGACCAAGCTGGCTTGGTACTTTCCATCTATCTGACTGACACGCTTGATTTGCCTTCCTCTTACTGCTTCCTTATAGCCTTTTGACCATAAAGTTTGGTCAAATTTAGACTGTATTGGACTATAAAGTTTGCCTAACTCTCATATGACCACAAAAAAAAAGGAGCAGAGGGGGCAGCTGCATGTCCTTCAAAAGACACACCTGTCAGCAGCACAGGGTTTTACCCCTGGTGCTTCCCAGGGCTGAAAGTTTGCCACTGCTTTTGGGCCTGCAAAGCAGAGGCTAGCATATTACCATTCCCAGCTAGCATATTATCACCCCCAGCTATGTAGATAAAGGAGTAGTTCTGGGCACACAATATCTGGAGTGTCTGTGAACTTGACATGATTTACAGAAGTTCTGCTCTGGAAGTCTATGGAGATGTAAACCTGGGGTTGTGCTTAATAACAAAACTAAATCTTCCCTGTTGAAAGGTTAAAAAAAAAAATGTATTTTCACAATGCTCAGAGAAGAGGTCTGTTACTTTTACAGCACTAATATCTATGCCTGGGCAGCTGAAGACAGATGGTCATTACACTGAGAGGACCATTAATGAGAAGGAAAAGCAGCCCTGTCTGTATGCTGACCCTACTAAAAAATTACTCAAAAATAGGAAAAAAAGACTATGATTCATCCTCACTTTTCAGAAACTGTATTCCCCAGCTTGTAACTCAGTCTTTAAGTGCACTGGCTCCTGGGAGAGTCCAGGGTGAAGCTCAGTGATCTGTGAGAGGAAGCCGTGCAAGCAAGTGGTCTCTTCTGGCCTGCAAGTCTGTGAATCCACTGTACTGCTCCAAGAACATTAACCTGTTGTCTGATTTAAAGATGAAGCACTGAAACTCTAAAAGCTCTGAGAATGTTACACAGTTCATTATAAATGAAAAATGACAGGTATCACCTCTCCCTCAGTCTCTCATTTCCTATCCAGGGATATGCCTGCATCACGAAGAAAGTTAGGCACAAGGGCTTGAGAAAATTGTACCAGCACAGCTTATATCAAAGGAGCCCTCACAAACTAGTGTCTGAAGTTCTGAACTTCTTGAAAGCATGATCCAGTTTTGAGTTTATATGTCTTCACACCACATTTGGACCACAGAAGAGATAATTGCTGGGAGACTCTCAACTTAGACTGTGGAAATACGTGTTTATACCTGCAGCCAGACATCACAGCTGGCTCTCATTTCCCCTTCTCCAGGGAACTGAACTTCTGAGAGTGATGAGTCAGTATGACCTGATTTCATTAAACTTTTCTTTCTGTAAAATGGTTGAGTTTATACTATAGTCATTAAAACAATGTTGAGATCCTTTCCTAATCTTATACAACCCTCTTTGAATCACAGGGATGACCCATAGTTTGGGAAGCACTGAATTACAAGTCTTCCTACAGTCAGCAAATGCCCTGCCTCTCAGTTGACATCTAAAATAAAACTTCCTTCATATTCTTTCAAAGTTCTGTCCCTTCTTTCCTCTTCATTCAAGGACAGCCCTTCGGGATTTCCGTCAGAAGGTAGAAAAGAAAAGCTCTTTGACACAAGAAGGATTACTTGTTTCATTGCTTAGTGTGTTTGTCCTGGACTTGCATTTCCCTGTATTATTTCCTTTCTTTCTTTTACCCACAGGAAGGTATTCTATTCTTGTGCTAATACCGTGCCATGGTTGTGCTATTTTTACAGCTCTGTTTTAGTGCTTCAAGTCTGTGACTTAAGGAAGAGGTGGTCAACTAATAGTAAGGTGTGTTTTTTTTTTTTTTTTCACTTATGTCATTTTCTGGCAGATTCTCACCAGTGCTCTGTAGTGCTCATCCAGATATTCAGTGAATTGAATTTTTCCTCCAGGAAAAAGCTAATTATGATAAATGTAGGTTTGTTTTATATTTCTAAAATAAATAATTCATGTAATAAAACCAAACCATCTAACACATGATATGCTGATATCACAATGGGAAAGTCTTCAAGTAGGATTTATAGAAGAGCCAACAATGACAAGCAGGGTAAGTCCAGTAAATCTCACAAGTGAACTGACTACAGAAGTTCCTCAGTGCACATTTAGAAAGACGGAGGCCCATCACCCAAACTTTTCATTAATTAGCTTAAAAGATGCTCCACAAAAAGTGGTTTATACAGTAGGTAGACTTCCACTCTTCTTGCTTCCCAATGTGTCTCAAAGAAGACCTGGAAGAATCTTTTCTTTCCCTCTCTCTATCTTTCCAATCTTAGAAATGTCAGGAATGCAATATCCTGTTTTCTTTGGTTTTGCTGGGGGGCCTTCTGTGTGCTTTAGAAAATGTTTAAATACTGAAACTTTAATACAGAGCTCCCTTGTCCAAAACAACCTCGTTAGTCATGGACAATGAAAAACTATTAATAGCACCACAGACAATATGCAAACAAAAAGTCAGAACACTGTTTAAAGTCCTTTCTTTTCTTAAATGCTAAAGTTTCTCTCACTTAAAGTGATAGCCTCATTTTATTACTCTGCAGTCAGCTTTTCTGTTTGGTAAGACTGTAATTTCTATCATAAACACCCCTTCCCAGAAATTTTCTTCCTCTTCTGAGAAAAACAAAAGCAAAACTCTTCTAAGGTTTTTACAATTCATCACAAAATCAAAAGAGATCACACTTTTGTCCCTTTGAAAATAAAAATTTTCCCTTTCTAAAGAACACAACTTTTAAGGACCCTAGCCTTGAAACAACCCAGGCTAACAGGAGAGATTTCACAGTGAGTTAGAAAACAAAGACTTAGCATCCATCCTACTGTGGATGAACCTTTCACAATAAAAAATAGAATGTTTTATTGCACGCTATTGCTAAGCTTCTGAATTCTGATGAAAAGAAACAAAACATTTGTTTTCAGAAGAGAGAGTAAATACAAACACATGTAAAATATCTTCAACATTGACTCCTTATGATGCTTGGAACGTTTCTCTCTTCTCCTCCCCAGCAAAACTCAACTGATCTTACCAACTTGACAAATTTGAATGCATGTCAAGTAAACTAATAAGTAAGAATCAAAGCTAACCTGAAAATGAAGAGTTGACACAGCAGAATGAAAACAAACAAAAAACTTGGAAAGGCCCAAATGAAATATCTACCTTTAAGCAATGTCTTTGCATTCTCTCTGTTTTTTGTAATGAGAACAAAGCTGTTAAGAACCCAAATACAGCCCATCATCACTTTGGACAGCAAAATACAACTTAGCAACACTACCAAGTCAATCTCTTCTACAACACAACATGTTTTTAATTAAGAAAGAATGCCAGCATGAAGGAAACCTTACAAGTTCAATAAGCTAAGAGCACTCAGTAGGGGGAAAGGGTTAAGCTTGTATTGTAAACTTTCACATGTTTTATGTTAATGTAACTGTTTAAGCCCTTTCTTGACTTTCTGATCATGTCTTTTGACAGGAAAGGGAGTATTTGTTTTGTCTGATTTTAACTCTCTGGAAAGCAAGCTAGAACTATCCAAAAATATGTCTATTCGTTAATTCGACCTCTGCCTTCCAAAGGTAGCAGTTTAGGCATGATGCATTTTCCAGGGCATGGAAGTATGAAATTCCCTTTCTAATGGAAAAATCTTACCTGGGTAATCATTCTTGTCTACATCCGAGTCTCCTCTCAGAGTGAAGCCAAATCCCGAAGGCATGGACTGTGAGGCCCAGGCTCCATTGAGAACCTGGGAAGGGTTAGTATTTAACCCATTACTGTATCCATTGTAAATGAACACTTTCCCTCTTCGGTCTTCACCTGCAAATGGTGCACCAATAGCAATGTCTGCAGCACAATAAAAGAATAACAAGAATTGGCACAGTTAAAATAAAGCAAGAGTTAAGTCCCTGAAGGAAAACAGACATAAACAGCTACTGCTATGTACATGCAAGAACTATGACATTGTGTACTTCTCTATGAATTCTAATTTCAGGGCAAATACTCAAAAATGTTCATAATGTCTTATGTGTCACACTTTTATGACAAAAGCTTACAAACTCATCCTATGAAGGTGTTATTACATTATACTAAATTGCCAATCCACACTGTATTGCTCTACTGTATTTCCAGGACATTTAATAAGCTTTAATAAACTGAGACTTAATGAATGCTTGAATCTACTTCATTTTACTTAGTCAGGCAAAATTTTTCCCTGATTTCTTCTATCATCTAACTAATAAGGAATAGCTGCTATAGAAAATTAATTTTATTATTCCTGAAAAAATGTTCAACGCAGGGAAAAACTCCACCCCTCTCAAACATGCAGTGAGTTATGTTATTGAGAAATGGAGGAGGAGGAAATAGGAGGCCTTGCGTATTACGCAACTGAGCACTGCAATCCTTACAAAATAAGGTGTCATATCCAAGAAGTGGAACTCACAAAGCTCTTCACAGTTCTAACACATAGGAACTGGAGAGAATCATGATTGAAGTGGAGAAAATCAAAGACTGAGATTCAGCAGCTGCACTATCTGAGCTAGCCAACAGGAAACACTATCTACAGCTTTAATTTTTAGGATCTCATCAAGGGGCTCACACTAGACTCCTTTACTAAACTTGACTTTTGCACCTGGAATTCCTACCTTCCCTCTGAAGGCAGGAGTGCAACAAAGCTCTATGACTCATCTTCAATTATGAAGTGGAATACCTTGGCAGTAGATCCCTCTTAGCATTCTTTATACAGCAAGAAATACAAGCAGGAATATGTCTTCCCTTCCCTACCAGAATGCGAGGGAGACCAACCTTCCCTGCCCAGAGAAACTGAAGGCATCTGCTACTGCTCACAGGTAGGAAAGAGAAAGTCTTCACCATGGGGTTCAGCCCAGCTGGGGCTTCCAGGAAAATGGGATTCCCTGAAAACCCGGTGAGGGTATTCTCACCAACCACAACCCAGTGACTTCTTCCTTCAAAATAGGATTCAAGTTTTCTGCACCTTGAACCCCAATAAAATCCTATGGATCCAGAGATGACTTATCCCTTTCGCAGGAGACATATATTTGCCACACTGCCCTACAGTCTAGTGGTTAGAGCACTGTGCAAAATGAGGAGCTAAGTCCTTTGTTTTTAGTTTACTGGCCAAAGTATCTTTAAGGCTACTGTTCAAAATAACTCCACCAGCAAAAACCCCTTGGGGCTTTAGAGGCATAGATGCCTCCTTGCAGGTCCCTAGCATCCTGGCAACAGGATGTAAGAAAATGCATGCAGGTAAGATGAGAATGTTACTGACTGTGAGTAGGAGCCTAACTCTAGGTGCTCAAAGCATCCAAAATATCTCATACAATTAAGCAAGTTAGTTTACTTGGACTATTTTCCAGAACTTTGGCTCCCGGTTTACTTTGTGAATGTTTTGCTATTTATTTGTGTGCTATTGGTATCTGGAAAAGATCCCACCATGAAACTGTTTATTTCAGTGCCTAAGTACCAGTGGATTCCAAAACAGTAGCCTGATTCCAAAGCCTGATTCCAAAACAGTATGTCTGTACTTGTCCTCTTCTTTCACTGTGGGCAAGATACTCCTGCTCCATTTACGAAGCCTTATTTAATTCATCCAAGCATTTGAAGAGAGAAAGAGAACTCTGCTTTTAAACAAATTCAACAACTTAACTAGTATTTAAATCTCAATATATATTTATTAAACAATTGTTAATATTTTGATTCAAATGAACATGTTAGTATTCAGTAAAAAATAGCACTGTAGTGAATAAGACTGTCCTAAAAATAAGCTTTTTATGGTTTGGCCCTCAGTACCACTTTCCTTAGGTTAGTGTAAATCCTCACGACTTTCAAAAGCAATTACATGGTAAAATGCCTTTTTTCAGGCACTGCACAGACACTTCATCTTCACTGCTTAGCCATTTTTAATATCAATGTTATACACACACACATATATATATTACTACATTATATAAAAATTACCATTATATCCATCCTGATTGAGATCTCCAAGGTGTGTGATTGCACTGCCAAATCTACCGAACACTTCCGTGCTGGTCAGAATTTGCGCGTCTTGGAAGAGGAAAGCACTTTCTTGCAGGTACAGATAAACTTGCCCAACTTCTTTAGGCTTGCTCTCAAATTCTCGTTCCATAAAGAGAGGGGCCCCAACTAAGATATCATCTAAACTGGAAGAGTCAAACAAAAATCAGTGTCACTGAGAGACTGAGCAAAACCAATAAAGTTCATGCATTTGTTAAACACGAAGCAAACTAACTGAGGTAGGAAGGCAATTCTGGAGTTCTAGTGCAACCACTTGGTGAAAGCATGGTCAACTAGAGAAGGCTACCCAGGGCTGCACCCACTCCAGTTCTTAGTATCTCCAAGGATGGAGACTCCATAACCTCTCTGGGCAACCTGTTCCAGTGTTCAATCAACCTCACAGCAAAAATTTTTCTGCTCGGGTTTAAATAGAATTTATTGTACTTCAGTTCATGCCCACAACAGACACTGAAATGCTATACTTTGCAGTTTGTGATTCAGAAGTCAGGAATTTAACTCAGAGGTGATCTGTGTCAGCAGAACAAATTCAGTAGATCTATCCTGCTAATGGTGCTAGTGAAAGACAAAGTTTAGTATCAACTGTAGATTTTTTTTAACGTTATACATCAGTAGGTGAACAACAGACCAAGAACTGCCACTTGCCAGGATATTTTTAAAGTAATACACATGAAACACATGCAGAACACCAAATCATAGAGAATTCCTCATCACTATTTCAAATGTCAGCTGGGAGACAGAGACAAAGCTTCATTTCTGAAAACTCTTCTGTTGAATATTAGAGTAGCTGCAGTGCTCACGTTATTTGCTGTTATTTTACTGTGTTAAGTATTAAAAAGATATTAAAAAGTCATAGTAATATGAGGCTTAGATGGAAAAGTTAATCTGTATGTTTTGCTATTCCAAGAAGGATCAGTAAAAGATGACAGACTAATCAAAACATATGTTGCATCTTATCAACATTTATTTGGCAAGAAAAAAAAAAGACACTTTACTGGACAGAAAAGAATAAAATCAAGAAGATTGAAAGACATGTAACAAGAGGAAATGTTCTTAATAGATCATTCTGAAATATGAAACAATGGTACCAGATGAATTTCTGAAGGTTGCTCAAGCCCCTGTAAACTAACAGGAAAATTCCCATTATATTCAGTGGCACTGGTCATCCACATTAAGGAATTCTGTTATTGCAAAGAAATACCACTACTTAACCCCAGCATTTTAAATTTAGAAAACATATTCTCTAGCTCCAACAAGAAAGTTTGTTCGAACTTTGTAAAAATCACAGAAAACTTTATATGCTCAATTCACCATATTCTGAATAGTGATGTTTTCACAGAGGCTTTATTAATTAGCAAACCAATTAGCAAAAAAAGTGCACTACATTGTTTTTCCTAATCCTGATAGAAAACAACAACAACAAAACGACAAAAGCCTGTTTTAGGAGTTGCTTAGTTACTCCTCTACCACAGATATGCACTATTGTTCTAAGATGTGTACCACAGAATTTAATAGGGAATATCCCATTTAAATGCCTTTTAATCATATTGTGGAGCTTACGCATTCTATAAATTGTGACAAAGCACTTCTCAGAATGTTATTTTTCTATTAAGTTTTATAGATGTTTCCATAAAGGAAACTGTAATTCCAAGTGTTAGGTCACTTTTGTACAGTTCTGTTTTATATGTCAGATATCACCCCAATGCATGGATAACTACAAAAGGAAGGAAGCAGAAGCTGACTTAACAGCAAAGGTGGGGTTTTCCTTCCATACTAAACATCAAAAGTTCTCTGCTAATGGAAGGTGTTAGTGGCTTGAACAGAATGTCAGCTGAAGCTGTTGTCATGAAACAACAGCAACAACAGAAATAGATCATTATTTTATTTTTATTTTTTTGTCTACGCTATGTACTGAAAGCATTGTGCAGTAGCATTATCATCTACAATTTTATTGTATCGCAGTCCACATGTTCCCACTGATAATGTGACCCCAGTGTGTTGTGTGCTGGGTAAACCATGAGGTAAAGGATGAGCCTGGCTCCAATAAATATTTTACAAAGGAGGGATTGTAAGGCTAAGGGAAGATACTTTAGAAGTGGTAGAGAACCAAAAGATTCAGAGCCGGTAAGCTCCCAGTGACATTAATGTAAAATAAGTGGATACCTTTGAAACTGTGGGCCATACAGTAATATTCAAAGTGCCTAAAACAGAGAGGGAGGCAGACTATCCATCGTCCACCATGGCCAAAAATTCCCTAAGCAGAAGCCCAACCCAGAATACAAGAATCACCAGATGAGAGGGAAAGCAAACAGACAGGAGCTAGACTCTGTCATGTAGGGATTATTGCATCTCAGGTGAAACTCCTGGGTTATTTTTCTAGGAAAATTTCTATTTTGTTAAAAGAAATAAGAATGATTGTATAAAATGCATGAGTAGTCCAGTGAGCAGGACCTGAACCCAGTAGCTAAGATGGCCAAGAGGGAAAGGTGGGAGGAAGGCGCTCATCTAAACTAGACTGACCTACCTCTAAACTTGTTATGGATAGCAGAGCTCCCTGAGCACTGAGGTGGCCTTCCCTCCAGGTCCCACCCATACCAAACTTGCAGCCCTTGCCCTCTTGCTTC
The DNA here is from genome assembly GCA_011075105.1 of Heteronetta atricapilla. Lineage (NCBI taxonomy): Eukaryota > Metazoa > Chordata > Aves > Anseriformes > Anatidae > Heteronetta > Heteronetta atricapilla. The sequence continues at coordinate 22,247,206 of CM021732.1, read as the reverse complement.
TCCCCCTTCTTTCTTAGCTCAGGTCAAAATAAGCTACTTCAGCAAGTCCTCTGTAAGGACTTTTTTTTTTCACTGTCACAGCAGCATAGCATATCCAGAGATGATTCTCCAGCTACCTTGATCTCTGTTATCCTCATTCCCAGTTTCTCACCAAGTGGGTAGTTAGAAAGCAATTCTTGCTCACCGTGCTTTGCAGTTTACAGGTCCTAAATATAAGTATTTAGACATCAAGCACTCAAGATAAGTCACTTGTTTGGTTGTAAGCACCATGTGATTGGAATTATTTATTTTTATTGGTGAAGGAGGACATTTCAATTGGCTTTTAGTTGTAGGAGTTTGTATTTACAGAAGTGGAGCTGTGAGCCAAATTCAGGCTGATGTCCTGTCTTTTAAAAGGCAACAAAAGCAAAGCAAATGTCCCTTAACAGCAATATTAAATCAACAAGGGCAGTTCAGTGTGCAGCATTTTGAACTGCACCATTAGATTTATTCTGTCACTGCACTAAGATGGTGCAGTTAACATGAATCAGTATATTTATGTTTGTTCCAGCAGAGAAATGTTACAAGCCGATATTGCTTCCCTAAAAGCACAAGCTGACCACCTGCTGAGACTGGATGCGGTTGCTTTGTATCCTGGCCTGTAATAAAAAGCAAGAGTATGGGAAGTGTCAAGAGGTCAAAGTATAACTCTGGGAAGCTTTGATAGAGGCCAAATAAAAGACCAGTAAACAATTTATTCCACATTTTTTATTGAACTGTCTTACTCTAAATTGAAAGTGTTCTCTCTTTTTCTCTTCACTAGGAATTCAGTCTGCAAGTTGATGGCACAGCTTCATTTGTTAAGTTTCACTTAAGATTTCTGATTACTGGCAGTGGGCAACTAAAGGGTAGTTGAAACAATACCCTCAATTTCCAGGTTCTGGCTACGGATCTGTTTTCCTAGGATAAGCCTTGGAGCCACATCTTCAGCCTTATTAAAGCAATTCATTGTAGTTATTAATATTTTCAGCATATGACTTAATCAGGTTTCTGCTATGGGTAAGGCCATCACTACCTCCCTTGTCTTCAGCTGCACACACACACACAGAAAAAGTGATTTTGAAGTGGACATTTCCCTTTTGCTTTTATTTTCTTTCCCTCCCCTTTATGCTTTTCCTTTCAGATAAATATTTCCATTGACTATATGTGCAAACCAGCAATGATGGACTGCATATAATCAGACATGTTTATCAAGTAGAGCTTTTTGTGTTTTGTTTTCTGTGGGATGTTTGGGTCTCAGGGAAAGTCATTAGATTTCTTTTAAGATACAGACTGGAAGACCACACAGTCCTCAACAGCATTTTGATTATATCATTGACATAAACTGTGGTCTTAGAGGTACACAGAAAATATGAGACCTGCCAAGTAACCCTATGATTCACAGGAAATAACCTGTCTACGAAATAGTTTGGTTCAATGAGAAGTTAACTAACAAGTTCCCTGAAAGTCTAATGAGTACCTATTGTAACTAAGATCAATATTTGTCCATCCTTTCATGTTAGTAACGCCTTACATTAACACTAAACTAATCCTGACTCAGTGTATCAGAAAAAAATAGGAGTTTTAGAAAGCTAGAATATTATGACAAAATCTGACCTCAGAGCCTTGGAGTGACTTGACTAGTACAAAGATACCACAGAAACTGCTGAAGCCTTTATTCTCCCCATTTTAGTTTTGGAACCACAGTAACATTTGATTACCTTTTTCCTCTTCTCATTTCTTATATCCCTAACTTTAAGGGTTCACTAGTTCCTGATGGGAAGTAATAATTTAGTCCAAACAAAGTATTTAATGCACTATGTTTACACCACTAATAAATAATGACAAGAACATAGCATAGAAAAAGCTGAGGCATGTTGCAAGAGGAAAGAGTATGAAGAGCTCTAAATGTACTCCTGGCTCACCTTCATGCAGGCTTACAAGGTTCTGAGCCTCACTAAACTTTAACTCCTTTCTAAAAAGCTAGTATCAATATTCTCTTACTAAAGTCCTGATTTTCTAAAGCATTTAATCAGATTTTACATAAGATCAAAGTTAGCAAGCGTTTTGTTGAGTGGGGCCAGTGTCATTAAGCATATCCCTGGCAGTTAATCAGCATTCTCCCTCAGACAAGCACAATGGCTGTCATAACAATTATGGGTCACAGACACTTTCTGGACCTCTAGATGATGAAAACGGATGATCACCCAGCAGGCACTGCAAAGAGGAACCAATGATACTGAAAAGCTCTTAAAACTGAAAAGTGAGGCTCTCAGTGGTCTAACTTGTGAAAAGACTTACCTGCTTTTAAGAATGGAAGAATGAACTTTTGGCTTGCATCTATCTCTTCCCAACAGTAGTTTGCACTTTTTATTCACTGTACCTCTACTTGGATTTGTTTCCTAAGATATTCGCACTCTGCCATGCTGCTTTGAATAAATATCGAGGAACATAAACTCAACGAAACTAGGCCTGAAAATATTTATATCACTGTAATTGCATAAAGAAAAACCTAAGTGAACAATCAGAAAAGCAGAGAAGCCAAAAGAAGCATTTTGAGGCATGAAGCACCTGAAAAAATGTGTTTATTAATAAATATCAGGCATTGCCTCCATGAATGTTCAGTGGAGCTGAATATATTTGGTAACCTACCCATCATTGTTAACATCAGATACTGCAACAGTGTACCCAAAATAAGACGCCATCTGGAAATAAAAAACAACAGATAGGCTTTCATATCATATATAAATTTTAAAGAAGTTTTTACTGATAAACCTCTTTGTTTCTATGGTTATTAGTTCTAAAAGGTAAAAATATTTTACGTATTTTTGAAACTATATTGATGAAATTATATCCTCTTGATATATAATACTACATCACATAGTTGTGTGACATTACCTGTTCACCAGTGAAGTTCTGGATGAAGGTCAAGTCAGAAGAATTAATGATTGAGACCTGATAACAGAAAGATATGGTAAGTTGCAAGCACAGACAAAGATGATACAGCATAGCATCACTGCAACCCAACTTGAAACACTGAAGGATGGTCCAAGGTGGTCAAGAAAACATCAATTCTTTTCTGTTGCACCACAGTTTTCCTGTTATCTTGGATAAATCATTACAATTTTACAAGTTCCACTCCCCCATGAAGAAACTGGGGAAAAAAAATGTTTCCTTCCTTACCAGGCAATGTGAAAAGCTGCAAATCATAGCATATCAGATAATCAGCAGCTACGTTATTAGGCACGAAAACAGAAATTTTAAACAAAAATACATACATATATACATATACACATACATATATACATACAATATATACAATAAACATATAATATATATTATACATATATACATATGTTTACATTTATATGCATACATATACATAAAAACACATCTTTCCTCTGAAAAATGGTATCAACATGTTCCAGAGACACAAGGAGTTTTGGGTCCACAAAGCTAGAGAATGTGTCTGTGGCTGGGATCTTTCTGTTTCCCAATCAGAAACACCTGAAACTTTTCTTTTTCTTCCTAAGAGAGAAAAGCTGTGTATTCACACATCACCTTTCACTCAGTTTCTGTGTACTGCACCTCCTTTCATCTGGTAGTCAGTCTATGTACTTAAAAAGAACACTGAAAATAAACACTGTGTATGAATAATCAGAACTTGGACTTCTCTCCACTGCAGACAGAAAGTTGCACATGAAATACCCCAGCCTACAGGTAAACTTAGGCCAGGGTCTAATACCTGTGGGTACTGGGATACTACTCATACTCAAAGTATGCTGGTAATTGGCTGTTGCAAACAGACTTCAGAATGGAGTAAGAGCTTAATATTCAAAGCCGATGCCAGTAAGGCATTTCATCTCAATCAGGTAAGCCTGAGTGTAAAAGCCAGTGGCAGTTTTATTTGATTATAAAGTTTGTGCTCAAAGAGACAGAAAACATAATATAGCCTTTAACCTTCCAAATGGTCTAATGTCATTCTCACTATGAAAAGGATAAAATGTGAGTCCAGTACGTACATAGCCAAAGTTCTGTGCTCCTCTCGGGACTCCAGCAACCAACTCTGAAAGATAAATGATTGGCGATGAACAGGTTATGCTGTCTGAGCAGTTCATGCAACATGCATCCCATGCCACTTAAATCTTCCTTGGTACATTATCTTTAGGATTTTGGTTTTTATCTGTATCAGAAACACCTGCAAATCACTTAAAGGCATTCATTCATAACATTTTAACATTCATGCAGTGCATTTAGTAGCTTGAAATACTACATCTGAACTGTTGAATACACTCCACACCTAGCCAGAGGTCTCTTTCCACCTACTTAATATGGAATAGTCCAATAAAGCTGTTACTCCATTTCAGCTTGTTACCTGACAGCTGTGGATTGATCAAATAAGAATTAGCTGTGGCAACACACACTATCATACAGACGCTAAACATGATTGTCATTACACATTCCCCTTTTCTTTCTGGCTGCACATTTTCTCCCATCTGTTATTTGGCTTGATGCCATGAAAGTGTTTGACAAGTTGTGCACACGCTAGCTATCTAAAAGCATTACAAGCAAGTTTTTGTGAGTGGCATTGAGGGAATTCATTGAACTCGAACACAAAACACTGGACCTTGCTGCTCTCTAGTACATGATTCCACTCAGAGAACAAATCTTAAACAACTAGTGAGAAAAAAAAAGAGCAAAGCCACAGCCAGCAGTCATACTGTCTAATCCTTCGCTCATTAAACCTTCCCTCACTAGGATACCCACATTAGAAGACAGCAGAAGGATCTTCATATACCAGAGCACCTCAGACATCTTCCTTGACTGACCTAACATTCACCTATTCCTCTTTGGATTTATATACACCCCTATGGTTGAATGTGTCTGGTCAAGAGGAGATGAAAATAGTAATGAAGGACTGTGAGGTCAGCCAATGATGCAATTCTTTGTGCTAATCATATAGTGGCTGCAGTCTTATGCTATCTGAAGCACATCTCTTTTTTTTTCCCCTTTTTAATATCGCACTCAAAATTGTGTCTTTTTTACAGCTAACTGTATGTTTCAACACACAGACATTTCCAAACTAGGTTGCATCTGTCCAGCCAGGTGCTGAGCTCCAGCGCCCTCTGTGCTGCTGAGTAACTTGAGTACAGACCACAGAACTGTAGAGGATTGCACAATTGATTCCACTCATTACTCCTCACCACCAAACTGGATAAATTCAGTGAGCTTAGCTGCCTCCACCTAGGATGTTGTCATTGCCCTGCAGAACAGATGCACGAGCAGGAGGATACCATCATAGCAGATTCAGATGTTTAGGTTGCTTCAATTCTACTCTGGCATACTACAACTTCTAAAGAAATATTTGCCTCTAAGAATATTGGACTTAAGTTTCACCAGTGTTTCAGATGCATAAAAGGTATGTATCTGTGTACAGACCGAAACAGAGGAATTTACTAGGTGTACAGCCATGTGGTTTCCATTCAAGTATATGGCTTCTTACCTTGCTCAGAATCTCCAGTAAATTCCCCAGCAGCCACTGAGTATCCTGTTTAAAAATAAATCACAAGCAAAAAAATTGTTAAACCATTGCTTTCCAAAAGTGTGCAAGGACAATCAGATTTGTCAACTCATCGAATCACCAGAATGTAATTTTTTTAAAATTAGTATTCTAAAACTGTGTGGGGAAAAAAGGGAAAATTATCACATTATTGTGACTTAATTAGCTGTAGGTCTCAAAGAATAACAGCTCTAGCCTTCTCCCCAGATAAGCTGCCAAAGCATTAATACTTACTACTTTCTCTGAAAAAAACAGGAGGTACTACAGTAGTTTGCCCTAACAGCTATTGACACAAATTAGGTTTTCATTACTGTCCTGCACTATGTAAGAATTCTGTTTTAGTTCTAACGGAAGATAGATTTCCAAAGATGCAGCTGACTACCTCCTGAGGCTTTTGTAAACCAGTAAGATAATTGATAGTGACAGAGTAAAGACTTCAGGATTGTATCAGTGACTGCAATTTCAAATCTATGGGCACAGATGAAAGGATGCATCTTTGCCTTCTAATTCCACTGCATCTTTTCTATAATCATGTGAGGCAAAAACTGTCTTGCATGCAGAGATGTGTGGACATCATGCAAATTCTTGGTGAAAATGAAAGGTACAAAGAGCCTTTTTTATTACATAATATATGCAAACAGTGTTATATTATTTAAAAGACACAATTCAAGTAAGCAATTGCAGTGAGAATAAATTGGCTATTTATGTAGTATTGTATGAAACTACTGCAGAACTGAATTTTATTTTATCTATCAAAAACTGAAGTAGTCTTTAATTACTTTAAACTCAAACCGTTATCTTGGAGTGAAAGAAAATATAAATAGGAAAACTTTGTATTTGTGGTTATTTGTTTAAGACCAAATAATAAGAATCCTAATCAGGCATTTAAGATCTCAACTTTCAAAACCTGTTGTTGTGCATAACTTGAAGAATGTTCTTCATCCCATTCAAGTCACAAGCAGACTACTGATTTGTTGTTCTGCTTAAGGCATAATGTATTGAATCATCTCACAATTGGGACATTAGTAATTTAGGGCTTGTTTTCTCATTTATATAAGCCTCTTGCTTTTAGGACATATTGCTAACTGAAAAAGAGCTTAGCTTACCCATGTAATTGTCATCATATGTGGGTGGTGCCACTCCTGTTTGCTTCTCTCGTGCCAGTTTCCTCAGAATATCTTTGAAGGAATAATTTGCGATGATATCCGCAATGCTTGCAGTGATGACCTGACCTGGATTCAAACAGCTTCATAAATGAAAGGGACACAAAGGACAGCCGCAAAACAGAGCTAGCAGAACACCAAAACAGAGCTTCAAGGGATAATATAGCACAAATACAAAGAATAGGCATCTTCTCTCAATCTTTCTTCATCATCACCCTGGAAGTCTCACAAGTACATGCAAATAAATACATCAAGGCATTGATTCTGCATTGAACAATCACAAAAACCAACTCCAGATACATTTCACAGTGCTGAATCAAACTAAAATCAAGTTTTTCAGGCTCAGCCTCTTCAGAACAGCTATCTTGCAGCTGTACAATTTAAATGTGATAGACAAATGGAAGTAATTTCTTAATGGAAAATTCAAAGCCATGCATCCCCTACCATCATAATCAATCAGATCTTCCTTTTTTAATGGCTATGAAAAAACACACATCAATGAGGCTGACAAGAGGCAAGTTGGTAGGCAGAGTTTAGGAATCAGCAATATCACAAACGTCAAAAACAGTTAAAGCAAAAATACCTTCTTCTTTACCAAAACTACTTCAGGTTTCATCTACATGAGAAACTACATCTGAGAAACTGCAGTGATGCCACATATATCCTAAAAATACTTGTAGATAGCAATAAAAGGTTGTGTTCAGAAATAAATAGTGACAAAACTTTGAAAATATTACATTTACTGTACAAATATTAGCTATTTAAAAAATATAAGTATTTTTAAGAAAGCAGCTTATTAAACAACAAATGTGCAAAACTGCCAAGATAAAAATAGGTATTTCTGTTTGTCTCACTTTCTATAGAACCTACAGTCTGAATTTTGCCTGACTTGTTTTTATGCTCGGTGGCTTCTAAGCAATTCCTCTGTTGTTTATCTTTGTTGAAAATAGACCAGAGACTGGTTATCTTAAACTGAGAAAACATTGGAAATCTAGAACGTTTTCCACAATACTTTATGCTTCACTTCTTAGGTCAAGTTAACCAGCCAGATGAACATACCTTGCCAATAAAAACTACCAGGCCCGCCTACTATCAGGTCTCCATTCTACAAAAAGCAGAATTGAACAAAATTACACAACAAAAGAACACAACAAAATGAAGCATGCATGGGAAAAACAATTTAAATGACCAAAAGAATATCAGAACAATGATAACGGAGAACAGTCCTGTTCAAGGAAAGGATGTAGGTTCATGGATGTTCAGGAAAATCCATGGTTAAATAAAGTTAAGATCATCCTATGCATCTTCATTTAAATGAAAGACAATTTTCTTTTTCAGTACTAACACAGCATTCTAAAAATTGCTGATTATTTGTAAGAAAACAAAGTCAGCATAAAAGAGGTCCTTCACATTCAATGAAGCAACAGTAATGTTTTACAGAGAAACACAGCTGTGTATATTCTACAGTTAAGTTGTTACTACTTGCCTATTAATAGTGTGAGTAACAATTGTTGCTACACAACACTGAAAACAATTCTAGTGATGTGAAAGACATGTGGGCTCCTAGTGCTGTAATACTGAAGATAACAACAATAGCTGCAAAGTATGTTCTTTAGCCCACAGTATTTTCACTGACTCTCTTGGCATGTAAGAACAGCTAGCTATTTCCCTTCAGCATTTCCTTTAACACCTCCACAGGAGAACATTCATTGGTGTGGCTCCAAAAGCATCCTTATACAATCTATTTTGACTTCTAAAAGATAGCTGGTGCCTGTCCGTTATTTCCTGAAAGTCAGGTCTCCGGGAAGCATTGTGAGTGTGGAACACTGAGATGGAAGCACATAAAGTTTTTTGCTTAATTATCTAGCACATAAAGTTTTTTGCTTAATTATCTATTAAGATAGATTGAGGAGAGACAAATTGGAGTGCTGCTAACAGATGAATAGGTGCTGATAGTAATATTTCTTTCATTAATGAAACCAGAAAGTTTGAAGCTTGCAAAGGAGGAAAGAACTTTGCAAAACTTTCTGTATGCAACTGCATGGGCATAAACTCTTGATCACTGGGACAGCATGTGGTCACTGGGATTATATTAGAAATATATTTGGTCAAAGTATTTCAGAAGCATAGTCTCACCTTGTAAAAATCTAAGCTGAAACCTGCTTGACAAAAGCCTTGTCCTTCAGGATCTGCATTGCCTGCAATTATGAAAGAAGCAGCATTTTATTGATTTCATAGTGCATGCAGAAGATGATGTACACACCTCCTGGAGCTGTAAGGCTGTAAATGCAAAACTATCAAATTATGTGGAAAGAAGGTGGGTTTTATTTGTTTGTTTTAAAGAGGCAGACCAAATCAAAGTCTTCTACAGGACACTGAACATGCAGCCCCCTCATAAAGGTTTTGGAAAACAGGACCAGTTACTAGGGTCTTCATCCTCTCATTGCCAAGGAAGGACCCTTGTTACAACTACCAAGTATTCAGTTTGAATTTGTCTGCAAATACAAAAGTAAACAACACAACAAGAAATCCTAGAATGATCAGCACAGCCTGCTCTGCCATAAACACAGAATGAAGTGTTTACTAAGGCATTCTCAAGAAATGCTGACATAGTCAATAAGTCAGCATGGGTCAACGTTCAAACAGCATCCTGATTATCTGCACTACAGCATGGGAAAGGGGCACTTGTTCTTCACAAGGGTCACCCCTTTAATTGACACACATTTGTTTAACTGGGACTTGTGAAATATAATTTTGGATGCACATCTGTACATGCAAAAACATCCTCCCTGTTTCTGTTCATTTTTATTTCTAGTCTCCAAAGTCTTATGTAGTTGTACAAAGTGTGTTGGCATGCATTTTAGGGCCTCCCTATGATCACTGGCATGCTGGAAGTCTGTAGGATCTGGAAACAACAATGACTACTTCAAGTCTCTCTTGAAATGGCATCAGCTTTTGGCAAAACCCCAGTAAGACATCAGAATTACATGAAGCAGATCTTGTGGGCACTGTTTCTTTTACAAATTCAGCTTCTTTCTGTATCTGTCCACCCAGGGATAAGGATTAGTCAATGAAGAAACACTTGGTAGCATAACTCAGTTTAGTGCTTTATCTGCTACTTCATGTGTACAGATTTTCTGGCAGACTGTGGAAAGCATTACTGGGCTGTATTATCAAGCATCTGACAGATGTCAGGAAAATCCAGCTACACAATGTAATGCTGACTGTAGATGATCATAGGAAAGAGACCTTTTAATTATGCAAAGTGTGTGTCTACTTCTCCTGTAAAATGCCTGGTACTTTCTTGGCAACGTAATCCAGGAGAAACTTGATGGTAGGAGCACAATTTCCAGAAGAGGAACAGTCAGAAGGTGCGATCCAAAATTAGCCCATGTGCCCACAGTTAAGAATGCTGGCTGCAATAGCAGGTTATCTGTTCAATGGGTGTTGTGATAAAGGGCTACGTGCAGACTTCTCTTGCATTGGCTAGCACACAGAACTTGAAAGAGCAAACCACCTGACTAAATTGAACAACATCATAACTCCGCTTTGGGAGTTTCCAAAGGACGGGATAGGCAAGCCTATCATATTTGCTATCGTACAGATATTACTTTTAGGAAAGTAATTGAACGAATAATTCTCTGATCTGTGAGTGCAGAAACTGCAGTATGCCTAGCCCTGTCCAATGCTCAGTGAAGTCACTGGATACCTCATACTGATTTTAATAATTTGGAGCACTGAGGTAATGAGAGTATTAGCAATCATTTCATAAACCTAGACATAGGATGCGGAACAGGATGAACATCTGATGTAGGGCATTTTCTGCAGACTTCTGGGTAACTTGGTTCTAAATACGCATGCTCTGCCTTTTCCTGTTCCCCAAGAAGGCCCAGAGATTGCTACCACAGTGGAGTGAAGGCACACATCATCAGAACAGCAGAGTGCGGAACAACAGTGCTAATGCGTGTGGCTTTCTTCCACGTTGGAAGTCCTTCCTAAGTGAGTCACTGTGGGTGACGTTGGCACGAATGGCAATACAGGCCTGTGTGTTTCTGTGTGGGGTCTGGTCTTCTGATGGTGATCCTGTGATGAGCAATTTATACTCAGTATGAACATGAGTAATTGGTTTAAAATGCTGTCTGGTACTTATCTAGATCTGTTTGTTACATTTTAAAGCCATTTAAAGTGAACCAATTATATCACATCACTATAACTGCATGAGTTTAATTTACTTAATTTCATCTCTTTTAATTACACAATTAGGCATCCAATTGCAGGCATACAATTCAATGTTGATTTTTCTTTAAACCCTCATCCAGTGTGATAATAACATTTAGTAATTTTAATTCAACCAAGACTGTGCAAAAACTGAAAGGATGTAAACATTGACTGCAACATCAATTCCTCCAAAGCAAATTAGTTTCTATTAATACTTACTGTTGCGACAGGGTGAATATTCAGCATAGGCACTGAAGTTCTGAATTGCTACATAGCAGGTGCCAACTGGGTCCTTCTCAGGGCTATCTTTTAGCGTCCTCCAATGATATAAGGGAGCACAAGCCTATCGAAACAGAAGCCACGTCACACGTACCTTTCATAAACCCCTGTACCTGACAAACGTAGTTTTTAATAAACAGTTTACAAGGATGCTCTCTGGTGTTGTATCATTCACGTTACAATTGTCATAACATGTTGATAGAATGAAATGCAGAACCACTGCTTCTTATCTGACAGGGACTACAACTCACATTTTAGCGTGTGTCACAAATACCCCCTAAGCCTGCTTCACAAGTAATATGCTTGCTCTATTACTGCTCACTGCACAGGACTCAATCCCGTAGTTTCAGCTGCACAGTTTGTGTATTCGGCTGACATCTCTATTTCGGTCCTGATATGGCTTAAGATAATGCAGCAGAACTGATATGATTTTCCTCTACTGAATGGAAGATTTGCCAGGGTGTTCTGCCGCATTGCCTATCACAGCACGTTGTCTGCTGTCTTATGAAGCCCTGGTCCAAACCTCTAGAGACAATAAGGTTATAATTCATTTGACAGACCCCCAATGAACAATTTTCTTGTTGAATAACTTTTGGCTAGTAGACTAGTATTTCATCTTCTGTGTTCTGTTAGTGCTGTTACAAACATGGAAATCTAAGGATAAAATGTATTTAAGTAGTGTAGGGAGAGAGAATCTTTTTCAAAATAAACAATTATAAAACCAAGAAGATAAGCTGTCAGGTATTGCAAGCCTTCAGGGTCTCCTGTGCCCTAAAACTTTTCAGCTGATGGGGGTGGTGGGGCAGAGATACTACTTTCTCCCTACAACCCTTCCTCTGTAAGATACAACCAAATCCTCCATCTGCATCTTGCCCTGTTTCACAGAAGCCCGTCTCCCTCTGGCAAGGCGTTGTTATTCACATTACTGTGTTGGCCTTAGTTCTGCAGTCAGCTCCAGTTGGACAAGCCCCTGTGTTATTCAGAGCTTACCAGTAAAGTCAGAGCTTTTGGAACACCAGTTTAGGACCAGGGATCCTAAGACATGCCCCTGCCTAGAAGACCTTGCAGACTGAGATGTATCAGAGAGCAAAACCAGACTGCAGCAATGAGGAATACGTGCCCAATGAGGGTGAATTGAGGTACGTTCTAAAGCATTGAGCAAAGTGGATTGAAACAAGAATTATACATAATCATAAATGTTGACTTCATGCAGTTTACAACTGGATTTGTAGTTTTAAAAAAATTTCTGACAGTTTGATGACATTTTCCCTTTCTTTCCTTTCAGTCTACAAACCTTAAAAAAAAAAAGAAATAAGATTTTGCCTGAAAAGTTTTGACTATTTCTGTGTTTCAGAAAGCTTGAGGAAATTTATAAGAAGGAAAACAATGTTTGGTTAGTACACACACCACATATCACTCTGTGATGACGTTTTCAGTTCGTTTGATTAAGATTCAGCAAACGGTAATCAAGTAGTATTTTATTACACTTTGTGAACTGTTTTTAGTAGAGTAAACAAAAGGAAAAATCTTCAGCTACTTCTAGGATTTTTACATTGACAATTCAGAAAAGTGACAAATACTTTCTTTGTGTAATTAACATTTAAATAGAAAGTGCACATACAAAAGAGTGGTACATGAAAGCAATGAATATGAAATTTGAGAGCTGTGATAACACTCGCACTGTATATGCTAACTCCATAACAGAGTAAGGTGATGTTTTATTCATTACCTGTTCCATGTCAAAATCCCTCCCTAGGTTAACCACAAGGCATACAATTTAAGTGAAAGCACTTCCTTCTGATACTTCCCTTATGATTATTTTATGATTATTTATAAGTAATAATTGGAAGTTTGAAACAAATACCACGACACAAGTTATTGCTTTGATATTGTAAAAATAATAAGGTATCACCAAACTATTTATTCATATTGAAATTGTTTCAGCAGTATCTCCAATGCAAACGAAAGTGCATAAATTGTAAACATAAAGTGTCTGCATGTAAGCAACACCACCGCCACCTTACTAAACAATAGAACTACCAGCACCATGAGGGTCACTGGTCCTCAACCAATACAGAGAAAATGCTCAGCAAAACTGGAACACAGACATTGCACTTTAACAGCACTCATGACTTGGAGCTTTTTTATTGTGACTTTTTTGCAGCTGTTCTACCCTGTGACATACCTGTTGAAACAATATGAACGTGACAAAATAGGTCAGTGCTTTCTCTTATTACTTGATCTTCAGCACAGATTCTTGGCTTCCATTACATTCTACATTTAACATCCCTCATAAACCTTCATAATACAAAATATTTTAAGCATACAGCTATTACAGTTACTGTCACGAAAAAATCTATTATTTGTTTTAAAAAATTAAATCTTCTGCTTCCATAACCAATATGGCATTCCGCTATTTCGACATGGCAGCAGGATCATCTTCAAGTGATCAGTTCAATCTCATTTTACAGACTGATTTTTTACAAGTTATGTATATACATCATCTGTTTTAAAATCTATGAATAAGCACAGACTTGCTTATATATACATAGAGAGCTATTAAAGACACACATTTGAGAAAAGATAAACATTATCTCCAAATTAGTACCAAGTGCGTAAGACTTACCACAACTTTTTCTTTATGAGCTTTGACCGTTGCCCCAAACCACTGATTTGTCTTAAACTCAATGGGTTCCCTGGTGCCATTGACCTTAATTTTCCTGTTGTCTGACAAAGAAAGAAGTATGTTGACAGCTTATTTTAAAAAGTATTACCCGGTGAATTACAGATACGAGTAAACAGACCAGTGGGTACATTAATTACATCATATCCACTGTCATCATCCTATCAATTGAGAATTCAAATAATTATACTTAGATTACTGAAAAAAAAAAGGAAAAAAAAAAAGGAAGATGAAACTCTGTGTTCCACACACACACAGAAACAAATAAACAAAAATCCCGACACTTGACCTGGAGTTTATGATGAACAAATAGGAATCTACAAAAATAAGCAAAAATCCCTAAAAACTTTTCTCATAAGTGGCAGAAACCTTCCATGTTGAAAAAAAGAAAAAAGACCATGTTCTATAATTAGTTTTTGTCAAATGTGAAATTTCTCAGCATGAATATTCAGAGCCCAGCACTACTGATAGCAAAGGACTTCGTTTTTAACAGAATTACATGTGTACACATTGTCACAAGAGACAGCTTCTTAATGTTGCCTTATATACACTCTTGCAGATGTCAGCATAAGAGAAGCCATCTGGGCAAAGACTCAGGCCAATTATAATGCATTTCAGGTTTTAATAAAAAACAGACATCCCTTCCTTTCACCCTTAGTTCTCTGAAGTAAACTGATTTCCCATATGTTCGTGAGCTATGCTCTTCCCTTACCAGTCACTCCTAATGAACTTCTCAATTTATACAAAAGCAGGGCATTACTCCTTTCCCCTTGTATCTGCATTCCCTTATGCTTGTTTCTGGTTCCTATCAAGAGGGACTGCAGAAGAATCAATTATTTTTATTCACTCTAAGTGAAAATAAAAACATATACTATCTACCTTGGAACGTAGGAAAAAAAAAAAAAAGGAATCCCATATTATATAGTATGGATATATATACTTTTTATTTTAAACTGAGGAAAAATGCAGCTGGTATAAGTGTCACCTGTAAAAAGTCAATACTTCCTGGGATTTCCCCAGTAAGCCTAGAGGAGATATCTGAAACTTTTTCTAGGATGTTGGATCACTGGTTACCTCAGCCGGTGGTAATCTCATAAATGTTACAGATACAAACAGAAAGACAAATGCTTTAAATTTGGGAAAAAAAAGGGACCCTTCTTCTGTATTTTTCTAATAAGCATAGAAGAAAGTTGAAAAAGAACAAACCTGTGAAAATCTGAAAAGTCTCTGAGGAAGCTTCCTTCATACAAGTATTTGTTGTGCTGTGCTGAAGCTAATACAGAGATCTATGCTCACAGAACTCATAGGAGAGAGAGAAATTTCGGGAATATTTAGATCTTCAAAATTCAGAAATAAGAATTTAAAATTCTAGAAGCTTTCACTTTTAAAATACATTTATTTAAATTAGGCATAAACATTAAGAGTATGGGAGACAGTGACTTTGACACTGCATTACAGGAGCTGCCAGCTTCTACCTACTTGTTGGCAACACCACTTTTGGTTATTTTTTCCAGTGAAGACAGACCATTTCAAACATAAAGAAACCTTTATTTAATTTATTTATTTATTTTAATGCTTCAGCAGATCTGAAGATGATCAATATCCACAGATGAGGTCTTGATAGAAACAAAGCTTTCGAAACTTGAAAATCAGCCATGGTTGGCTTACAGAAGACAATGCTAGCCTGGCTCTGAGGAGGCTCCCAACCAGTTTTCTAACTTAAAAAGAGCTTACATTTTTAATCAAAACAGCTCACTTGTCTACTGGCAAAGTATACTAAAATTTGAGATGATGTTAGGTTTTAAAACTAGGACAACTGTTTGCAGGATTTAAGAAAACCATAGCTGAATTTAGCACTATCTGTGAGAAGTGTAGTCCCCCTTAGTGGCATATGGTGTAGGATGAATCCCTCATCATGTGGCATGGGATTTTCATTATAAATTGATTAGTAAAACATCACACACACAAATTAGAAAATAGCTTTTTATTTTTCCCTGGCTAAGTGTTTTTTGACAGAAATTCTCAAATCATGTTTATTCAGGACCCTTGCTGGAGCTGTCATCATCTGCCAACTTTCTGAGGTTGTGCTTTGCAATACAGTTTAGTCTTCAGTATGTAACAACCAGACAGTGTTTCAGACTGCTATAAAACAGCAACTGCTTCCCCTATAACTTTATCAAAATGAAGCTATAAACGCAATTAACTTGTGTGAATACATATGGACCGTCATTACTGTGCAGTGACTGCACTCAATTAGACAGCAAGACTCCAAACGAAGATCCTATAAATGCCCCCTCCTGAGCTAGTCAGCCACTTACAACAGAGGGCATGATCTACTGCACAGTTCTTATCCTGAAGCAAGCACCTGAGAAGGTCAAAAGAATCATGGCCTAAAAGTACCTTTCTTTTATTTTTTTAAAACTGGCTACAGACAGCCAAGGAGGACCAGCTTACACTAGGCTAACATAAAAGCTACTTATTTAGTCAGATAAATCCCACTCCGGTTCTCAAAAAACCAATGAAGTTGTTTCTGTCTTTGGTAAATCCCTCAAAACTGTGCTAAGTGTTTCAAAAGATGTCTGTATCCTGACAACACCCTTAACAAGACAGCAAAGTATCTCTCCTTGTGTTATTTATGGGGATCTGAGGCCCACAGGCTACGTCTCGTCTGCTCTGCCCTCAGGCTAAGCTATACTTCTGTGAGCAGCAAAAACTTGGCTCGAATTCAGGTTGCATAGAAATGTCATCTTCTCTTCTGGAGGAACATGCCTGGCCCCTTTTAGGAAGGAGTCCAGGCTATCTTGTATCACGATACGTGACGCTCGCGCCAGGAGAGCACGGCTGGAAGGCAGCAGCTGGGCCGGGCACACAACGCCTGGGCCTGCCCGCTGAGAGGCCTGGAGAGCGCCTCAGTCCCAGCTGGATTGCTTCAGGGCCAGCCCAGGAGCCGTTCCAGATGGTCAACAGTCTGGATCACTCGGAAATTTGGCTTGAACCTCAGCCCTGGAGTCACTCGTAATTGTGCTGGCTAGGACTGTATCACAGGCTAAGGCCCAGACAAGCGAGAGTATGCAAAGGGCAGAGCGATGTTTGTATCTAAATATAGGCGCACGCTAGCAGCCCCAAGGCATCTCATTTCTGCTGCAGGAGCCCAAACTCCTGTGCACTGGTACTACCCCACGAGCCAGCTTCAGAAGCAGTGCTGGAGATGGTGAAACATGGTTCTCAAGATCAGTGCTCCTTCAGCCACCCTATAGACCTGAGCTACCTAGGGGCTACTACAGGGAAAGAGGCTCCTTAAGTCACCAAAGCAGCACCTGGACAAGTAGAAATAAGTGAGTCCAGGCAGGAAAATGCAACAGCAATGCAAAAGAACAACAGCACAGGGATTTGCTTTTAGGAAATTAAAGCCTGAACCTGGAAAATGTGTAAATGCCAACCCATCATTTGCACATATTAAACTAAATTTGGCACTACAGGGCTTGGTCTCCTCTCAGGCACTGAATGAGTACATTATAACTCTTTAACAGGCATGAATCAAACATCACCCTTATAAATATTTCTTTTTTGTTGTTAATTAGGATCAGCACAAAAATATTTGTAGATACTGATAGTGGCTCATTGTGGCTCATTCAGTTCTTGAAAACTAGAAGTAAAAAATGAATTATCTACTAGAATTTGAAAATACTCAAAGGAATAAAAGCAAAATTTTTCAAACAATCTTAATATAGAAAAACAACAACAACAACAACAAACCAACAACAACAAAAAAACACTTCTAACCAAAGCAGCAAATCCAGCTACATAATGCACCTGCAACTCTTTCAGGTCAGTTCTCACTCATCAGGAACTTTGTCAAGTACTGTCTCCACTGGCTCTGTGTGTGTGTTTGCCTGTCTGTGCTGGAGTGGATAAACATACCTGGCCGTTCACGAGGCACCTGTAGCAGGCTCAGTTACACTATGCCCTCTAACCTGTGCCTATTCAGACTACATCCAGGATGGCAAATCCCTTTTCGATACCTGTTTTGATATATGTATGTATTTATACATATCCATATGTATAAACAAATGATATACAGCTGGTATGTAATACACAGCTGGTATAAAATGTAATATAGTTATTACATATATATTCATACCTAACTATATATACACAGAGTAGAGCTGAATAATCATCTCAACCTATGCATATTTCTATAATGTGAATACAAATACATAGGCAAACCAAAAATTTATGTTTATATAAATATTTATAGGTCAAGAAAAGTGAATATTCCCCTCACATGGGGCAACATGTAGAAATGCTACAGTACAGTTTTGAGACACCAGAACAAGACTTGCAGTTGCTTGGGATGAAGAAGAGAAAGCAAAGGAGGATCTCTCGTATCTGTTTGCACTTCAGCCAGTGCTCAATAGGTAGAGAGAAGAGAGAGCCAAACTCCCATTTGAGCTACACTGCAAATGGAAAAAGAGGCAACAGACATTTGTTAACTACACGTGCAAATCTCCGAGCAACCTGCTTTAACTTTGAGATCAGCCCTGCTGCACTGGTAAGGTCATGGCTTAAAGGGGGGAAGATGGAGGGGGAAGGGTTTGTACTGGTCCCATACTCTAGAAGTCAGGTAAGAGGTGGTCTTGTCAGCCCTACCACCATGGCAGAGTGATTATTTTTGGCATCACCCCCATAAAAGATTCAAATGACACCACCCATTATTAACCAAAGGTAAGCCAGTAGCTTCCACAGGGCCACTGATACTAGGTCTTCAGCAGAGAGTCAAAACACAAATGCAAAGCTAATGATGATTCAGGGAAACAAGCCAAGCAGTTGCCTTCAACGATAATGCTGTAGAAAAACTACTCCATAGTATTTGAGACAGTAAGGACATGCAAAAATCCATACATGATGAAAAGAGTTGCCTCTATTTTTATACTTATCTGACTCTGCAAACATCTATTTAGTTTCTGGTTTGTTTTTTTTTTTTTGTTTGTTTTTTTTTTTTTTAATTGTGCCTTAGATTCTATTCATATGAGTTATTTTAATTTAATAGATTATATCTAGAGAGCTTTATTTGGACTTAAATTCCATGAATTAAGAAAAAAAAAAAAAAAAAAGAATCATCGAACCCAACAGGATTTTTTGCCTAAGTACTATCTGATCAAAAACAAATTAAGACCTCAGGGCTTGAACTAACACAGCTATGGGTATATTTTTTCCCTTCCTTAGATAGTGCTGAGATTTATAAAAGAAACCCACAAGGGTCTATTATAAATCAGAGTGCCACAAGTGAACCATGAGGCTCCAGATAAGGTCTTACTGGCATAGTGACTGAAATGTGTCAACATTTCAAAGTACAACAAAGTTCTCCCTCAGCAGTTTCTCTTGAGATGCAAATTCTGCTTTATAACAAGATTCTAAGTTTTCCCCAGAATCTTAGCATCTTTGCAGCTAATGATTTTTTCATGTAACTGAATCTCTCGAGTCCCACAATACATCCTTTCCTTATACAGTATACCTGGATTCTGTTACCATCAGCTCAACTGCTGGCCAAATTAGCTCATGTTTTTTATCAGCTGCATGCTTGGCCAGGTCTGACCTGTATTCCCCCTCACCTGTTCCTCTTCAGAGCCTGTTCAAATTCTCTCTAGCTAGTTTAAAAAACATGATCTATTTTTACTAAAACTGGTAAAGTTGACTGATAGCAAAGGCAACTCCAGTGAGTCCTGGAAACCTAGGGCAAGTATCGAAAATTCTGCACTTTGGAGCTAATTTAACATTAATTAGCATCAGAACTTGTTACGGTTTATCACTACAATTAAAAATAACTATTTTAATGAGTTTCTGAAATATGAAGTATTAGCTTATTAACAGATCTCAAACACAACAGTGTACTTCAGGGGGCATTTAAGTTTGCTTCTGGCTGCAAGATGCCTTGAGAGCTTCAGAAGTTCCCCAGTTCATAAAGAGGGGAGAAAGATTTCTTCATACTGCTCTCCTGCTACCTCTTCTGGCAGCCGAAAGGAAGAGCATCCAGTTTAAACACAAGGACTTGGTAATTTTACCTCCGTGCTAAAGCAGAAAAACTCATTGTAAACCTCATTTCATAATGGAGAAACTGAAAAGGAGAAGTTGGCTTTGTGTAGAAAAGAGGAAATTCAGATCACATCTCTCTAAGATAATGCCAACGCTTGTTCCGCTCTTCTCCCGTTACGTTTCAGAGAGTATCACATCCTGACAGTGCAATGCAATAGGACAGCCTTGCAGAGCAAGAAAACAAGGGAGAAGAGTCTCTGCCCTTCAGTCCGTATCTCCTGGAGTAAGGGGATACTTTATCTCACTTCCCTGCTGCAACAAGGTTGCTTAAAGCACCAGTTGTGCTCTGAAGGACAGTGCTTTCAGCTTCCTCTCAGTCTTGGCTCCAGTACCTAGATTTAGGGAGCTCTGAAGAACTGCAAGCAAGGGACTGCAGAGTCAGCACTGCATCAACAGCAGGAAACACGGAGAGTTATGGCTAAATCCCCTTCTTGGCTGCAGGCCATATCACTGGTCCACCCATATGGGAATGTCCTGTTACGTGACTTACATATGGATGGGCAGACTCAATTCCCAACGTATGTCAAAATGTCACCCTCCTTCCCTCCTCTGTTCCCTGTCAGGAACGATTTATTTCATCAGGAGGACTAATTATACACACAAGGCTGCAGGTAAGTAACCTCAGTGCACTGGCAATGCCTGGTTTGATTGCTTTGGAGCAAAGATGGGTGATCTGAGAGATTAGTGACCATCTGGGAGAACTCTCAGTAGAACAACGCCAGTTAGGTGGCATCATAGAATGGGTTGGGTTGGAAGGGGCCTTAAAGCTCATCCAGCTCTGGATGGGCTTTGGGCAGGGACAGGGATAGCTCCCACCAGACCAGGTTGCCTAAAGCGCCATCAGCCTGGCCTGGAACCCTTCCAGGGATGGAGCATCCACAGCTTCTCTGCTATGACTTGCAGGAATGAGCTGCAGATACTCCTACTCCTCTGCTAACTCTCAGTAAGCCATCTTCTCACCAGAGCAGCTTAGCCCCCACACAATTCCACACTAACAGAAGTTCAGCAGCAGCACATAGCACTCGGACCAGCTTGTGCATCCTAACACACAGACTGGGCCACAGAGACTTCAGGAGCAGCCTTGAGTATCAGTGCTAGTAGTAAGGAACCTAGTTTGTGTTTGACAGCAAGGACATGGCACTCAGAAGTAATGACACATTGTTAAAAGGTTCTGCATATCTTTCACAGGGAATTGACCGAATATTTGTGTTCCTGTTAGGTATAGGTTAGTAACCAACACAACGGCTATTTCCTCAGGCAGTCTTAGTTCCTGAGGAAAAACGAAAAGGAGCAAGAGAACTTCAGAAGCCACAGGGATTTGTCTTCTGTAATTGAAGGCTTACAGGAGAAAAAGGATAGAGTTTAGTTCTGAGCAGGGTGGAGGGGAGGTGAGCTGCACCTTGCCAGTGCTGCCCTTGCAGTGTCGTATCTCTGGTCTTCTGCAGAACACCTGCAGTTGTCTTACACCAGTGTCAGGGTGGCAGGTCCAGCTAGGCTTCACATCTCTATTCTCCCTTCAGGACTGTATGGCATGGAGGATATAGAATAGCTTTCTTTAAACTAAACCTTTAGTTATTTTTAATATAGGAAGGTAATGTTCACGGAGGGGAAAAAAACTCATCAACAGAACAGTCTATGCAGGAGCAAAGCTCATCCTATCTCAGCACTTACCGTCCTAATATTAATCTAACCAAGGTTAAGCTTTTCACTAAGGTGTGTATCTTGCAACACTGTCTTGGAATCAGTAAAATACAGGGAAACTATAAATTAGTACGAAACAACCCCACACCTGTAACACCATGATATTAGAAAATGGCCAGAGTCTTGACAGAAGTCACCACAGAAAACTACTTAATTACATCATTATTTTCATTTAGTGGGAACGAGATACTGATAGCATTAAGACAAATAACATCCAAGCATTTGCAAACGAATGAAACCTTGAAATGAAGTCTATTTTCTTTTTGGACACAGTGCAACAACCTGTACAAGTACACGAGTCTCACCAACTAGGCACCCCCTTACAGACTTAATTCCACCAGCAAATCTGAGGCACTACGTTACAGGATGATCTGCAATGACCGCACACTACAGCACCTGCACTGGGCAGCAGAGACGCCCTGCTTGTGAGATAATCCCAGTCTTGATGGAATCCAAAAGACCACTATGCTTTTTTTGGTAAAATTGTCCTATTTCACACAGTGAACCTTCTCTGTTTCTGAACTCTGATGGCTGTTGTTGGCAGGAAAAGTCCAAATAACATCCCAGCGCACAGTATGTTCCCTCAACGGGAGAGCATGACTTGCATTGAACACAACATACCTGAACTACTTCTGTGTGCCCGGCCCTCAGACAGGGAGGCATATCAAAAGCCTTCACGCTCACGTGCAGTTGAAGTCAGTGTTTTTCAACCAACCACTTGAATTTGTTGGTCTTGAATTTCTGGCAACAGTAGAAATTCCACAGTTTCTGTGACCTGCAGAAATTTCATGTCTCTAACTTGGGCTGTAGTATGCGTGAACCTGCTTTTCTTTAACAAACTTTTTAGAAGTTCTCCACTGGACCCTTTGGGCTGAACAATACTGGTTTAATAAATTCTGTATCTATTTGTTGGGTCACACTGCCTTTTAGGTGATACATTATTCTCTTCCTTTCTTTCTCATTACCCTCGATTTTAGCTTCTGATGTTAATTTAAAAATACTGTTACTGATGGAGCAGGTTTTTGTTTGTTTGTTTGTTTTTAGTAATTCAAATTTAAAGCTCTTAGAGCTGTCTTTCCAGTCTTCTGACAGTTACTGGGTGCTTCTGCTTAGGGAGAAAGGATTATTTTCTTGTTAAGGTACTGGCAGAAGACAAAAATATCCAGTCTTTTTGCAGAACCATCACCAACTTCCTGAATGATATTTGACAACCAAGACTCACTTTTTTTCTGTTTCTCAGAATGGATACAAAAATGGAAATTTAAATAGAAAATGGGCGTAATGGCAATTCTCAGTGATGCTGCAGGGAGAACACATAGTGAGGAAAGGTGCCAGTCCAAGGAAGAGCCATCATCTGAAAATACCCCTAATATTTAAAAAGGACTGGTTAACTTTCACTTGGCATACAGTGGTCAAAGGCTTCAACAGGAACTGTGGGTAACAGGGTATTTAAAACAGCATCGTCTAGGATAGAGTTCACATGGACTGCTCTGGGGGAAATGTGGAAAAGATGCAGAAATCACTCCAGTAGGTGAAGTATTTTGGAGAGACAAATCTGACATGAGATACGCATCTGTTCTTCAGTAAAATGAATTATCTAAGGCATATTAGAAATAGCCTTTATGCTGCTGGCAGTGAAGAAAGGGCATCGGTACAAGCTATGCAAATCTTTCTGGGGACCTTGTCTATGAGGGCAGCTGGCCAGCACCAAATTGTGGGAAATGACACCTGAACTGCTCTTGGTGCCTGAATTGGACAGCCAGTAACACTTCCAAACATGCCTGTGCTGCAGTCACACCTCCCAGTACCGTGCATTTATGTTCATACAATGGGCTTCTTGCTTAACTTCAATGTTCTGCAAATCAAGTATCTATCCAGAGGATACAAAATGCCTCAGACTGAAAGCACAACGCTTTGGAGATGCCAAGCTCTCTGTCCTCTCTGGACAGTCATGTGGCACAGTCCAAAGTCTTTTTGATGTACTTACTCAACAGCCTGTGGCTGTGCCTTTATTCAAAATATGATACCCACAAATGGAAATCTCTGCCTACAGCACATGGAGTTGTCCCAAGCCTCTGCAGCGAACGTTTCTGAAGTTTCCCACAGGAAAGCCAGATGCCGTTCTAGGTTTCATCACTAGGTTTTCATTCATTTTTCAAAATGCCCCTTTCAAATGCAAAGGAGTTTTCATTTGGTCTGAAAGTTTTCTTTTCAAACCTAAAAGTTATTTGTGTAGGTAACATATCCTACTTCTGGTACACAAATTATCTAATAGTAAGATAGAAATAGAAGAATATTTGCTTAATTAGGTTTATTAGTGTACTAGCTCACGAAGACACATTACAATAAAAATATTGTATGCATACCACGCCCATACATTCCCATTTACACGTAACTACATGCTCTACATCACTTCACGTGCCCAAGCAGCACAGACACATAGAGCACTGCTCTGCAGGCTCCTAGGGCAGGAGCTCCTACCCTGTTCAGAACTGGGACAAGGCGAGTCCTGAATGGGGGAGTTTATAAACAGTACCACAGGCATAGTGGGAGGGTGGCTGGGGATGGACGGGGGGAAGGACTGCACTTAATAGCTACACTAAAGTAAGCTTTTCTAAGTTAATTTGTGCTCCTAGCACAAGACTGAAGTGTATTGTGTTTGCATTTAAATACACCATAAAAGCTAAGATTAAATATAACCGAAAGAACCATAACTTTTGTTTAATGGCTAAGCTGTCAAAGTTTGCCTGAATTAAACCAACCGGTTTTAATGTCCCTGGAAAACACTAGGTTTAAATTGTTTTCAAGACCTATAAAGAGACAACAGAAAGCATAAGCAGCCTGAACTGTTTAAAACGCGTGTTCTCTCTAATTAAATAAGAACCATCTGTCCTGGGACTTTGGACGTGGATGCGATCTATCCACACTGTGCCTAAATCTGTTTGCAGCTAGCCTCCCGTCCTGGGAGCAGGAAAAAGGGAGGAAAGCAAGCCTCCTGCTCTGTGTAGGGCACTACACGACGTGCCACGCGAGAACGGCGGTGGAGCGTAACCGCAGAGAGTGACCAGCGATCTGCAGGAGTGGGGCAGCGTGCGAGGCAGGGGCTGGGGCACTCGAACGCGTGAGTGAAGGTGAGGTGTGCCCAGAGCCGGGAGCACCTTTCCTCGCGGCTCCTCTCCTCGCAGCTCCTGGGAGGAGCGCGGGGAGGGGACCCGGCGGCGACCCGCTTCACTTACTCGTGTTGTCGAAGGGTATCTGCTGGCAGCGTGCGGCGGGCCAGGCGCAGTGGTACACCGCTCCTCCCTGCACGATGTCCGGCTGCGACGTGTTGGCCTTGGGGGCTCCCACCAGGACGCCGACCCTGCGGAGCACGCCGCCCGGTCACCGCGGGAGGCGCGGGGGGCTCCCGGCCCCGCCGCCCCCCGCCGCCGGCCCCGCACTCACCTGCCGGGGTCGGGGATGTAGAAGTCCACCGAGTAGCCGAAGTAGCTGCCGGGGGGGCCGCTGTACACCGTCAGCTTCTCCTCGTCCAGGTTGAAGGCCGCCGCCAGCGCTGACAGGACGAGGAGGAGGATGAGGAGGATGAGGAGGAGCGGGCACGGCGGCTGCCGGCGGCGCAGCATCCTCGCCTCGCTGCGCGGCTCGCCCAGCCCGGCCGCAGCGCCCCGCAGCCGAGCGCAGCTGCGCGGTGCCGCGGGGGGCCGGCGGGGGAGGCTCGGCCCCGCTCACCCCACCGCCACCTCCACCTCCGCCGCCACGGCCGGCGGGCAGCGAGCCGCGCTCCGGCGCCCCCTGGCGGCCTCGCGGCCGGCAGCGGCGGCCCCGGGGGAGAGCGGCTCTGGCGGGGAAGCCCCGGGGCCGCACGGCGGCCTTGGAGGCTCCTCAGCCCCGCGGTGCCGGCCCCGGCGCGCCTCAGCCGCGGTTGCCTCGCTGAGGCGCTCCGCTGAGGGGACGCCGCCGCTGGGAGAGGGGCCCCGGAGCTTGCTTCGTCGTGGATCTGAGGGGTGGTTGTACCGCATTCACCGGGCTGTCTGGGGAGGATTTGTCACAGACAATCCACCAGTGGAGCTGGGAGAAGAAGCTGTCAGCTGGGACACCCCCTTGGCTCTGCCCGGCAGGCCCCCCGAAGCTCCGTGTGTCCAGCCCTGACAAGGGCAGACAGAGTTGGGGCTGGTGTGGGCATTTCTCTCTGCTTGCAGCACGTTCAAGAGTTGGAACTGAAGGGTCTGACAGCTGAACAATGCCTTTTAGGAAACTGAACACATAGAAGAAAAAAGAGACCTTCATTACGTTGTTATGTGACACGGGCATTAAAAACAAAGCAAACAAACAAAAACATGCAAACAAAAACCCAAACCTCTCACCACAGGAAAGATGTAAAGCTAACCCCCCAGATCAGAACACTTTAGAGTCATAGAAGCATGGAGTGGTTGGTTTGGGTTGGAAGGGTTCTTAAAGATCACCCAGTTCCAGCCCCCTGCCATGGGCAGGGACACCTCCCACCAGACCAGGTTGCCCAAAGCCCCATCCAGCCTGGCCTTGAACACCTCCAGGGATGGGGCATCCACAGCTTCTCCGGGCAGCCTGTGCCAGGGCCTCACCACCTTCTGAGTGAAGAATATACTCCCTCCATCTAGCCTAAATCTCCCCTCTTTTATTTGAAAGCCACTGCTCCTTGTCCTGCCACCACAATCCCTGACAAACAGTCCTGCCCCAGCTTTCCTGTAGGCCCCCTTTAGGTACTGGCAGGCCGCTGTAAGGTCTCCCGAGAGCCTTCTCTTCTCCAGGCTGAACAACCCCAGCTCCTTCTGCCTGTCTTCATAGGAGAGGTGCTCCAGCCCCCTGATCATCCTCTGGATGGCAGCCCTACCTTCTGCCGTGCCAACTGCACCACACAGCTTGGTGTCATCCACAAACTTGCAGAGTGCACTCAGTCTCACTGTCCATGTCATGAGTAAGGCTACTAAACAGTACTGCTCCCAGCACCCACCCGAGGGACACCACTTGTCACTGATCTCCACTTGGACATTGAGATGTTGACCACAGCTCTCTGAATGAGGCCATAATTAGCAGTTCGGAAATTCCTCTGTAAGCTTCTGTTAGTGCTCGCCTGGCTACGTAAGCTTTTGTCGTGCTGAAGGGAGGTCCTTACATTCGCACAGGGGACAGCATTGCTGTGGACCTTCACCACAGCCCTGTGCAGGTGCAGGTGTTGTACCTTTATTCCCATAGAAATGGCCAACTCTACTGTACTGCAAGGTTCACCAGCTTTTAGAAAGTTCCTCATATAAGTTCTTCTTAAAAGTAACTAAAAACAATGAAGCTGTATAACATTTTTCTTGAATTGTTTTGCCCCAGTGGGCCTGACGATAGTGTTCTAGCTGTTTTTGTTAGGAGTATGTAAAACTGCATCTGCCGGTTAATGCTCCTTTCCCCAACAAGGCTAAACAGGACATCGCACCCACATCTTGAGGGGACAGCCTTATTTATTCTGACCAACCCAAAGAAAGGAAGGAGAAGGAAAAAAAATATTTAATCAGCTCTATTAGGACAAAAAAGTGTTGTTTTTCATCATTTATAATGCAAGATGTGTCCAAAAAATATCAGGGAAAGATCAGAAGAAATGAGAACATTTGTCATGAAACCCATTTATAAACATGTTC
Source organism: Heteronetta atricapilla (assembly GCA_011075105.1). Lineage (NCBI taxonomy): Eukaryota > Metazoa > Chordata > Aves > Anseriformes > Anatidae > Heteronetta > Heteronetta atricapilla. Next base: position 22,219,828 of record CM021732.1, on the reverse strand, counting down.
CAGTAGTGCATACCTATGAAAGCAGCTGAGAGTAGTTTGTTTTGTTTTGAGGTTCTGGTTTCTTTTCTTTTGTGTTTGTTTTAAGTGTTTTATGGCAAGATTATGCTGATAAGACTGACATTGCTGCTCACAAAAATAGAACAGCGTGTTTATTTCCAGCATTAGGTATGTGACCCTCAGCTGTCCCCACAGGCTTGTAATATTCCTTAATTCTGTTAGCTTTACAACCCTACTGACTTTATTACTCTTATTAGAGTGAAACATAACCATTGACAGTATTTGGCCATTTTACATGGAACTAGTATCACCTGGAGTTCTAAGCACCAGTAAGGAATTCATCAGAAGTACCTCAATGACTTGCGGGGATAATGCCTGCTCCTAACAGTCATACGTTTTTAAAGCAAGTGAAGGCAAATAAATGAAAGTTGTGTATCGTGATGGTACTATATTCATCCCTGCCTATGTCAGGGAGGTTGGAACTGGATGGTCTTTATGGTCCCTTCCAACCCGAGCCATTCTCTGGTTCTATGATTCCATTCTTTGAATAGGAGTTCAGCCATCGTAAGCGTTGCCTTATGCTAATGTCTATTATGTTGAACTACAAAGTCTTAATAGGCTATGGAAACTGATCTGGAGCCAAGATAGAGAGCTTTTATATAAGAGCATTTAGCCAGAGTCCAAAAGTCATTATAAACCTATTCACTCTACAGAATAACTGGAAGGCTGGATGTAGAACCAAGTAATTTATACAGATGAAGTATGAGATTCACAGTGTGAACTTCTGCAGCTTACATTATGTGCAGTTGGTAAGGTTAACATATCATTATGGTCTTTCCAACCGTAAAAATAAATCAGGGAAAGCTTCTACAGAAAGTTTTGCCTAAGTAAAACTTAGATATTAATATTTCATACAAGACTCTATTATTAAACCTTTAATCTTATTTTATGCCATTATTTAGTAATCTGTCTGCTAGCAGGATGACAAATGTTCCAAAGAATCATATGGGATTTTAACATAAAGCTTGTCAAAACTAAGGCCAATTTTGCTGTTGGATCTTTCCAAAACCTGCCAGTACAGAAGCCTTGAGTGTCCAATTCCCACAGGGAAGCTTACCCGTTCCCGTAGCTGTTTCCCAGTAACTTTCTGTACCAGGAAGCCTTCTCCTAAACCGCACTTGGAGCCATTGCAGACAGCATTTTGTACCGATTATGCTGTTGCAAAACATGAGGATGAAATGAGAATACGGCCATGTCCTACAAAAGACATAAATTTCTTAACAGCCTTGCAACTGCCAGCTACTGAATCTGAACACCTGCTTGTCCTTCCTAACTGAAAAGGATGAATTTTAGCCCATATCCAAGTCTGAGAGCAACAAAGCTCCCAGGTTCATCAGGGGGCTCATTCTGTACTTCTGACCCAAGTACGGATGCCCTCCTGCATTTGGGAGTAAAACGCCTGAAAATTTTGGCTTGTAGCCAAGTCAATTAATAATTAGCAAACTCATTGAGCTGTACTTTAAGGTTTGCTAGAGTCCCTTAGACTAATTAATAATTTTACTACTACAAGACCTTTCTTCTTCCCCCAGACACTAGTTGCTGGGATGTGAATTCAGCATGACATGCCAACAGAGGATGTTCAGCATTAAGTTTTGAAACTTACCCCTGTGAACACTGTCCAAGTTATAAATCTTAGCAAAAGTAATTCATATATGAAAAGCATTAAGGCTAATTTGAGAATGAGCAGACTAAGCTTTCCAGCGACCTAAGCTTATAGCCGGGGAATTTCAGGGGAATAGATTTTTCCTTCACTCATGTCACTAGGTTAATCACATGAAATCGCTGTAAACCAGTCTAACGAGACAATCTGCCATCCTCGAGAAAAGCACAGACTGGCTGCTCAGTTCACAGGATGTTGAAGGGATGTTGCAGGGAAGAAACTGAATGCACTTGCTGTTTACCCAGCACCTTCCACGTTACTGTGGTCAGCAGGCTTGCAGCATAATCCAACAAACCCACAGCTACAATCTCCAGAGTGTGCCCGATCCTATACGTTAAGCAGTTCACTGTGGAAATGAGTACCGAGACTAACTGGCCACAAACTCTGTGTAGACACTCATCTAGCTGGAAAGCAAACACAGCATGGCATGTGTTACACTAACGGCTGTTCTTGTTCTTGCTCACCAGGTGTTGTGCAGACATAGCCATTTCAATACCCTTAGCCACTTTTGGATTTATACTGGTTGCTTACCTTGCATGGTTTAGGAAAACATCCTTCCCTTATTTATTTATCGAGAATATCTAACTGCAAACTTCAGTACACAGCCAAGTTAGGCCTCAAACAACCAGGCAGTTTGAAGAAAAAAGAAAGGTGTAAGAATAAGGGTTCCTTTACATGAGGCATCAGCAAAATTCCTATAGAATATTGCAGCAGGGCTTCTATTTATTTTTTCTCCTGTGAGTTGAAAAATAATTTTCATCTGATACAGGGCTAGAAAAAGCCTGTTCATTCTAACAGATTCAGTGCAAGCTCTGTTGTGAGACACTGTATTATAAACCAAGACAGACACTAGAATCCAGGAGAAAGGGTAAGAGAAGTGAACTCTTACCTTCAAAGTCTGTCTGAAAACCTTTTTCTTAAATTACCCAAACTAACTAAAGCAAGTACCCATCGAGCCTGAGCATTTCAGGAAAACCAAAGCTTCAGACTTGTCAGTTAAATAACTTGCCCAGTTAAATATTAGAACAGAATCTCTTAATCGTCTATATACTTTTGAATAGCAATGCTACTGTCACACAAGTCATTTAGCATCCAGACCACATAGATTAAGCAATCTTTAAAAAAATACTTTGCAGATGACTAATTATTTTTAAAACAAATCTCAAAGAATTAAGATACACTGCTGTGAGATTAGCATTCAGTAATGGTCATGTTAATTGCAGGAGCTACGTTTTTAAACAAGTCCTAGTTTGGATGTATGCTCTTCACCCATTTCCTGATGTAAAACCAATAGACACATTCTATAGTGCTGCAGAGAACTTATCTGCAAGTGTCATGCAGATCATGTTCTCTTTCTGCCATTACTACCTACTTTACAGTGCAACGAGGATTTCACCTCAAACCTACCCGTTCCATTTCTGACCATGCCTGTTTGTCGTCCTGCATGATGGTGATTCCAGAGGAATGAAATTTTTAAAAAGTCAAAATAGTTCTGAATGCAAGTTTCAGCCCTGCTGGCAATAACAGAGGCTTTTCAGACAGTTAAGATGCAATAAATTAGCCCCCTCCCCCAACTCCCTCTTGAGATGTGTTCATCTCAAAACCTGGCATTTCTAAATGCAAGGTCCCTTTTCATCATTTAGAGAAGTGGTAAACAAGTCAGATTAAACCAAACATAAAAAAACAACACATCATGATTCAAGGAAAAAAAAATTTATTTTAGGGCTAACAAGTTGATAATAAATAAAGGAATATAATAATGTAATAACAGATGTTCTCATGCACTTAACACATACAATAACGCTGGCTTACACTGCTGTTTGGACAAATTGAGAAGAGGTATTTGGCAATATAAGTTTGAATAGTTTAGAGATTATAGAACAAGAAATTCTGCTGTTTCTTTTTTTTTTACATTTCTTTTATACAAATTCAAATAAATATTAATACATCTATTTTTCCTCAGATTGTGTTCACTTTTAACATGCCTGATAACTAAGCCACAGTAATATACAACTGCCAAGAAATAGTATTTATGAGTTATACTTATTAACATTCCTAGAAATGTATCATATTATGTCACATTGTGCAAGCTCCTTAGGTAAGATTGGATTTAGGAAAAACTGCAGAAGGTTTAAACTCATTTAACCATATCCAGTGCAAAGGCCAGTCTAGTCCACACATTATGGTACTGTAATGTAAGCCAATATAATTTAAATAATAAAACATGCCTATATGATTCAGAAGCTGAGTATGTCTTATGTTTTAAAGATCTGACATCTAATACGCAGATTCTGCAATATCAGACATTTTTCAAATCTTTATGAGATGGCAAAATAATGTTAAGACTTTATAAGTAGTTTTTATTTTCTTTTTTTAAGGGTAACTCACATTAACAGTACTACAGTGGCCAAAAAAAGACAAACTATTATAATAGAAATCAATCTGATTAAAAAATTAAATATTCCAATTAACACTGAAAAAGTGTTCGTATTCATTATTTACAATTCAGCAACGATACCAGTGTATAACTTCACACAGTCAAAGTATACCACTTTCCCAGCAAATACCAATTTGTCTATCCCCATTCAAGCATCCGATAGTAGCGTGGTGTTTATATGTTTCATTCAGTTTAAAGAAGGAGATCGATCTGTGGTCCACAGTAATTCTATATATGGCCATTTGGTTTGCAAGCAGCGCTTTACAGGAGTGTCATCAGTCTGTAGCATTGGTTCTTCAAAGCCCATAACAACTGCTGTGCCTTCTACATACATGACCTGTCAAAACAAATCCAAGTATGTCAACTTACGTTTGTTCAAAACTGTTTTTTTCCTAAAGAAGAATCAGATCCATGAAGATCTTTTTATTATTTCTTTTTATTTTTAAATGAAATGAGGTATGAAATTACTCAAAAATCACAGCTGAAGAGCTGCAGTCTAGCCAACCTATTCACTACACTGTCTACAGTATGATCATAAGCACAACGCAATTTCTGATTCCAAATATATCCTTTTATAAGAAAAAATAATACTTTTGAAAAAGCCAGTTTGAAGTACAACTATTTCCTCTGCCACTGCAGTTCTACAATTTAAGACAGGGAGTCACTTTTGCAGCCTAATTGTTATTAAGACTAGATTTATGCTTCTTACATCTTACCTTTTCATTATAGTTGGATTGTTTCAGTCCGTTGTAATGGTAAACAGTGAATGACTCTGAAACCCTGGAGTCCTAGTAGAAAGAAAACAGTTGATTTCAGGTACTATATACACTGTGCCTTGATAGTGTCTCTTCTTTACAACCAGACAAAAGCATTTAAACAGGAATGGCTCAAGGAGTCTGTAGGAGTGCACCATTTCTACTTTTTATTTCAGGTGACATATTGAAGATTTTGTTCATCTTGCTTTCCTCATCACAAATTATTAAAAGATGTCATTAAATTAACAGTTGAACTCCTCCAACATCCCCCCCAATGTTTTCAGGAGATACTCATGATTTTCTGTGTTCATGGGGACACTTTAAATCACAGCTTCAGCACTCGCCATGTAGACACTGTCCTACTATTTAAAGTTAAGACACCTTAAGTAGTAGCCGCAGTTGTGTGTATTTATAATTGTTTGGATACCACAAAGTTAAATATTTACTAAGGACCAGGTCCAGTCTCCAACCCTCCCACTGAAAGGCAAGGAGAAGTTTCCATTTTACATGCCTGCCTACCTGCAGACTAATTCTGAGGACACCTGTGCAGCCGATGCCTAACAGATGGACTGCAGTTGTTAACCTCTACCACTCCAGGCATGTAAGTGCTTTAGTACTAAAAGGACTGAAACGTTTTGCATGTAACTGAATTAAGAAATGCAAATTAGGTGTAATATCATCTCTTATACCTGCTGGACCAGGCTCCAAACAAAAGCTTTTCCCATTTTAAAATACACGGCAATAAAGGCTGGAATGAGGACACACCTGCTCAGGTTACAGCACATTCACCAGTTTACAGAAAGCCCCCATTCGTTTTTCTCCTCTAGAAGGACTCAAAACCTGTGCCGTGCTACGGGTCTCACACAGCAAGCAAGGCTAGGCAGTAAAGGGAGGGTGGAGAACAGAACTTACTGAAGTTGCTTCACAGAGACAACTAAAACTAAACTTTGCTGGGAAGGGAAGAGGGCACGTTTTTTTCCCTGATAAAGGTATGCTCACCCTGAAGGAAGAGAAGTGCTAGTTTTCAGTTCCTGTCCCACACATGTTAGGAATTTTGTGCAGTAACTGTTTCTCAAATAAAGGGCATACAGGAGAGTTCAAGAACTCCCCTCTCCAAGAGACTACCTAACCACTAAAGGTGCTTGCACTCTCAGTCTGAATGATTTTTGAGTATTTTTCTAAGTCAACAGCTTCGAAAAGGAAAGCTGAGATCCCTTCTTCCTCTTGAGGTGCAGTTTAGTACTTTCTAGGAGTAAGAATGAGAATTCCTTCTCAGGAAAGAAGGAACTGATCGGGATCTACTGAGCACTAAGTGTTCAATATTATATAAAGGGGAATATTAACAATTCCAACCATCACTGGCATCTCTTATTTCCTCACATTTCTTTAAGACATTGTTCTTAATTTGTGACACACAGAAACACAGGTAGGTTGGACAACCCTCAGCATTAAGTCAGTCACTGACGGTGGCATCTCCCAGTCCAGTATTTTGCTGATTGTTCAGACTGTACTCTTTAGGCAGTAACATTTCCCATATTTTGCACCAGAGCCAGTTCAACAGCTCAGGGAGAAACGAGTGGTAGGGAATCATGGCAGAGGGGAATTAGCACCTGACGGACAGGTGCTGATTTGTGGCCTCCAACCTTGTAGCAGGTAAAAGAGTTCCTCCACCAGCTCGCCAGGTACTAAGGTGGGGATCTGCCCTTGACTCCACAATGCTTCCTCCTCCAGCTGTCTTTGGCCTGTCAGTGATGGCATTCAGCAACAGCCAACAAGTGCAGCGCCCCCCTCCAAAGATTTTTTTTTCCCTCCAATTATGGCCCACAGTACTGGACAGTTCAGGTACTGCCAATTATAGAATATGTACTTTGGCTTTCTAAACTCCATTTTAGGTATCTGAGGCCTAAAATTAAGTACTGGAATCTTCCAGACTTAAAAGTGCAATATAATTGTAAAAAAAATAAGATTGAATTATATTAATTTTTAAAGATATTTCCACTTCTGGAAGTACAAATGAAAGGAAGATTAAACAAACAGCTGGCAAATACACAATGTGTGGCTAGTTCTGTAATCCGAAGAAAATGAACACTAACTCCTCTTTTGTCCTCCAGATGCTGAATCATCTCTTAATGATGTATTCAGTCACTACCATCTTTGGCAGTGCATTCTTCTGAATGGCCATCTCGTTTCACAATGCAGTACTGTTTGGGTGTAATACCCTGTACAGCTCCGACAAAAAGAGTCTTCCTGAAGGTACTTTAAAAATACTAGTTTCACGTTACCTTGGTTGTAAAAATTAAGCCACAGTTTCCATTATATGTTAAACCACAACAGCCTCCAAAGGATTACTCCTCTCTGCCCTTCTCTTGCCTCCGCCAGTGTATCCTTCCATCCCTGGGAAAACCCTCTTTCTTCTGCTGATACAAACACGTGAGACTGCTCTCATCTGGACCAGCTACCTGTTCTGGTTTAACATACATCTGGACAAAGATGTTCCTCGTGGCAGGACAAGGGCAGCGTGACAGCAGGAGAATGTGCCCCAGGCCAAAGAGAGAAGCACACAGCAGCGCCAGGTTAACACATGCTTCACAGTGGTGGTGCTCTCTTAATGAACATATGCAAAATTACTTTCAAGCTCTCAATCTGTTTCATTACCCTGGCAGATACCGACTTCCACACATACAGAACATAAATCTATAATGACTTCTTGTTATACTGTTTACATTCTTAGCGATGCATGGTTTTACATATGTTGCAATCTTTTCCTATTTGGGTAGCAATTATAGCAGACATTTGTAATATTGATAAAAACAGATTGTCATTTCATTCTGAGAAAAAACAAACTCAGATGAACCTCCTTTTCTGGCTAGGGAAGTGGTTCCATTTCATATTCAACATAATTATGTATTTCCAGAACTTAATTTTTGAAACTGTCACTACGAGGGAGCTTCTTTCCAGTGTAAAGCTGACAAAAATCACAGATACCTTATGCAAAATGGAAGTTTACAGTTTGTTATGCAATGCAAGAAGCTATTCACTGGTCATACCTGTCAAATGAATACAGTACTTATTATTAAAAACATCTTAGTGATATTGATCCAAGCGCTTCATGACTCTCAAAGACAAGTTAAAGAGACAGTGCCCTGCAGCAATGAAGCTATATGGATTACCTGCTCAGGGAAAAATTCTTGCAGAAAGGGACCCAATAATATGATGCCCAGCCCTTCTGGGTCTAATTTGGTCTTCATGAGGTTTACACTACGACAAAAACATCGGATATAAAAGTATGAGTGAGACGTCTTTACTCCTGCATGACTAAATTACACTCTGCTACCACAGTACTGGCTGCCAAGTATATCAATACTATTCTATTTTTAATCCTAAGTGACAAAATGCACCAGAATGGCATGCAAGTTGCCAAAACACAGTTATTTTTAAGTAAAAATAATCTCTTATTTTAAATTAAATAAGTGATAATTCTGAAGGACCGCCATATTTGGTAAAGTAATTTGAAACCCATATAATCCAAAACTAGGTTTATAGCCCAAAAGGCATTTTGCTGTCTTGTAAGCATTCTTGAGCTATACATAAAACAGTCATCTCTCAAACGCAGCTCTGTAACTGCCAAACAACCTGTTTTGAAACACAGACTTGAAAAGCCTCCAGGATGTACTAAGCACACTGAAATAAAACTAAGCTTAACATTTCATGTATACATTGTGCCCTTGATAACAAAGAAGCCAAAAAAATGCATTTATTAATAGTACACTGGAATAGTCTGAAAGCCTTTCTGCATGAATATGGTGTAATTTTGGGTCACTACAAACAAATAATTATACCTTTATGCTTCTACTTAAACATCAGATTCTACAGGTATCAGATTGTTTAAACAATTATACTTAACCTATCCTTTTGTCTATGTTGTAAGTTGTACCACACAGGAGAATGTCCTCATCGGAGCAAACCAACTGCCCTGGGTACTGTTTCTGACACCAGTCAGAGGTGGATGCTTACAACAGAGTACAAGAGGGCAAGCATACAGCAGTCTGCTGCTTCAAGACATCTTTAGTGAGAGGCTGTATCTAAACACAGAGATAGTTTTCTTTTTTTCTTTCCATGCATATGCCTAATTGCCTTTGAACCCATATACATTGTTGCATTAATCAACTCCATTCAAATTAAATTAAAGATACGGTAAATAAGCATCCTATGTGTTGCAACTGCTACCTGGTAATCCAATTTGATGACACCTCATTCTTGTGCAGTGAGTAACAATGAACACAATTCTGTATTTATTTTTATGAAAATCCTCATTTTAGAAACCTCTCACATGCCAGTGATTGTCTTTCGTTACTCATCTTGAGATTTCGAAAAGCTTAAAGCATTAGGTAAGATGATCACAACCAATTTCTATTTAGTTCTCAAACTAAAAAGTGCAAATAGCACTCTTGGAAGCAATGCCTTTAATTTTACTTTAACGACAACAACAAAAACAGAACAGAAAGGTCCGTATGTAATTTGAAATGTCTCATTTATACTTTTGTTCCACATTAAATTGACAGGGCAACTAGAAACAAAATAGAATAGGTCCTCAAGACAGTAATGTTAGACAAAATTTTTATTTAAGAGATGTTTCAAGACGAAATATTCCATGGTTTGATCTCCAGTGAGGTCTTTCCCACATAGCAGGCTGTCTAACTGTCATCCTACATCAGTTTATGTTTGATGTGCTAAGCACAGTAACATAGGCCAGGGTAATGCCACATATGCCCTGAAGGCCAAACAGACAAATGAAAAAACTGCTCGATGCAGAAAGGGTCTCTCTGCAGACTTATTGATGCAATGGAACAAAAGGCCAAAACAAAGTTTCTCAGACCTTTTAAATGAAGGCTTTTTTGCCTCTTCAAAAAAATATTTTGCAGATCTCATCATTTACTAAAATGACACAAATGCTCGTATTTTTGTCTCGTCTTTCCTTTGGTTTTCGTTTCCTGGGTGTCTTTTGGTTCCAATTTTAACTCTTTCTCCCCATAGAGAACAGCTCAGTAAACTTTGCTGTAGCTTGTAACGTTTGGAAGACAGAAAATGCCATCAATAAATCTCATGTCTGTGGTAAGTACACTTGCAGCCTCCACAGCCATTTTACAGGAACAACTGATTTACACCATAACTGGCTAAAACATATGCTCGTGAAAGAGCAGAACCATCTTTTGAAGACGTATAAAAGTAATAAAAAAATATTAAGCACATAGCTCTCCTTCCTGGGTTAAACATTTAGTGTCAAGACGTGAATAGAAGGTAAGCTTTGACACTGAAGGTTAACTGCTGCCACTGAACATTAGTCCTGTCAGCCCATGTAACATTTAAAGTCAACTACCTTTTTCACTTAGTAGTTTTGACTCAAATCCTAGAAACGTGCCATTTCTGGAAATTAATGTCAGTTATAAACAGAAGATACCATGTGCTGCTGGAACAAAAATGCAAGTGAAGCAGTTTCAGCTTTAAACTCTGTACATAGATTAGTTAAAAACGCTTTCATGTGCCTTAGTGATTTATCTTTTTTGTCACACAGTTTCACCCTAGTCAACATATAGGAATATATTCACAATGACCATCTCCTCAACACATAGTAATGACAGTAGTGTTTGTTTTTTTTTGGCTTCCAGTTATCACTAACAAAGTTAGAGAGATTTTAATTCTAATTCATCCCCCTTCCATTTCACTGAAAGCTGACTTAGGCCCTTCAAAATAACATCCTGTGCCCAGAGTACAGGCTAGAAAAAAATCCAGAAAAAAACAGTAATTAATATATGGCTAACTGATAATTCTGTATAATGGAATTTTATTATACTTACTATTCAGGATCTGAAACAAGGTCCAGAGCCTTCATTACATCTTCTAGGAGAGTGTCAGGTATAAAGCCATTATCTAAAGAAGCAACAAAGCTCGTTAGGAAAAGAAACAAAATGCTTTCCAGGAACAGAGGATTTACTCAAAAATACAAATATTGCATATCTTTATCTCTAAAACTTAAAAACAAATGGCAGGGTTCTAGAAGGAACAGTTTTCAAACACTTCTCTCCCATTTTTTAAAAAAAGAATTCAATACAGGAACTGTGTGTTTATAATTCATACGCTTAAAAGCTTAATCCTTGCTAAGAGTTCAGTCTCTATAGCAATCTCCACTTGAAACAAGGGCAATAATTGTTCATTTTTTTTCATTTTTGAACTGTTAAAATAATGACTGAATGTTACAGTTTGTTTTCCAAAATGTAAGAAAATTTTCAGTTTGTGCCATATATATTTAAAAGCAATTTCATGACGAATGCAATCATAGCAGATCAGTTATTTTACGAAAGATTAATACAAGAGAAATCAAATTATATGTAAGCCTTCTGTTAATTACAAACAATAGTACGAGGTTATAAAGCATATGCTCTAAGAACTCCTGTTACATGATGTTTTACTCAATTTCCTTTGCTACAAAGTTTTCAAAGATTTCCTTGTTTCACTTACAGATTGAGTGCTGTATTAAAAATTTATTAAGTACTTAATTTCTCTATTAATTGGTGTGGGAATAAACAGCATATTACCCTGACACAGAAAGCACAATGGATTTGAAAGGGCAGTATTGAGAACAAGTTTTATAAAATAATAATCCTGTTTAAGAGATACACCACAGAATGCAGCATTCATTACTCCTTGAAATTTGTCTCTACCGAATGAATGCGTTTCAATCCAAAAATCACACTTCAGCAAGATGTACATACAGCCCTTACCCTCAGGGTCGTATGTTTGGAAGACCCTCCTAGCTTGTTCTGAAGGCGCTTCAGGAGCAACAAGGGCCATATCCTTTGGAGAAAAAAAAAAAGAGAGAAAACTTTCAGGATATTCTTGATTCAAATACAGATTACTAAGGAAAAAAATTAGCTATACTACACAGGTTTGGACCTTAAATGAATGCAAATTAAATACAAGAGAAGAATAACTGAAGGTACTTTGAAAACATTGCTGATAGTGACTTAAAGCTATCACAAAATATGTTACAGACCATTACACTTCTAGACAAAGCTTACGTGGTTTTTTATGCAGATGTCATGGCACAGAAAAACTACTTGGAGTCTGTGTATTATATAGAGATTTAGATTTATAGTATTCTTCCTCATATCCGAAAACACAAACAAGTAGCAGAGGAATTTAGTGAGTGCACTATGCATGCATGCACTAAAAACAGATAAAAATTATTTAGATCGGAAGCTGCAAGACAATGTTTTGAAGCCTACTTCATAGGCTGGCAGAACACAAACTTGTTAGTTGCATGAAAAAAAATATGGTTCCAATAGTAGCTGTTGTAATGCTTTAATTTATGGGCTTTTCATCTCAAATACAGTTATGCTTTCCAAAACTCATATACAGGAGACATTTTCTCTACTATCGTAAACTGGTAAAACACATATTCCCCCAGTTTTGTGCCAGAAACATTATGAAAAAGTAAAACTGGTAAGCTATTCATGAAAAATGAAAGGCAATAAAAAGGGTAAGAAATGCACCATACTCAACACACCCTTTAGCTCAAAAAGGTAACAAAACCTGAGATCAAAATGGAGCATAAAACACCAAATAACTGCTCACGAGGAGTACCTGAAGTCCTACATCTCCTTTTAAAAGTTATGATCGTGAATGTTATTTTTCACACAGACAGGGAAATGAAAAACTAAAACTTACTAAGGAAACGCTGCATTTGACAATGCTCCCTATAGTTTTAGCTTCCTGTCACAGTAGAAATGTAATGTTACCTGCTCTGCTATGAACAGGAAAACAAGCAAAAAGTTGGCTTTCCTCTAAACAACACTACTATGTTTCTTCATATTTTATCAAGTAAACTTTTTTCTTTTTTTTTAACAAATCAAAGTGTTTTAAAAAGTATACAATCTTTTTATTTCCAGTTTCAGCTCAACTTTACTTTCTGAAGATGACATTTTTTTAGAAGAGAAAATCACAATACCCACTCATTATACCTCTATGTGGCAACAGTGAATCAGAAAAATGTACAATTCAAAACTGCATAGGGACTTACTGCCCTTTGAACAGATTAAGAAACCTACTTCAGGTAAAGAACAGAGGCAAATGATAAGATTTTACCACAATTCCACTCTTACCCATTTTCTCTTAATAGCTGACTCTCAATCAGCCAAGAATTTTAAGTATACACCTAACAGTATCTGGCACGTGCTTAAAAATCTTTCCTGAATGAAAGCCAGCTGCCTAGAATACACAAAAAGGGGTAACGTGCGACACAACACACATTTTAAAATATCAAGCAAGTTTTGTTTTGCAGACATGAGAGATACAGCTATTACTGGCATCAGGTGCATACAATCATGGGTCAGAGGTCCCCTAATTTCTGTACATGGGACAGCCAATATTTGGTCTTAAGAAGGATAGTACATAGAAGTTAGGAGGAGATTTCTGAGCTGCCAGCCAAGGCACTACTGGAACACTAGCTCATTATTCTTTCTCTCCTAAGGCCTCTCTCCTGCTGCTTGACATCATGCAAAAACCTACAATACCGAGCAATGTGGAGCCTGTATGGAAGGATCGGGGCTCAATCTGCCGTGATCTATTAAGGGGTAGCCATGTCGTGACTTTAGTGGCAATTTAGCTTGGGCCAAACACCAGCCCGAGATGCACACTGTGCAGAAGGAGCAAAGCCAGCTTGCCCCGCAGGCAAGGCTCTCTGAGAAGCAGCATCCCAGTGCGTAACTTCAGCACGGGCTCCGCAGCTAGAGAAAGCTTTCAGCACATCTGTTGGACACTTGGTTGCATGCAGCAGCATTCAAAGGATCAATGCAATGGGAATTTCCCCCTCAAAGAAGGCTCTCAAACATGGTAAGTCCCTAATGCAGATTAATCCAATGAATCACGTCTGCTGGAAGCCTCCTAGTTCTTAAGACATGAAATGTCCTTACCAGGACCAAGTCAATTCCTGCCTCCAGCCTACTGGCCCTATTGTAGCACAAGTACCAGATCTCACTGTGACTGGACTTCTGAGCCCATCTTTATTTATATCAGAGGTAGGCTGGTCTGCAGAGAAACTGGGACTGTACGACTCCCTGAGTTACATGCGACTTCTCCATCATCGCGTATCTGAGTTTTAAATTAAATTCCAAGATTTTAGCCATGTATATACAAATCTGATGCATCCCCTTAGTATATCCACTATCCAGAACAACTAGAGCTCAACCAGTCCATACGTTTCTACCGAGCCAACACCCCCTCATTCCCCGCAAAACAAACCCGTACCTCCCTTGAGCAGCACAACTGAAAACGTGACAAACATTTAATGAAAACATACTTCAGCTGCCCAAGTTGATACTCCATCAGACGTGCCAAAACACACGCCCCCAGCCTTCTGAATTGTATTTTGATGTATCCCATGCATTGGAAGTTCCATATAAGGGAATTCCATCAACAGTTAATCATAATAATTATTTGCAATATTAAGTGCAACATGTCCCAAAAATCACATTTCGCTTGTTGGCTCTTGTGAAACACAAACAAGTCATTTTGTATTACTTTGAAAAGTTGTTCTCATCAGTGGTACCAGTTATTTTAAGATCCCATGTTTACCCTCAGAGGCAAAAAATACTCTTCATAAGTTTTAATGAAAACATTCCAGAAGTTTTCATTTTACAAATCAAAACCAGAACATAATGAATGAGCCACACTGACATTCTGGCTATGAATTTTTGCAAAGACCCCTTGCTGAAAGACCTGCTGCCCCTGAAAAAGAAATGTTTGCATATGGCCCTCTTCACAGGTCCGCACATACCACTGTTGAGTGATACGTGGAAGAATTACATACGAGAGCACTAATTATTTTCTTAAAAAATTGCCTTTAAAAATACAGAAATACTGGTAATTTATGAGCCGTTTAATCAGATCTGCAAGAACCAAGATTATTTTGTATCTTGTATTTTGGAATCTTGTATTACAGACAAAACAGTGTCTTTTTCAATGCTGTAATCGTTGGCTTTCAAGACAGCAACTTTTCCAAAATAGTTTCCTAACAAAACAAGGCTGATGGGATCTGAAACCAATTCCCGTATCTCTAGTTGACTTCTGGATGCATTGCTCAACTTCAGTTTTATTTGACAGAAGGGCTGGAGTCTCAAGACTGGTTGTTGAAACTGGAGGCCAGGCAGAGAGGAATTGCACAAGTCTGTGTTCCCAGCACAACAGAAGGCAGACGCTGCTGTTAATGACTGCGTTTGGCAGAAGGTGGACAACTGTCAGCTACTGCAGGCACAAGCTCAAAGCTCAGACTTGTGAATCCGTGCCTGACCCTCCTCACGTGAACCCTTGTGGGAGATTAAGTGCTGGGTTACCATAGCATGTATTTGTGTGTGAGGAGAGGTAGAAAGAGAGGTGCAAGAGACAAAAGGAAAGGGAAAGAAAAAAAAAAACATTTAAGAAATGGTCTAGGAGACAACCTGCTGAAAGACAGGCTTTGTCTGGTTTGCTCTTCCGCAATGTGCCTTGGCTTGGAAGCCCCTTCACCCTATAGCAAAATCTGACAAAACATTAATCGCATACTACTTTCTTTCCCTCAGAGATGAAATGAAATACATTTTTTCAGAAAGTCAGGCCGTGGTATCTTGGAGTTCTTTTGGACAACAAATGGTCTATCAATCAGCAACACATCCTTGTGTCAAGGAAGGCTGTATTAGCAGGAAGGCTGGAAGTAGTTGGAGGAAAGTGATTCTTCCTATACCTCTGAGATTCCACCTGGGATACAGGGAATGGGTTTGGGCTCCTGACCACAAGATGCTGACATACTGGAGCTGTCTAGAGAAGGGAAACCAAAACAAGGGGTGCGGGTAAAGAACGTAATATAGGAGAAGGGGCTGAGGCGACTGGATTTCTCAAGTCTTAGAAAAGGTTAGCAATGATCATTGCTATCTTCAACTACCTACTAGTACAATAGGGAAGACAGGGCCAGACCGTGGGATGTACAGAGAAGACAAGAGCCAACGGGTACAAGTCACAAAACAGGAGATTTAGACTAGATATTGTAACTGAGATTGTACCCCCCCCGCCCCCACCGGATGAAGGAATCCCAACACTGGAACAGGCTGCCCAGCAAGGCTGCAGAGATGTTCAAAACCCAACTGGACATGACACTGAGCAATCTGCTCTAGGCAAGACCTGCTCTGATCAGGGAGCTTAATCCTAAAACCTCTAGCAGTTCTTTCCAATCTAGTGCATAATTCTAACAAGTTCTAGATTTACTGTTGTCATCTTACACTTTCAGCTGGTCTTGATGAGGCATTGAATGTGTGCTTAGATGTGTAACAATCTTATTGTATAAATTAACTTTTCATAGTGCTCACCATTTCCTCTTAATTTTAACCCAATGGCTTCAAGTTGAATGTTTCCATAACTGATTCAAATATATAAATACAGTGCCCTGACAAGTGATAATTGTTATTTGAACTTAAGTACAAAGCTTGAAAATTCTTATCCAAAGGCAGCTATCCACATGTCAGCGTTGCAAGACTTTTTGAGCATGGATGAATCTGATAGTTCAGTCACTGGTTTTGTCCACATGTAACGGTCTGGACTCTGGACTGAGATCCTGATAACAAAACTATCCCTACCATGTCAAAAAACACCAGGGTCCTGTTCTGTTTTTACTCTGGGTAGGGCTCCAGAGACAAGTTGAACTAGATAAAAACCCAACATCTATCTGTCTGTTCAACCCAGCATGCCATTGTAAACACAAAAAAAGTAGTAGGCTTTAACAGTATGGGAAATAAAAAAGAAAGTCAGATGTATCTTAATACTGTGAGACTATAAAGGCACCTGATGCACAGTGTAGAGGAAGAATCTTGCTCACTTAATCTCATTGTGGAGATGGTTCAGAAAAAAATCTGATTTTAACCATCTTTACGATTCTCTCAGATTATCTTTTGAAAAAGAAAAATTTCATACGATCCTACTATTGTACTCTAACTGTATCACCATTTGGATGCATAGGTCTTTCACAGATTACCAGAATACATTTCAAATTAGACAGTGCTCCAAAATAAGAATGAGAAGCTTCAGTTCCTCAACAACACATTCAACAACATTCCAAGAAGGCTACAAGTGAGCTGCTGCCACATTTTTTTTTTAAAAAAGGGGGGGGGGTTAGAGGGGAGCAGGGGGCAGGTAATTCACGTTCCTTGTTTTGAAGAATGTATTAGAAGAGATTACCATAAAACAATGAAGAGTGGTTATATAGTGTTCATTTTTGCTTATTTCAGTTACCAACTTGTTTTTCTCACTAACACAGAACAAAGCCTTTGTTTTGAGAGCAAACTGGAATTACAGAACAGGAGTGGATGAGTTTTAGTTTCCTGGAATTCTTATTTAAATACTAAATTAAGTATTACCCCCACCTTCCCAAGTTTAATCGAAAAGGGCAACTTTTCCATACTTTTTGTTATTTAATAGTAACATATTCTGTCCTCAACAACAACAAAAAAATTAATCTTTATTCCTAAGAGGAACAAAGCTGGAAGTGGTCAAGTTTCATGGTGGACAACATGCAAAAACTTCACAACAAAGTTTACTCAAATTGAATGGTAGTTTTTATTATCATGCTAGCTGTCAACTTTAAAAAAAATCTATATGAAATAGTATTTCTGTATCTAGTATGATTTCAGGCTGTAGACATGAAGCACTTGCAGTACAACCCTTGGTGAGCATTAATACACTAACTCTATTCGAAAATTGCACTATGTAGGTGGGAGTTGAACATGTATGACAGAACATGCAATGGCACAGTTCAAAGATGTACCTCAGAAATTCAGTTCTTCCTAAATACTCAAAGTACTGAGAGCCTCACTTCACATTAGAAACCATTTTCAGGTATTCAGTGTCCCACTTAAACCATGTAATTCACCCTTGGGAAGATGAAAATGCCCTGGTTTGTTTCAACCCAGAACCATGAAGTGTTTTTGAAAGTCGGTGAGACTGTGACATTGATGATTTTGTAACTCAAATATGACAAAAATGTTTCTAAAGGACAATTATTAACTTGGCTAATTACTGGAAGTAAGATCTTATGGCTTTACTTGTGAGAAATGTGAGCTTTTGAAGTAATTAAGAAAACAACGTATTAAGAATGTCATGTGACCACTGCTATTTTGTGCTGCTAAGCAGTACTTCAGGGAATCTCTGTATGTACATATGCAGAAAATTCTACATGCTCTTGGACATTACACTCTTATTTTCTTTTTAAAAACAGTGTTGCCTTCTATGTTCATGTTGCAATTTGACATTTCAGGTAGCTAATTCTGTAATAGCAGAATACAACAACTACCTCATATGAAAGGCAGTATGTTTATTCCTTTAATACACAACTTGTGTTATTTTCCTCTTTAAAGCTGTGTTACACAATAAAGCCCATTTTGTTTAACACCAATTACATCAGTTTTCTTAATTATGCATAGGCTATCACAGAACTTCATTTCTGAATACATCCATACTATCTCAATATTCCTGTAGCAGAGTATCTTTAACTTATTCACATCTTAGACTGGCAACTTTGGCACCTCTCTGTAACATAAAACTGCTCTTTTCAAAAAGTCAATATAAACATAGACAGACCTATATAAACATATACAGGCATATAAAGATTCCCTAAACTATAAAGCAACAAACCCAAATGGGTATAATTCAAACTCAAATAAGAAAATATGAATGTTTCATACCCTTCTCATGTAAAACCAATCAACAGTGGGGGAAAAAAAGCATTTAAAAACTGAAAGGAGGTTGCTTAAAATTTAGAAACAAACATGTTACTCAGTTATTAAAATATGACTTCTGATGCTACATATGGCAGAAATAAAGATAGAAAATTAAAGTAGCATGTTAAGTAACTGCTTCAACTCAGCTAGGAAAAGTTAAAAGCTTCTTCCACCGTAAGTGGTTCCCCCCACGTCTTATTTTTTTCTTCCTTCCTCATTTAGACTTCCAATTCATTCATTCATTCATGTATTTCTAACCTCAAAGTAGAGCTCCTTTATCAAAGGAGGTTGCTATCAGTATGAAAGATGACGACCAAGGAATGTAAACCTCATTTCTGAATGTTTCTCAAAAGTGGTTAGGAAGAGACTTTGAGGGTATTTGTGATTGTACTTGTGATGGATGAAATTAGATGCTGTACGTGGGTTCCCTCTGACGTTCCCAGGGATTCAACAGCTGTCACATGCATTAAGGTTCGGTGAATCAGACAACAGCTAGAATCCAAGTAGATTTTAATCAGGTTCCCGCCAGTTATAATATTACCTAAGGTCTCCTGGAAACGTGGATTTTGTACACCAGTTCAGTCTGTCACGTTACATTTATTAGGCAGCTGGGGAATTTTTTGAAACATGAGGTTTGGCCTGAAATTTCAGAACAAGACTACAACTGCTACTATTTTAAAGAGTTTTTTTTTTTTTTTTTTTTTTTTTTTACTATTGACGCATCTGTTGTCATGTTGGCATCTTGTTTAGTATTCTCAGTTCCCTGCATCTAGCCTAGTAAAGTCTGGGAACATGGGAATAAAGCAGGCTGAGCAGAGATGAGAATTAAAAAGAAAGTGTCATCTTCCCAAATCTTCCCAAGGATACAGGACATCTTGCTCAGAAAGAATGAACATCTGTCTTCAGACTTTTGGGGGGAAGGAGAAAACAGACACAAATTTATTTCCTTGTTGTTTAGCCCAAAACCACTTCACAAGCTTACAATAACTATACTTAAAATTCCCCATTTCCTAAGCTATATAATTCATCAATTACTTCACGATAACCAAGAAAAATTCTACGGGGAAGAAAGAACATGAAGAATCAACCTAGAACATGTATTTATAGCTGGCAAACACAGATTAACAGCTGTTCATACTCACTGATTTTTGCTAACCAAGGATGGCACAATGGTCATACCACCAGTTCTTACACCAATTCTGGCACTGCTATTTGGTAACATAGTGAGTACCAAATTTTCATTTCTAAGTTTCACTAGAAATGGTAAAATAATATTCCTAATATTATCTGCTAAACAAGTCATTCAATTAGTAAGCTGTAACTAGAAAATAAGATAAAAAGGAAGTCTGTGGAACAACAAATGGATGGGACACGCCTGGCATTTTCAGAATTTATTATTTCTATATATCACCTTGTATGAAAATATATAGAAAATGGAGAAGTTAGCCATTATACTTGACCTATCCTGTCTCTTATTTGCAATACTACATTACTACGGATATTAAATCCCGTATTTTGGAAGGCAGTAGGTTAGATTTTAGAACCCTTGGGAAAAAATTCATTCTGTGTTGAAACAGTTCAATAAAATCTCTTAAGATTCCTTTCCTGGAATGATTCCATTAAGAGAATCACTGACTCTGATTATACCATTTGCTGACATAAATTGCCTTATTTACTGACCTGCGTTAGTTTAGAAACTTTGACAATCATGTATATACTTGTTGAAAAGGCATAGAAATTAAACCCAGCTTCTTCCCCCTTCCAAGTGCTGAGACAGCATCGAATGACTAAAACAGTACCTTTTACCTCTGTCTTATCTCTTTCTTAAGTACAATGTCATGCCAAAACCTGACACTAACACTGGAACAGACCACTACATTCATATACTTTCTGGAACGGAGTATTCTACAGCATCAAACTAAATCCCTTCTTTCCATTCCTCACTTGCTGTCAGCTTAACTATTAAGAAAGCTAGTATTTTCTTACATATTATTCAATGATTTGTAAACCAGTTAGAAATGAAAGCACACTAAATTTATTAAGCCACAGTTTTTGGGCTAAGACTTTAAAAAGCCTTTAAGGGAATAAGTTTATGTCTCCCTCCTCCATCTCCTCACAAATACTGGGTAAGCTACAAATTGGTCAGGGTGTAATGATACCTGCTCCATTATTAACAGAGTTCAAATAAAAATAGTAATATTATTATTCAGTGGGAATTTGAAAAATAACTAAATATATGCAGAATGCTGAAGTATAAAATCATTTCAAAAATTAAAAAGCCAAAACTTAAATTTCCAAATGACAAGAGGACTTTTGAAGTAGTTGTGTTTTTCAGGCCAAGATCCACTGTGAGCTAAACATAACAGCACGCACAACAACTCAGCAGCTGTCAGATACGGGAAGGATTCTAAGCTGTTTCATATAATATTCAGTGACAACTATCCGAAAGAAAGGGTCTGCAAAAAAATTATGTAAAGACATAAGTATAAATGCCTAGTTTCTAAACATTACCTGCAGACTGGAACAGCTGCAAACATACCACTTGCCAAATGCAGAGTCAAGACCGCAACTGGTAAATGTTAATGCACTGAGTGAGGTGGACATGCTTCATGACCAGCAGAAAAAAGAACATAAAGAACAACAAAAAACCAACAAAACCCAGTAATACAATATACAAGAGAACATTATATTAAAAGAGGTGTTGATATAAAACTTCAGATCAGGACTTGCTGGATGGCTATATCCTATTGTACGACTGAGCAATATAATGCACAATGCTTTGCTATTTTGTATAGCTGTAAATGGAACCGAAGTGACAATTGAAATGATATCACTAACGTGATAACGCCAGAATTGAGTAGAAGTTACAGCTGGAGAGGCCAAGGTACCTGACTAATGGAAAAAGCAGATGATGGAGAAAAAGCCATCAGCATTTTGTTTTTCACTTGAACTGGAATTAGGAATAATTTTTATACATGTTTCTGTAAATATCAATAGGATTGATATTTAAAAACTGTAATACTATTAAAAATTGTATCACTTCATTCATCATTTTAAATAATAAGCTGGGATTCCTATTCCTCCAAATTTGAAAAACAGAATATCTACCCGTCATGTGATGACTCAGGCCCCATGTCTTCTCTATTGTATCAAATATAGCTGGAACCAACATTGGTTTCATACCTAAAAGGGATACAGAATGATACAGTGATGTTCTCAGCCTTCGTTTCTATGCGTTGACGTTCAGAATTTACTTGATACAGTGACTTATACTTTATAAAACTGTACTGAACAATGTCTGTGGCGCATTTACTATTTGCGAGACACTCTGCATATACTAACAAAAAAAAAAAAAACGAATGTGTTTCTTCAAAAAAGCAGCCTTTCATTTGATAAGACTGACATACAAACTACGTTGCTTATACCCTCTTTCCTTAAACAGGAGACTACAAAACCTTCCGGATGCTAGTAAGTACTTTTATGGGGTAAAACCCAATCCATTACCTTCCACTCCCCAATTTCAGTTTACATTGTCATGACAAAGTCATTCATTTAATTCTAATACGAGGAAAAGGAGAAAAAATAGTTCTCAGGACTGCTCTGCCTACAAATGGGCAGTAAACAAACCTCGCTTTTTATGATGTGTTATACATTTCTCACAACAGTAGCTTATACATTCATTATAGTGGTCCAATAAAAAAATACCTTTCAGAAACAACCTATCATTTAAGTGAGTCAAAATAATTTTCACAGAGATGACCACACCCCCACATAACCTACTGCTAATCTTTAAAATCAGACAAGTTTATTTTTTAAGCAACTGAAATACAAACTCAGAAAACGGAAAGTAAACAGAACATATGTTTTGAAGAGAACTAGGAAAACGGAATGAACAGATGAACTCTAGAATACTAGAAGCACTTTTCTTCCTAACCATATTTAAAAATAAACTTGAAATGGTTAAGGAATGGCATTTTTAGTGTGATATCCATGGTTATTACTTAAATGTATTTTCTTTGTATTTTTTCCAATTTGGAAGTGATCTGACAATATACTAAATTGAGAATGTAGCAGTTCAAGGGAAGGATGTATTTTTTTCTATTTGTGGATCTACAAAAGGCTCTTTACATTGCATTGGTTTTATTTCCTTTCTTATTTCATCTCTCCTTCTCTCCTTGTCTTCAAAGGGCACCTCATGCAACAAGTGTTAGCATTTTACTTTGAATTTTTAGACACAGATTTTACTGGATCAAAAGTTCCCGTTGGAATTACTAGAATTATTTTCTGCCCCATTTCAAAAGCTTTCATTTAGCCTCGGAAACAGCATCTGAGGAGACAGTACTAAGTCATTCCCTCCCCTACTTCAGCACAAAGCAGTACCAACATGTAATATTTCAGGAGGAATAATTCAGTGACACAAAAATTGGAACAACATAAACACATGAAAAGTGATATCATCTAAGCAGTCCTGTTCTCATCTACATCATGTATAGAAACTCAAATTCCCCCTCTGAAAGAAAACAGATGGATGAGAAATCTTTTCCCAAAAGGAAGTAATTTGCTTATTTGCTTAGGGGTATATACAATTACATTTCATGGTCTGTATCAGCCAACCATGAACAATGTCCTTAAATGATCACAGTGAAAGCTATACATAATGGGATGAATGTTAAAAATATCTGAAACTTTAAGGAACTTACAAATAAAGATAAGTGCCTGAAATTAGTCAGAGAATCAGCATAAACACAGTGAAAACATTCTTTTTGTTGGTAAATCCCCAAATAGCTGGCTTGATGAATATTGTGAGCCTTACGCCCTCTCAGTTTAATGACCTCTATGTTACAATTTTTCAGCGTCTCAACTCCAAGAAAAAAATAACGTAAAAATGTTATGATTGAGTTACTGCCTCTGTGATCTAAACAGTAAGTCCCCGTAATTGCTGCTCGTATTATGAGATGCACAGCACTTTTGACAAGAGCAGCATCAACTCTACTTTGAGGTTAAGATCCTCAAAAAATCTTGTGTACAAATTTAGGCATCCTTATATTGGAACAAGGACAAAAGCTGTAACTGATATAACATGGTTCAGTATAGTACGGATAGAAGTTATGAAGCAGTGCCTTCAATGCCTTTCCACAGTTCTCTGCATACAATGTGGCAGCAAGGAAAGACCCTACCTGAAGATTTCATTCCACTAATTAAAACAACCAAAAAAACTTGTAATTTTCTTGGATAAATGCTGGTAAGTTACATACATAAATGAAAAAAAGTACAAGTTTCACCACAGAAAGCCTCCCAGACGAAGAAATGGCCTAGAAGTGCCTGCTCTGAGACACAAACATGCATCTGCAGGAACAATTTAATCAGAAAGTAAAATTGAGGTAGACCTACAAAGAATGGAATAAGGTTTCCACAGTCACGCTCTGTGATTTTGCAAAGCCAGAATAGGGCAGATACCTTACAGAAGTACTGTATTTTGATGTACCCTTTCCAATGATGAAACCATTATTGAGAAGAGAACTGGCCTTTTGGCTACAAAACTATTTGGACAAAGGAACCTCTGTGAACTACTGTACTATTCAGAACAATTTAAATTCATTTGTTTAACAACAGCACTTACACTGTGAAGCTCAAAGTAACCATTGGAATAAATTAAATTCTCCGCAGGCTCACAGATACCACAGGGAACGCCCTGCCCCCCTGCCCTAACATTCACTTCAAAGAGGGGTCTTTTCTTGCAGAAAGAGCTCTCAGCACCTGATGGAAATATATCTGAAGCTTCACTGCTGATTTAATCAGGTCAGAGCATTTGTCAAGAACAGAGCAGCATCTGTCTCTCTGATCTTCATCAGCAACACAGAAAACTAACCCCCTGCTTGAGCCCAGAAGTTACTGCCGTTGACTTACACATCTACATCCTCCTGCCAGACAGTCCCAACCAGAACCAATTCCACTTACTCTTGGAAACTTAAGATTCTGAAACCACATACTCTGTAACCATTTCCTGAGGTGGAATTCTTCAAAATCTGTTTCGGATTCCTTCTCTAATGAAGAAACACTTCAAAATTGGATTACCTGCATTCACCAGTCATGGGAGCAAAACCCAAAATTAAGGGAGTAGCTATCTTTCACTACCTTCCCTATACAGAACTCCTATATTAATGGAGAAGTATAATTTATTTGGATATACAAAAGTAAATTATTGTTAGCATACACTAGTAATGGTTGTATTTTTACACATGTATCTTGTTTCCTTTCATGGTCATTGTCATTCTCTGTTGATATTCTTAAGTTAGATGTTGTATTCAGTAACATTCCTCCTTAGGGCAGTGCTGGCAAACACCACTGACCCAAATTCAGGATTTCCTATAGCAGTGCCAGTGTTTGCTCAGGTGTCTCTCTACTGAAATTTGGTTTAAAAGTTTGTTTAGGAAGAGAAGTAAATGACTTTTCCTCTGAGAGATAATATTATTGGGGATACTGCAGAAAGGCCCTGAGAATATGTAAACAGGTTACAGCAATCAAGATTAGAAAAACAGAAAACTGTAATCCAAAACCATAAGAACAGTCCCAACCCAGCAGAACTGGCACATATTTCCTTGAAAAGCATTATTTGTAAATTGTACAGATGTCTCAACCAGGAGTTTCCTCTGCTTCTGTGGTTCTTGAAGTCTAGAAATGCTACAACGCTGTAACTAAAAATGGAAGTGGACAGCTTGGTTTTGTTGAGGTCTGTGCGCTCCAAGAACTGAGAATGAAATAAGCATATAATAACCCAAAGTTCCTGGGGACTCATTCCATGTCATCTTTTCACTTTTAAAGACTCTGATTTCAAACTTCCAGAATATGCAAGTTAGCGTGTCAGCAGACACTATATAGAAAGCAGCTATTAAGCTGTTGTTCTTCCTATTACTTTCACTGGAACTTTTTCTTGTTCTATTTCACATAAAAACCACACAAACTAGCGGATTTTTTTCACGGTGCCTGATGACACTCTGACATTCCTAAAGGTTCTGAACAGTCTCAGCTTGTCATAACTTCCTGTTACGAGGATAATAAAAATAACCAAAACCTGACCATTCAGCATTTCATCCAGAGCATCACATCCTTATCTCTACATTGTCAGAGCCACCCCACTTTTCATTTTCTTCTCTCCACACTTCAAAAAAAAAAGTTGATTTTTAGAGGACATTTATAATACTGTCTATTTGCACGATGACTGCTTGACGGGGATACTTAGAATGTCAGATGAAGCTTTCCTTGTTTATTTTTGTTGGCCTGAGGCCACTTGGGAGTTTTCTTATTCAGTGAGTGGAAGGGAAGGCAGGGAGAGGCAGAAATGATGGCTGATTGGATTTAGCTGCCTGTGAAGAACCTACGTTGTTTTTCAGGGAAAAAAACACCTTGTGACAAAGGCAGCATCTATGACAGATAACTAGGAGGAATAGCCAGTCTTCCTCCCCCCCATCAAGATTAAATTCAGATTGCTGAGCATCAAGCAACTTTCTAACCTTATATGTACACAGTCATAACTGGAAAAAAGAAGACATTCTAGTACTAATTACAATCCTCTGCTAACACTTGCCCCCCTCCCAACTTTTCACCTCATTTTTTTCAGATCTACTTTGAACAGATGTTAAGTATCGGAGAGTTCTGAAGAACTATTTAGGTAACGCAAGTGTTCATGTCCTTACCGACTTTATGACATACTCAACTACAGAACAATCCGTAGCATTTTTCCTTGATACCTAAGAAACTAAAATATGGAAAATGTAAGGTGAAGGTTCATTTCATTAAGGAAAAAACTAATTCTTATGTCATTTCTTTGTACCTCCAATTCCCTGTAGCAAACTGAGGCTGAGTAAAATATCTCTGTACATCCCAAATGAGTTTTGACAATCCTGATGTGGTGATGAAAGCCATGTAGATAAAATCTCCATTATTTCAACTTCCATTAATAATGGGGGAAAACTACTGACCTGCTTTTGCTAAAACTTGGAATTGACTCAGCTGTAACAGTTTAAGGCTATTTCAGGCAGTGGCAAGAAAATTTAAGCCCAGTCACGAACTAGTTCATTTTTATTTTCAGTAATATCTTGAAGTGTGATTTTCAGCACAAAAATGCTGTGCTGAAATTCATTAAAATCCACTGAAATTGTAGAAGGTAAATTTCAGGCTGGTAGATTTATTTTAGAAGCTATGACTAAACATTTCTCTGAAAGTCACAGCTACAGCAAAATGGTTCACATTTAGCCATGCAAATATATTCCGGCAGACAGCAATGGTCGTCTGTAACATTTTCAGTATTTAATATAAAATGTTCTAAGATAGAAAACCATGGTGGATGATTTCATTCCACAGTGAAGACACCAATGTTTACTGCTGTACTTCAAATGAAATGAAAAATCGGAATGAAGCAACTGAGTACTAAACAACAGCTGCCAATTTTGAGTAGGGTGGTATGCAGCATTTCAGTAAAAATTTTTGTCTGTTGAACCTTCATGCTCAATAAATGTCCCTGACGGAACAATGCAGAATCTGCTCACAGGGATGGTATTCTAGGAAGACTGCCTTTTTCTAGGCTTCTTGGCCTAATTACGCAGCTAACTACAACAGTGACTACTCCTTTGCTTAATTGCTTAGATGTTCTATCTAAGCATAAGCATAAGGATTTAAGCTCCTGTCTATTATACATGGCTTCAGAGAATTAAAGCCATATTTGTTTCTATCCAAACTTAATCTGAATTGCTTTTGGCTTCCCTCTTCCTTTTCTTCTTTTAATTCTGAAGATTTCTCTCCCTAATCAATCTCAACTTTGAGCTGGAAGTTACATCCTCAGTATCAAGCATCATCCAGAGAACTACACACTACTTTAACAACTTACGGACTAACTATTTGGCAAGATATTCAGGTTTCTTCCTACAGTTTTCAGCAAGCAGCTTCAACTGATAATTGCAACATGATTCAGTACTTCCTCTGCATAGCTAACATTTCTACTCCACCTGAAATGCTCACCAACCCTGACTTTTGGGTGAGGACATACAAACAAAGTACTCTTAGAATTTTTACACACCTTCAGCTCCTACATCTTTACATAAGAAAAAAATCTGGGAAATTCTTTACCAAGCTCCCATTGCTTTCTTTTCCCGCTCTTTGATTCCTGAGATACTAATCACAAGATGAAGTTTTTCACAGCCTATCTGGAGTTCAGCAAGGAAAGAAGAGCCAAGCTATGCTGGAAGCACTAGACACTGATGCCTAGTTACTTTAAATCCAGCAAAGAGACCTCTACATCGTAAAAGAAATAGCATTAAAAATAGATTTCTACCTGGAAATAGTCCCTGTAAACACGTAAGATTTGAAGATACAGTTACATTCTGGACAGGTATACCTGACATGGATAACAGGATGATTATGCCCCTTTATTTTATTTATGCCTATTATGACTCATACTGCTATCTAGAGAATAAATTACTGACATAGGGTAATTCCAAAAGCTGTGAAAAAACTTCAAAACTGAAATCCAAAAAAAATCGCTTGAAAAAACTGTTTGAGGAGATAGTAGATAGAAAACAAGCAAAGTAGAATATAGATTTTTTTCCCCTATATTGTGGGAAAGAAAAAGCAATTCCTGTTTAGAGCAACAGGAATTCAAAGAAGTTCTAGTATAGAGTTTGCAAAAAATTCAATGCAGAATATGAGCTAATTGTGTATGTTTTTAAAAAGTAAGGTTAAAAAATGCTGCATATACACTTTCAATTATTATGGGTTTCTTTTGTTCACTTTTATTACATAAACCTGCTACTTTGTTTCTTCTTTATTTTTATTTATGGCAAATTCCACAACTGAAGAAATTATGGCCTTCATTTGGTCATAGGTTCTACTACTTAGTTTCAAGATTTATACCTAAAAATAGTCATTCATTTGTAAGATACTAAGTATAGGAAAGTTTATGTGTAATAAAGACTAATAGATGTACTAAGTACCAGATAAAGTTTCAATAAGTGTTTTTAATCAGAACGTGTTCAGTAGAAATTATAAGTGTACAAGAAAAAAACCTTACAATCTTCTACTAAACAAATAGAAGCTGTTCAGAAAATTTGGTCTAAGGCTTTAAACTGAGGACTTGTGATTACCATACATACCTGTTAGAATAAATAAAAGGAATTATTGCAAGTGTCCTGTATCTATTTTTAACCTAGGACAAAGATATCTATGGTTATAGATTAAAATCTGTGAAAGTACTGTCACAGAAAGATTAAACTACTAATAGGCACCTACATGTAACTATTTCCTTTTTATCCCTCTGCTGCACTATAAAAATTCAAGACAGTATGTATCACAACTACGGTGTTCTAAAGCACCGCCTTCCCCTCATACCCTCAATAAATTAAACCAGAATCAAAAGATTTCACTAAAATTTAACAGGTTTCATTAAACCACTTCAACAAGTCTGTCTTCAAAGGTACAGCTAATTAAAAGTTTTGGTGACTACATTTTGTATTAAAGCCACATGAAACTCGTGTTGTGGCAAGATCTGAACTTTGGATTTATGTGGTGTTTATCTGCCTGAGGTTACGTAACAAAAATCACATTTAACATACCTTGGCAAAAAAGACTGTGAGATGTGTTTCACTGCCGAGTATCCAGATGGGGAATTTTGGAGACTTCAAATAGGAGCCAACCTAAAAAGGTGCAATAAAAACAGAATCATAAAGCAAACCCAGGAAATCCATCTAGTCAAAGATCAAGCTAATGATGAATCAGTTAGTACTGAGACCCAAACGCTCTGAAAACTACTATAAAATGTACAACAAACTATCAAAACTGTTTAAAATACTTAAATTACAGTTTAGATCTCTGATTCCTGATTGACTTAGGAAACAACATAACTCACAATAATTAACTGAAAGACGACATCACTGAGAAAGTGGTATCATCAATATCTAGTATGTCAGCCTTGGACACATGCTTCAAAATGCACAGGATTAACTACTCCTATGCATAATAATACTATAATCAGATGCCAAATGAGGTAGAAGTCCACTTGACTTATTACCTGGTTTTGGATGTGTCAATTCAGAATTGACAATTAAGAAATGAAGGGGCAGTATCTGTCAATACATGACATTTTGAAAACCACACAATCCTTTCTTTAACCATGAGCTAAATTAAAAGGGATCAATATAGCTTGAAAAAGAAGCAGAGATCAATCAAAAAGCCTTCTGAAATTATCAATGCTGTTTAAGAAGTGTGATTTTCTAGAACACAATTTCTCAAATAAAATTTTAAAGGAAGTCTGTGCCATGAAATGAAACACAGATTAAGTTGCCCTTCAGTAACTTTCAAATGTGCAGTTAAGCATACAAAGTAATTACTAAGTCTTCAATACATTAATTAACATTCAACTTAACCGTTTACAATTTATACTTATGGCATTTTAAGTGGAAGACAGCAATGGCATAAAAAGAAAACTAGAACTGCAGCATTCATGGTTAGCAAATCTTGCAACCAGATACTGTTTGAAGACAAGAGTTCCATAACCATCTATATAACTTGCATTAAGCATTATTTTGGTAATAAGATGGCAAGTTGGAAGCTCATATTAAGTTGGTGCAATAAAGTTTTAATTTAAATAGCAACATACACTTACTCAATAAGATGCATTTAACAATTATAATTCTTTTTTAATGCAGTATTATTCTTAGTTTTAATTTGAAGTTGAAAATACTTTGAAAGTTCTGCAATATCTCCCATTGTTCACAGTGAGGCTTTTAGTAATAGTCAAAGAAGCACAACACACAACAATGAAAGAAAAATTGTAAGTTATACAGAAAATAGCTTACCTTACAGTACCTCAGAGATTCCATCAGTGTCAAAAAGCCTACTGTTGCTTGTTTATGTATACCAAGAAGTTCTGTTCAAAACAAAACCCAAATTTGAGAAAAATCCTCACAGCCTCTTTTAAGGTGCTTTTTCTTGCATTCAAAATTGGTCAAGGAACAACAATTTTAAGAACTACTGCATTTTCAGCAAAGATAAATCTTTAAGATATAGTAAAAAAAAAAACTGGAAAGGTGTTCATATTTTTACTCTCTATAAAGACATTAGAGTCAAACAGATGTTTTTAAACAAAGTTTGCTGTTGATACCTCTTTTCAAAGGTTGCTGGATTTATTAGAAGTACTTGTATCTTACAGCAAAATTATTGTCAGAAAAACTTAAGAAAAACAGCTTTCCTGAAGGAAAAAGAAAACATCTGGGTGTGTGTATTCTTTTAAGAGTTCCACAGCTTTATTTATGTTAAACATTTCACATTCTGAACAACAAAACATGAGAATTTTGTAAATAGCAGTTCTGTTAGTAGGAAATAAAGTGTTCCCTCAATCTGATTTTCTATACCAACTTCCATTTAATGAATCATACAGCTCTCAAGCACACGCAGCTGTCAGCAGCATCTAGACTATTTACATATTACTCACTGAAAGCGCACCCAGAGCCTTTTTGAGCATCTCTAATACAGAATAAGAAAGTACTTCAAAATTCAAGCTTAGAAACTAGTCACAGCCATATGAATTTGAAGGAGCTCTGGGCTTACATATACATCATCCCAACAGTGCATGAAGCCTATGCCACACTTCCTTCACCCACTCTGAATTTTAATCGCTGAATTTTGCAACAGTGGGGAACAGCTATTACAGACATGGTTTAAATTTTCCTCCACCGTTAAGAAGAATGAAACCAAACTCACACTGTTAGTTCATTCACTACCTTTGAGGCCTGCAGGTACAACTCATTCCTGAGAGCTGGCAGTTGTATGTGTAAAAGGACCTCTTTGCAACCTAGGACTCTTTGATCTGAAAATACGCTTTCAAGGAATATCTTCAAATTTGCTTGGAATTAAAACATACAGGGGTGCACAGACATTTTCTTTGCAGAACCCCCTTACCTCACCAATTTCACAGCTGCTATAAATTGCAACATGCTTAGACAATTCAACCTTCATTTGAACCAAAGGCAAGAGAGATCTCAATTCAAAACATATTGAGGAATCCTTCAAACTAGGGAATAGCTGTTGCTTTAAAATAACACATTTACACGTGCAACAAAGAGAAATGAACGACAAAAGTAAGTAACACTACATTAAGGAGATAATCTTAACATATCACGTTTTGGAAAAAATCACTAACAAAAAATTAATGTAAAAGTCTGGTAAACAAAGGCTTCCGAGTTAAGAGCTGATGCACAGAACAAAAACACAGAATATTTACTAGTCAGAAAACAATGATTCAGGTTATAATGAACAGGCTGCCCAGAGAGGTGGTAGAGCCTTCCTTCTTGGATATATTCAAAAGCCACCTGGATATGGTCCTAGACACGCTGCTCTAGGCATCCCTGCTTGAGCAGGGAGGTTGCACCATATGATTTGCAGAGATGCCTTCCAACCTCAAACACTCAGAAAGCAACCAGATTATTATTATTATTTTTTTTTCCCTGACAAAAAGTTTTGCAAGTACAAGCAGATTGCTAAAAATGGAGAAATTCAGAGTCTTTAAAAGTTCAGGCACAAACTAATGATGATTTTAGAATTCAGTGATACCGTTACCAACAGTATAAGAATACTACCACCTAGTGATTATCTGAAACATCACAAATCCTTGGCATTACTTAGAAAAAGTGACTCCAGAACTTCATTTTTGAAACTTTTCTTACATTTCATGTAAGAAAGACAGGACATTTAAGTAACTAAGATCAACGAAGTTTTGGTTTTAAAACACTGAACTGAAAATAACCTAAAATACAAATCCCACAAAACACGGAATGAAAAATAAAAGTATATTTCTCAAAGATTTCTATCAACAGAACCTCTTCAACCAATATCTTCAACTACCCCCATGCCCAGTCCTCCTTCATATTTTGTCCCCTGCTCCGCCACATTCCCTGACTCTCAGTTTCCTTATTGATTTCCTCACTACCAGCCTAGCAAGGCCACATATGCAAGGCAGTTCTACTACTAGTATGCGTGCTGACTAGTAAAGCAACAGGCAACACTTGAGTTCAGCATGCAACCTATCTCATGGGAGGCATTAATTTTGTTCTCTCACTCTAAGTCCTCACTTTTCACAAAATTTTTGTGAACTTCTCCTTAAAATGCCTGATGCAAAATTTAATTAGTTTGTCAGAAATTACTTCATGAAAAGACAACAGACAAATGAACAGCAAGTGAGACTGGAATAAGATGGATAGTTTCAACAGGAATATGTACGTAGGAAATGAGAAGAAAGCTAGGAAGACAGAAGACTGACATTTCACTAGTAGTTGTACAAGTGGTGGCTAAGAAAAACGCCAGTTAACTTCTGCCCAACTTGGAAAATTTGCATCACCATGTAAGTTAGAGCTTTGAGTGTCACTTGCAAACTACTTGCTAATTCCTGAAGTTTGTAATTCAGTATGTTCAGTATGTTCTTTTTCACTAAAAAGATTACTGACAGTAACTTTTAAATAGTTCTGAATTAATTTGAAAATTTTACTTCAGTAAATAAAAATTACCTATTTAAATAACTGAACAAGATTTAAAGTATCTTTATGCAACCTCTGAATAAAAGCACAGGGCAAGTGTAATTTTGAAAAAAGCCACTTTTGAGAAGTGGCTTATGATAATATTATCACCTATTGTTTTTCCTGTTTCTGTGTTGAGGCTGAATCTTCTCACTGTTACTTCACTGTGGTCCCTACAAATATGAAACGTGCTGTATTTCTGCTTGGATAGTCCCCTTGTTTACTGTACTTTGAGTTTTAGCAGACCTCTAGTGGAAATAAAACAATTGCACAAAATCTTTGATGTTAATCAGTGAGTACAGGACTGTCAGCTACAGGCTGAGATTTTAAGATACCTAATGACCTGGATCATTGAAAGGGAAACAGTCTCACGAAGTCAGGCCAGTACACTGGAGGCAGGGACGTTATTCATAGTAGACACACCAGGCTAGATAAATGAACTGTCAGGAAACTTATGATATTCTCCAAGGGCAGATACAAAGTCAAGCATTCACAATGGAAGAAGCCCATGCCGCAGAACTGGCCAGCACTGACTGGCTAGGAAGCAGCTTTGTAGAAAAGGAACTGAGGTCTGTGTGAACAATGAGCTGCACACGAGTCAGTGTGCCACTACAGCAAAGGTCAGCTGCATCTTCGGCTGCATTAGGAGGAGGACAGCCAGCACATGGAAGGAAGCAATGGTTCCCTCTCTCTCCCACTTACTGAGACCACCACTGGAGTTCTGGGCTCCCTGGAATGGGAGAGACGTTGACAAAATGTAGCAAGTCCAGTGGAGGAGCACTGAGATGATTAGGAGGCTGGAACACACGATGTACAAGGAGAGGCTGGGAGATGCGTTTGTTTCATCCGAAGAAGAAAAGGATAATGTGATGGGGGGAGTCTTATTGCTGCCTATGACTGACTATCTGATGGGAGGACATAGTGGAGTTAGAGGAATACAGTGGAATGAAAAGATGCCGTGACCAGAAGCTGAAATGTGGAAACTTCATCCCAGTACTGGGAAAATATTTTTTTCCAAGAGGGGTGAAATGATGGAACAGGTTACCCAGGTACGTTGTGGAATCTGCATCCCTGGAGATACTCAAAGCTCAAGTGGCCACACCTGCAATCTAATTGGAACTCCACTGAGCAGGGGGGTTGGATGAGATGACTTCTAGAGATCACTTTCAACAATGAATTATTTTGTGATTCTACCATACCTTATATGAGCACTCATTTACTTTTTTTTTCTTTTACTAACGTGCTTGCCAAGATCTTCATTTTGTACTTTTTCTTTCAATTCTATTGTATTGTGCTTTTGATTTTTGTTATTAATTTATTTTTACGAAGAAGATGGTCTGAAAGCATAAACACTTCAAATTCTGAAGGTACTCGCATCCTCTCCTCTCCTTCTACAAAGTCTGTTTCAGTTTCATCAGCCTGTATTTTTTCATTTTTACACAAGGATTTTCCATCATGTAAGTCGTTGCTGAAAACGCTGACTTGAAATTTAAGATAAATTCTTGCAAGATCTGAATTTAAAAGCTCTGGTTTGACTCTGTACAAGTAGTGGAATCTCCTTTGAGACTTTTTAGGCTTCCACTTAATTATGATTCCACAGAGGCTGTACTTCCGCATCAGTCTTATCAGAATGTCGTTTCGATATTGTATTTAACTCTTCTCACTCTTATTTGCTAGACTTCTTACCAAGGCATTCAGACTGGATTACTGCAGTCTATTATTTATGAGCTTACACTGGCTGTTCTTTATTTTTCATCCTTCACATGCATGCATATTAATTACTAATTTATTTAAAGACCCTTTGGAAGTTTAGATTGTCCTTTCTCCAGGGTTTTTCCTTTAGCATTTCTTGTCATTTTTGTTAAGTACCCTGTTTTCTCTTTTCTAATGTTTTGACACCTCCTGTCTTTGATACACATGGTAATCATTAATGGTTCTGAGACTTAGTTTGTCTATCTACTGAAGTATCATATAATGAATTCCATTAGGATTCACAAACTTGAACATGCCTGACCCTTTTTTTCTTGCAGTTTTCCCTCCTTTGTTTTTCAGATTATCTTTCTGGGAGACCTTCAGTACCTTCTTTAGTACACCAAGTTAGAAATCTTTTATTTTCTGGTAATACTGAACTCTTCTCACACAGTAATACTATGAATTTAGGTTCTCAATCAGTTCTGACCTAAGTCAGAAGTCCAGAAGCAAAGCTCCCATAGAAGCATTTGTCTCCCATTTTGGGGAATGGAGAAGCAGAAAATCTTCAGAACGTATGCTTCGTTATTCATCAGGTCAGTAATTAGACTTAAATGCTGCTAGGACCCCTCAATTTTCTCCAAACCCTTGGGATAATTATAGCCAAACTAGCTTTATTTCCTATCTCAAGTTCTGTTAAGTTAATCAGTACCTATTACAAAGTGATTTGTGTAGTACATCAAAAAAGGGGGGAGAAAGACCAGACTGTACTCTTCAAGACTTCTTAAGCAAGACAATTTTGGATTTATCGTCACATTTCCTTTGTCAATGCTTTTTTGTCATCTTTTCTCTCCTTCTTCAATCACTTCTCATGTATTTTTTTTCCTCTTTGGCTGTAGTCTTAAGCTTCCTTTCTACCAATGCTATGAGTTTCTTATGTTGAAGGGTTTGCAGGTGTCAAAATAACCAGAAAATAATTAGCAAACATTAAGTTTTTTAACTTGGCCTTATGTCTGTTTTTCTGGTTTGGTTATTGGTCACTTGCCTTAGATTCTTCTGATCAAACAACTACAAGTTGGAAGGTTTGACAGCAGTAGATAGAGATGATTGCCAGTACTCCTGAATTTCTGTAGGGTCAGCATCTCATACTATGTAAAAATTATGAACAAGTACAAAATAGAATTGACTTACTCATTCCTGAACATTCTCTGTCTCCATCCCACACATTAGAAACAGCATGTCCCGTCAACAGGAGATTAATCAAACTTTGGCTATGCAACAGAAAGAAACAGCCTGTTAAAAATGATATAATTTATTTCTGAAAAAGCAATTAAAAGAGCTTAAAATAGTTAAAATAGCCAAATAAAAATATTATTTTATCATTCTCTAACTATATTATTTTAATTAAGGTATATTTGTAATTCAGTGATGCTAACACGATCTCTAACAAAGCTGATGTAAAAATGTAGCCCCCAATAAGTAGTGAAGAAGGAATGCTATGCTAAGTGTTGCTTTTACCTATTACCAAGTTATAATTGAATCCTTCTTGTAACGTCAATATATTCCTAAATGAATGCTCAATTACAGAAACATAAAAAAAACTAGCATGCTCATTTATTTGAAATTGTAGCAATCACACTTTCTAGCCTACCTTCCATGACCATAAACAGGATCTATTAAGGGCTCAGTTGCATCTTCAATTTCATTTTTTATGTTTTCAATACCCTGCAAAAAAGTAATAAGTATTTTTGCTCTCCTGAGGAATGAACAGACATTTACTGCAGAATGCAACAGTAAAACACTAGGAGGCTGGCCCTCTTCTATGAGCTGAGACCTGAACGCACTTGTTTCTCATGACAGAAAATAGAAACAGAAATGGAAAGCAACAGAATGAAGTAGTGAAACAGACTACTACAGAGGTTGATGTTCGTATGTAGTAAATTGAAACCTAAACATTCTTATTGATAGCTGATGGTAGAGATATACAAGGAAGGATGTTTCCAAAAAAATCTATAATTATCCCAGATGAGAAGAAAAAAAGACACAAAAGGGACTGAGCTTCTCAATTTTCATGGTGCAAATGTATTGCAACATGAGTGAAAACAGCATTCTATCCATTTATCTAGATTTGAATTAGTTTACCAATTGACTTTAGCGTTCACCTTTTTACAGCAAAAGGGTTACATGATAAAATTTTCTGTTAACAAAGACACACACACAAAAATAAAATAACCTACAAACCTTTGTCAGTATCACAGAATATAGAAAGAGCAATACTCCAAATCTGTTTGTCCACATTGAGTATTGATTCCAAATTGCATCCTTCAGTTCAGGGAAGCTTTTGAATGTTCGTTTGCTAAAGACAAAAAATAATAGAAAAGAAGAAGAACGTATTTAGACAAAGTAGAACAATGGCACAAAGCACAAACAATATTAAGACCTAACATGAAACTGTCAAAGTAAAAGCAGCATAAAAGAGTTGTTACATACAGAATGATGCAGCAGCTGTTCTGTAGTTACTAAAACCACCACAGAGTCATTATTATTTACCCATTAGAAAATGATAAATAATTCTGGAGCAATGTGTAAAAATGCACGTATCTTTATATGCAAACACTGAGCTTAGAGTTCCATATACTTGTGAAACAGCCGGGTGGCTTGCGCCAGTAATTCTATCACACGCTGTTATCGGAATCACACATAGACTGTATGCCCACAATAACGTTTGCATTACATATTGTTATGGCACATGTTCAGTTCATATACAATGGAGAAAAAAAACTTCACCTAACCAGGTAAAAAAATATTTTAACCTTTAGAAGTAATTGTTACCTTTCCCTTGAGAACTTGATTTTATTGGACGCTAGCTTTGGAAAAAGCCAAACATTCAAAACCTCTAGTGGTACATCTACATCTGGGAAAATACCCGGCTGCATAACAGCATTACTGCCTGGATGATTAGATAACACCAGGTGATCTTATGTTTAAAAATAAAGTAAAATAAAAACTGAGGAAAAATTCCATCAGGTTCCAGTGAAATAATGCACTTGGTCTTTCTTGGGAAATTTAGAATCGAATACTGCTTTTCAGAACACACACTTTTTTTATTGAGTAATTCAAACAAAATCACATTCTCTGCTCATCTGTACATGTGCAAAGTATATCCATATGAGAGCTCACTCTGGATAACACTTGAAATTTTTAAAGTAACTTCATTACTGACAGACTATACAAGGCAAAGACAGTTTCTGAAATCCATCGCTCAACTTAATGACATGCAGGAGTGCTCACTTCCAATGAGATATACTGAGAAAAATTGAAGTGGGTATCATGAATCCAGGAATTGGGACTGGGGGAGTAAGTTAGCATTCTGGTTAGATGAAGTTACAGAAATTTTAATATCCCCTTTTCTTCTTTCCTCATATGACAAGAGGTTTAAAGCACAAGCTGTAATTACTACTGAAGACAATGATCAGTAGTTATTTCAGCTCTAATTAGTAACATTTTCCATCTCAAGTGTTTTTGAAGTTCTCTTGCTTTTATTTTCCTCTTTGGATATTTATAACGATTAAAACTCCTCACTGTGAAAATAAAAGGCAGTTGCTTTTAAAGACAAACTCACTAGGACTTAAAGCTCTGCATTTACACCCCAAAAAGAAAACAGTAAAGTATGAGACAAAAAAAAGAGTCCTCTATATGAAACATTTTAATAAATATTTCTTGGGTAATCTTGAGTCAAAAAATAGTAATGCCAATTGTTTTCAGTGCATATATCAAGTATTTCAAATACAATCACCTGTGTATGAAAAAAATTGAGGATGAACATCTATAATTAAATATGAACTTTAACTAGCTGTGTTCATTCAGCCAATTTCATGTATTATATCGCTCCAGTTTTATTTTAAAGAAAAGTTCTTACATTCAAAATAATATTACATTTTAAACTGTAAAATGTGTAACAAACAAAAAGCAACCCCCCAAGCCCCAAACATGAAAACCAAATTTTAACCTGATGTGTAACACAAAAGAAGCTTCTGAACAAAGCCTTTTCAGGGCTGTACATATTAGTGTTATTTCAAAATATTGTATTTTAAATGTTCCAATATATTACTTACTGAATTAATGCATGAAATCGCTCAAAGCCAAGCTCTTCCACAGCCAAGGCAGCTATACACAAGAGACACTTTTCAGCACTACACATGGCAAAAAATGACACAAGATACACACAGCAAGCTAGTATACTTTCAAGCATCAATTATATTTTTAATTTTTAACCTGACCCTGATTTTTTTTTTTTTTAAACTGATTAGTATAAAGCTAATTTACCATAACGTTAAGTTTAGACCATACAAATTAGTGAGAACACTTCATTTGGAGTAATCAATTTATTGAAAGCACAAAGTCACTGGATCGCTTAGCCTTGAAAATATCTGTCAAATGCCAAGCTG
Organism: Heteronetta atricapilla; assembly: GCA_011075105.1. Taxonomy (NCBI): domain Eukaryota; kingdom Metazoa; phylum Chordata; class Aves; order Anseriformes; family Anatidae; genus Heteronetta; species Heteronetta atricapilla. The sequence continues at coordinate 22,180,428 of CM021732.1, read as the reverse complement.
TTGATTTTGTACAAATCATGACTGTCTCAAAGTCAAGCATATGCATGCTATAGATTTAATTTTGCAGGTCAACAAGTATTATTTCCTAGAAGAGCAAGCATGATTATTTGGATCATTTTATCAATGTAGGAAAGCTGTATTTTTTCCTTTAAGTATATATCTGTATTACTGAAATTTGTATTTTTCCCTTTTAATGCTTATTCAAATATCATCAATGAAGTAAAATTAGTCTACAAAGTGTTGCATTCTATTTCTAATTAGTTTTTCACCATTTTATATTAATAATGGTTAAATAGCCTTTCAAATATTATCTCCAAGACAGAAAAAAAATACAGCATTTAGTGTCTTCCCAAGTTCAACACGGGCTTTATACCTTTGTTCCCCTCATAACATTTCCGAACTAGGGAGATGAAGTGAACTTTTAAAAGTGTACCAATTGTGTAATTAACAATTTCTGATGGGCATTCAAATATGATGACTGTAGAAGTTTTCAGTGCCCTCAACATCCATAAGGATGTTATCTTCCTGCGAACGGAATCATATTCCAAACAGACTTGCTTCTGATTAAGGCCACTTACTACTACGTTTTTAAAGAATGTCTCATCACTGAGCTATTGAATCTGACTGCATGTAATTCATTAAAACCTGAAGCCATTACGGTTAATACTACTGATCAGCTCTTCTCATAGTAATTCCCTTGTAATGGCTTTTTATGTTTGGTTGTATTTTGAAAGGTGCATTTGGTTTGCCTACATACAAATATAACTGACTCTCCAAGCAATAGAGTAATTGCTTTTTCTACCTCAGAAACACGGCAGCAGATAGTTTTTAATCTTTTACAAAATTACAACTATGAGGAATTGCAAAAATTAGGTTTCCAAGAGCAAAACTAGACTTAAAATATTTTAAGACATTTTTGAAAAATATTAAATACTGATCCACATTACAGAAAATTTCCAAACAGATTTCTTTCCCCCATACTTCCCCATTAATGCATAGTGTTTTTATATGAAAAACTATAAATGCTACAGGAATTAACCCCTCCTCCAAAACACACATCTTTGTAAATTGAAAATTAGAGGGAATCAACCATATAAAGCAATCTTTGAACCTGGGAACTTGCACTACTACAGCCAACGCATGGCCAACGACAATCACTAGTATACATCACAAAAGCAGATGAAAAGTGCTACTGTATTCAGTAAGTGGGCTTGAATCCATCTTTCGTTCACACAGCAAGATTATAGGCAGTTTCATTCTGTTACTACAGAGCAGATGGAAATGGTAAAAACTAGTGTTTAAAACAAAGGGAAAGAAGTAGAAATCCTGAAGAGAAAAGTGTAGATATAACCCAAAGTTAGGTAAAGACAAAATTTAATGGAGAGGAGAAGAACAAAGAGCAATAGGGCACGGGCTGTATGAAAGCTACAGCTGCATAGAGTTTCTTTTGAATGACATTCTATTATGTTGTTACTAACCACATTTCCAGGTTTACCATAAACATACCCCCATATGCAATTTCCAAATAGTACTAGCCTGTCACATGGAATTGCATCTGTAAGGCTGCACCACCAACCTACATCCTCTCTTAAGTCCTGCAAACTATGACAAAACCTGCTTCTTTTTATTGATTATAGCAACCAAGCATGAAACATTTATTCCTTTGCACTATCAATGGCACCATTCTGCATCATTACCAATACCTTCTTATCCATATCTTTGACAACGCCTTATTATCCGTATCTTTGTTCCTAGCCTAAGCAGGCAAGTAACTGAAATCGCTTCTATAGTAAAAAATAGCAGCATGTAGAAGAAAAAGGAGAACACTAACAAGTGTATCTGAAATCAGGAACAATCAAGGAATGCTAATTCATGACAAAAGCAGACTGCTCACTGCTCATAGTAAACATAACCTGCTCTTCCTAAGCACATTCCATGATACTAAGGACAAAATCAGGCAGAACTTGTATACTTATACAGAAATATGAAAAAATGAAAAGATAATAGAATGGATCAGTTTAGTAGGAGACCTGAGACCTCCTGAACACACTTGCTATAGTTAAAAGCTCTTTAGAACAAGGCAATATATTAACAAAAAGAGCAAAAGAAACCTATCGGTAACTAGGCTCTGCTTCACTTTGTCTTCAAACTGGAAAATCCGCAGAAAATTGAAATTTCAAAGTTACAACTGCCTTACTATTTCTCAAAGGAAGATTTTTTTAAAAAAACAAAACATAGAATTGCAGATACAACTTTTTATGTAATACTTTGTCTTTATGAAAAAAAGCTCACTTTGGAACTCTTATGTGGTGACCTTTTGGGTTATTGTTTTTTTTTTTTTTTTTTTTTTCCAATTAAGTTACATTTTAATTATTACTGCTTGAGCCTTCTAAAGCACATGGAGCATTTGATAGCAGATAAGATGACTTGTCCCATAAAGAGTTCCAGCGCTACTAATTGCTCTAGCTAGCTTTACATGTACAAATGTATAATTCTTATTTTGTAATTACACCACAAACGTGAGTAACAGATACCTTCTGTCAAAAGATTCACCTTTATAAGCATGTTCTCATGTGAAGAGCTTTTCACACTTCTCAAAGGGCACATTGAGAACAAGAACTAAAAGAAAAAGAATCTTAACTTTTAACACTAGATGTTTCCTACTACATGATGAATAAATACATCCTCTATGATCATATCCACACAGAAAAAAAATCCATGTCACTGGCATCACAGTAGTTACATGTGACTGGATGCAGCATCTTAGCCTAACAGGTGATGTTCACTTGGTCTTTCATGTAATTGATGCAGCAATCAAGCCATTTGCAAAAAGAGGGTAAATGAAAAATTCTAACCTACAGAAAATTCCATTAATATACTAGAAGGTCATTTGCTTTAGTTGTTCTGCTACTTCAGAAGACTACTTCTCCCCAACAAAGGAATCCAGAATATTTTAAAACGGTTTAAGATTTGAAGAGTTCCTTATAAATGCTCTTCTGAAATAAAGCTGCAAGTGACAAGTTAAAATATTCCTCCAGCTTTATGGAGCACATACATTCTTCCAAACTAAAGAAACACCAGGTCCCAATAAATTCCAAAAACAAATGTGAAAAGATTGTTCAAATTGCTGAAATTCAAGATGCATACGTGTATGAACTCATGATAGCACATTTCTTTCACCGAAAAGGATCGATGCCTCTAATTAAAACGGACAAAAATCTCCTACTGCTAATGGAATCACAAGGGCAAAACCCCTTATCTGTACTCTAATAAAAAGTAGTGGTCGCTCAAAATCAATATAATACTTCTCTAAGTGATAGGTAATTTAGAGCTGAAATTCTTCTTACAAGGTTGTTCCTCTTGACGACTGGATTCTGCAGGACTTTCAGAAATACTAGCAGTTTCTTCAGTTGTTTTTCCTCTTATCCATGTTGCCAGAGAGTATGACTCAGAGTTATCAGAGCAAGCCATTTCCAAAATATCACATAACGTATGACAGAGAAGGTTCTTCTGTTCTTCTTCTGTAAAATCAGAAACCTACATGAGCTCAATTGCTGTTAATCAGTACCTTATATATGCTACTAGTATCTTTTAACCACATTAACATAATGTGAATAATTAAGTGAGCTTATTAATTTTATTAACGTTGTTTTGTGACTGTACTGGACCAAAGACTTATAAAGCTGTCTTCAGAGAATTGTGTTGCAATATGAATTCTAACCCATTCCCTTTGCTAATAATAGATTTCAATTAATCAAATATTTATAAAAAACACAAGTACTGTGGACTGGCATGGACCTTGCAAATACAAATTTAGATTTTATAGAGAGTTGGGGTTGTTCACCATGGAGAAAATAAGGCTCCAGAGAGACGTTATTACAACCTTTCAATATATAAAGGGGGCTCATAAGAGAGACAAAGACTTTTTACTAGGGCTTGTAGAAACAGGATGAACAGCAATAGTTTTTAACCTTAAAGAGGGTTGATTTAGATTAGATATAAAGATTTTTTTTTATGATGAAGGTGGCAAAAGACTGGAACAGGTTGCCCAGAGAAGCTGTGGATGGACCATGATTGGAAACGTTCAAATTCAGGTTGGATGTGGCTTTGGGAAACCTGATATAGCAAAATATCAGTGCCTATGACAGTGGTGGGTAGCCTACCTTTAGTTGTCCCTTCCAATTCAAAACATTCTATCGTAAAATGTGGTATACATACTTCATGCTACATAAATGGTACAGGAGAACTCTTAAAATATATTAATAGAAAATGTAAATATTTACTATTATTTCATTACAAAATTTTTTTTCTACAAGAACAAACAACTGTATTATGACTTGATTTATGAATAATTAAAAAAAGAGAAAGAGAGGTCTCAGTACCTGGACAGTCTCTCCAAGTAGACTTTTCGCTGGCAAAAAGCCTCTTCAAGAGGAATGCCTTTGATAGCAAAGCATCAAATAATTATTAAAATTCATTACAATTAATTTTTACATTTCATCACAAGCTCTATACCAAAGCATTTTTGCATGCTATTAGAAAAGCTTCAAGCACATCTTCACTCAGTAAGAGACCTAAGCCTGCACTGCTTTACTGATTTCTCCCATTCAAAGTAACTACAAATGCGGCCTTAAGTTCAACCTTACTAGTTTGAACCTAAACTATACTTAAAATTCACAGAGTACATATTTAAACACCTCCAGACTCATGGGACTACAGTATTGGAGGCACAAATATTTTGCAACACATAACTGAGTACAAAACAATTCTAGTCAGAAATCAAAAATCCCTTGAGTATATCCAAAACGTACTGATTCAACCATTACAAGTCACAAGCTGAAGATCACATTAAAGAAAATCTGTACATGTCTACATCCCCGCTTTGTTTTTCATTAACACCAACATTGCTCAAATAACCACAATGCCTATAAAACGTTGACACAGGTACTGCTCTTCTTAAGGTCAAGGAATTTGAGAGAAGAGAAAGTATTAACATTTTTATTTATATCTAATCTTACTTTTCCCCTTCATCCTGTATTCCCCCTTTTAAAGTTCCCTCTGCTTGGTTCAACCTGCTGCACTTCCTCAAATGAATCCATTTCAGCATACACAGCTCAGAATGAGATCATTCTGCTTTATCTTGTGCTGAATATTGGTTTTCTCCATACTGTAATTATGAAATTAGCTAATTTGCAATTAATTTTGGTACTTCAAATTCACATACATTAAGAAAAGAACAAAATTTGGGCTTATTAATCTTAAATCATTCCTGTAGTGAATGCATCTTACCTGTACTGGTGCAATCACTGCACAAGGACCACCTTCAAATTGCTCTAATGCAGTTGATTCGGATTCACTAAAGACAAATCCTGAAAAATGAAAGATGATGGTATTTAGTGAAATATATAAGCAATCATTTATATGTATTACTTCCCTAAAAGAAAGAACATTTATTAACTTTTAAAGATCAAGCAAATTTTCAAGATTTTTTTTCCCTATCATGCAGCAGAACGTGGTTAAAATATCTGAAAAGATAAAAAGATAGTAACAGGTGAATAGAAAAATGAATATATCTCAGCAATCAAATCATGACCATAAAGAGCAACTGCTAGAATTTTTTTAACAGTAAAACTGTCACTGGAATATGTGCAGCTAAACACTTAAAACAATTCTTAATTTATTATTTCTTATTAATTCACTAAAATTTGTGATATTTTCATCTTGCATATGTAAAAAAGTCACCTTTGGAGCTTCACTGAACACGTATACGTATAATGCATTTCTGTTCTCTGTGCTATGCCTCTCTACATGTTATGCCTCTCACTGATCTCATTTTTGGCCTATCAGTGCTTCCTATTGAGGCTGAAGTAGGTTGAATAACTCAAATATTCAATTGTAACCACAGAAGCGAGCCTCTTACTGGTAGTATTTTGCAGTAAATCCACTGCATTAATCAAGATGCAAGATTACCTGTTTTCCCCGTCCATCTTTGAAGTCAGAATTATTTTACAGTCACATAATAGAGCAATTGCCAGAGCCATTATTGCAGAATTATTTACCACTTTGCCCTTAAACTTCTCTTCAACACTTGTTGATTCGTAGCTTGCATTTCTCATAGATAAAAGCATATACACAGGCAATTACCTTGATGAAGCTGATGCATAACAACTTGGAGTGAGCTGTATTTTGCATTATTTAAGTGCTAGTAGCATTGTGCTAAAGTGACTCTAGCTCGTTATAATCTAGAAACCATGCAACTGTAGTCAGCAACTAACCAGCAAACGTAAACAAGTGGGGACAGGAAGAAAGCGGATACACATGCATATTTTCTCAGCAGTGTCAGTCTCAGCAGAACGAACATTCAGCACATATTTCCCACAGTTTCTCCTTTCCCCAATTCTGTATCATTACACCCTGCTGCCTCAGAAGCGTCCCCAACTCCTAGATGTGAATTTGAACTAGGGGAACGTGTCCCCCTCAGTTCAGACTTCATTACTTCTGCAGGACAGGTACCTCACCTGAAGCAGCACAAGGAAGGACTACTGTATGTCTGTGAGGCCAGATTTCAGCACAGAAATGGCTGCTGTTCAACAACAGTATGAAAAAAATGAGACAGATCAGCATAGCCATAGCTCTTCAAAAGTGGGCTTTCCCCTGTATCCAACAGGGAGGCTGCAGCTTTTTTTTTGCAACCAAATGTGCACGTGCACTATAATGATGTCCTTTATATCCAAACCTCAGCTGCCTGTCATGCCTACTAAGTTAGATCCAGCAACACCACATTTAGCAGTGATGCTGCATTAATCCTTACTTCAAAGTCTGCCCCATTGTGATTTCACTCCCCCGTTAACATGCCCTAACAAGAAATATCACCAGCCATTTCAACAAATTACACTTATCCATACTAAAATTTCAGTTTTCTTCTACTTTGAAGCATTATTACAGGCCATCCAAGCACACCGCAACATTTTTTTTAGTTGTTTTAATGATTTAGCCACTGCAGTGAAAAAACATACTTGGACACGGTACCATTAAAGCACACTTAGGAAATCTTGAGCTTGTTCCGCTTTCTTCAAGGTTCTTAAAGAAAGCACGAACTGTTGCTGCTTACCCTGCCTTGTTTTTGAAAACCATCGCCTAAAAGTAAAGAAAATGAAGTGTAATCCACCGGAGGGAAACATAGGATAGATGATACAAACTGCTATTATCTGGAATTTGACAGAATACAACCAAAGGAGGAAAAAAAAAAAAAGAATGCAACACGCAAACAACATTTTCTTTTTAGCTAAATGCTGCTTATTTCTTAATAATCATCAAGCTTCCAAAAGCTGTGTAGCAAAAAAGGGGCTTTGGGAATTTTGGTCTTGTTTTCCCTTTTTTACTTGTTAAAATTCTACAAAATCTGAAGTGAACTTAGGAAAAATTTTGGAAACCAGCAGTCTGAAGTCCAACTGGGTTCAAATCTACCTCTGCCTGCAGTCACATATCTTTACTTTTTTTTTGTATTAATCACATCTTTGGCAGCCCCCCACACTTTTCCTAATGATTCACAGGAACAGCCTAGCCACCTCGTAAGCTAAAAACAGCACCTCTGGTCCAGTCTAATTTTAGCTTACTGTCACTCTCAACAGGTTATTTCTCTCATACAGATCCTTTCACTCAAGGTAAGACCTTAAAAGCAAAAGAGAAGAGATGTGACACGGCTGAAATAATCTTTATTCATAAATACCACTATCATAATTTGCCTGTGAGAAACATTTTTTCATTGCTGTTTATAATCCTAGCGACTGTTCCATTGACCTCCCCCTTTCCTTCCTCCCCCCCCCAACACCAGTGCCCTGCTGTATCCTTTTGGCTGTGGAGAACAGCAACAATAGTTGATCTACATTGCTGCCAGTAATCAATGCCACCAGTATTTTCAGTCACACCAACTATGCTATTTGCAGATTTGTCTTCATATGCTTTATTCACTACTAACCACACAAAAGAAAGCTTGTCTTAGTTCCCAAAATACAGCATTTACCAAGGCTCACATTTCTTACAGATAATCCTCAACTCTTCCACGTACGTTTTCCCAAAACAAACATATGACTTAGTTAGTACTATTGTCTTTTATCTAACACACTACATCACTGTCCAAAGCACTATAAAAACCATTGATTTTTCAATTCTGATCACCCCACCACTTTGTGCATCCTTTACTATTTCTAATATATCTGTCTTTATCTTACATCCATGCCACTGCGGACACCAGGAAGTGTCATTTCACAAAGGATGTGGTACATACCTTAAGAGCTTTAGCCCTGTGCATGAACCAATTCTAGCTGAATGAAGGGGAGAAGAGAAGAAGCTAAAGAGCACGTGGCCTTAACCACATTAGAAAAACAATTTGTTCCATCACTGACCCAGTCTAACTACAAAGATGCTGTGCTATTCATTTTTTTGTGCTATTCTCTGTGGAGCTGGCCTCGTCCCTCACCAGAATATTGTATTCCTCTCTCTTTTTGGGGATATAAAAACTGCCTGACATGACTACTAGAATAAGCTGTTATTACCAAAGTACAAGGTTTGCAACATGTCTTAATGTTCCACCCTTTCTCTAGAGATGAATGTAGAATGGTAACACACATTTTGCACATGGCTTTGTGTTTTCAAACTACATTGTTAATTTAAACTTCTGAAATTCTCTTTGAGGAAAAAAGAAGCATTTTCTTACATACAAAAAGAAATGAGAATTTACTGCAGCAGTACCACAAAAACACGCTACTTAATAGGTTGTGGGTAAGGAGGCAGGATGCCCTGAAAGGGTTTGAGGAAAGTACCCAATTTCCCTGGCAGGCTGCATTACATTGGACAAGGTCCTGCCAGAAACCAATGTAAGGTCCCAGCCTGTCTGCCTTTCTCCACCTCTGTCAAAAACAGAGCCCTGTGAAACCTTTGAATTTCAGTAAATGTGTGTGTTTTCTACGTGAACCCTCCTCAAGAGCTTTTATTTTTGTTAAGGCTGTCACCCTTATCGAGAGAAAAGAACAGCCTTGCTTGTACTGCATCCTTCCTTACAGTATGGGCAATATCTCTTCTGAATTTCCTCTTTGGACCCAGGCAGCAGTAGAGTTTTAGGGTTTACTATTTAGAATATGCTGTTACAGGGCATTTCAAGTTCTTACTACATCTATGTCCAACTACATTAGCCACCATGCCTTTTGTCCAGAGGATACAATCTTCTCATTAACTTAATTTACATGTTCACACCCCTGTTTTGGGCAGTCAACGATCTATTCTATTTCCCTTCCAATTAAACAGTGCTGAAAGGGCTGTAACTTACACATCACGAGTCTGACTGTCCCTCAGAAAACTGCATTGCTACCCCAAAGCCTAACCTTTCAATCAGCAAGCCGCATGGCGTCTGATTTCTTCCTTCTGGTACAAAATGAAGTCCGCTAAAATAGTAGAAAGTGGCAACCACGTCCATAATAGTGGACAGATGCAAGACTTAGGGAAGTCCTAGTTTGAGAAATTTCGGGTTCCATTTCACTTGGACTTGAAGCAAATAAAGGAAATTTCCTGTGAAGCAGGAACCCATAGCTCAGGCAGCACTAACCTTCTGCCAGTGCAGAGCCTCTCTGATCCTTCCCCATCTCAATTATGCAAGCGCTCTGGCTGTTCCCCAGCCCATTACTTCACAAAGGCATTCGCGTTCGTCAGAATTAATCCATTATTTTTAAGACAACTCTGTGTTACGGAAGGGCATGAAATAAAAGAAATTAAATCTCACAGAACGGAAAGGGATTTGATGGTATTTTAGCTGCTGTTCAGAACAGCAAGATGTGGTTACTTGGTCTGTAAAGACAGGATCACTGCCCCAAAACTAATCTGCCACTCCAAGGGAAGAAAAGGGGCCTACAAACATAAAATTAAGAAATTTCTCTTGCCTAAAGTGTTAGGTGACTCTTCTCAAGCAGAATATCCCTGTTGTTTTTCCCAAAAGCCACTGTTCTCTCAAACTTAGATGCATTGCTTGTGCTAAAAAAAAAAAACGGAACTAGCAACATTATCTGTTTAAACTGAAGTTTGAGGTCAGTAGTTTACAGCACTTTTTGATTTGAAAACCTCAATACTTTTTTGCACGATGTACCAATTCCTGGCAGCAGGTTTGGCTTCTAACTTTTTACTTTGAGAGTAGCCTTAGAAGCAGTCCCCCGATGACAAATCAAAACCCACCCACCAGGGTTTACTTTGCTAAGCATGACAGGCATTGGTAAAGCAGGAGCTTCAACAACAGTTCCACCAAACGACTCGGAGAGGCAGTACTTTGGGCAGACAAGCAGTAACAAGCTGGTAGAGCTGGCACAATAGGTGTAACCGCTTCCTCCACCTGTTTGCACAATCCACAGCTGTCTATACCCTAACTGCAAAGAAAAATGCAGTTTTCATAACATTTCTGATTTACTGTTTGTGCTAATATGGAGCTCACAGAGACAGCAAGCAGACAGCAATGCAGATATGTTTTCATAACTAGTGATTATAAAATAAAATTACACAGATAACAGGCACTACTCCTCTCCAATTACCCAAGTGAATTTCAAGTTATTAAGTTAAAGGAACAATCTTCAAATTGCTGCTTCTATTTAAGGCTTAAAGAATAGCACGTCTTTTTTCCTTTCCTTTCCCTCAAAAAATATATGTGTTTGTCTGGTAAAAAAAATATGGTTCCCTGGTAACCTTGACTTGACCATGGTCTAATGATACTACAGCTCCAATGACTTAAAAGCAATGCAGTACGGCATAGCTCCTCAACCAAGGATACAATAAAAGCCAATCTGGTGACGTTTAAATCACAGAATCACAGAATTTCTAGGTTGGAAGAGACCTCAAGATCATCGAGTCCAACCTCTGACCTAACCCTAACAGTCCCCACTAAACCATATCCCTAAGCTCTACATCTAAACGTCTTTTAAAGACCTCCAGGGATGGTGACTCCACCACTTCCCTGGGCAGCCCGTTCCAATGTCTAACAACCCTTTCTGTAAAGAAGTTCTTCCTAAGATCCAACCTAAAACTCCCCTGGCGCAACTTAAGCCCATTCCCCCTCGTGCTGTCACCAGGCACGTGGGAGAACAGACCAATGTACAAGACAAAAGAGTTTCAGGTATGTAAAAACATGGGAACCTAGAAAGCAAAAGGTAGAATGAAAAGGGAAGTTGTCAATCTACTCCTCCAGCTCTCAGCCTGGAAGGAAGTTGGAAGGGGATCTAGATAAAACAGACCTATTTCCATCATATGTTATACATACATGCATAAATTGCAGTATGAATACCCTCATGCTATGCTTTTGAAGATAAGCAGTTGTTTTGAAAGGAGAGTTCTATGTCTTTTTCCCCAAAGGCCGGTGTGAAAACAGCTTAGGTTCTGAAATGCTGTTGCACTTACACCTGCCAGACATTCCCAGTTACGTATCTGCTGAACTGCAGAGCAGCCTTGTGAATGGAGCCTGTCTCTTGGAGCAATGAAAGAAATGCTCCTGCTATGGTTCTTTAGGGTTCAGTTCTCCTCCTACCTGCTTCTCAAGTCCCCATATTGATACCAGCCAATATGGAAGTGCAGACCAAGCCTCTGCATCACACTGCTCTGTGCCCACTTTGAGGATTCTGCTAAGTGGGACTCACAGTGTTCACACTGCAACTACTGCTGCAAACACACAAAGATTTTCCTTGGGGAAAGCCAACAACAAACACCACCACAAAGAAAAACCAAACACAGTAACAGCTTTGCGGTTATGCCTTTGTGAGGTCTGGAACCAAGACAACATGTTGCAAGTTGCCAAAGCAGCGAGCTGCAGGAATTACTTTTAAGTTTTGAACTGTCACTGACTTCAGTCAACAGATCCGCATTAGCCAGGTCAGTTCTGCTAACTCAGCATGGATCGGTTGATCTTAGTTTTGACCAAACACACACAATGGTTAACTGAGTTCTGTGCATGGCTAGGTTTCCCAGAACACTGCTATCTTTACTAAGAAACCAACTGGTTTGGGTCTCACATTCCTCTACACCCTCCCTACTATTTATTTTCCTTTCTAAATGTAAGTTACAGCTCTCAGCTTCCAAAGAGTTTGAGATTAGACCACATTCAGAAAGTATCTGAAATAAATGACAGTGTTGTCACTACACTCTGAAACACAAAAACCCAAAGCCAACCAACCAAAAAAAACCAGAACACCCACAAGCAGCAACAAGAAAAAACACATACAAAAAAATCTCAAACCAGTTATTTTAGGCAAACATCATTTATATGTCTTTGGTAACTTTTGCACAACTGATGCAAAACAAGAGTCCCTCTCAACTTTGAAGGCTCTGGAAATAAGTGTGCATATATATATACACACACATGAAAATCAAGCTTTATCTTGGTAAGTCAATGCTCAGAAGACTCCTTGGCAGCAGTAAAACAGTGCAGTACCTTTTCAAGATGGAAATTGAAAGTTTGTAAAGGTATTCTGTTGCTATACAACATAGTAGACTGAGACTGCCTTTTTTCTCAGCACAAGAACTCCAAACATCACACTAGCCCGCTGTCATGTGCTTTTACTACATAAGACTTGTTAAATGGGATACAGGGAAGGGAGCAGAAATGCCACACAGTACACTTACGGGACTTTGCCTAAGGACAGATGGGAAGACAGGAAATATCAGCTTCTTCCCAGGAGCCACCCAAGGCCACGAGAGGCCTTTCCATCAGTCCTTCACGGGAGTATAGGTTTGGGGCATTACCCCACACAGTTCAACACATTTTGAAACTGCTGAAATTCCATGTATGAACAAGCTGCCTAAAAAATAACAATTTAGGTAAACTAACATTACCAGTTACAGAGAATTTTTTTTTGTACCAATTCTAGTACCAGGGACTGATTGTCTGGGTGCCACTTTTACCAGCACATCTCTGGATTACACCTTTCGATTGCAGTTTTGAAATGACACCAGAAAATCTGCACCGAGACTGTGCGTATGTTGTGTAACTTAAATACAGAAAAATCACACTGCAAAGCCCCAGGAGACCCGGTTATTGCTGCTTTATCTCTGGCCACCTCCTGGGGACGATCTGCACCTGCTCCAACTGCCAGAGAACCCATTAGGAAATAAACAAACAGCCGGGGGGCTCTGTCCCAAGCCCGTCCCCACGTCCAGAAGCCCATCTGGGTCTCCCATGTTCCTGGGGGGTAAAAAAGGCAACTTAGCCGTCTCGTTCCCACAAGCTGCGCGAAATAAAGGAGCAAGACGCCCTTGGGAACAGGCGTAATGAAGGTGATTGAAAAAGAAAAAAAAAACACGCGAGAAACGGATTTCCTTCCCTCCTCCTTTCAGCTCCCTTGGAGGTTTGAGGCAAAAGGCGACCGAGCTGACAAAAAAAAAAATAAATAAGTGAATAAATAAATAAAACAACACCCGGAACTTCTTTCCCGAGCGAAACTGCTGCATCATTTACCACAAGGCAGGCGGGCGGCCACCCCCCGGGCAGGCAGGCAGGGCTGTGAGGACAGACGGACGGACACACGGACGGAGGGCACGGGGGGGGGGACGGAGGGAGGGAGCTACCTTGCGCCCAGCGGCAGAAGATGGTGTCGGCCAGCCCGCGGGGCCCGGCTTTCTTGCCCCACACCAGCTGAACAAGCTCCTGGGCCGCCTCGGACATGACGGGGACAGGGAAGGGGGAAGGGGGGAGGGAAAGGGGGCGACGGCGGCGGCCCCGGGTCCAGGCGGGCGAGGCGGCGGCTGCCGGCGGCGGCGGCGGCCCCTGCGCAGGGGAGGGGCCGGGGCCGAGCCGCGCCGGGAGGGCGGGGCGGGAGATGGGGGCCGCGCATGCGCCGCCGCTTCTTTTCCGCCTGCCCAGCAGCCCCTGCTGCTGGAAGGGGAGGGGTGGGGGGGCGCGGGGCTTTCTGGCGGCCGTTGGTGTGTGAGGGGCGGGGGCGGGGGCGGTCTTTTCATCGTAGAATCATTAGGGTTGGAAAGCGATCCATCATCGTCCTGTCTAACCATCCCCTACCACCAGTGACACCCACTAAACCGTGTCCCTTAAACGCCCCCAGGGACGGTGATGCCACCACCACCCTGGGCAACCCGTCCGAGTGCCTGTCTAAGGCTTTAAGGCTTAATATGAGAGAATCATAGAAACAAAGAAGGCGGCAGTCAGTGTGAAGAGTCCTAATCGTGCCTGTGGGCTGGGTGTGCCAAGGGAGCTGTGGAGTTCAGTCAGACCGCTAATGTACTCACAGAGCTTTCCTCATGCGTAAGTCCGGTGAAAGCACCAACCTGGCGCGTAGGCACAGTGTTGCGCTAGCACAAGTATCTTAAATAGTTGTACTGCTTAGAAACTGCTCTCTCATCTAGCAGTACCCAAATTCATAGAAACAACTGATGAGTGAAAAATAGCCATGTGATTTTCTTAAACCTGCTAAGAGCAGTGTCAAGTGTACATCCCATGAACTTCAGAGATTCAACTTTGGAAAACAAACAAACTCAAATTGGGTTTATCTAGTTTAGTAACAATTACTTTCCTGCTAGAGATTTTAGAAATCAAGAGTTGGTATGTTTATAAGGGATGACTGCCATTCTTTTTCTAAAAGGTAATTGTCATTTGAATGGGAATTCTTCATGGAAGGATTTGTGGTCAGTGTCATGCACAAGCTCAAGAGACTTTATTAAACAGAATTCCTCAGAAAGGCAGTAACCATTACCACCGTCAAAACTGGATTAAGGATGTTCTCTTAGGAAAAACAAAACAACAGCAACAACAACAACAACGAATTAAGCAGTTTTCTAGGTGAAAACATAATGCATGTGCCACTCAGAACTCTTCATCTGGAGATGAAATTGGGCTGGAATATTGTGCCCATCTATTTTATCTTTATCATACACTTACTATCTTTACAGAGACTGAGCATATATCAAGACTGTTACATGTGCAATCATACTGAATTAACCGTGAAAACAGGCAGTATCAGGGTGTTTGTAAACTTTCTCCTCTGTAATACCACAAATGGATCAGAAGATGGTGTGGTTGTACTTCTGATGCATAAGCATTTTCAAGTACTTGCACCATGAAGCATTTGCTGAGTTACTGACATTATTTTCCTTCAATATTGATGAACAGAATTGATTTTGGATTTCACATAAATAATGCTTACAATGTCCACATTTTGATTTTTAGCATGAAGAAAGAGTAACTCCAAACAAGTGAAAGAAATGAAATTGGAATTGAAAACATCATAATAAAATCTGATTTTGTATTCACAGAATTTCTAGGTTGGAAGAGACCTCAAGATCATCGAGTCCAACCTCTGACCTAACACTAACAGTCCCCACTAAACCATATCACTAAGCTCTACATCTAAACGTCTTTTAAAGACCTCCAGGGATGGTGACTCCACCACTTCCCTGGGCAGCCCGTTCCAATGTCTAACAACCCTTTTGGTAAAGAAGTTCTTCCTAAGATCCAACCTGAAACTCCCCTGGCGCAACTTAAGCCCATTCCCCCTCGTCCTGTCACCAGGCACGTGGGAGAACAGACCAACCCCCACCTCGCTACAGTCTCCTTTGAGGTACCTGTAGAGAGCGATAAGGTCGCCCCTGAGCCTCCTTTTCTCCAGGCTGAACAATCCCAGCTCCCTCAGCCGCTCCTCGTAGGACTTGTTCTCCAGTCTCCTCACCAGCTTCGTTGCCCTTCTCTGGACTCGCTCAAGCACCTCCATGTCCTTCTTGTAGCGAGGGGCCCAAAACTGAACACAGTACTCGAGGTGCGGCCTCACCAGAGCCGAGTACAGGGGGACGATCACTTCCCTAGCCCTGCTGGTCACACTGTTTCTGATACAAGCCAGGATGCCGTTGGCCTTCTTGGCCACCTGAGCACACTGCTGGCTCATATTCAGCCGACTGTCAGCCATCACTCCCAGGTCCTTCTCTGCCTGGCAGCTCTCCAACCACTCATCTCCCAGCCTGTAGCTCTGCTCGGGGTTATAGCGCCCAGGTGGAGGACCCGGCACTTGGCCTTGTTGAACTTCATGCAGTTAGTATGTATTATAATAAGGGTGTTCTTTAGATTTAAAACTTTTGAATCAATGATGTGCAATAAAATAGAAACTTTCTTGTAGATGTAATACTTTGAGCTTAATGCTAGGTATAACAGGCTTGATACTGTAAGCATCCCATGAGCAGGAGGTTAATAGAAACATTTCAAAATGGAGCAATGGTAGAAGCGTAAGTCCACTAACTCAACAAAGTTTAGGCTGTCCATTGATGGTCAGGCCTTAGGAGGAAGAAAGAACTGCAAGATTTGGTTTTCTCTTCACGTTGATGAGCTTATTCTGAGGAAGAAACTTCAGTTTGGCATGGATGCTGAGAGTAAAATCCAATAAACTGTTCAGTGAAGCCAGTGGAAAGAGTTGGGGTAACAGGGCACCTTAAAACAAGGATGCCAAGCCCTGCAACTGGACAATGGCCACCACCACTATGTGGAGTTCAGTGGCGCTACCCAGCAGCACCAAAAGGCCTGAAAATATCATCCTCCCCCACTTCCTTCTCTGGTGTGTTGGATAATCATTTGCATGTTACCAGAAGTGCCATTTGATTTCCTGGGTGCAAACAGGTATTCACACTGAAGCAAATGTAAGGAAGAGTTCAGTCACAGCTTTGCAAACTGTAAGCCAGAAGATATATTGTAGTTTAATGCACTCAGTGCAACAGGTTTACTTTCTCATCATAGAGTGGAAGACTGCCTACCAACTGTGTATCTGTGATTATAGACCCATCAGTGAGCTAGCAGCTAATACCCTGTAAAGTCACAATATCAAGCTAAATTGCACCACTATTTCTAACCTTTGAAAGCTAAAAGGAAGATACAACAGAGTTAGAATCACAAATTGTCACATTTTGGTGAAGTTTTATTGTGTAGCAGTAACAATGAGATTGCAGGCTAATCTGCTATGCTGAATGTTGTATAAAATGTCTCACCAGTTATTCACTCTTAAATACCTCTGACACTATTACTTTGCTGCTAAAAATGTGGTTCAAATGTGGGCAAGAGAAAACTTGTCTTCAGAGTTATTCACTATAATGATGAAAGCAAAGGCAGTAATGAGAAACAAGATATAAAGCAATTAAACATATTAATGAATCTTGGAACAAGGGAGCCGTTTTGGGCTTATGCACCAACTGGAACAATCTACCCCATGCTGGTTAGAAAAGCATTAGGAAATTATTTTGGAAATATCGCTGAAATTGTTAGCCTCAGTGATACAAATGGTAAAAGTCAAACCGTGCAGTCAGTTGTAGCAAACAACACTGGCTACAAACAAATGGGGCCATGGATGTCATCCATTATGACTTTTGATCTCTCACTAATCAACTTTAAAGTTCTGGGCATCCATATACCAGTGTTATATTGCATATATGTTATATATGCATATATTGCATATAGTAATGAATTGGACTGGCAGATATGTATGTGATTTTGTGTAGGTAGTTGGCTCGAAATCAGAGAGGAGGAAACAAAGGGGATTTGGAGAAAAGCATAGATCCAGAAATCTGATATTTTGGAATTAGAATGTACCAGGACTTCCTTTTTTTTTTTTTTTTTCCTGTTTGTTGAGGGGGAAACTAAGACTTCAGTCAGGTCTAACATCAGGTTGACCTATATTATATGAAGGCAAACTATTTACTGTATTACAGAAACAAAGTGTGCATGGATTTGGGGTCTGTGAATGAAGAGTGTGCAAATTAGCACACTAATACATGGAAATCATATTTTCTAAATTTCTGAAATAGTCATTTAAACCATGGTTCTGTATAGTCTGGGATGTATGAGCCCTACTATAAAGTTAGGAGTGTGTGGAAGATAACAGCAGACTCCTCTGCGTGTTACCTCCTTTTATTTGACTTCTGAATGGTTTCTGTTAAATACACAGAAGTGGGTGTTTTTAATTTGTTTTTTAAACGTTGGGCTGCCACCATGTGGTTGGTTTGGTGACTTAAAGTGCACCTTAAAGAAATCCGCAAGCTGTTTTTCCCTTTAAGTAATGAGCACTATACATTTATCTTTTCTTTGTCAAAAGCTGCCAGTTCCCTCCACAGGCTGTTTGTGTGTGTGTGGTGATGTTTTAGTTGTTGTTTTAGGAAAACAAAGCAACTACCAATTTTCCCCCTCTAACCTCTAATCTAAACTCATTTGGTTTAGCTTGGCTCTGTTAATTTCAGTATGTGACATCTTAAAACGGTTCTCCATGGAAGGAGGAGGTAAAGATCATAAGCATTCATCCTCCATGTGCACAGTCCCTTTTGGATTACTTCAGTGCATTTTTTAAGGATTAAGGCTATTGTCATGCTTTAACCCCGGCAGGCAGCTCAGCACTACACAGCCATTCTCTCACTCTCCTCCGGTGGGATGGGGGAGAGAGTGGGGAAGGTAAAAGTGTGAGAACTCACAGGCTGAGATACTGACAGTTTATGAGGTAAAGCAGAAGCCATGTGTACAGGCAGAGCAAAACAAGGAATTTGCTTTCTGCTTCCCAGTGGCAGGCAGGTGTCGGCCGCTCCCGGAAAAGCAGGGCCCGTCATGCACAGCGGTTCCTTGGGAAGACAAACACCATCACTCCGAACGTCCCCCCCTTCCTCCTCTCCCCAGCTGTTACTGCTGAACCTGACACCCCGTGGGGTGGGTGGGACACCCCTTGGGGCAGCCTGGGCCAGCTGTCCTGGCTGTGTCCCCTCCCGGCACCCAGTGCACCCCCAGCCCCTCGCTGGCCAGGCAGCACCATGGAGTAGGAGAGGCCTTGGCTCTGGGTGAGCACTGCCAACAACTGCACATCCGTGTGTCACCAGCATCGTTCTCATCCTACATCCAAAACAGCACCATACAAGCTTCTACAAAGAAAATGAACTCTATCCCAGCCAAAACCATGACACCTGTCCATGAAGGTTCTTGAATTAATTAAGGATTTATGGGTTTACCACTAGGAACTGTTGACAGACTGCTGTAAGACCTACTATTTTACTTATTGTATGTTTTTGCCAGGAAAATCTCATGGAAGGTCATCTGCACTGAGGTAATTTTTTTTTTTTTTTGTCTTGACTTCAAAAAACATGGTTTGGCATGGGTGATAGGCAAAATAAGTATATTAATAACAAAGTAAATGCCAAGCTACTTGGTGCATTCAGCTCCAAAGGGAATCACACTGGTATTGTATGACTAACGTGTTTTGACATCAGCGAGGAGCTATAACTGAGTATTACAGTGAAAGTTTCTGCAGGTTCCTTTTTTGATTGCTCTCCTTAATTTTAATTGCCTATAAATTGTCTTCCCCCCCCCCCGAAAAGAATATAAAACAAAACAAAACAAAAACACCCACATATGATCAGGTCTGTATAGAAAAATAAATGTTCTTAGGAAGTTGAAGCATTGCAGTAGGTTAGAAAAGGCCCCTGAACTAAAACACTGAATTATTTGGTTGTTTATCTGTTGCCTGGATACCTGACTTCCGACTGGTGCACGTTAGCTAAAAAAATTGTGGATTTGGACTTAGTCCACAGCACAACATGAAGTGTTATTTAGCTTTGTGTTCTGGGGATTATTTCTGAGAAGGAATTATGTATGATAATCATAGAGTCATATAATAGTTTAGGTTGGACAAGACCCCCAAGATCATCAGGTCCAACCATCACATAATGCTACCAAGTCCACCACTGAACCACGTCCTTATGCCACAGCCACATGACTCTTAAATACCTCCAGGAATGGTGACTCCACCACTTCCCTGGGGAAGCCTGCTCCAATCACAGAATCATAGAATCATTAAGGTTGGAAAAGACCTTCGAGATCATCTGGTCCAACCATCCCCTACCACCAATGTCACCCACTAAACCATGTCCCTAAGCACCAGGTACAACCTTTCCTTAAACACCCCCAGGAAGGTAATGCCACCACCCATCCCAATGCCTGACTGCTCTTTCTGAGAAGAAATTTCGCCTAATTTCCGACCTGAACCTGCCCTGGCACAACTTGAAGCCATTTCTGCTAGTCCTAAAATGCCTAACTGCACTTTCTGTGAAGAAATTCTTCCTGATATCTAATCTAAACTTCCCCTGACTCAAAATTCTGTTTGTGTGCACATTTTTGTCTGGGAAATAATTAATGTTTCCAGTTTACAAAATGAAGATTATTCAATCCATTGCATCAGAGATCAGTTCTGGACTGTGGGTAAGCAGCAAGAATGGGTGACCTCGATTCTTCCAACTTTTTCTCAGTTGAGAGGCACAAATAACTTCAGCAAATGCAATGACAAAGTGGCGTAGGGAGAGGGACACATCCTGAGCCAGGCAGTGAGACACTAAATGGACAGAACAGTCATGTTCTTCTGCTTTATGTCTGCATCTTGAACTGGGGCAGTCCTGCAGAGTTTATTGCTTGACCAAGCAAAAGGCCCCACAGTCTGGGGAATGGGCAGAGTAAGTTGCTTTCAGCCAGCAAGAAGATGGGGTGGGAAATTGAGGGGGGACTGAAATGAAATTCTTCAGGTGCCAAGGGGCATATGGTCACCCTGAGTCTCTTGCATGGCTCATTTTCCCCCTCTTTAGGCCTCCTTGTTTTGAGAAGAGGTTAAAACTTCTTACCTGTACCTCAGCACCACATCCTCTGAGAAGGTGGACTCCAAGGCTAAGAAGCAGAAAGCTCTGATGTCTCCTGTTTTCTCTTTTCAAATGATAAATTAGTGCTAGATGTGGAAAAAGTTTTAGAGGACGTACTCCTACTGAAATCATAGAATAGAGACAATGGGCAAATTCTCCATAGATATTTACCCTCAGCTTCTGTAAGTGAGACAAAACAAGCTGCTTCTTGTCCTGGATGTTTGTGATTGGCATCCTTTTGGGAAGGGAAGAAATTCCTGGAGAATCACAACTTTCAGTGATAGCCCATAGAGCAAATGAGAAAAGCTTTTTTCTTGTATATATACCATATATATGGTATTTTATGGTATGGACAATGGTTTAGTTCTAGGAAAGCAGTTTAAGGCCGGTGGAACTATATAGTATCATCTGCAGAAATACTGCAAGAGTAAGTGTCCCTATCCCTTTCACAGGACAAGCTACATCCGAACACAATTATTCTATTCATAATTACAATTCCATTTCATTCAAGGTTTGTAAGTGTTAGCACAAAAAAAAAAAAAAAGTATGATAGAAGGTAAACTACTTTAGAAATTGTCATTTATTCATGTTTTGTGAGTTACCATGGCATTTTCATGTTTAAAGAGAAGAGTCTTTCTTTCCTCGCAAAGCATCTAACATTCTCTGTGCCTTTCAGATAGTTATCTTACAGAGACAGGTTAAGATCTAAACTTCCATTATGCTTATATGGTCACTCATTATGGCTTACAGCAAATTGTTTTGGATTATGGACTGCAGTTTTTGAGGGAAAATGGCATTGTAATTAGCAAGAAAAAGTTGGTTATCATCAAAACTATTAGAGATATAATTAAATTAGGAATGTCAAATGCCAACACAGTGATGCTAATACCATATGTCTGGCTTTATTAGTTACAAATGGCTCAGACAGGCTTGGTGTGACATGAATAGGCTTAAAAACTTGCTGTGCAGTCAGTACTCTGGTTAATTGTGGAGATTACCTAGCAGAGACAAAGCTCAGAAGAAAAGATAGTAAGATCTAGTAATGCGGTTACATTTTTAAAAGTCATGTGAACTGTATTTCAAAATGAAAAGTTACTTTGAGATGAAAGACTGAGTTGTTTAGTTTAAAAAATGAAAGGTATTGAAATGTTAAAGTAATTAAATACACGTGATCTGGACAAAAGGGCTGGTTTCCCACAGAAAATTCCATTGAAGCGTTTAGCCCAGATTTTCTTTCTAGGTTGGAGAGGCTGGGGAAAAATAGTTTTAATGGGGAAGTTTAGTTTTCAAGCTGGTGATAGGCTGTGTGTGGGAAGAATGCACAGTGAAGATGGTTGGTCAGGTGGCTGGTAAGTGGAAAAAACATCACAGAATGGTCTGTATTAATAGATAACAACCATTTTCTTTAAATGTGGTGATCAAAACATTTACCAACTAACAGTCTTGCCCTCTAAATTATTTTTCTTAATTTCTCAGCTTTTCTGTTTCAAATTCCTCTTTTCTTAAAGCCTCTCTCTATGTTCTCATCTCATTTTTACCTACATTACTTGTTTTTAATGATCCTTGTCTTTTAATTTTCCATCTTGCCATTGTTTTGTCTCCTCAAGTACTACTATAAATGCTATTGCTTTTTATTATTGGAATGAGCTCTTTCTTTCTACATGGAATTTTGTCCTTCAGGTCTCTTATGAAAATTCATAATTTCATCTTTTTTATTTTACAGAGATAACTGAAAAGCTTTTCATATTGATACACAACTGTCTGTGACTGCCTTGGGTATGTGCTGGATTTGTTTCTGCTATGCATGCTCCAAAAGTATCACATACCTCATTTTAAGGATATGTAAAGAAGAATGCAAAGACAAGAGGTTCACAGGGAGCAAATATATTGGGAACATTGAGTTGTGAACAATCAGAACTCAGTGGAGACATTGGCCAGTACTGAGAAAAGCAACAATCAGATGTGGAACAGTAGGGAAATGGAGCTCATAAGTAAGTTACTCTAACTTAAAAGTTGATTTAAGATGGGTCTTTCATCAGAAGAGGTGATGCTTCCTTATTTGTTGAGATGAAATCCTACTTCCTCTTTACAGAATGTTATCACACCAGAATAAATCATAGGATTGTATTAGTCATTATATCTTACGTATAGCTCATTATATAGACTGTAATGTGTGAGTCACGCGCTCAAACTCGACATTTTAAAGAAGGCAACCAGTGAGTGGTTGCTTCAGGTCATTCAAATTAAGTATACTTCATTATCTCTGAATCAAGAATCTTTGCCCACTAGGGGGTGTTGTAGTTCTTAGAATAGCAAGGATAATTACACTTCAAATAAATTCAGCATGAAAAACCCCGGCACAATCCTGTGGTTAGGAAGTTAGGGGTCAGGGAGCTATGCTGATTTATAGCAACTGAACATCTGCTTTGGAACACACAAAGTGAAGGATTTCAAATTTATGGTTTCCCACAACAACCATGACTTCTCCCTGTTTTACATACTGTTGGCATTTTTACAGACAACTTTTATTCCTGAACATATAAAACACTGTTGGTTTTTTGTTGCTGTTGTTATTTTATTTTGATCTCACACTTCTCCCTATGCAAAATTATTTTGACACTTTTTTTTGCTTCCCATTTTCTTACTTACTTCATAACAAAAGAATTTAAACTGGTAAAATCTAACACTTTCTTTTGTCATTCTAAGTAACAATTGATAGGCATCAAAGCTTCAAAAGATGATTACAGTCTGGAACTGTCTACTTGAATCAGGAACAAAGGCCACATTCTCTGTTAGTTATGAACTGAACAGTGAACAGGAGCAGATCCTCAATATTACATTCCGCTGTTAGTTACACAATCTACTCCTGAGATAAAATACTTTGAATGTTTCACGGTCCTTATATCAGGGACCATAACTGCTAGTACTAGAAAGGGGTTTCTTTGAAATTTTGCCATTAGATGGAAATAAGTAAGTTTCCATGTTTTATAGGAAATCAGTTTTCTTTATCTCTCTCTCTCTCTTTTTTTTTTTTTTAATATATATATCTTTTCCTTTTTACTTCCCTTCTTCCTCCTTTAAAATACATTTAAGAATCGCATGCTCTTAGAAAAAGTTCTTTGTGAGGTCTTTTCTTTGATTTGCTATGGAACCTGTCAACGTTTTGTTGTCTACCTATCCATCAGGTGTTAATGACCTGTTCAGTTTTCTCATTTGATTGTCTCTTACGCCATTCTTCCTGCCTCTTGTGCAGTTCCCCTGAAAATCATATGTGCTTACTCTCCTGCTAATCTTATGCTTTCATCCAGCACTCCTTGTTTCTTGACAATAATTATCCGCCACCACTCCAGAGCGTGTCTGCACTGTAATCCTCCCATCATACGTTAGCTATTACAGCTTAGTACGGCTATTATGCGGTCCTCCACTCTTGTGTTTGCATCTGTTGTCCATCTTTAGTGTCCATCTTTTATGTCCATAGCACGCCTTGTTTTTAACACAGTGCAATATTGTCTAATACTAAGGAGATTTAGATCCCTGTAGCCACATTCCTTCATTTGTATCCAATATATTTCTATTGCTAAATCCATCTTTCAGATGAGAAGAAACTAATGAATTGCAGTCATTGAGGCAGAAACCATGCTCACATTTTTTTCTCCAATTTGGACATGTAGTCAGAGCAATCACAATTAGAGTGACGGTGTGGAGGGACAGTAATTGCCTATGCAAATTAGGTGCACAATTGCAAGTATTTTTGTGTGCTGGTTAAGATTTATGCTTAAAATTATATAGTCCTTTTTATACCATTAGACATGATGACAGTCTTCCAGCAAAATTCAGAAGTATTAAATGATTAGCCACTTGCTTCTCAATTGCAGATTCAACTGACTATATTTTGTGTTCTTTATCTTCTGCTCCAAACTGCTGCTTGCTTGTTACCTTGTAGTGATGATTTTATTTGTGTATACTATAACACATTTGTCATAGTCTGTGTATTATATACACATATCTCTGTTTGAATGATGTTTTGTGAAGTTAAAATTGCATGTATGAAGTGGAATAACATTCTTACACAAAGAATATTAAATAAAGCACTTTCAAGAATATATTTAATCACATTAAAAATATATCCTTCCAGTGAAATGTTTTATGTTATTTGATTCTTAATTATTATTGGTCCAGAACATTTGGGAGGACCAAAACTATCTTAAACTGTAAAATATTCTGCTTATTCTATTTTACAGCAAAGCAAAAAATTGTTGTACATTTTAAATGTCATTACTGCAAAGCTGTCCAAAAGTATGGAAAACTTGCTCATTTGGCACGATAGTAGGACTGCTGCTAACACCACTGTTCAGAAATAATCAGCAGGTAAATCTAGAGTATCGTGGCAACTCTTCTGCTAAGATGGCTGTCTGTGAAGAGCGGAGGAGAGAATCTGATGTTCAAACATCTTGTTGAGTCACTAGACATGGCTGAATTGCTTGTTATTAATTTGTATGAAGCCGGTAATGTCAGAGCTTGTTCTGTAATTTGACGTATGGTACATCCTTGAGCAGTGTTCTACAGAACTTAGCATTATGTGAAGAGTGTATGTATGAGTTTTGAAATCCATTAGTCTACTCCCACCTCAAAAATACTTTTGTTGTAAAAATCATCACCAGCGGTTAGCATGCATATACTTCCAGTGGCATCACCTGTGTGCAGAGAAATCCTAGGGCAGCTTTCCTCTACTCTGCCCTTGAAAGCTTCGTTCTGGAGCAGTGCAACCAAAGGCAAAACCCGCAAGCTTGTCAGGAGGGGCGAAAGCAACTTAGTGTTACAAAGAATCACGTGAGGAAAGAGGCACATTTTTATCTCAGCACCTTTTTCACAACATTTAAAAGAAAAAAAAAAAAAAAGATGTGCAGCTTAATGTGGCAAAAAGTGTCAAGCTTTTTATATTTCAGTGAAGAAATCCATTCCAAGCAATTAGTGATGAGAATGCATACCCTAAATCTTGTACCTCTGAGCTTCCAGCATTACCTTGTTTGCATTAGAAGCTGCTACATTGACAGAGCAAATTAAATCGCTGGCTGCTTTTTATTTATTTATTTTGAATTTCAGAGGGCATCGTGTCTGTAATGAGCAGAGTCTCTGGGGACAGAGAAGTTTCCTCACAAAACTCCAGAATGAAACGTGAGGCCAGCAGGGAAGTGGTTATGGCTTCCCAGATTTCTGGATTTTATTTTATTCTATTTTATTCTGATTTGCAATGGCTGGAAACAGTTGCCAAGCAACTGGTTTCTGTGTACTGTGGCCACCCCTCATCCGTGGTACGCTTCCTAAGGCTACCCACAGATCCTCCGTGCGACACGGCCTGCAGAGGGACTGCTGCCCGCCTCCCGTGGTGAGGTGACCTGCTGAGTGGATGCCTTGAATTTAGCAAGGCCTCTGACAGTCTACCTAGTGTTCTTGCAGCCAAACTGCTGAGCGATGGGTGGAATAGACAGACTGTAAGGTGGGAGGGAAATCAGCTCAACCGCTGAGCTCTGAGGGTGGGGATCACTGGTACAAAGCTCACCTGGCAGCTGGTTCTGAGCACCACAACTCAGGGACTGATGGTGATGTTAACCATGTTTGTCTTCAGCAACAGCTTGGATGACAGCATCCTTAGCAAGTTTGGAAATAATATGAATTTGAGGCTGGTTAGTATATCAGAGAGCAGGGCTGCTCTTTGGGGACTTTGTCAGGCTCCAGAAATGGGTTGTCAGGAACCTCATGAAAATCACAAGGCTTCAGTGTGCCCTTATGGAAAAGGTCAGCTGCATCTTGGGCTGCATTAGGAGGAGGACAGCCAGCACATGGATGGAGCAATGGGTCCATCTCTGGCGCTTACGGAGACCACCACTGGAGTTTTGGGCTCCCCAGAACAGGAGAGACATTGACAAAGTGGAGCGAGTCCAGTGGAGGAGCACTGAGATGGTTAGGAGGCTGGAACACACGATGTACAAGGAGAGGCTGGGAGATGTGTTTGTTTCATCCTAAGAAGAAAAGGTGAACGTGATGGGGGCAAAACTTATTGCTGCCTATGACTATCTGATGGGAAGATGTAGAGGAGTCAGAGCCAAACTCTTCTTGGAGGAATACAGTGTAAGAACAAGAGGCTGTGACCAGAAGCTGGAACATGGAAACTCCATCCCAGTAGTGGGAAAATACTTTTATTATTTATTTATTTATTTATTTATTCCCAAGAGAGTGGGGAAATGATGGAACTGGTTACCCAGGTAGGCTGTGGTATCTGCATCCCTGCAGATACTCAAAGCTCAAGTGGCCACAGCTGTCAGCAGCCTGATCTAATTGGACCTACACTGAGTAGGTGTTGGAGTAAATAATCTGCAATTGCTCCTTCCAACCTACATGATTCTGTATAAGAGATCCACTACATGGTAGTTACCAAATGTGTATGAGCTAGCACAGTAAGAGAGATCTATCTGCTCTTCTCTTTATTCATATTTTTAAAGTATCAGGTACACATCAATTGAGTTTGGTTTTACAGCTGAGAATATGAAGATGAAACACTTGAAGTGAAAAGAGAAATGAGTTATGAGTTTTCATTTGTAGAGTATGCTACTAGCCTTAGATGTGTATGAACAGTATATTTATTTCAACTTCTCTATGTCTTCTTGATATTTCATTTGATCTTTTCTCTCATAAAAACTTTCTAGGAATTGCATCCGCTTTCTTGTTCCAGATAATCACATCGTGAATTTTTTTGCACACATTGGTGATGATCCATATGAAACCTAGACTTTTTGTTCCTCTCAGTCTAACTGGGCAGCTTCTATGTAAATTCATTATTATTATCATGGCTTTGTGAATTCTTACTGCTGAAAGAAGTTTATTAGTGTTTTTTGAAGGCTCACCCTCAATGGAGAGTGGAGTTATTTTACTGAAACTAATCTGTCTTGAGTCAACACGACTATGCAAAGAGATGGTCTAAGCTATATATCAAGTGCATTCATTAACAGCTTAGCAGCTGCCTACTTACTTTGAAGTCTCTTGGTGCCTTCCCACCCCATTACTAGCTAGAAAATTAGGAGGCTTCAAGATTTCCCCCTCCAACAGTCCACTGTTTGAAAACTTAAAAAAAGAAAGGTTTGTATGCAGGTAGGAACCACTTAGGGAATCATCTTTGTTCCCCAGAGCTACTGGTCCAGTAGCAAGAGTAGCAGAAGCACCGAGACAAAACCAGTCTGCAATGTATGCTCAAGTCTAAAGCCTGATTTCAGATAGGTTGACTGTTGCATACTGATAATCAATCCGTTTCTAGTCTTTCTTGGTTTTCTTTCTTCTTCTTTTTTTTTTTTTTGTTTTTCTTTCCCCATAGTTATATATTTCTTTTATCAAGTAATTTTATTCAGAATAAATGCTAGTTATAGAGACATTATAGCCTCACTATGGGATTAAATACACAGACAGTTCTGGGTGAAGAAGTATAAATCATAACAATGTACTCCATCAACTTCCATTTTTATGCCCATAAGATCAGGCATTAAGTACAGTTTTTACCTTGTAAAATGAAGAAAGAGAAACAATAAGAATTTATGGTGCCCAATAAACAAAACAAAAGAAAGGGAATAGAATTTAAGAAATAATGTGCTAACTCAAAACAATCAAGGACGAATATTAAATCTATATGCTATATATCTAAAGTCCTTCAGTGTAATAAATAACATTGAAAAAAACATTGTAAATCATAGGACCTGCCTTAGTTTCCATGTATTATTGTTTTATGTGAGATCAACCAAGCCTTTTAGGAAAATGTGAAGCCTTTTTTTTTTTTTTTTTTTTAACAATGCACTTCTTCGAACTAGTTTTGTGGAGGTAGAGACCAAGAAGCAATAAAGTGTTGAATTTTACCTTTCTGTTTGTCTATAGATCTTGCTATAGCTGGATCTTTTGCTCTCTTTGAGCTTCTTAATAGGCATGGTTTGCAATATTTGATCTCCTTCATCAACTCTAAGTTTTGATATGTCAAAAATAATATTTTAGGTTGCCAAACAGAATTTGGATTCAGTGCAAAATTTTTATTGTCTCGTTGAAAATTGAGTCAGATCTGAAAGATTAATGTCCTGCAGTTTGTCTTTGGAATAATTTTTGAGGAAAAATGTTGAGACTTTTAAAGTACTTTAAATAAACACCTTCCTAGCTCTTTTGCCAGTAATGTTTTCATAAGCATGAAAATTTATTCTCCTCTTATATGCAACAGTGCATGGACAAGAAAGAAAGTAGTCCCAATTTATGTAATCAGAATCTTAAGCCCAATAAGACCCAAAGACTGATGGATTTTCAACTGATGGTTTGAAGAGCTGGAATTTTTCTGGACTTACCTACGACTCAACAACAAAACTTTGTGTTATAGAACGTTTTTCAAGAACCAAAGTGAAACAGCTTTCACAGGGGGAAGTTTTTTAATTAGGCACATGGGTGCTGAATATTCACTTTTTGTAACAGTCAGCCAAATACCAGCAGTATTTCCCTGAAAGGAAGGGGGACTTTTTTACTGTTTCAGAATAGTTGTTATAGAAAGCTTGGGTAGAATGGTGCTGGAGATGTTTTGATGTTGGATGCGAAGTACATAATAAAAGTCTTTGGTGCCTGCCCAAATTTATGTTAGTATGAAACTTGGCATGAACACCAGTGCCAGACCTTCAAACCTTTGTAAGCTCAAGGAACTAACTGCAGATTTGGCAGAGGTTTGCCAGATATTCTTCTGTCAGCTCACCTGTAACCCTGAAGGCAGTAGAAATGCTACTTGTTCTTTTGAAATATAAATCCCAGTTCAGTATCTCAGTACTGATTCCCAATATTAAATGCTGTCTCCATCTGTGGGGGCTTTGGATACAGAAACAACCACGGTCAAACAATGGGACAGGGATTTGTTCTATTTAGCATCTAAAGCTACCTGAGAAGCTTTATCAAAAAAAAAAAAAAAAAAAAAAAAGAAACGTACAAAATCTGAAAACATGATTAAGATCTTGTTAGGAGAAAAATAGGTTAATTGTGTAAAGGTAGCGATTTCTGGGGTAGGCAAAGTAGTAATAGTTATGTAAGCAAAGTAGTAATAGTTATGTCTATGTACTCTGTACTCTGAAAATGTTTTTAACTGTATTATCTCTTCTGGAGGTGATGACTGAATGCTTTTTTTTTTTTTTAATTTTATTTTATTTGCATTTTCTCTCAGCCTGCTTAAGTGGGATATAAGGTTAACAAAGCATGCCTCACCCAAGCATGCAAAGGATCAATGAACCAGTGTCATCTGACATCTTAACAAGTGCCCTAGATGCCCAACACATCCCCCACAGTATATACACTTGCAGATTTGTTCCGTGTTGAATTGCAGTAAACAGGCAGAATGCTAGCAGCACAGATGTTGGGGGAAGCAGAAGCCATCTCCAGTGACTGTTGGTGACAATGAGGGGCCTCTAGCATGTGCTAAGATTCTGTTGTGCACAGCTGAAAGATAAAGATCAAAGGTGTCTTTTTTATCCCATTTGTTTAGCTTGAATTCCTAAGGAAATAATGCATAAGCAATTATTCTTTTGGTCTGTCTGTACATCTTTCAGCCATCCCTGAATCCTAGAATTACTTTCAATGTGGGCACGGTGGGTTGGAGATCTTAAAGACGATGATTTTTGAGAAGTTTTGTGAAAATATGCGTTTGGTTACCGAAGATTTCCTTCATTTATGAAAAGGCAAAGAGAACTTATAAATATGCGTAAATATACACGGAATACAACCTATGCTGAAGCAGAAACTGGCTGGTCCGCCCCCATATTTATGCTACCAGCCAGCCCTTGCACCTTTTCTCCAGACAAAAAGCAGGAACTGTGGCAGGCTCTTTGAGGGATGAAATATGAAAGCTTCTAGGATAAAAGGACTCCCAAATTCTGTTATTCATGAAAAAATTGTTTGTATTGTATAATTCTTGTTGTATCTTGGTGTAAAATATCTAAGATCACAGTTGGAAATGTTGATAGAAACAGACTTATTTTGTGGTTAAGTTCAACTACAGTTTTGTAGTGATACAGGTATTTTTGTTTTAAATAACTTTTTAAAAATATGCTGTTCACACGAGGGTTCTGGCCAAGTCAACCAAGCACTTTTAATAAAATAGAAAGATGAAAGATATTCTTGTTGTTCACAAGTCACTTGAGATCTTCCCTAAGACAGTCATATGTTTTTTGAAAAGTGCATTTTTGTTCTGGAAAATATTGATATTTTTTTTCTGATCACTTTGAACAATGAAACTTATTTCAAACATGACTACAATTCTCTCTATATTTGATATACAGATCATTTGAACACAAACTTCTTAAGTCAGGATACATGGATTACTCTGGTCACTTGTAGTACTGCAAACTATGTTTTTTGTTATGTTCTAGAACTTCAGTAGATGCACGATGCAGATTTTAGGGTCAGGTTGCATAAGGCGTTCATACAGAATGAAGTTAAACTATGGAAAAAATAGTACTATCTCCTTGTAATTTTTCTTATAATTAAAGAAAAAAAAAAAAAAAGGAAGAAGAAGAACAAATCCAAGATGTTCCATTGTTGCTATTAAAGTGATTAAGTAATTTACAGTGCAGAGATCCATTTCCAGACTTCAGCCCCCAAACAAAACCATTGTTTTTCCACACTGGGAGAGTACGTACGGCTCCTGGCTTCATTCCATTTTGATGAAATGTGTCATTGATAAAAGAGAGTTCAACCTTCCCTAAACCAATTAAAATGTTTTTGCCTCAGGTGGTAAATAAAAGCACATGATAGAACTAAAGCAGACTGGGAGAGTAGTAATCAGTACAGTAGTTCAGTATTGAACAATATTGAACACTGTAACAATAACACATAATAAATCATTTTGAAAGGTACATTGGCTATATTTTTTCAAGGACAAATAAAGTATACTCACAAGGATCAAAAGGAGACCTTAGTTATTTTTATGCTCTATTTTAGAAATTACTGACAGTTCCTTTTTAGAGTAACTTCAGCTTGCTTTACTGTGAAATATTTATGACTATAGTTTTGAGTGTGGATCAGATTAAGTATGTTTTATTGAAAACTTTTTTTTTTCTTGGAAACATTATGCAACTTTAATGTTTCATTTATTTAAGACAATCATCTTCATTTTTATATATCAAATAATTTGATGTTATAAATGTGAGATGTAGTCAACTCATTAATGCTTTTACCGTACAAGTCAATGATAAAATTTGGTTTGTGTTGCTGTATCTTGTCTTCTTTTATACAACTAATGCATTAAAAGAAAAATCAAATGTTTTAGGAGAAAATTTTACTTTGTGACAATATTCTAGCATACTCAGTTATTTCACCTAGAAGAATCACAAGGAATGGGCTATAACCCCAAAAGACTGTTCTTTCACTTTTTTTTTTTTCTTTTCAGTAGGATCCTGTGTGAAGGATCAGTTCAACACAGTTCATCCACCCAAATCCATGAAAGATAATGGATTTCCTTGAAAGATAACAGAATTTCCTTGAATTGTCGGTTTTCTTATTTGAATGCAAGCGTGCTGAAAAACTCAATGACCATGAGCAAAAGTCTTTATAAATCCCAGCTTTAGATCAGTCTCTGCAGTGGGACGGAGGTCTGCTGGTTTAGACTAACAAATCTTTTATTTGTTTCATTTGTTTCTGTAATGACTAAAACCATGGTTTGCTTTCCTATAACCATTCCTGGAAGTTCTGTTCTTGTGCCAATTCTGAGCAAACTGTGGTTTTTAGGATAATAGATTTTTACTATGATAAACTAAAACTGACATTTTCCTCTAGATGTTGTGTGTCAGTAAATCATTTTTAGAACTACAATATTCTAAAATGTGGAGGAAACATTATAAGTATCTTCCTGTAAAACTGCAGCTTTCTGGGCATATATGAATTAATAAATGACTGAAATATTGTTTGATTCAGCTTCCAGCTTTTTACTACCCACTATTTTTCCCCTTTGCAAAAGAAATTTGTGAGCTGAGTTACAGGTGCCAAAGAGCAAATCAATGTCCCTGTGATCGAAAGTGAGAAAGAGGCAAAGTTCTTGTTACCATATTTTTACAAAATGACTATTACCCATTCAATGCCAACATCTAGCTATGTAGCAACATTATGCTTAATAAAAAGGTTCATGCTCTCTGCACCCTCTGAACATAAGAGGAACAACAACAACAACAACAACAAAGTTAAGTTTTAGGATGAAGGATAGCAATGATTAATCTTTCCAATTTCTTGAAATTTAAGGAAACTACAGTGGTTAAAAAATTATACTGCGTAAGTATCAACTTCTGTTTACTAGTCTCTGCCTCCAGAAGGATTTTTCTACTTTAGTGCCCTTTCAAGTCTTTAATTCCAGCAGACAGCATAAAGATGTATTTAAAATAGTATCATTTATTTGAAAGCAGTTGATTTGAAAAAAAAAAAAATGATGCTACATTACAGTCAATTCAGGGTCCTTTTGTCACAGCAATGTGTATTGTGACCCAACAGGACAATCACTGGAAGCATTAGCTAGTGGCAACAGCTTAGACCAGTTGCAGTGGATGTAAAGATATGAATATAACAAAGTAAAGGGTGAAGTTAAAATCACTGTTCTGGATAGAGCAAGGAGAGGTCTGAGCTGCAATTGGAAGCTATTTCTCTATCCCATTACCATCCCCATGTAAATCTATGAGCAATAAGCATCCTGAAAATTGTCTTTGTGGATTGTTTTGTAGTGGAGTTTGTATTCTTGGCCAGTCTCAAATAATTCATTTCTCGTATACTGAAGCAGCCAACAGATTAGAAAGTCCTGGTATTTGTGAAAAGGTACATTACATAGGTCATTACATCATCAGAATTCAGTGTTTCATCCTGAGAGACTGCATATATATGAGTAAGTAATATAATGTTATCTTGAATTATACCAAAATACTTTATTACCCTCTTGTATTAAGAGAGAAAACATTCCCTGCAAACTGACCACTGATAGCTTGAGTAGACTGTCTCACTTAACATTAGAGCTGTAATCAGATGAAATTTTGAGTTTTATCTCTGAGGTTTTGACCACTGCAGTATTACAATTTTATTTATTTATTTTTCTTTCCCTGAAACCTATAGTGGTTGACTTTGACATAGACTATTAGAGTCCTATTGCTTTGCAAGAGAGAACAAAATAGTATCATGCCTAAAATTGTTTGTTAGACCTTAATAAGAATTCCTGAATTGTGTGATGTTATTGTATCAACTGGACTTAATATGAAAAATTTAAGCTAATCTATTTTACTTTAGTTTATTCGTACTACTTTTAATTTATTCTTTTGCTGAGTTACCAGAACATAGGCTTTTGAAAAAATGTGATCTGGATATTTCTTCTCCAGACTTATAATTCTGTTAGAACATATTTATTTATTTATTTATTTATTTTTGTGATGATGGTCTTTTTATTCTCTTCCCTAGACAATAAAAAGTGGAAAAGAATTGAAAAGTTCACCTGAAGTATTTTTTATTGACAGAATTTAGTAGCACTGGTCATTAGTGACTGCCTACCAGGTAGAAAACAAGCTTTGCCTCATCACAAGTACCATTAGTCGCTCCTTAAAATACTCTTTTGTGACATCTCAGAATATCCTCCAGAGCTCTCCGAAACTGTGTTTCAAAGTAAATATTGTCCATGTGTGTCCATCCGTAAGTATGTCACAGTCAAGCTATAAACAATGTTAAACAGTGCTTCTATTTGAGGAGAAGCTAGAATAGGGTAAAACAAAACAAAACAAAGCAACAAAGCAACAACAACAACAACAACAACAACAAAACTTTTTCTTGTTGGAAAAATTCTGCTTAGGCCAAATTAATTTACTATTCCATAAATTCCTTTAGTGTCAAAAATTTCTTTACTCTCCAAAATTTATCATAAAGTATAAGGCTCTCCAGGATGAAATCTGACTGGGAACCTGAAGGTAAATTCTGAAGGACCACAGATTGGCTAAAAATTAGATAACATGGAGTTACTGTGTCAGCGGTACCCAGAGATCCAGTGGGAAATCTAGATTTGGGTTAAGCTCTCAATGGGCAGCAGTTTTCATCAGAAAGCAACACGGATGTTACAGAAGGGAATGAAAGTAGGTTTGATTAGCTTTTGCTGCTGCTTAGGAAAGCTAAATAGAACTTTCTGTCCTTTCCAAAGGGCTTGCTACATGTGACAAAAAATGTGGCAAATGACAGCAAATGTCGACATTTGCTACCACACTTGTGGTAGATCCAGTAACAGTGAATTGAGGAAATTTTTGCACAAAGTGAAAAAGACTCAAATTTATTAAATGTTATGTGTATTTTAGCATAAGCCGTGGTGCTTTGTGTATATCCTTTTAATTGTACAACTGTTTTCTCTATTAGCACTGTACAAATTTCTAATTAAAATGCCAACTATACGTATGCATTAAAGAGTGTTTTCCTTCTGTGTTTGTAGTGTAGCTGTCCTTTTTTAATGGTGATAGTCTTAATTGTGCTGTTCTCTATTTTTCTTTGTTCCTACTTTGGATCACCATCTTGGAAGACTGAAGAAATATTGCTACTCTTACCATAACATACACTCTTCAGAAATCACTGAAAATGTGCAAATATTGCAAATGTTTCTAAGCACTCCAAGAAATCACTGAGCTCCAATGCAGCTACTTTTGCCATCACACATGCTTACCC
Source organism: Heteronetta atricapilla (assembly GCA_011075105.1). Taxonomy (NCBI): domain Eukaryota; kingdom Metazoa; phylum Chordata; class Aves; order Anseriformes; family Anatidae; genus Heteronetta; species Heteronetta atricapilla. The sequence continues at coordinate 22,145,037 of CM021732.1, read as the reverse complement.
ATTTTGCATGAAAAGATGGGAAACAGAATGTCAAGACCAAAGCATGAAGAAAACTGGACCCTATTTAATCCACCCTGAGCAGATACAAAGCATCTCACCATCAGTACTGTCTCCAGATGTCACTGATGTTCAGATGATCGCCATCGCACCGTGCTGCATTGCTAACCCATGGATTCTTCCTCTTACTTTACACTCTCCAACTATTTCATTATTTTGTTATTCATTTGATTCTTAAGTTTCAGAGAGCAGGCCTTGGTATCCCCAGGATCTGGGATGGCAGCAGGGTATCTCACTGCCATTTTTCTGGTGCATTTTCCCTCCTTCACAGCCCTGTTTCCTTTCTTTCTGTAAACGTCAAATCCCAGGCACAGTTTTAGTGCAGCTCAGTGACTGTGGGTACGACTTCTGAAGAAACATAATTCCAACCCCAAATAGCTAAATCCTTCCTATGCTTAACAACAAATGGGAAACCACCGTGCTGGCTCCACACTACAGAGAGTTTCACATTCTCGTGGAATCCCTGATGCGCTGTACCAACACCTGTATTTAAGACAGAGCAGTCCAGATCTCATTTTGCTCGCTCTTCACTGCTCTATGTGATGTAGTGCTGACACCTTCATTGATCCTGCTGCCTTCCATCCCAAAGCCACATTTGTTTTTGCACTGGCCAGGCCTACTTATCTCCATCTGACTGGATTGCTTACTTGTCACATGGGTGAAGACATATGAACAATCATGGAAAGAATACTCCTATATCTCTTTTTTGACTTGAGCAATTGCTCAATGAGATATTTCTTTCAGGAGAAGAAGTTGAGGGAGCCAGGTATCTTGCTATCATCCTTTTTATTTACAAAGAGTGCACAAAATGACAGGAATTATAAGCCTCTTTTAGACAGCGCTTGGTGTAACTCTTGCTGGGCATTTTTCAGGGCTATACTCCTGGTGGTGTTGGGAACACATAACTGATGTACCGATTCTTCCTCCTCATGTCGTTGGTCTTTTTGCCTCAAATTGCAAAAATCCCTCCACATGCACAGTTGATGTGCCTTTGTCTGCCATGTATGCATGTTCCTAAGTTGATACAACTATTGCTTCGTGTCGTGTAGTTCAATGATGGCATCTTACAGCTCTCTTCTTCGGTCTGCTGAGAAAGCATTCAAGTCATCAAAGTGGAGTTCTTCCTAGACCAGAGTTTAATCTAAGTACATAGTGGAAGTTACGGTAAGGTGCATGTTTTTTTTGTGATGGGTTTAAATATTTTAAATTAACCTTATTTTAACAGAATTATCCAATACAAAATTGAGAAGATGCCACTGTTGGAGCAAATAGGAGTTAAGAGATAAATCATGTTAGAGAGGTAAAATAATGTAGCTTTTGTTTTTGAATGAAAGGCAAGGAGAACAAACAAAGGGAAGAGTCCTGTGCTCTTAGGAGAAAGTAGATGATATTAGTACAGGCCAACTCTTTGGAGAGACTGAGATACTTGGGGTTAAGTAACCTGAAAAATCTTGAACATGCAAGTTTGTATGTGGATTATCATGCTCTTATATCTTCTCTTAACCCAACTGAGAGGGGAATAGGTTAAAAATCAAGTTCACACAATTTGTCAGCTACTAAACAAACCACTGTATTTTGTGGATTTCAGGCTTTGTAACACATTTTTTTTTTTGCTCATTTTCAGCATTTCAAAGCCATGTGCCTTAGCCATCACGTCTGATCATTTGTGCTGTTGCTGTTCAGTTACTAATTATGTTCTCCAGGAAAGTGTTTTTAAATGTCTGAACTTGCTGTACTGCTAAATGCAAGGGAACATACCCTTTGAAGCTTGATTAATGCCATGCAAAAATGTCACCTGGGAAAATGTAACTACTCAATATTATTTCATGGTGGGGTCTTTTCCCCTCAGATTAGACTCTCTTGAAAGAACCTGAATTAACACCACACTGAAGGCTAATAACCTATTTGACAGAACCTGTTGCCATTGAATTTTATTACAGAGTTTTTTTTTTTTTTTTTTTTTTTTTTTTTTT
>CM021732.1:22080339-22142907 GCA_011075105.1 Heteronetta atricapilla | reverse complement strand
TTTTTTTTTTTTTTTTTTTTTTTTTTAAAAAAAAAATTTTTTTTTTTAGGGTAAATAAAAAAAAAAAAAAAAAAGAAAAAAAAATACTAGTATTATTAGGATATTTTTCTTAATCTAGTTTTAATATCATTGTCAGCAATACCAGCAAACAACAATAGTATATCAGTGGCTTTAACCAATAATTTTTGATCTAAATCCAACTGTCATTGACATTAAGCACAACTATTTTATTCCTCTAGGAAAAATAGTGAGCTTAGCACTATTATTACATACAAGCTCAGTTTATGGATATACATGCAACAGCTGGAACAAAAACAGTAACACCAAAAAAAAAAAAAAAAAAAAACTAGAAGAAATGGGAAAAACATGGCTATGACATTCTCCAAAATTAACAGAAACTGACTTTTTAATCATGTACCAGGAATGCCAGGAGTATTAAATCTCACGAGATTTTATAAACAAAGAAAATGGATGAAATCATCATATATGTTTGGTAACAATGGTAACAGAAAGCTATGCTGTTTCCCTACGTAGAACAGTGGAGCAATACTTAAATATGTGTCATTAATATACAGGTAAAGGGGCTTCACTACTAATCAGAATAAACTGCAGCATTCAACACAGAGCTGCTACAGGCCTCTAAATTGCTTTCGCCTTGCTGTACAGAAATAGCTGAATATAGCTTAATACATTTTTTGCATGATGTAATTTTATCTAGCTCATACAATGTCAGGGTAATAATAATGATATTCTAATATTAATGCAAGCACAAGATATACATATTGATGAATAATGGTCATATGTTTTTGGATCTCCTTGCCAAGTTGTATTAAAATGACAAATAATTGCCATTGCTTCAGAGAAATGGTACAAGCTCTGTAGTCAAAAAGCACATTAGGGACCCACAGTGTCCATTTGTTATCCTTTGTCAGGAAAACATGGTTCTTAATGAAAGTGAATGGAAGGACACTGATTGAGGACAGTGACACTAAACCTCTTTCTCAACAGGAGCCATGACAAGAGTATTAATAAGCAGATTGAAAGGTTAAGACTGAGCTTTGAAAATCTGGAAGCCCAGTAAAATCTGAAATAACTGCCCCCTCATAATACAGGGAAAATCACAGTGTAAAATGCATTGTATAAGCCTTCTGGCCACAGGAGGGTAGAGCGGATGGAAATTGGTTCCCAGACAATTCAGGCAAATGCCATTTAAAATCTTAACCCAAATATATTTTTGTTAAAGTCTTGCTTTTAATTCTCCGTCTTGATAAATGATCCCTTTCCTTCTCATTATCCCTTCCCTCTTTGCTCCCAGTACTCTAAAAATGCTAACAATATCAGCTTGGGCATTTCCTGAGCATTAGCGAGAGCAGTCAGGAAAGCAAGTGCACAAAGATGCAGCCGAAGTGTAAATAATAGCCTGGTGCAATACATTCAGTAAGAATTCTAAATGTATGTTACTTGGGAGAACAAAGAAATATCTTAGTATAGGAAAAAGATTTTTGAATGCATAGGAGATTACAGTGATCACTTTTTAATTACTGAGAACCTAGAAGAGCCTGTCAGCATCACAGAAGAGTCTGAAGCAAGCAGTCCCTGATGCTGGTAAGTCTTATGCATATGTGTGGTCCCACTGGAGTCAGTGGTGCACATAAGGGGGTGATGCAAATATGTCTCTGCAGGACAGTGGCTGAAGCTACCATGCCTCTGTTGATAAGGTTTTGCCTCTCTGGACATGCACAAACTCTGTATGATCACAGTCTCTGATCACCTTTGCAGATTTATGTTCTTTTTATTTTTCTACTTTGCAATGCACAGAAAATATCGTACACGGGAATTCAGTGGTTTTAGTGTTATAGAAAAAAATGCCTGTAATACTAAAATATCATTTTCCCCATGCCAGTAGCAATGCTGGGCAAAACACACAAAGTTTATAGGTTTCTGAATGCAGACTGGTTCTCTTCCTCACAGAGATAAAGTGAGCTGCAACGTTCGTAATTAGAGTGCATTATATACAGACAAGGTTGGAAGACAACTGAGTGCTCCCCAGTAACTGAGTGACTCCCCTATAAAGATCTGACAAAGTATCACAACATTGCACATACTGAAAAAAATACATGTAAATAAAACAAAAAAGTTATGTATTTACAAGGTTTTAGTAATTCCAAATGAGTTTGAAGTATTGTGTTTGTCTTTAGAAGAAAGGTTAATAATGGTGTTGGCCAAGTCTACTTCAGCAAATTTGGAGGGCCTGGGATTATTCTCTGATGCAGAAGCTAATAGCATAGTATAGCTGATGCCCATATTATTAAATACTTTTAGTTTTCAAACAGGTTGCTTCTATGCATGCTGCCTATTAGGAATATTTGCCAGCTTGTGCTATCTCCTAAACAGTGCTTAGGAGTTGTTTGAGAGAGCTGGTTTAAACACAGCAAAATTATATCACAGACTTTTCTAATAATGGCACGACAGTAAAGCTCCGTTGTTCACTGGTGTTTAGTTTAACTGTGTATCTGTAGATAACAGACTGGTAACAGACTGACTTCTTCAGTAAACAGTCATTGAATCAACACAAGTTGATGCCATTTTTTATTCAATGTAGGGAAATAGTGGATATTGTTAAGGAATAAATGACCACAGAAAATAATTCAAGAGCATTTCTCTTGGACCTCGTCTTTAGTACTTTCCCAGAGGAAATCCACACTAGGTGTAGCTCACTCCAGTGACTACCTCTTACATGGATGGAGAGAGCCTAAACATGTTTAATTCCCTTTGCCCTGTATAGCCATCCAACCCTGTTTCAGCAAACCTAGTATCTCTCAGGTATCACACACGCTCCTACTTGGTCCTTGGTCTGGTAGTACACAGCCACTAAAATAACATGTTTTGCTATGAAATCTCTGATATTACTTTGGCATCCTGCAACTTAGTTTCCCTTTTATTCTGGGCACCTTAATTGGAAAGTTTCAAGAGAATCGGTTTTACTTCCTAGGGCCACAGGAGATCAAGTGCTATGCAATTTGGACATGGTTGGTGCTTGCTAAAATAAAGACTGCATGTCCCAAGCAACGTGGGCATAATAATTCTGCACCATTTATCATCATGTCTGGCCTTGTTACCTGTAGTAGATACTTCAAGCAGTGTGGACACAGCCTTAGACAGTCAAAGGATAGCTCTGAAATCAGTTGGATACAGGACTGTGAAAAGTAAGCAGTTTTGGGATATACCAGGAGAAACATTTCTGAGAGAAAGCAAGAAATCTGAGTGTCTTTTCATAGGGCCCTAGTGAGATCTCATCTGGAGTACTTATACAATTCTGCTCACTTACATACAATAAAGTTGAAATAAGGTAACACAAGTACAAAGAAATGCTCCCTGAACTGGAGATCACAACAAGTTTTTTTTGGCCTTGCAAAAAGTAGGCTGGAAGAGGATATGGGTGCTGTCTTTGAATATGTCAGGAAGATGGACAAGATGGATTGAGAAGAATTGTCTAAACTCACGGGCAAAATTGACTCAAAACAAATTAGTATAGATTAGTAAACATACAGATTAGTAAATTTAGGTTAAAATCTAAAGAAAAATCAAAGCGTTTAGAAAGTGACTGTGGAAATCTTGTGTGGGGGCTGTTGAGGCAAGATATCTGGTTTTTCAGATGGATATTGATGAATGTGTGAAAGGAATTATATGACTTGACTGTTTAAGATACCACAGGGCTGATGGTCCAGAAATCTTTTCATGACTAATTCAGCTGTTCAAAATATTGTAGAAATCTTGCTTATATAAAGTATTCTGGCATTGTAGTTTGTGCTAACTGTTCTGTAAAGGTATAAGAATGTAAATAATTTTCTTTCTTGAAAAGATTTATCAATTTTACATTGAAAAAACACCCATGTGCTTTCCGTGTCTAGCTGGGTCAAGTACAGGGTAGAATACATATAACCTGCATGTTTTCACAATTGTCATGCAATTTGAATGTCACAATTTTTGAAAATTTAGCCCTTGATTTATCAGTTATTTGAATGGAGTACCTGGTGCCTTTTTTTTTTTTTTTTTTTTTTGCCTCTTTGTTTTTGTTGTTTCCCAAAGTTTACCTGTTAATTTTTTAAGGTTTTGCTTTTGTTTTGCTTCATTTCTGATCTTCAGTGAGGCTTGTTCTGGCAATGACAGGAGGGACAAATTGTTCATAGATCTTGTGTGCCATTCCTGATACAGTATATTTTCACTACTGTAGTTCTCATGTGCAGAGTTAGAAGTAGTTGAACGAAGAGACAGAACGCCAATATCTTGGTAAATAATGGACTTATTTTTCTTGCTTATAGTCTGATCTTTCTGGAATGCCATCCCAGAATCTCAGGCCCTAATGAGACTGGCCTTGATGATTCAGTAATGGGCTTGCATTGTGACTAGATATATTTTTTTCATGGAGGGAGTTAGTTTTGAGAAATTTTAATAAATCTGTGCATAGGATCTGAGGCTCGTTATATTGCACTGCAATTCACTGCAAAATACCTTTTACATTATTTTATATTATAATACTATATACTTTTACTATTTTCTTTTAAAAAACAGTAGTTATCTTTACACTGTGAGATATATTTATTCAATAGAGAATCCAATTCAAGAAATATTCAGTTTTCAAATAGACTGTAGCATTTGCTAAAGACATTAATAATACTGTTTTATATGATTTTTGTACTTACAAGAATGTAAACTTATAATATTTATTGTTACAGCAAACACCATCAGAAATTACTGTTACTGAGAGAAAATAGAGACAAAGATATCCACAATACCCTTCTTATACCTAAAATACAAAGAATGTTCTTTTCCCTATTTAGGCTGTCAGTTAGGTTTTTACCCAGTTAGGCTTTTACACCAGCAGCTCCGTTTTTCCTTTTGGCTTTTGGTGTAGTCAGTGCCTGGTATCACTGTTAACCTAAATAGCAGTCTTAACTTGTGATGGTTGTGTTCAGCCATTTATTATTCACAGCTTACTAGAGTGGGAGTTAAAGACAGATTGCTGTACTTTTCAATTTTTCGTAGAGGTTAGACAAAACTATTTTGTAATGTAACAGCTGAGAGTCCCACCATGGGAGATGCCATCACCTTGCAAACTGCAGGTCCCATAACCAGACAGCCCTTCCACTTTGTCACAGCGTGGGAAATTCATCTAAGAGATAAGAGCATATGCATACCCATAGGCTGTTTATCATCTTGGATATCATCTCCAGTGATGACTATAAAGGTTTGTTAGCCTAGAAAAGCACAAACAGGTGAAATTGTGGGCAGGGCCTATCCTACAATGAGCACTGCTATTTTCCAGTGAACCTTGTGTATGGGTAGTGCATCCATACTCAAGGTCATACTTTGGCCCCAAGGCACCATCTTTATGAATAAATTAATAATGTGTGTCTTCAGCAGAACTGTGCTACTGCTGCAGCAGAGAGCTAATGAATGTTCCTGTACAATTAGACTTGGGAAGTTGCAGTTTGTGTATAAACAAATAGCACTTCCAATAACTAATCTCCCAACGTTATTTTAATGGCTTAATTTTTGCTCTAACTAGAAAATCTAGTTTAAAATTCCCCTGGTTTCAGCTGGGATAGAGTTAGTTTTATTCCTGGTAGTTGGTAAGGTGCTGCGGTTTAGATTTAGGATGAGAATACTGGTGCTGATGTTTAATTGTTACAGACAAGGCCTCAGCCTCTCGCACTGCCTTGCCAGAAAGGAGGAGGCAGGGGTGCACAAGATGCTGGGAGGGGACAGAACCAGGGCAGCTGCCCCAGGCTGGCCAAAGGAGTGTCCCACACCACGTGGAACCATGCTCAGAGGCAGAACCAGAGGGATTTGGCTGTGGTGGGGAGTGCCACTGCCCAGGGAGTGGCTGGGAATCAGCCAGCATGACATTGTGCATCATTTGCTTTGTATACTTTTTTATCAGTGTTATTATGACTACTGTCCCTTCCTTTCTGTCCCATTATACTGTCTTTATCTGAACCCACAAGTTTTACCTTTTAACCATGATTTAAAACCATAAGTTGTGCCTTTTTTTTTTTTTCTTTTTTTTTTTTTTTTTTTTTTTTTTTTTCTGATTCTCTCCCCCAACCCACTGCAGTGGGTGTGAGCATGGTGCTTAGCTGCCTGCCGGGTTAAACCACAAGAACCCTTCTGGCACCAACAGGGGGTCAAAGGGTTGAGATAATGACACATCTGGCCAGAGCATGTTACAACAATTTGATAAAATGATGATATTAATTTAACAGCCGCTTGTCACAAGGTTGATTTATTTGTTCTCGGGGCTGTTGTGCTTGTTCTCAGAGTTGTGTTATGTAGCATCTTACTTGCTGTCTGTGCTCCCTGTTGTGCTGTTGCTCATCTCTGGGGGCTGGTTTTAGGTTATCATTTTGCTGTACCATGTAACACTGGTTTATAATATGGTAAAATTACCAGTTGTGAGACTTAGCTGGTATTTGTACTCATCACTGCCATCATCTCCATACAGAATCCAACACAAATATTCTTCACTTCCTAGGGAAAAAAAAAAAAAAAAAAAAAAAAAAAAACTATATAAAATGCTAATACAAGTCCATAACTAGGATAACACTCGTGATTTTGGGAGGGGGAGTTTGAGAAGTCAACGACTATCTCAACTTGCCCATGGAAACAGGATCCTCTGAGCTTGTCCACAGAACCTGCAGGCTTTGCTCCAAATCAGAGGGTGCTCTGCATGGGAAGATAATAAAGGTGCTGGCCAGGCTTGATGGAACTGAATAATTTAAAAAGTTTCTAATTTATGTTGCCATCAATTCTGGAGGATATGGTCCTGCAGGAAAAGGAACTGACTCTCACATATCTGAGGTGTTTTTCAGGAGTTAGTAAGAATGAATATTGGAAGCATAATTAAATTTTCTTGAAGATGTGTTAAGTGGCAGACCATGCAATAATTTCTGTTATCCCACATCCTTTGAGCTGTTCTAACACTGCTTGTATTTCTGTATTTATAGTTGATTTTTTTTTTTAAGAATAAAAGCATTTAGAAAATGGAAGATTATAGTTACTCTCCAAATGCAGCATACCTTTTTTTTTTTTTTTTTTTTTTTTTTTTCTTTCTCTCTATTTTATTCCCTTTACATATTTCCCTTCCACCTTTAATTTAATAGGAGCCATACACAGAAGCCAGGGAGACAAATGTACTGAAACCCTGTTAGCATTTAATCTGTTTTTAGATAAATGCAAATATTGCTGTCGATGGTATCGGAGCCTTGTCCAGCAGTCATTTGAGGAACTTGCTCATCCATTTTTCACAGAGTGTCCATTACTATCAGTTGCTGAAGACTGTGATCCAGAATATTCGTTCTTGACGAAAACAATAGAATTAAGCCACAGGGCTTCAGAAAATTGCTTTCATATTCAAGCAGTGCTACACATATACAGACACCTTGTTGATGATTTTCCTGCCCCAAAGAAAATATATTGCTGCTGCCACAAACCTGTCTTTTGGCACTTTGTCACTTACAAGTGATGGTAAAATTGCAACAAAGAGACTTCTTTTTAATCTCATAGGTCATCGTTTGTACTCTGGACAGTCTTCCCTTTGTCCTCTCATTTAGTTTAGATAAGGTGGAAAAATCCTTTTAGTTGCCTTTAAACTTCTCTTAACAATACAAAATACAAAAAGTCAGCCTCAATGTACACTCAAATTTTTATTTTCTCATTTTTCTTCGTGTTTTTCACTTGAAAGCTCTGTATGCATTTTAACGATATATTTTGTAGGCAGCTGAATTACAGGCAGTCTTTATAGACTCAGATCATACTGTAAACCTTGAGAGATATTTAATCCCTTTAATTTTATGCAAACCCCAGAATCATGTGATAATTGCAGTACTGAAATTCTGTCCATTATGATATCCATTTGTTATAGCTAAATATTCACATAAGTCTTCGAATTCAGTTATCCAGGCCAACAACTCAGAAATGCAGAAAACTTGCGGCAGATAAAAAGACAGAGAAATTGTGAAAAAAATCCACATTTTCGTTGAATATTTTGAGGATAGACTTTCACATCATTTGTACAAACAGCAATTTATCTGGCTACTGTTTGGTGTTTTTTTATACAGGCTGAAGGATTTTTCTCATCTTTGTCGACTTCTTCCTCCCCTTTATATCTCAATAAAATCACAAAACTGTGACAAAAAAGTCTGCTCCCCTGGAATTTTGATGCAGCAAATGCAATATTTTGTCTCCTGGCTGCATTCTCTTCCAGCTTGAGTCTCTGGCAAGTTGGAGGGATGGAAGGAACAAAGAAGAAAATCTCATTAAAAAAGACAGCAGCAGCAGAAGGTACTCTTGCAGTATGCTTTCCTCTGTTTAGGTTATACTCCAGCTTGCCTGCTCCTGTCCTGTACATCTGACAGCGAGTGTCCAGGGTAGGAGGGTAGGAGTGTAGGAGTGAGGTGGAACCCAAACTGGTGTCCTGCTCTTCATGTAGGGGTTGAACGTTCCGTTTCAGAAACTTAAGGGGCGGTATCAATATTTGCAATAGATTCTTCACCTTTTCTCACTGTTTTGTCTCCTTGACTATGTCAAGCAGAGGCCATGGAGGCATGACCCATTCACACAAGGGCTGTGAAGAGCATATCCAAAAGAAGAGAGAGACACGTGATGAGCAGCCATCCACTGTTTCTTGTCTCCATGGGTAAGCTGCTCCCAGGAGGCATAAAAAGGCAGTACCCTCATGGAAATCTCACATTCACTGAGCTGCTGCTATGTGGCTGTGCGTGGGCCTACTGAGAAAGTCAAAGCTTGCTGATATGAGTGCAAACCTCAAGATGCCTGGGCCATTCATGGTTCCTCCTGTGAGAAGGCCAAACATTAAGAAATGCAGAAATGGACTCTTAGGTGCCTAAATAACCATTAAAGGCCAAGTGTTCTGTAAGTGCCCTCGGGAAACATGCCTTATCACTCCACATGAAGGGATCTTTATGTTCAAATCAATAACTATTGAAGATAATGGACAGATTACTCGTTTACCTGGATTTGGCTCCTATGAATAGAAATATCCTGGGCCTCCTGGCAGTCACACTGCTGTAAAACGGTGTCACCGTGTCTAATCTTCTAAAACCACTGCAGAGTATTATGAACTGGCAAAAGCAGAATAAGCCAGAATGAGCGTTCTTGCTTCTTCATGGGGCCTTTTGCAATGTTGGCTGAACTCGGAGATAGCGAACCAAAATTGTGTAGTTCAATTTTACTGCTTCAAAACCTTCACAATAAATAAAGGTACACGCTAAATAGCTACTTTTAGAACATTATTTTTCTACTAGTTAAACTGCCATTTTAGAGGTACTAATTGTTCTTTTTCATTCATTTATTTGCCTTAATCATTTTAATTTTCTGTTAGGGGTTCATAGAACCAGTACATCCATACATGCTTTCTTTGTTCAGGATTTACAATGTAGTAATCTTCAAATCTAGTAGCCTCAGAAATGACTCAGAAATAAGCAAATTGATATGATATCCTGAATAACTGAAATGGTTAAGAATAATAATACTGAAGTGTCCAATCTAAGCTTGACAGCCCCTTAAAAACAACCTATGGTGGAGAGCAATATTTTGTAGCAATTATTAAGCCTGAGAGATTTGCGTTTAAACAATTCCTCAGAAAAACCTGTAAATATTGTCACTCAAAGTAGTATCTCAGTATAATATAGTATCACAAATACTTATAGAAGTGATGGCACATTACTTTTAAGGCAAGTTTTCTCTCAAACTCATTTATTGCATGGGCCACCTCTTCCTGACCTTATGCTGATCACATAAGTTTTTGCCAGGGAAGCATAAAAATGTATCTGCTTCCATGTCAAAAATAAATAAATAAAGGAAAGAGCAAGAGGACTTCTTCAACTACAGACTGTAAAAAAGAAGCAGGAAATTATGGATAAAAAATCCAAAATGATGAAGAGCACGAACAGTTTTAAGACTGTGATTGATGGCATTTTCTCAACATTTTAGAAGGCTTTTGAAATGTAAGTGCATTCCACAGCAACCATCGGTAGTTTCTGAACTCATAATTTAAGTCCGTATTTATATCAAGGGCTCAGTTCTGAACTCTGGTACAAGCTATTTTATCCTTTTTGTATGTAATAAAGTTAGTTGCACACTCGCTGTGCTTATTATACAGGACAGCTCACGTGCAAGCTCAGCAGCACAGCTTCCTGTCCATGCTCTGATGTGCAGCTCTTGTTATCCTGTTGCACACACACCGGGTATGCCAGAAAGGGACAACTCACAGCAGCTACCTGAATCCAAACTGTATCTTGCACTCAGGCACTGAGTTGCCCAGTTTGTTAGCTCTAGGATGAGACCTGTTAGGACCAAATGCAGCAGGAGCTGTGCTGAAGCAGCATAGGTGGATGAAGCTGGGGCTTCACCTTGTCCCGTGCTAGGAAAAAACACAACTGGCTCCAGACAGTGTAGGTGGGGGATACCAAGAGAGTGTCAAAGGGTATAATAGAGATGGGAGTGTTAATGTAATTGTGCTGTGATAAAGATTCCCTCTGGGTTTATAAAACTTTTTTTTTTTTTTTTTTTTAAAGAAATAAATCTGTAGGTAATTAAAGAGTTAGCAATAGTTTTGCAGCTCTGGCGTTTTGTCTGCATGCATTGTTAATGGTTTTATTTAGTTTTATTTCTGCAGTAATTCTCAGTTACTTAATCATCTTTCTAAAATTTGCTATTTGTTTGTTTAGTGAAGCAAAGCTTCGCTGTTATCGCCCTGAATCTCAGCACGGAGCACTCAGGATCGCCGTGGTAACCCTGGCAACCTCTTTAGCACGGTGGGCTATGGCTTCAGCACCTCTCACTGAACGGAGCAGAGTTGATTCACCCAGTCCGGCAAAGAAACAGCAGCGAGCTGAGCTGGGGTGCCTCACTGCTGCTTAAATGGCACCAGGGCTTGTAGTGTTGAGGCTGTAAGGCTGATGTCTGAATGCAATTATGCATTCAGTTTTGCATGAATATATAGCTCCTTCCTACTTATTTATTTGTTTTTACTACTTAGATTAAGCCTGTAATGTCATTTCTTAGAGGGCATTAAGGCTCTTCCTTGAGATAAGTGGTAGGGCAAAACTAAAACATGCTTTGTTGGCTTTTGAGATTTTGTCATTTTTACTCATGCTAGAAAGTATAAGGCAAAATCTTTTAAATTGTTTTTGAATTCATTAGTTGAGTAAACAATTCTGTCTTTGCTACAGACAAAACGGTTAAAAAAAATAAAGTATTTTCTATCTTATTCTATAGGGTTCTCAGACATTCTGTTAGCATAATCCATAACCTATTAACATAACCTATATTACATTCACCAGTATCATCTATTAAATTATACATCCATAAGGACATGTGAAATCAGTATGCACCATATATATCTTGCCTGATTTTATTTTACAGGCATAACCCAAGACCTTTCTTCACATCTGAAGTATGTATGTATGTTATGAGGAATGGAATTTTGGATTGTAACAGCCACAAAATGTGGGCTGGGACTGTCTTGAGAGATATTGCTGCTGTGCCTCCAGGAGGCACTGTACATGGTTAAAAATCCGTCAGACTGAACTACTGTAAATTTTTCAATCATCGATGCTCACTGCAGTCCTCTGGCTCAGGCAATCTTGCAAACTGTTCCACTTCTTGTTTCCAATATATTTCCACTTTATGGGTTGCTTCAGTTTTGCTGCTTTCCAGGGTGCTAACTTTAGTGCATTCACATTTCTGAGAGCCATCGTGGTAACCCCTTTTTTCTAGATGTAGTTTTTCTCAAAAGAATTCCCCCTAGAAAGTTCAGTAACCAACTGTGCATTCAGAAGAATAACTGTTACTTGGAAAAACTGTTAAACTTTTGAAAAAAGACCACCTTGTTTTTACTTGTGTTAGAGACTTTACCCTTCACTAAAATCCCAGGGGATGAAAGTTTGCTTTTGTCTTTACTCTTCAAAATTCAGGATGTGAAATACATTGATGTATTAGTATTAGTATAATCCAGTGAGGAATTTACTCAAGTATTGGCACTTTTTGTTTAAAGTATTGGGGCTTTCTGTTTTTCTGAATTGAAATTGATTTATGACATAAGATTAATGAGCAATTTCTTGTTGCTCTGAAGTGTTGGATTTACTGTTGAAGTTTGTATGCCATAGAAGCCTGGAACAAAACAAGAATGAGAAAGGGAAAAGAAGGGTTAGATTTAAGATTGTAATTTGAATTAGGGTTGAGATTAGGATTAGGATTAGGACTGAGGGTTGGTAGTTTTATACCTTAATCTTCTCAGATCTTGTCTGTGGCGGTTTATGAGCTAGATAAGCACTGCTGGTATAGCAGTATATGTAGGGTTTTGGGTAGCATTGAGGTTTGTTACTTTTGCTTAATGTTTGGATTCTGCCAGAGCATCCCCTAGAATCAGCATGAGGGCTGGGACTCATGGGGTTTTATGCTTTATGTTATTATTAGGTATGGGTTTTTGTCATTAAAAAATACTATGGCTATGGTTGGATGTATATTAGTAGTGAAAAGCAGTTGGAGCCTAAATTATTTGGTTGTGTACAATATACAAATCTGGGATGCTTCTTGGTTCTTGTAGATTTTTTACAATTTATTGCTAGTTCATGCTGTACCAAGGCTCAGCAGGCTGCTGTTTAGTTTGCTTATGCTCCAGGCCAACTTGGAGAATGTGCTGCTGGTGGTCTTGAAGGTGTCTTTCAAGGAAGGTCTACCAAGAAGCCTCTGCTCTGGTTCCCTCCTCAAGTTTATTATAAGACACAAGTTAAAAGGTCGGTGGGTGGTTCATGGCAGTGTTGGATCACAGGTAGGCTAAAGTTGATTGAGATAGTTTGAGTTTGGATTTATGTGGAAGAGTACTTCAGTTTATGAGAAGTGTTAGATAAGTTGCTTGACATTATTATTGATGTTGATATTATTTGCAGATCCTGACTGAGGACTGATGAGGAAATTGTGAAATGACTTCTATTTTGTTCCTAGCTAGATAACAGCAGCCAAATAGAGCTGGTCAACATGAGGGCAGAGGTCCAGCACACGTTAATTTTATTACTTACTACCCAAAATTCCTCATGTTTAGCATAAGTACTCTTTTCCAAATATGAAAATGACTCCTGGATAATTGTAAACTGGGATAACACGACTGGCTAAATCTAGGGATTTGGCCAAATAAGGAAATAAAGCTGAACACTTCAGTTGCTGTTATCCATAATCCTTTTTGCCAGTCTTTGTCCTTTTGTGAACAATAATCCTTAATAGTACACATTTTGGACAACTTTTACCTGGCTAGAGTCAAATGTAACATTTTACAACCATTACATTTTACAACTATTTTCATCCTATTACTGCAAGTTTTAATTTTCATGCAGTAACAACAATAATAACAAAGCCAGTTACTGCTATTTGTGGCAGTAATTGAACTCCAGCTTAAGAGCTAACAGTAGCAAAGGATGAAAAAATTACTTTTGCCTTATGGCTGAAGCCCTTGTTCTGAGTCTGTGGTGTTTTTTTTTTGGATCATATAGTAAAAGTAATAACTTATCATCTATATTTAGTAAATCTAATCTCTGCCCTTATTAGTATTAACCATTAGCCATGCAAATTTACAAGGAAGAGAAATATCAGCAAATCATATCCTTCTTGGTGTACCACAATTGATTTGAACATCAAACCAGAAAATTAGCATCTTTCTGTGACCCTGATCCCAGCTCAGTTCTGAACCTGAATTTAAAATAGTCCAGGAAATAGTCCTTTAACCTGAATTTAAAATAGTCCTACTAATCTGAACTCGGGATTTTTTTTAAGGTTCTGGGAAGGTTCTGTTGCTCAAAAAGGGAGTCAGCAGTCCTGAAGTGATCTCCTCAGACAGGGGTTTGTTTCACATTATTCCAGAGCTCATAACCTAGACATACTTAAGAGATTTCCGGTGATTTTACACATCGTGGTATGAGATCATTTCTGAAGATGGCTGTAGGATTACACATAATTATAATCTGGTAATGCTTATACTATAAATGCCTCAGAGTTAGAAACTTCTGGAAAAAGAACACTGATGTGGTAAAGCATAAAGTAATACAATCAAAATACTGATAATTTAATATCTAGTGTTACCGACTTTATAGCGATGACACCTTATAGCACTAGTATTGCAGTCTAACACTTGTAATGAGGAGACCTATCTTTGCAGACCTTCGAGGTAACAATGATGGAATGTGCAACTGCAAAGTGATGTGCATGCCTGGAGTTAGCTCTATTCTTGCCAGCACTTTAGTGGTCTGATCAAAACAGCACAGAGATCAGAAAACCAAACACACCAGAAGCCAGAACAGAAAATCACTTGTTAGATACATTAGGTCAATACAGCAATCACATGACTTCAGTGCACAGTAGTATAGGAAACTTTGGAGTAGACTGTTTTGCATTTCACCATGTCAGTGTTTTTGTTTTCCCAGGCTTTGCAGCAGAGTCTTCATTCCAGAACAACTAGCTTAAGCCTGGCTCAAGTGTGCTGATATGGAATCAGAGAAGATCCTGATTTGGAAGGGACCCACAAGGATCATTGAATCCAACTCCTATTGTATCCTATTATAGAGATTTAAAAATATTTATTTATTTATTTGTTATTGCCCTCTTGAAAACTTGGTGGCAAGATTTGGTAACAGATTATCAGTCAGGGCATAATGTACCACCTGTAGCTTGCCAGTTTCTAGAAGCACAAAGGAAGGGAGTTCTATTATACCAATATATCACATAGTCTTTTAGAACAACAGTGTGAAACACACCGTTCCACATACATCCATTCTCTCACTGCAAAAACCTGCAGTACAGTAAGCCATAGAAAAAAATGGAGGCACTCTTAGATCATGTGCGTATAAATGCGTAGGGAGCTCGTCATGAGGTGATACTTCTGGAACACAAACTGTGATATACAGTCATTGCTTTGAAATGTTAGAGAATAAGTTGGCAGAAAAAATATAAATATCCACTGTCTTGGGGTGCCAGAAGGCATGAAAAATCACCACCCAATAAATCTTGTTGGGTTAAAAAATGAGTTCATGGCACTTCTAGGACTGAATACACAGGATTACCTGATTTATGGGAGTTATGAAGTTACAGGGTGCCACTTGAGAAGCCCAAGGCAGGGAGCTCAGCAGGTGGAAGGATAAATAGTGATTATATTTGATTTTCAACGCTGAGACAGGAAGGAAGAAAAAGTTCCACCAAGCTTCCATCACTCTTTGAGACCCTGTGCTGAAAATCTCTCTCTAGCAGACACAATGGCATCTGGGCAGTTTCTAGTATCACTTCAGGATGGTCCTTTACTGAAAAAGAGTAATAGACAAAAATTAAATGCTTAATGGAAATGTGGATTTCCACACTTGCAAATTAGATTTTTCTTCTGCAAGATTGCCATATTTAGATCCTGATGTAAGTGCAGGAGAGTTGCCATAATCCTGCCACAAAGTACAGGAGAAAACCACAATCAGATTAATAAAGATTTGTTCCTAGATCTCAAATGTGTGTAACTGTGATTGGCAAAGGACTCTTTTAGATTTGGCCTAAGAGTGAGCCAAAACTTGCTTGAAACCTAACTCTTGAAAATAGTTCCAGTATCTAGTTAATGGATTCATAGAGAAATGGCAGTCAGTACAAGTAACTTGATTATCAAAACTTCTGTGCAAAAGACTAAGAACTTTTCTTAATTCCTATTTGTTTATAGGGACCATTTCCCTACTGTCTGAGACTGATGAGAGTAAAATACCAAAAAAAAAAAAAAAAAAAAAAAAAATGATAGAAGCCATAAGGTAGATTCAGAAGTGTGTTTAACCCCACTCTCCTTTCTAAAATCTGAAGCTGAATCCACTTTTGGAGCAAAACATTCAAATAAAACCAACTTTTTTTTTTTTTTTTTTTTTTTTCTGTTAGATGTTCGCATAAGGGATCACAATAAATACATGAGCTCAATCAGTAAAAATCTGGACTATAGATATAAAATTCTCCTCCTTGATAAAAAGCATCATGGGGCAATATGATTATTTGGCAGAGCACCCATTCTTCCAAGTTGCATGCTTCCAAGTTGCAAAGGTGGTGAATAAGGAAGAAGTTACATTAAAAAAAAATAAATAAAACAATATTAAAGTGAAAATTGTAGCGCAAAATGCAAACCATAGGCTATTATGAATTCTTTCACTGTATTATCACATACAATTTTGCCCTAAAATATTCTGGTTTATTCTGTAAGTGGTATGTATTCTCTTTAGCACATTGAGTTGGTTAGCTGATATATCATTTTTTTAAAAAAACAAGTCTCTCAAGCAGAATTAAATTTTCCAATGAAGCAGAATTAAATTTTCTTTTCAAAAGGAATTCATTGGATTCAGCTCTAAGCATTCAAAAATTCACCCCAGGAACCTGCCCTCATTCAAAATAAGGTTTGATGAAAAATGGAAAGTCTCTGTTAGTCCTGCAATTTTATGATCAAATTTAGTACTAAACTTTATTAAGCAATGTTTTGCTTTTATAACTTAATAGAATAGCGATTCAGAAGTGTGCTGCATTTCCAGAAGTGGTTAAGAAATCCACTTGTGCATCTCATAAATAATTCTGGCAGGTAAGAGCCAAAGTGCTGCTCCTTCTATGGACACCTATGTATAATTTTATAGTGGAGTTCCCCAGGAACAACATGGCATTATCGAAGTTTTGTCTTAAAAGATTTATCTTACTCTGTTAAAACAAGTCATTAGATTTATTTCTTTCGGTATCATAGGTCTTCATTGAGTCAAATAAACCATATTTTGTTTACCGCCCTGGAAAGATATAAATGCTAAATACTCTTTAACTTTATTTTATGGGAGTGAATATTATATTCCTTTTTCCAGTGACCTTTTATTGCCTTGTGAATAAAAAAATAATTTTCCAGACAGAAATAACAGCCAGAGGAAGGTGGGATTTATGAGCATGCCAACTCCACTAAAACCAAAGGATAAACATAATAGTTTCAGAATAAAAATAGTGAATTATCTACTCTCAAAACTTTGAAATAACTTTTCTCACAAAATTAGAGCTTCACTCATGTCATCATCTTAGAAGTAAAAGAATACAGGTCCTGTTTCTTCCCTTTTTCAGTTCCTTGTTTCTTGATGTATCTAAGAAATACTTACATATATCCTATTTGTAAGAAAGCAGAACCAGAAAGCAATGTCCTTCTGGACTATAAAATAACATTAAATACAGCAAATATCTCTAAATTCTGAATACAGCAAATTTTTGTACTATCATATTTTTTTCAAATAATTTCATTAAGTCTACAACTTGTCAAAATAAACCAAGTTTCCATGCTGGAACATGTTTTCTTTAAAGGATCCCTGATTTTCAAATGTAGTCTGCTTTGAGAAGTAAAAATGTAAAACAGAAACTCTAGTTTTTCTGAGATCAGCTCTGACAGATTTGTATAACACTAAACAGAAATACTGTTTCGATGGCCTCACATTAAAATTTTTACTGAAATCTTGAGAGACTAGTTCTTCTACACTTTCTTCAGTTCTCCTACAAGAAGAAACAGTTATCGTCCCAAAACACATGCTTAGTCTAGTTCACTAGACTAACTCACTTTACATTTTAACCCATTTCCCATTTATAGTTATGCCTGATTTTTCTTTCATTGGAAATTCTCACTGAAGTCATGAATGTGGGCAGATCATACTCAAAGGTATATAGCTGATTTTGTGATTTCAATCCTACTGTCTTTTTTTTTATTTTTTTTTTTAATGTAAGAGATATAAGAGACTAGTAAATATTAGTTTTACTGTTTTTTGCAGTTGTATGATGGTGGCTCTGCATTAATAGACTGGTACAAATGCTTGACATTTATTCAATGTATATCTTCTTCATGATTTCTATGATAGGAATGAAATGTTTTCAGTTACATTTAGCACTTTGTTTCCCTTTCCAACCTGTGTTTAATAGTTTTCATTTCTCTACTGCCCACACCAATTAGCCCATGGTTTCTTTTGGAGAGGGAGAAGAGAGAGAGAGCAGAAAGGTAGGAGACAGCCAGGCATCCTTGTGCAAGGTTGCCAGCAAACCTCCTCTCTCAGGAGACTGCAGGTCTCAGACGGGACATGAGGGGGAAGAGCAAAAGGACAGAGAGGAAGGAACCTATGCAAATGTGAGGAAGAGAAATAGTTTCAGGAGAAACAAGAGAAATTAGGGAGGGGCCTGGCTGGACAGGGAGCAATGGTCAAGTACATTGTCAAATAGGACTCAGGATGACCTACTCTATAAGGGTGAGATGTCTACCCACTAACTAGTTTATCCACCTAGGCATGGCAGAGTTGAAATATAATGAATATTGAATGTTCAATATTGAATGTTAATTTTATTCTTGTTTAAATTATCTTTCTTATTTCGTATTTCCGATATTATTTTCTTATTACTGACACACTAATGCTTACTGATGAAATTTCACAGTTGCATGTATTTCCTAAGCACATGTGTTGTTCTATAATAAAATCTTAATGTATTAGTTATCTCTAGTGTAGAGACAGTGCTTGGCCATCACTGGCTGAGGAGGCATGTGAATGAGGTTGTTAGACCAGCTGGCCTTCACTGCCTGGTACTTTCAGTGGCCTTGTAGGGACTCCCATCATTATCTCTTTGGTGGAAGACTGAAGTGAGTGAGCAACGTCACTTATTACCTTTCTCAAAAACAGGTACATGCACTTCTGACCAGACCTACCCAGAATATGCCGGCTTTTCAATTGCATAAAATAACATAGACTAAGCCTGAGTGAATTATGATGTCTCTTGGTTCATAAGATGAAATTAGACTTCTACTGCCCTAAGATTTCATAGGTTATTATGCTAAATTAAAGATAAAAATATTTGAGAAGGTAATGTCCATTTTGCACCTGTATTAGAACTTTATTGCAGCAGCAGCAGCTGCGCCTGTTTCATGTGATGACAAGCTGACAAATGGAAAGATTATTTCTGTTCCTTCTTTCATTTGAGAGTCATAAATCTGAAAAATGCGGAATAGATTTTTTTCTTGCATCTTATAAGATTTTATAGGAAGATCCAAGATGGCAGAAAGGGCACAGTTACAGAATATAAATTAAGGTTTGTATTCGTACATCCAGCAGTCACTCAGCATGATTTGACAGTATCTTTGTCAAATCGATATACAATACTTTGTTGAACTAGTGGAGTAAGTGGATATGTCTGATAAAATAAACAATCTGTTGTCCATGCCATTGATATGAATGCTTGTTTAATAAGATTGTTTTGATTCAAAGTCAGTTTTCATATTTATAATATTGCAAACCCAGCAAAAGCAGTTGTGTCAGCCATCTCTATATCCTTGTATTCGGGAGAGGTACAGCTCTATTCAGCTTTGTCTTGAGGTGTGTATCTAGTGCTACTGTGTCAATAGTAAGTGCTAGGATAATTTATATTCACCCTGCATAGGCAGACACTGAGATTCACCCTTTCCCAATGGTGATACAAAGACCAAACAAACTGGATATTGCATTATCGGGTGAGCACAATTGCTCTTAGCCACTACACATTTCACCCCATGCTGCCCTGGAACTAGCTGATTTGGGGGCAGAAATTACATCATGAACCTACGCCTCCACCGTTGTTTTCTTCCTGGTTTTACTGCAAGAGTTCTGATGCAAAGTTTTCCTCAGACAGAGACACTAAATTTAACAAAAATATACATCCCTGCCATACATATCTGTGGCAATTCAAAGGCAGTGGATTAAGTTGTATTTGCGCTGGTTAGCTGCTAAAGCCAGTGAAAAAGTCACCATGGACCACACTGCATGGTATCTTTGGCAGACAGTGGTGTCAATAGAAACTGATCTCTCAGATCACTGACACAATTAGATTGCAAAATCCTTACTAAGCCTTAAATGACATGGCTCATATGTAATTTTATTTAGCTGTTCTAATAACTGCCTATTTTATTTCTGAATGGTAAACCTTTTTAATGCTAGCATTTACTTCTTTTTATTCCTATACTTGTATACAACCACAAGTAGCCTTTTTCTGTTGAAATATTAAGATTATAATAAGAGGGCAGTTTAATGTCATGTTTTAGTGCACAAAAGGTCATATTACAGTAAGAATTTATGACTGTCTGGTTACCCTGAGAAAGCCCTGTTACTCATAGTCAAGAAATGAAATCCAGATGGTATGACAGGTTCTGCTCTTTAGCTGTATGATGACTTCTCCATCACTGCAAGCCCTTCTTATCTCTGGTACTGGTTGCTGCTTGAGCATAGGTGAGCCAAATTATTCTTTGTATGGAATTACTTGATGTAGCAAGACTGATGTCTCCCACTGGGTCTGCTTCCACAGAGCCAGGCAATTCCCCTCTCTACATCTTGAAACCTTTGCTTTTTCTTATTTTCATCTTCATATTCAGTGAAAACAATCTTTTATAGGGGATCTGTGTAATTATGACCTCTTTTCCTTCTGAGATCTTGAGAAGGTTGCAGGGCTTGTGCTTATGTTGGCACACAGGGCTAGCCACCGTCTGTATGAAACTACAAAACTAAAATTATAAAACTAAAAACCAAGTATTTGGAGCTGAATGTAGAAAGTGCTTTGGTACAGCTCCCTGGTCTTTGGTACTGTATGAAAGAACAGCCTGAAGCAGAGAGGGCAAGCTTGTGCAAGTGGGCTGGTGCGTTCAAATGTGGCAAGTGGCAGGGACAAAGCTCCCCATGTGCCTGCCCTCTGCCTCCCACCCTCTGTGTGCAACATCCATCTCCAGATGGAGTGCAATGGGGAAGAGGCAGGGAGGTTGCTCCATTCCTCCTCCGTAGCAGGGCTGCCGTCATGGGATGATTCAGGAAATTATCCTGAATAATTCCACCCTCTGGCAAGCATCTGACCCATGGAGGATGCCAGAAGCATTTCTGCTTCCAGGAGGAAGGAGATAAAATTGTAAATAACATTTAAGAGTTAACTATTTTTGGCTATGTTGCATCGGCTGAAAGTCCTGTTTTCTGCTTCAGAAATTCGCTTTGTATGATCTGACTGAGGCAAGTCAGGGGAGGAACACAGAAGACATATCTACACTAACAAGTGCCACAGACCAGAGATGAGCAACACACGTGCAATTCAAACATGATGAAAAATGGGAAATCAGAATTATTGCCACATTTGCAATGGCAAGACTCCCACATGCACTGCAGCTTCTGGAACATCAAGCAAACCTGTGCTGCAATTTGGACATTGCCCATGGCACAAACGCCATCACCAGGCTGTCACCACAGCAAACCAAGCTGTGACAACATCCTCTGAGCAAGGCAGCACCAGTGCAACCTTAACCCGAAGGAAAAACCTTTGTATTGTGCTTTGTGGACAATATTATGAGGAAAGACAGCTATCTGGTTATCTATAGCATCTTGAAACCTGCTGTCTCCCTGAAAAGACACGAGCAGGGTGTGGATGGGCTCTACTTTTCTTTTCAGGTCCTCAGCCAAAACAGTTTAGTACATGGCTGTTCATGGTCCTCCAGCAACATTTCACTCCTCCAGCAACAGGGATGTGAAGAGGACAGGTGTTGCCAAGCTATCTTGGTACTTCCTATTGAGGCTGTGGGTGTGGTAGATAACGCTAAATGATTTAACTCTCTTACCTGATACAGCACAAGGTTTTGATCAGTAAAACATACTAGTGCAACAATTTGCACATATATGAATACAGTCCATTTGAAATGCATTTAGTATCAGTTAAGTATTTGAATTTCATGATGTGTAATTAAAAATAAAAAATAATTGTAAAGCTATCATGTTTCTAGCAGTGGTTCTACAAAATATGATTCTTGACCCTATTTGTCTAACATTTTCATTTTTAACAATCATCTGGAAAAACAACAAACAAAAAAACAAAACAAAACAAAACAACAAACAGATCCTAATAAAGTTTGTAAATATCCCCAAAATCATGACAAAAAGCAACAAGAAATTTGCTGACATACAAACAAATATATTCAATTCGGATCCAAATGACAGGGCCAAAGACTGACACATTAGAAAAAAAAAAAAATCTAGAAAAGTGTCAGATTTTGGAGCAAACGATCTGCTGCTAAGAGATGTGGCAAGAAGACCTAATGTGGATAAACAGGATGATCTCAAACACGGAGGTTATATCTTTTCAGTGAGTTTCATAATATGAGACCTAGAAGACGTGATAGGCAAACAGAGTGTGGCAAATTCAAAACAAACAAAAGTGTTTTGTTTTATTTTAACCTGTTTAACCTGTTAAACTCATTGGCACACAATATTATGGATACCAAAAGCTTATGCTAATGAGACAAATACTTGTAAGCACTTTCCATGCAGCACCCTTGAGCACAGAGGTGTCTGTATTTGTCATAAAGCTGGAGGCTGGTGGAGGAGTCCAGGAAGTATCACTTGTTTCTTCCCATTTTTTATACTTTTTCCAAAGCATCCTATTACACACCACTGTCAAAGACAATACATTAATCTAGATAGACCTTGGATCTGACATCCTACATCTAGTCATGTGTTGTTGTTCTTACCATTATCTTTACCATCCTGATACATAATCAAGTCTCAAATATTGTGTCCAGTTCTGATATTCACAGTCCTAGAAGGAAACTGAAAAAAATTAAGATGGTTGGAATGGTTTAAAGTACTAGGAAACAGGTCAAATACTGAGGGATTCTACCCTATCTCCCTTAAAAAGGGCAGGGAAGACTAAATAGTTTTCTCATAGTCCCAAAGTATCTAACTGGAAAGACCAAACTCTT
This sequence comes from Heteronetta atricapilla, assembly GCA_011075105.1. Taxonomy (NCBI): domain Eukaryota; kingdom Metazoa; phylum Chordata; class Aves; order Anseriformes; family Anatidae; genus Heteronetta; species Heteronetta atricapilla. The sequence continues at coordinate 22,120,073 of CM021732.1, read as the reverse complement.
CAGCAGAACAGCGGCCGGCATGGTGGTAGGATTATTCTGGCAAAATATAGATGGCTGTATCTGAGCTGCTCCATCTAGAAGCTGTGCTTGTCAATACAGACCTAAGCAATATTCTCAGTGGATGGTAAAGCACAATTCATCTCAGTCTAAAGTAGATGTCTAAAACAGGTTAGATAAATCACTCCCTTAAAGTTCCTATTTGCTCCACCGCCTCTAAAAGGCACCTAGTGTGACTAGGACACCTGTAGACTTCTCTTGGAGGTGCCTAATTTGGATGATTCTTACTCCTGACATCTATGATCCGATTAGTAGAGAATAGCAGAGTAGTAGAGTACAGAATACTACTTAGTGTTATTAGTGATTGGAACACATGATGAAGGACTGTAAAGACTTTTCTTTCAACAGCTTGTTAAAAAGTAGGGTTACACATAATTTCCTAGAAAATATGCCCTAGCTAAAACACAGCTGTTGGCCTTGCACCAGAGGACTGCTCTGGCCCATGTTGCACAGGAGGTCAGACTATCGAATCATAATGATTCCTCCTGGCCTTAAAAATCTGTGCTTTCAATCACTGCTAATGAATAGTGGCATGTTTCCTATGCCTTGTTAAGTGGCTCTTGATCAATACAGATGTGCCATTTACCTGCAGGGCTTTTCCCACAATTTTTAGCTGCTGCTGCGTTTGTTTCAAAGGATGTAATGTTACAAATCACCTTATGAATCTCAGACATGCTGAAGTTTCCCATCAGTATCAAAGGGCAGATTTAGCAGTGCCTCAGAAGGTGGTAGCCTTCCCCCTTAGCAATCTGCTCCCTGCTGTGCAGCCAGAAGTGAAGCTGCACTGCAGCACAGCCCTTCCTATCAATATGATGGCAACATCCAGCCCTGTGTGGCCAAATTTATCTCTGCGTCACTTAGTTTGCAGTGAAAATGGCTGAATTTAAAGCTCAGAGTTTAAGAAAAGTCTTTGCTCACTGACAGGTTTATCTGTAGTATAGGATGACTTTATGTCTATTATTGTCATGCATGAAGAAGAGACAATGGTGTATGCAATGAATGTGTTGTATGGAGCCTGTGTTTTCTTTAAGTATAATGGTAAACAAAGAAATTAATTAAGCTCAGAGCTCACAGTTTTAGTTTATTTTGTATCCTGCCATTTTGGATGAATTGCACTTAGTAGCTGATACTTGAGTATCTGGTGTGAAATCACACTGTGAGTTAATAATACAACGACATCATCAGCTAGGAAACTTTCTATGAATGTTGTCAAATATATGACATGCACAGTGGTTCGCAAAACTTTACCTTTGTAAGCATCTGTGTTATCAGAAATCCTGCATATTTAGCTTTTGTTAAAGGGTTGATTAAGAATGGCATGGGGGAAGATAGCATTAAACATTCTAAAACCAGGAACATCTGTTTCTCATGGGCTGGGCAGTGATCAGTATCACTGGCAATAATCAGCATCTCATCCCATTTGTTTTCATCTCACAAATGAACATGACTGAGAAAGTTATACCTGAAATGTTTAAATGGCTGGTTCCTAAAGCCGGGTCTCCAGCTGCAGGTGCTCAGACATCTCCAAGGTACTATCAGCAAGCCCAGTCATAAATCACAGAGACTTGCTGTTTACCACTATGACTGATCTCTAAAAACAGGATCAATGCAGCTCATTCCTGAAACCTGAAAACAAGTGTATATATAAGAGAAAGTGTCAAGCAAGACAATATTAAAAAGAAGGTCAAACCTTAATTCACCTTGGTTCCCAGAAACCTTCCTTAAAGCCTCCTGATGAGAATAATTTCACAGCCTGTGTGGATTGCATTACGCCTACCTTTAAACTAAGTCATTTAAAGATAGTTACTGACTCTTTTTTTTTTTTTTATTGTGGTAACATCTCTTCTTATCAAATGAGGCAAATGCAGATGAATTAAATGTAGTTTTTAGTGGTATTTTGCCTGCTAGGGGGCTTACTCCAGGTTTTGCCCCAGTGTGGAACAATGGAAGGGCATCTTTTCACACTGCTCCTGGAGAGGCTTGGAGAAGAGCAAGCTCCTTGTGGTGGTGATGCAGCCTATACTCTGCAGTACAGGAATCTGCCTTGTTGTGGGCAGAAAGCAAAATTAAAGCTCCTGCCAACCTGATTTCTTTCTCCTTGCACAAAGAAAAGTCATTACTCTACAAAGAAAGATCACTCTCCCTCTCACAATCTGGTCTTTTAACTCAGAAATCCAGCAGTAAGACACAGGAGGAATCTCTTTGCTGTGTGCCAGCTGAACCACGATTTTCTTCTTCCTGCCTACATCATGCAATTGAGGGAGCATGCCATGTAATCATGGTATTTGTATAAGGCGAGATCAAAGAACCTTCCACCCCACTGTCCCGTTTCTGCAGTGGAGGGCAGCAGATGTTCTGGGAAAAGTGTAAGAAGGCGAACTGCAATGACACTTTCCCAGCCTGTTCTTTCTGACTCTGGAGATTTGTGCCCGATGCATTTCCTCAGCTAGAGCCAAAATCTGCTCAACACTTTTCTCCTCAAAATGTTTGAAAACAATACTGTAGACTGTTCTTCCTGGAATTGATCTCAAGGTAGCAATACTTCTTTGTATCCAGAGTAGCTACAGTTCATCCCGTTGCATTCCTTGAATTTGTGTTCTCTGTTAGTTACAACAGAACAAGTCTTTCTCCTGGCACGTTACCCCTTTTTCACTGGGATAGCATAAAACAGAAATCTTAGTAAATGACTATGCAAATCCTCCTCTCTGTCAGGACTCACCAATAGTGTTCTTGTATAAATTTGTTGACTTTTCATGAAGCTGGGCTAGATTTTTGCTGGACTGTACAGAGCTAAAATAATAGTTTTTGTACCAATTTTGTACCTACCTAGAGCCATGCAGACATAGCCAGGTAGATGGGCAAAGGAAACATTCACACCATCTTCTGAAGCCAATTAGAGCACTCAAGAAGATTTCTGCAGCCAAAAGAAAGAGAAGACATATATTGGCTCTATAATAATCGTGGAGAGATTAGTCTCCTCATATAGTTTCTATATTAGGTACTAAAATTCAGGCATATGAACACTCTCCTCATTGCTTAAACATTTTCCAGTTACCACTTTTGATTTGAAAAACAAGACTAAGTGACGAGGTCTCTGGCAATCTGCGGCGGGCCAGCGTTTTGCCCTGCAGCAGTTTCAACTCTGGCAACAACAACAGAACTTTCAGGAATAAAAACTCTGACTAATTTTCTAGTTAACTTAATTTATTGTAATTAGCTTTACTTAATTACACATACAGCTGTTCTGTACCCTCAACATAGCTCAGGGGAGTAGTTAAACTGCTTAAGTCTAAATGTCATGTTTTAGCACAGGATAGAGCACAGCATTCTTCTCCCCTGGATCTGGTGGGAGGGAAGGGCATCCAGCAGCCTGTCTTCCTTTGCTTTCACTCTCTCAGCACACTCTCAGCATCTCCTCCTCCCCTGCTCCCGTTCGTCCTGGACAAGGAGGAGATATCTGTTTCCCTGCTGCACCTGGCACTCAGTAAAGCTGGGCACAGCAGAGATCGCCACCCTTGCCACTCCCCAGGTAGAGCACTCACTGCCTCGTGTAAGTCTCAGCCAGGTGAGCCAGGTGAGGAAGTGTGAATATGCCTCAAGGACGATCCTAACCTTGACTTTTCTGCTGTCTTTACACCACTGGGATATAGAGGTGTTCTTCTTTCCTTATCACGGATAAAGTGTGCAAATAATTATGATATTGAATCCCATGCTACAAATCTCATGAAGAGACTTTTGAAGTAAAGCTTCATAAGGACATTTTCCACGCTGTTCCACAAACCTTTCCTATACCCCTAAAACTGCTTAGTAAAATATCTAAATCACCTCAGTGCAAAAGGCAGCACAATTTCAGCAAATCAAGCACTTACATAAACAATCACCTGGGCTCTTCACTAGGACTGTATTGTTTATTAAAAGTAAGTAATGACAATAGTCGAGATTGGAATTTTAATCTGCTTTTCTGTCAGATGAGACTAGCAAAGTCACCTTCACTGTGGTTCAGATGCTCACGTGTGCACACTCCATACACAGAGAGCTAGTGCTGTCCATTCTTTATTGTATTGCTTTTTCACTTAAAATAGTTTATTCTAATTCTCTTCCCTCTATTAATCCAACACAGTTCTGATATCTTTATCTTTACCAGGTCCTTTTTGTTTTGTCAGACTTTTGTGAGCAAGATGTAGAAGGTGCCAGAACATCTTGGGGATAATTACTCTTCAACTAATTTGAAGCAGTAATGATGATATTCTAGATTTTTATGGAGCTAGTGCTTTATGTTTTATTAATTGCACTTGTTCTTTCCTTTGGTATTTTTCCTGATGTCTAATAGCTTTCCAGGTTTACTGTCTAAACTACTCCTATGCTGCACATCTTGCACCCCAAAAGAAAGCCTTTATGACAGTACTCTAAAGCCCAGATGCTGCCCTTTGGAGAAGGGAAGTATTTATGAAGAAAACTTTAGTCAGAAGCTTGTGCACTACTTGTGAGGAGGCATTCCTGGCAGATTGTGCCCTTTCACAAACACAGATTTCACAAACATGGATTCTGTTTGTCTGACACAATCAGGTCCTGTAATACCATCCTGGCCAGGTACCTCAGAGAGCCTAACAGATATAATCAATAAAATACATCCATACCTTAACTCCATAACCATCGCCCTCTTACTTTTCCCTCTCCTTATCCTAATAGGATTTTTGAGATAAGAACTGGGGAACGTACCTTTACAGGTACAGGGGCACCGGAGTTTGACTACAAAATGATTTGACATTGAACATCTACATATTACTTTCGGCTCCTGAATCTGCCTTTGCCAAACCTTCAAACTGTTATTCAAAGAAGAACTTGTTGCTGAATAATCTATCTCTATAGATTAGAGATTTTTTTTAGTTTTTTTTTTTTTTATTATTATTATTATTATTTTTTATTATTATTTTGTATAAATTGTCCCCTTCCTGCATGCATTGCAAGGCACAGAATACTGTAGTGGCCTTTATTCTTTCATTGATTTTTCATCCTAAAACCTAGGGAAGCACTGTTTAAGAGCTGGGAATGAAACACAGAGCGTGTAGCTTTCATGTGATCCTTCAAGGTGTCTGTGGTGAAGCAGGGATGTGATGTCAGCCTCTGCTTACTCCTTTGGCAATTTTCCTTCCTTGATACTACTGGCTGGTGAGGCAGAAGACGTCAAAGAATAGCTTAGACAGTGGCCAGACTAAGGCATACTTTAAAGTGAAGGTCAAATTATTCTTTTCAAATCAAGTGTTAGTTATTTCTTGTATACCTTGCAGAAAAAAACACCATAGCTCTGCACAACAGATGGAGGCCTAGCTCTCCTGCTGTGCCTCCGTGAGGCCCTGTTTCGCAAATGAATGAAACATAAAGGCAGATACGTTCCTGACCTCTCTTCAGGACACTCTTCCACATGTTTAGAGAGGCTTTGAGGATGCAGATTATACTGTTTTTTATGAGTGAGGTTCGTGCTTTGTCACAGAGAGGTTCACAGTCCTGGAGTCAAGTCTTAGCTGCCAGAAGGTTTTGCAGCACAGGAACAGTCGGTGGGCTGCCTGACAGAAACTGTTATAAACTTCTTACTTTAGGGGCACATTTGTGAGATTAATTCTTTATGTACATAGATATCAACGATTGCTTTTATTTCTTACCAATGAATATGATTTTTTCACCATCTCTCTCTCTTCTACTTAGAGAAAGTCAGAGGTCTGTGAAGTTAAAGGGGTGGCATGTGTCTCACAAAGTAGCGTTAAATGCTATGTTCAAAACGCCCTGCTAAGCCTGTCAGTGCATTTTCAGCTGGGGCTAAGTGAAGCACAGAGATGTCTTTAATTGCAGGGGTTACCAAGTGATCAGCTGGAAATCTGAAAATGGCACCCTGAAAGACCCTGCCCATCTCCTGCAGAGAGGCTCAAAAGAAAAATTTTAGAGAACTGCTAAAAGTCTCTTGGAGGTCAGAGCCCTCTTTGTCCAAGTGTAATGACTCATATACTGTGTGATGAGTAATATCTGCCTGTTGTTTCACTGGAAATTGTTCTAGACCCTCAAAGTTATTCTTTCCTTCATGTCAACACCAACTCTCAGGGTCAGATCTTCCCTTTTTCGGTGTTCTTAAATGTCCAGGTGCTCAGGACTAAACATGTCACATGAGAAGCCAGAAATAGAAGAATTTGTCACTGGAAGTAAGAACAGCTCATTACTAATGTATCAACTCACACTTGTAAATTTATATCTGACATTTGACTGCTACCTCATCCTCCTGGGCACTGCTTCTGTATTTATCCACTTCATCTTCTGTTACTTAAAGATTAAGGCTCAAATTCGAAAAGGGGTTGAGGTACGGGTGCTGGTTCAACAGACTATTGCTATGTCCAAAGAGCCAGAGCAGACTGAGGGCTAAGAGCTCTAGGATGAAATTCTCAAGACCCAACGTGTCCAGCTGGTCAGCAGGGAGTGGTGCAGAAACCCTGAGGGAATTGCTTTAGGCTCTGCAGCCCAGGAGCCTCCTGAACTTAGGGGCATACAGCTAAGTTTTCCTTTCAGTATATGCATATAGCTCAGCCTTTTCTTTGGAAAGGTGTCAGCAGGGGAACAAGAAGTGGAAGGGGTTGGCAGGCTTATTACCTTTAGAGACTCAGAACATTTAAGCAGGTTGTGCGACACTTTAGCTAATTTTGTCATTTTTATTAGATTCAAGTGTCCCACATCTTTCCTTAAGATCCCAAATGTTTAAAAATTAAAAGAAAAAAAAAAAAAAAAAAAAAAAAAAAACAACTGCCAAGCAACCAAACGGATTCCCCCCCCGCCACACCCCCCAACAGTAAGGTGAATGGCAATGCACCTTGGTAGAAAAATTTCATATTGGCAGTAATTCCATATATTACCCTGAAATTGGAAAGAAAAAGTTCATGTGATTTTGCTGTACTCCTTTTGATCTTAAATGCTTAAAACTCTGTTAGATTTCTGTAACAATTTTTTTAAAAAATAATTAATTATTTTACAAAGTAGGCAGATATTAGAAGAAAACTACATCTGGTGCAAAAGTATCTAGTAACTGTTTCCTCTAAAGGACTTCACAAAACCTGTTGGGCAAACACAATCCTAACTAAATAATGCTGATTGTACTTCTTCCCAAGAAGAAATAATTGAAAGCAATCAAATGATAAATGGAATTAATGGAGCCCCATCAAAGCAAATGGTGATAAATAGAAACACCTTGGTGTCTCTAACACCCCCCTAATGTAAACTGGTCAGTATAGTTTGTATTATATGTATATATGTTTACCTTTTGCAGAGAGGTTCTTTGTGCTAAATCTGGTGATAAATTAGAAAGAGGAAGATTGTCTAATGAGGAAGTGAGCAGCAATATATCAAAAACAACAGCACTCCCCCCAAACAATGACCAACCAAAAAAACCCAAATGTAGGCTGCTACCTATCTGTGTATTTTTTTTTTCCTTTGTGTGTGTGTGTTCCTTTTAAGGGTAGAAAAGTGTACTTGGTCTGAATACGTAGGCTAAAATGTCTAAATATTTTTTGTTCCTTTCCATATACTTACATGACAGGCATGCATACATGTATAATATCTTCAAATACATATAAATTTCTTCAAGACTGATTGGAAAATCTGCACACTTAATCTGTAGAACAGTTTGCAGTTACTCACCTATGCATGTTTAGACATCTGCATTTCTGAAAAGTGAAGCCCTTCATGGTGTGCATGATATTTAACCCACTAAATTTAATGGAAAAGTGCTCATTGAATTCAGTGACTTTTCAAACACCCATCAAAGGTATTTTTGATGGGTGATATCTGGGATTGCTATAGGCATCTGTATGAAAATTATTAGAGGAAAAAATATTATTATTTATTAAACTCCAACTCCCTGTGCTAGTAATCTTGCTTTGATGCAAAGCCTGTCTTTGCAATGATTTTTCAGTTTTGTATTTGGTTTTGTGGTGGCCATATTCTCCTCTGACTCTTTTATGCTTTGTTTGGTTATCACCAGAAAACCCAGTTATTTTTTATTATTATTCTCATTCGGCAGGATAAATCTTCCTCAAGTTAACTGCAAGGCTTTTCTTTGCCATCCCCTCTGCCTAGTACAAGGGCATGATGCAGTAGTGCCAGAGCACTCCTGGCAGACAAAACCCTGGCAGACAGCTCTGTAGGTAAACTGATGAGGAAAACTTCAGAGAAGTGTGAGATAACCTCCTGTGGCTGTGATGTACCTTATTCTATATCTCACAGACCAAAAATAGGCTTTCGTGTTTATCTACCATTTGTATTTTTTATTTTCTGTGGGTTTCCTATTAATAATGGACAATAAGCTAATTAAAAAAAAAGTCTCTATGTGTGCTTTGGCTCTCTTGCAGCTGAGTTAGCAAGTCTGGCTACATGCTGAGAAGACTGGTGGAGCCGCAGGCCTTTATTGCCAAGGTCTGCAATGTATTTTTCCCCCAATGCAATGAGCAGCCTTTTCTTATTATTTTAAGGCTTCTAGGTAATACTTTTATTATTTCAAACTCATGGAGAGGGAAAGAGGCCCAAATAGACAACAGATGAAAGCAAGCCCTGCATTTAAAAAGAGCTGAATATATATATGTATGTATATATATAAATTTAAAAATTACCTTTACCTGTTGTGGCTATTCTGTTCAAAACTTCAGTTACCAAATTTCATCTTTACCTTCCAGTTCATGTTTGGAGCCTCCTGCACGTTACCACAAGAGCTAAGAGCCTCACAGGACCCCTGGGAGTTTGATTACTCTAATTTTCTTTCCCCACAAAGTCCCATATGTAAAGGGAAAAAAAATAACTGTGTTTAAGGACTTCTACTTAAGTTCCCTTTGATATTTTTCAATGGTCATATTGGAAACTTCTGGGGAAGCAGAGACCTAAACCTGGGGCACTTGGTAGTACATGGTCTTGGGGTATGGTTGAATGCACATTATTGTCTGGCCAGATGATATCAGGCCTTCTTAATGACCGGCAACTCTTTTAAGACTCTTTCTTGTTTTGGGAGGAGGAGGATAGAGAATACAGACTTATCCCTATGTGGAAGGAGAATGTTCATCGTACATTTTGGACAGCATGAGAGAGAAGCCTACTACAAAGCAAGGGCTAGGGAGCATCCATGGAGTGCAATGAGAGAGCATTTGCAGAGAATCATGCAGTAAGTAATAGACTGGATTTATTTACCTGGAGACAGTTTTCTTACATTTGCAGAGGTAAATCTTCTGTGTGCAAACATGCATTAATGTTCTAGCTGACCTTTTGTTTTCAGGTATAGCAAGAAAGTAATGAGCTTTTTGATTTGTCAGGTACCTTAAATTGTTTTTGGCCATTGGGGTACTGAAGATTAGAAACAGTGGGTCTGAAAACAAAGGTTTTGGTGGTTTTTATTTTTTCAGTCTGAGAGAAATAATACAGTAAATAAGTAGTGTAGGAATGTATATAATATTAGTTGGCTACCTACCCCTATCTCAAACATTTTGATCATACCTGCAGTTTTCCCGGTATAAATCTAGCTTATTCACATGATTCTCATGAGGATTTCATGTCTTCAGGAATTCACAAATGAAATGATTTCCTTTCTTCCAGCTGCACCAGAACAAAAGTTTGCATTCAATTACTGCTCGAGTATTTGCTGCTTAAAGCTAAAGTACTCTGTTTTGCTGAGTTGAGTCATCAGTAAAGGGGATGCAACATCCATCTTGTAACCAACTGTAGTCAGACTCTTTAATTAATGCCTTGGGATTCTGCTTTGTCTTTTAAAAGGATAAAATCTAATTGTGGTTCAGATTAGGCTGTCTAATAAACATGACCACAAAGCAATTGATCAAAATTAATAGGGGGAATAGTTATGCCTACGTTAAGTAAACTTCTTGTTTGTTTTGCATAAGGAACTTAAGAAAGCATCACTAACATTATTGATGCATTATTTACTTCATTGGCATTTTATCCAAACACTTCAGATTCAAAGTCAGGAACTCTAAGCCACACTTTCCTACTACTAGGAATATTGCTCACTCACATTCCATTTGCTGCAATATTACAAAGATGTTATATTGAGAGATTCTTGACATGGCAAGTATAATTTTAATTCAGCTTTCAATCTTTTTGCAGGGCTATTCTATAGGCTTAACTTCACACATGAAAAAAAAAATTATCCAACGGAGCTTTTCTTTTTGAAAGCAAGCTTTGTGTCCTAATTAGGCACAGCTGGAGATCAAAAGATAAACCTCCCATTTTTCAGTAGGTTCATAGTGTACTTGCAGGTAAGAATCAGGTCAGCGTATGAAATCCATGCTCCAAATCCACTGTAAATATCTCACATTTACACAGTATAACAATATATCTTCAAAGTTCTTTGTCAATCTTTATTTGGAGAAAATTTCAATCACCTGAGGAAATGCTTCAACATAAAGCCCTGTACAAAGATTTTATAAGATTAACTTGTATAGTGTGATTATTCAGATAGAAGACTCCAATATTTAGATGTATTCAGATTTGTAAACAAAAGTCCAAGCTCCTCATAAACATATTTTCTGATGAGAGGAAAATTTGCTTAAATATTAGACAAAAAAGCAAGTATGTTATTTATGAGAATTGGTATGGGAAGATCAGTTTAAGATACTGATAAAAATGTTTCAAATGAGCAGTTTCTTGAGATGCTCTGCTAGACACATGGCATGCTTCCTAAGATTTAGGAAAATGTATTTAAAAAAAATGTGTAAGAAATTCCACTAGACTAAATGTAGATGCCATGAACTAGATTCATTTTCACCAAATCACAGAATGGTTGGAAGGCACCTCTTGAAATTGTTCAGTCCAACCTCTTGCTTAAAGCACGGTCAAGTACATCAGGTTGCTCAGGGCCATGTCCAGTTGGACTATCCACAACTTCTCCAGGTAGCCTGTGCCAGTGTTTGACCATTCATTTGTTATTCAAAAGCCTTTTTCTTATAGCAGAATTTATTGTATTTCACTTTGTGCCCATTGCCCCTTGTCCTGCCACTGAGCACTACTAAGAGGATTCTGGCTCGATCTTCTTTACCTGCTTACTCAGATACCTATTCGCTTCAATAAAATCCCCCAGACTCTTCCCTTCTCCAGGCTGAACAGTCCCAGATCTTCCATCCTCTCCTTGTTTCTTAGATACTGAAAGCTCTTTATCACTATTGTTTCCCTTCTCAGGACTCTCTGCAGTATGTCCACATCTCTTTTGTACAGGGGAGCCCAGGACTGAGCACAGCACTTCAGATGTGTCTCACAAAGGATGTGTGATCCTTGAGTGATCACTCAGGAGTGATCCCAAGTGACTGTCCCTCAGAATCACTGTGGAAGGATCACATTCCTCAACCTGCTTGCAAAGCTCTCCTAGTACAGCCTAGGAGCCCGCTGACAAATTTTGCCTAACTTCTGACAGCTGCAAAGTGAATGTTAGCATCCAGCCTAGCTACCCAAAGATATCTTTGTGCTTGATAGAGAGAAATGGGCACATCTATTAGAAGCAGGATGAATAGCATCTTAGAAATATTTGTTTCTTTCCATTGATGGAAGGAGTCTAAATGACTAACTCAGCTTAGAAGTCTAGCATTAAAAGGGACACCTTATCCTTAAGGCACAGCTTAGAAGCAATGAACCCAAATCCAGAAGGGGGATTTCTATCTCTATTTCTATTCTATTTCTATTTCTACCTATTTCTATCTAGCTGTATGTGGGATTTGAAATATATCTCCTGAGGTCACTGCTTACTGAGGATTACTTCTGTTTGGAAACATGATCAAAGAAGGAAGTCCCCATCTTCTATGGAAGAACCTTCCACCCATTCCATCCAGGATGGTTACCAACATATTTGAGCATATGAATTGTTGACTGAGGGAATCTCCACAACTGACTGAAATTTCCATCTGAAGAGTTCCTGGCATAATCAGTCAAATGCTTTGCTGCAAAGGAGGTATGTCAAGCACCCATCTCAAGCCAGTCCACCGTCCCAGGCCAGCCTTTTATTTCACATATGCAAACGACTTCACTACGCGTGGAATTAATGTCTGAAGTGTGCACAGAGGCACAACTGTGACACCCAGCTACACCACCATTATAACTATAGAACAAGCTACATTTTCATACTAATAAATCACAACTTAATTTGCACAGCTCTTGCCGTGTTGTGTACCAGTAAAAGGACTGTCTCATAGCTTGCCCATCCTAAATGCACCACCCATTCATGGAGCAAGGGCCATTGCCCAGAATTTGTTTTCCCAAGAGTGTGTTGTTCCAGTCTCCTCCTCTGGCATGCATTTTCTGGAGCACAGTGGCTCACTCCAGTAGGAGCAGTAAGGGAGTTCCCATTATGCTTGCTTCGCAGCTTGCTTTTAAAGCAGTTTTATGCAAAGCAGTACATCTAGATTTGAGGATTACTGAATACCAGGGAATCCAAATGTAAGGCACAAATACACAGGAGGTAACATTTATTAGTCCAATTACTTTAAGAGATTTTTTTTTCTTTAATTTCACAACCAGTTTTCCATCTTAAAGATACTGTCACCAATTTCTGCAGAAAAGCATTAAAAGTCTGACTTACTTCTTATTTTATACACAAACAAATAAATGTAGAAGTATTATTATTTTAATTACATAGAAGTTGCAATGATATTGCAAAGAAACCCAACAAAGAAATGTAATCAGTGTTTCAGTAAGAATTCCAAGGCTGTTCACTTTCATAAACAACTATATCAAAATATGAAGCCAAATTGTTTCTTAGGAGAGCGAAAAATAATGTAAAAATACAAGATTCTCTGCCGTAATGAGGAGATAGGAGAGGAAATATAGATCTGTTCATATATATATATATATATATATATATATATATATATATATATGAAACAGACTTTATTAATACCACTGCAGAAAACCAACTCTTGTGTAGGGAATCAGCAGGTAACACATTTTCCTTTTGTGCACAAAAATGCCAGTACCTAAAATATAAGATCCCAAAATAAAAGCAATGAATCAGCATAAAAGGAAATGAAGAGTTAAGTGTCAAAATGCACCCAACATATAAGAAGTACAAGTTTGGTGAAGAGATGCCCTGACAAATTAGGATTTCCAGAAGAGGTGTCTACCACACTCATTTTTGGTAAAGAAAATCTAAAAAATGACACTCATTTGTGTAAGTTGTCAGCTGTCTGTGTGAAGAGGGAGAGAGAATACATCATTGTTTTTTGTTGTTGTTGTTGTTGTTTTCTCTCTCTTATTTACAACATCTTCTTTTGTTAAAGCAAAAATCACTCTGGTTCCAGTCGCAAGGTTTGACAGGAGCAGGACTAAGGACTAAGGACGGCCAGTTTAGGCAGCATCTATTTGCTGACGTTTAAAGCAATCAATTACATGCAAAGCTGTTTAGGTCAGCTCTCTCCCCACCAGAAGCAATATCTTCACACCTTTGTAAATACCTTCAGATACACCAGCTGGCTCCATTCTGACACGAACATGCTGCATATTGAGTCTAACACTACTGTCACTGGAAGAACATGCCTCAGTGATCTGAGATGGGAATCAGAACTATTACTTTTAAGTACCAACATTTAAAATTGAACGTGCATTCAGACTCCCTTGCTGGAATGAGATGTGCCAGCATTCACAAATGGCCCAAGAGGCAGATACATACTAAATGAATAATTTTGAACTCGGTAGGTGGTAGATTTTAATTCAAATGTGTCTTAAGCCTGAAATATTAAGCTTCCCACAATTAAAAAAAAAAAAAAAAAAAAAAAAAAAAAAAAGATTCATGTTGCAAATAACACTCTAAGCTTTATTTTCAAGAAAACTTCAGACATTCTTTGCACTTTCATTATGGATTGTAGTGGCCTTATAAAGTAACGTGCAAATGCACACAAATAATCTCACTGTCCAGTATAGTACAAATGGCATGGCATGGTAGAGGTCCATGAGTGTCTAGGATGGAGGGGTGCTGCGTTGGAGAAAATAAAATGAATGCATTATTCAGAGAAGAGAATTTCTTAGGTCAAAGGACTATTCAATCTAAGGTGGAGTCTGCCTGAGAGATAATATATAGCTTTTCTCTTTCTGATTCTAGCATCAAGAGGCATAATAAAAGAACTCATAACTTCATAACAGAGATGGGTCTGGGCTCTGCCAGCTAGTGAAGTCTCCCCAGGACACTACAAGAACATCAGTCTCTGACTAATAATTTGCTAGTGACATCTGTGCACCTGGGAACATGTTGCTGAGTGTTCATAATTGTGAAATACACCCTGGTTTTGTATACAAACCAGCGTGCACAGTACAGCAACAATTCAGACTTTCAATGTCCCATGATTCACTATTGCCTGCTATTTATTCCATCCTTATCTCATGCTATAATTGTTGTAGGTATTAAAAAATACATTGTTGTGTCTTTCAGTGAATGATCAATGTGAAACGAATCATTTTGCTGACAAATAGTGATATCGCTTATATGAGGCTCTCAGATTCTTGAAGGTGGAGTAAGAAGAATAAGATTAGGATCTAACAGAGATTTGATCGCTGTCATCTCAGCAACAAGATGTTGACAGCTAGAATAAATAACTTCTCAGGAGCAACTTGTTAAACTGGGTTAAAAGAGGATCTGTAATGATGTGGCCCACTCTAATACCCCCTGCCAATCAGATTATATTTTATTACTCAGCTGAACTCTACAGCATGATTCAGTTTGTGCTAAACTGAAGGGGGTCACAAGATACAAACACTCATATTTCCTGAAAGCATTTTGGCAGAAAAAGTGGATAAGAACAAGAGCATGCCGGTGTCAAGAGAAAAGACAAAAAGCTTCATGAGACTTATTTAGGGCTGGGAGAGCGCTGGTCTAAGCCAAGTGGCCTTACTTTGCTTTCTAAAAAAAAGTCCTCTGTGCTTCTGTGGCACATATCAGATAAAATTCTTAAAATGCTTTATATACATCAGCTTATTCTACCATCCGTCAGCTGCCAGAGTAAGGTAAAGGGTATGAGGTGTCATCAACCACTCCAAGAAAGCAAAGGCCCTTCTGGAAAAATATACAGGTGGAAAAACTTGCAGCCACAGAAACTGAAACCCACCAGGTAGCCAACAGACCAAGAAGTGAATAGTTTTGGCCAGAAAAGCATTGTAGAGCCAGAATAGGCATGGTAATTCTGTAGCAATACTAGTGCTGGTGTCCAAATAAATTATACTGCATCTTACAGTTTAGGACATTATACTTAATTCCATAAAATGAGAGAGAATATAGTTAAAAGGAGCTACTAGCTCTTAACCAACCTTTTAATATACAGCACCCTCTATTTGTATAAACGTATTTACACACCTGAGTCAAGGTACCTTAGTTTCCTTGCTGGTAACTGGATGCAAAGAGATTCTGCAAGCATTTTCTCCAGCTTTGAAATTTCTGCATGTTTCTCCTCAGTGTCTTCTTTCAAACCAACTTACAAATATTGGATGTCAGAAATGAATACAGGCTGTTATGGTTATCCTTACTGATACTGTGTTCAAAACCAAAATCAACACTCTTCTCTTAATCAGTGTCACCTCTCTAAGAGGAGATATTTGCCCTTTCTGACTCAGCATTTTTCTGACTCGGGACCAAAAGGAGGAGGTGGAGGTACCACAGCAGCCTGGTGCTCAGAGATGGCCACTAGAAACAAAATGTGATCAATGGTTCTGATCAATGGTTCAAATCCAGTTTTTCAGTTTTTGAGATACGGTTCCTCTGACCACAGTCTAACATGCAATGTGCTTTGTCGAAGCTGTGCCACTGCACTGCAAAGACCAGGCTGAGTGGTGCGTGAGATTGCTTGGGCAACAGAGCCTGTCTCAGCATGGCAAGTGGTGGCCTTACCAGAAAGACTTACATACCCATCTCTCCTTTGTTTTATACACACACACAAACATCCACAGGTATTGTTTCACTATTTAAAATACCTGGCTGTCATGTCTCATTTCTGCTTTCTGTTCCACTGGTATTTGTGTCACCAAAAGTATTTTTAGCAATGATTTTATATGTAATTACAAATAATCACTGAGTAGCAAGTAAGCAATGATCTGTGAAGGAGTTCTTGTAGAAGCACAATGCAGCCAGCACTGTAAATGCACGACCCATATACAACCACTTTAAGAGATCCATCCTTGAAAGTATTAAATAAGTGCTCTACTTCTAGATTGCTGTATAGGCCTTTAATATATGAACATTTCATTTTTTCTGCATTTTTGGCTCTGTGGACCCATCTGAAATATCTGCCTGCTAGAACTGCACAACCAAACTTAAAATCTTGGAATAAGCCTGTAGAGCTTGATGGGGATCCCACCAGTATCATGCAGAGCTGCTGGTGACTACATTGTTGAAGCACATTGAAGGAAACAGAACTGACCTGATTTTTACAACTAATATAAGGACAAACCTTTACCAAACTTTTTAGTTATTAAGTCATATGCCTGTATCAGCTACTTCCTTTCAATTGCACTCTGCATAGCAAATTTGATGGAAAAATACAAAACAAAAGAAAAATACTATTTATGCTGTGTTTCTTGCTGTTTTGCTGTGGGTTGAAGAAAAGGCAGGTGAGATGAGAAATAAGGAAACCACTTCTTCAGTGCCTTTCCTTTGTCTCAGATCACAAAATGAGTTAGGGACTGGATGAAGGTTTAAATGTTGAGAGGTAAGTATGGGAATGATTTTCTCCTAGAAATCTGCATGAAATGTCCTTGAAATATTTTGGGTTGCTTTAGCTTGGAAAAATAACTCTTTTGTATTAAGCTCATCTCATATTAACAGGCATGCTGGTGTTAACCTGGGGAAGAGAGGCTGAGAATCCTCCCCATCTCAGACAAACTATTAAGATTCGCAGTCAGTCTGTGCAGGCAAGGAAACAGCAGCGAGCAGCAGAACTGAATCTGCTGAAGGACTCTGGGCTGTGGCGGTGGCCTGGGGCAGCACGTCTGGGGCGAGTGCTTGTCTGTCACCAGCTGGCATCCTGAGGGACTCCTGGGGAGCAAATTTAGGACCGGGAGATGGAAAGAAAAGAAGCTGTTTATTTAGGGAGGCCACACCAGAGTTAAGCAATCAGCCCTCACTCTCCAGCTCCAGGGTTCTCTATAGAGCTGCCTAAACCTATTTTCTGTGATGCCCTGCAGCTTTCCAAAGCTCCCAGTCCACCAGGGCTCAGACTGCAGCAGCTGCTCTCAAACGTGTGAAACCAACAGCAAAGGACAAACCACTTCCAAGGACTTAACACTGAGTTTCTAAACTGCACCCTGCTTTGACCTTCCCAATGAAAAGTTAGAGGGAAGCCTCTTTTCCGAGAACATTTTAGGCTAATGCCCCTTGCACAACAGGTAATGCAGAGTTGTGGGCAAAGCAGAGTAGGTTAAACCTCAGTGATACAACACAGGTTATCCAGAGTTTACATCAGTCTGGGCTTTCTGAAAAGTTCTCTTCTGAAAATTTAGAGTTAAATCTTCTAGCTTATTACTGTGAATAGCCAAACTCCTGTTACCTTTTCTAAATCTAATATTTTATGTTTCATTGCATTTTCATTAGGGAATTAAACTGATGGACATTTAGGGAATTAAACTGATGGACATTTATTGACAAATAAAATCTGCCTGCTGTTGCATTTGTGTACATAAAACCTAACTGTACATGTTACTTACCCTCTTGTACTGAAAAATATCCCCCTTCCTGTGATCACTGATGTGCTATTTCTTCTGCCTTTAGCCTATAAGCTGGAACAATTCCCACAGTCAATTTCCAGACAGTCTACTGAGGAAACTTAACCAAGGTCACAGAGAAGGTGCGTGACAGAGGAATTGCAGGAAATCTCTCCAGAGCCAGGTTACTGCTCAGGTGGTTCTTTCATCTGCACCAGGAGACAGAGGTGCTACCCAGCCTGTGTATCTGTGTGCACACCCTACACGCACCCAGGTGGGATGTTTAGTAGGAAACTCATACAAGAAGGAAAGCAGAGACTCACACTGAGCTCCAGTTGGCTTTCAGGTCTGGATGCCAGAGGATCATATCTGCAGGCCACAATTTGGAGCACTCTTGCACAACTGCGGAGATTTAGCACTGCGTCTTAGAGATGTCAGGCTGTTACAGTTAATTGGTAATTTGCAAGTCACAGATGGGCTGCATTTGAAGTAAGTACATTAAATATTAAAGGTGCAAACTGTGAGGCTAGCCAGTAGCCTAAAGAGCAACAGTAACGAGATGAATATTTCTTAACAGAGTTATGTGGAAAGGCCTTGTGCTGTTTATGAGAGCCCTCACAGATATTTAGGCATTATGTTCTCATCTTGTTTGTCATTGGAAATGAAAGCATTTGATTAATCCACAAAGTGGATCTTGATCCACACGGAAATATGAGAGAAGAATTGGAAGTGTCCTCCTTAATTATAATGTCCTGCTTGCTGCTGTCTCAGGCAGTCACAACATGTAATCACTTTTGTAAAATTATCTGATTCCATTGCAGAATGTCTTACAGGTTTTTTTTTGTTGTTTGTTTTTGTTCCTGCTCTTTCTGTAGGAAAACAATGCAAAAATGTCATTTTTTTCTGACAGTTGGAGAGCTCACTAGTTTCTAGCCGAAGTTTGTTCTCAGCTCTCTATTCCTCATAGACTGTCTGTTAACTTAAATACCTTTTTTTTTTTTTTTTTTTCATGATTTCTTCTTTCCCTGTTGCATTCATAGACAACAATCATGCTCCTTCTTAGTCTGTGTGTTATGAGACTCTAAGTCAGTTGCTCCAGGTGTCCGGCTTTTACACCCTGGCTGTCCCTTTGTCCATACCTGCTGTGTGTTCAGTCATTGCTCCTGCACAGCTGTCACTGAGCCCTGCCATAGTGCTCCTGGCAACATATTGCCAGTGTCTGGGTGGTGGTGACTCCCTGATTCTCCCGAATACATATTAAGCCATTCATCCTCTTAGTTTTCTCGCATTTCCCTTGCAGTAGACAATCATATGGAAACTGTGATCATCTTCAGTACCCACACCGTTCTCTTCCTCTGCAATTTCCAAAGCCACTACACTTCAACATTTTCAACTTCTAGGAAAAAAAAAAAAAAAAAAAAAAAGTTTTTCTTGTAAGTGTGTGGGTTTCACCATTTATATGATTAATTTCATAGCAGTTCTTAAACTCCAGTCTTCATCGTGACTCTCCCTGCCCTGACCATTCTTTTTAACTTCGTGTCATCTGAAAATGTCATCAGCAAGATCTGTGCTGCAGAGGATCGTAAGGATCCCTCCAGTATTATACTTTTTCCTTCAAAATTAACTTTTGTTATCTCCTATTTGGTTAACTTCCTGCACTCCTTAAAGTCCTGTGAGCTCTAGTCAATAATTGCTTCCATGGCCCCATAAGAAGTGCTTTACTGAAGACATAATATATAAATAATATTTACTGAAGACATAAATATAAATAATATTGCCTGTATATCATTGCCTGGAAAACTAAATTATCGAGGGAAGACAGTGTGTTATTCTGATGGTATCTATTTTCAGGATATCATTAAAAATTGGGAATATTTTGGTGAATTTTGTCCTGTCTTCCCATCTACAGTACTGGAAACAGCAGAGCTCTGTTTTTTTTGTTGTTTGTTTGTTTGTTTGTTTGTTTGTTTTTAATTTGTACAGCCAAGTGAAGTGAGAGCCCTTCCACTGTGCAACTGCACCACCACCTAGGTAACACCAGCCGCTGCTGCGAGGAAGGAGAGACCCTTAATTTCTTTACCCTGGCCTGATAAATCTTCATTTGCTTATCTCAGTGTCTTTGGAAACAGTTCTCACATTTAGTTCTCCAGACATTCAGATTTACAGCTTTCCAGGATGATTATGAACCAGAGTGTAGCTGTTGGAATCACTTTTCTTCTGCCCTCCCTTTCCTAAAAATAGACATTGAATTTGATGTTCTCCAGTCCTCTGGTATAATCTCTGATTTTATGAGCTTGTCAAAAGTCTTTTTCTACAATTCATATTTTCAAAATGTTGGAAAGGTTTTTAGTATATCTTTACTGAAAATTGAGGACCTGTATTCATCTATCTTTAGGCTGTACCCAATCCATCTTTAATCACTCTCTCCTACTCTCCATGCATTGCGGCCAACTCCTTTTCTTTTTTAATTATATGAATTCCTTGCTATTTTTTCCCATTTTCTTTGGCAGGTCTAACTCAGTTTTGCAGATTCTCGTTCTATTTTAATACTTTTCAACACCTTAGTTTTCTTTATTGATCACTTGTTTCCTCCTTTGATTGTAGTCTTATCGTTTAGTCATAGTGTTTCCTTTCAGCTTTGCAGTTGGGTCTGCAGCTGTTCTTTCCAAGCTTTTTTCTTCTAGTCTGGTGTACTAGTTTCAGACATTTTTGTCTCTGAGATGCAGAGAAATCGGAACCCTCTCTTAAATGTCTATCCTGATGCCTTTCAGCTATGTTGGCTTCCTTAGCTAGTTCCCTTAGTTAAAATAATTCATTTTGAAACCTTAAATACAGACCTTTTTCGTTATTTATTCCATTAATCTGGTTTGTTGGCCATGAGATATCCCACTAAGTGCTGTTTGGTTTGGGGGGTAATATTGATTGGCTGCAAATTCCCCACAGGAGAGAAAAAGTAAGGTTAATGCAACACCCCGAGTCCCCTCTGTCACCGTCTACCACTGAATTGCCCTGTCCCCCTTGCACAAGAAGAGGCAGCCAACTGGTCGAGCAGTGGGGGACGTTTTTGTAGTAGACATTTTGCATTTGTTAGTGGTTTTCTTCCCAGCTCACCCAGTCAGAACAAAGGCAAGCCACAATAACAATTGTTAAGGAACTGTGGCGTTCAGAGGACAACCGACTTGCTTCAGGGAAGGAGTTCAGCCTACCCTGCCGTTAGGCATACCCAGGGCTTCCTGAGGTGAAAGCCCTGACGGCACTCGTCTCATCGCAATGCCTTGCACTTCGAATAAACGCTTCCCTGAGAAGAACAAGTTCAAGCTACCTCTAACAAGTCACCCTGAGAACTTAGAGGTGGATCATAAGCTGAGTGTCAAGAATGATCAAGGTCTAGAGAGTGTGATATATTTGGAAAGAATAAATGAACAAGGACTATCTAACCCAGACAGAAACAGAGTAAATGATAACAGTCCTCACCACAGCTGCTGTAAGGGAGGTAGAAATCTAAGCAGGAGTGAATGGGAAAGGAAATAATGGACTTAGGCTGATGCAAGAAGGTTTCATCACATGTTAAAGTATCTATCTGATATATGCATGTAAAAATGGATTGGAATAGATTGACAAGGAAATCTGCACCAGCATTGATATTGGAGGTCTCTAGGGACAGATTAAGCAGATAAATTAGCCTTTCTCAGAAATGCCATGGCTGTTGCTGATTTTGCCTTGAGGGTGGTGAACAGACTATATGACCCTGGGGAACCCTCTATCCCTATGGCCCACAGCAAAGACTGAGAGGTCTAGGATGCCTAATCCTGGCATTTCTTGCATTTGCTCATCCATCCTTCTTCTGCCTATAAACTTTCCACCAAGCATGTATGTGAGTAAATGAAATAGGTTCAGCCTTAATGAATTTTAGGTTTAAGTCTTAAATTTGTAGCCTCCTGCTTTGATGAGAAAACATAGTTTGGTGAAGGTCTTATAAATGCAAAATAAAGTTGCAGGAGCAGATCCTTATGCCTCATAGTGGCATATTTTTTGCTTTGTTTTAATTTTCATAACATGTGTTACCATCTGACACTCATTTATTTCCTAAAAACTATAGAGTTTATTGTTTTTATCTGTAGTGATTAACATTTTGTTAATGCTACTTTCCTCCCCTCTCTCTGTATTATTCAGATGAAGGACAGGATACTTTTTTTTCTGATAAATTCCCCCATTAGTGCCTCCATGCTTCCTCTCTCAATTCATTTTCTGGGTAATTTTAGCTGGCCTTTCTAAAATGGCCTTCATTACTATTAATCTATGTCTTCTACAATATCTAATTACATAAGGCTATCATACACATGAGTTTGTGCCAAAGCCTTTTATATTTGAGCTCTATAACCCGACTCTATAATTAGAGCTATCAGCTCTGTATCCGTGTCTGCCATTAGTTTTACCCTTATCCATGGGGCAAGTCGCCGTGGGATGGGATGGGGCTGGGGGTCCTGCCAGCTCTTACCCACTCCTCAGCCCTGCTCAGCTTTGCCTTCAGATAGAAAAGGGAATCAAAACTTGGTCTCCCCAGAGCAAAGCAGTGGCAAAAAAAGGAACAGAATAGAGGCTTTTTCTTCACAGGTCTCCCCACATTATGGTATAGCTGCACCCTGCTCCTATTCAGAGCCATTTTACTGTAACGTTTCACAAAAATATTACAGTTTCTATATTTAAGCTTCAAGATTTAGTTATATAGTAGTGTTTGGATGTAAAATGTCTCAATCTAAGGGCATTTTCTATAGGAGAACGGAAAACTTTTTTTTTTTTTTTTGAAAATGTCTGCAATTTTATCTCACCCTTTCTTTTTGTTTTTTAGAGGAAAAATATAAACATTTAAATTTACATTAAATTAGCTTTGTTTTGGTCTTGAAACTAAACAAGCAGAAAAAAAAAAAAACTGTTATTGATGTATTTGATGCACTGGTAAACTGAGAGGAACTCAAAAATGAGAGAGGAAAATCCAGAATAGAACAAGAATTGAAAGGAACTTCAGAAATGGTGAGCTTATTGGAAATAAGGCAACATTTAGGCGAAGGGAAGTATTAACAGTTTTATCACTATAAAAAGTAGATGTTAAAGGGAAAAAGTATTCTACAGTTCAGCATGGACCATGGACGAAGGATAAGATGACATTGTGTTAATTTGCAGCAGAGATTTAGGTTTGACTTTAGGAAAACCTTGCTAATTATAATGATAGTAAATTACCATTACAGACTACTCGGAGAGATGGCAGTATTGCCCACAATGGAAAATTCCAATAACAGATTTACAGCATGGGCTCGGTCTGTTCACTTCTGCCTCCTTATGGAGGAAGAACCTGGCTCAGCCCCATGTCTGTATGAACCACCTTCCCTGCACAATTTCAAGGACAGAAAAGTGAAAATGAGAATGTCTTAGTTTCAGGTCAAATCAAAATTTTCCTTTTCTTTATGATGAAAAGCAAAAATCTTGGAGAGTGTTTATGAAAACCAGATGGTCTTTTTTTTTTTTTTTTTTTTTTTCAGAAGTTTAAATGGAATTCTTTTTCAACCCCCCTAATTCTTAAATTTATTTCCAAGAGGAGGAAAAAATAAAAGCCTCTGAAAATTTCAGCGTGAGAGCCATTTTATCCCAGGCTGCGAATCCGAGCAGCGTGAGGAGGTGAGCCTCTGGGTTTTGCTGTCGTGTGATCCTGAGCCCGAGCCACACATTTCGGCTTATCAGAGTGACAAAGTGCTTTTCTCTTTCCTTAGATTTATCCTGCAAGAAGAAAGTCTCTAGCAAATTGGATGGAGATGGCAGTATCTCTTCCAACTTGGCATCCCCTCAGCCAATTCAGAAGAGACAGTAAAATCCATCAGCATAAGGAAAAACGCAATTAGTTGGCCACCTGAAACGAACGAAGAGCCACCTCCTCCACAGCTGGAGGCATACACCGCTGTCACTTCAGGGCCGATGTCGGGAGGAGTAGGGGGAGAGGTGAGAAAAACCAACCCGAATCAGGCCGGTTCATGGTTTCTTGTGCTCTCTGAGGAGTAAGTAACTCGTCGGGAATGGCAAGCAGCCGCCCCAGAGCGCGGGGCTGGGGATGGGGCGCGTGCTGCGTCTTGGCACTCGTCGGGCGCCGTCTTCCCGCGGGTGACTGCTGGCAGGCCCGGCCCTGCCGCCATCTGGCTCGCGAAGTAACGAGACCAAACCGAGCGGAGCCTGGAGGAATTAACATTCCTTCCTCAATCTATTAATAACTGAAAAGTGTTGATTTTGGTGACAGCTAGATGTGTTATTGTGAAGCAGATTGGTTAATTAGAAGCATCATAATGAAGGTTATATTGGATATGTGTATCCCTTCAGAAACACACATATTTTTAATAAGCAGAGTTTGGTTTCTCTCACAGACTTAAATGTTATGTGTGAAAAAGTCAACAAAAAAGAAAAAAAAAAAAAGCCAGACATTTTTCTACAGCTCTCTGTTCCTGCTTTTTTTTTTTTTTTTACTATGCAAAAAGTCTGTGTGTTTTGCATATGGCTACCAGCTCAAAGCCGTCAGCATAGGAACGGGGGCATCAGGCACGTGCAAATCTCTGCCGCTACCCCTGCATTTCAAGGGCCCTCAGGCCCTTCTTCCCAGGCCGAATAAGCACACGGATGGCCACCTGATTAATACGGAGAAATGTTCCCTGCTACCCAACCTGACTTCTGGTCACGAGCATCAGAAAGGTTCATCCGAGTGCTCCTGTCACTGGTGAGATGCAAGCCCCAGCTGACGCATTAGCAGATCTTAATTGTATTTAAAGCAGGTTCATATGGATTTGTGTCAGTTCAGATGAAGTCTGTATAACCTTTGGGTAAATTGGAAGAAATAGAGATTTTACTTGATATAATTAAATATATTTTAAGCTGATCTGGAGCCACACTGGTGCAATTTTGAATTTAGCCATCGCCTTCTGGAAACCTGTTATTCTAGGAGTAGCTTGTTCTCATGTCAAGGCTTTCAGATTGAGGAGCTGGCTGTTAAAAATACCTTCCATTTTCCTGGCACAGTTATTAACTGGTACAAGGAGATGCTTGTAAAACCGGTGGCTGTTATTTTAAATATCAGCCTTTAAGTAAATGTCTCCTCATTACCACTTTCCATATGAGTAAAGTACCACGAGTGCAGGCAAAACCAAGCGGTTTGCAGTGCTTCCTGCGGCCCCCGGCATTTCCCACCTCTGACATTTTCCTGACTGCTCGATCTTTGAACACAGCGCAGCAATGTCATCTGCCGGGGTTAACTTTTTAAATGTACAAAATGGCAGATTTTCACTGTTGATCCTTCAGCTCATGCTCCTGTAGTATTTAAAATGTCTCGTTAAGATTCGCTGTTGTTCACCACGAGAGATGCGCAGGCATTCAGGCTGCTGCTGCTCCCTTCTCCTCCATCTCTCCATGCTCCACAGTGATGCTTCACCCCCTCCAACTCCTCCTGCGTACAGACCTTTGATTTCTGCTGCCTGCCCTGCTCCCCACCAGCTGTAATCATGGCTTTCTCTCCACCTCTCAGTTCTTCCCATTCTCCTTCCAACCACTCCCAGATTTTCACTCCTCCAAACTGCAAACCTTGAAAAAAAATAATTAAAAAGAAAGAAAGAAAGAAAAAAGAAAGAAAAAAGAAAGAAAGAAAAAAGAAAGAAAGAAAGAAAGAAAGAAAGAAAGAAAGAAAGAAAGAAAGAAAGAAAGAAAAGAAAAAATGGGAAGCTTTCAGAGGATGTCTGGGAGGCTGTAGGTAGCTCCTTCCTTCTCCCTCATACCAACACAAACTGCACAACCCCCTGGCCCCAACCCTCCGCTAGGTGCTGCCACCAGCACAGGCAGGCTGCAACAGTGTGCTCCAAAAGCTTGGCACTGGTGCTGTGAAAGGGCAGCCTGTATTTAAGCAGGAGAAGTTCAGATTTTGGTGACTAAATTCAATCAGAGAACAACTCAGGGATTCTTGTGACATTTACCATGTTACAAAACACAGATGTAGTGTTGCCAGAAAGGGTCTGTGGGAGGAATCATCCAGTTCCAACTTGTATTTTTCCAACTTTTTTTTTCTTTTCCCACAGTTAAAGTTAAAATACTATGAAATTGCTTTTTGTTTTGGAGAGTTTTTCCAGACTGCTTCTGGTTGTGTTGCACTATGGGTGTCTTGGTAGAAGATAGTTCTGTGAATTTACCTTTTTTTTTTTTCTTTTCCCAAATGGCTGTTTGCATCAATAAATTCAGATTTAGTATTCATAAATACTATTTGATTTATGAGAATAACATAATGCTCCTCAGGTTTTCAGATGTAGGTCTGCTGACTTAGGCATAGTGGTTGTAGTTTTTCTTGGGGTTCTTCTTCCCCTCCCATGTGGCCACATGCAGTTGAATTATGCAGTCCCTTAGCACAAGGGTTCCCTGTTGATGCTACAAAACTCTTTTCTTGGGGAACAAACAAAGTATATTTGTTCTGTAGCAATTGTGTCAACAGATAGGAGATGGGAATGGCAACATCACCAGAATGTCAGAAAAATACACACTTTTCTTTCCCATCCTCTGTGTATCCCTACCGCATCTTCTACATTTCTCTATATTCAGGGGCCAGCACTATCAACTGGACGCATCAGCAGTTAGGCTTCTTCATACTTTTTACACACTTAAATAAAAGTATTGACCTGAAAACAAGTTAATTTTAACTCTGTACTCCCAGAAATTAGATGTTTTATTTAGATGCCTAAAAGTGGATTTAGTTGTTTAATAATCATTTTTGTCAAAATACATTATCCCAGCAATATCTCATTAAGAGATCACATATAATAGTATTAATACTATTGCAATATCTAAATAATAGTAGCAGAATTAAAACACAGTATTTTTCTTCAAAGAGGAGATGGCATTCAGAGATGTACCAATGAGGATGCACTACCTGGAAGAGAAAAGCACATTTCAAGAGAGCACATGGTGCAGTGGACAACTGAACTGTTTGACAGAACAAGACTAGAGAAAACAGACCTGAAGTTTTGCACATATTTTATCAGTGTTCAGGAAACATCACAGCTTCATCAATAACCTCTGAAGAAGGACATTTTTTGTCCATAGCTGGAATAATAATGTTTTCTATATTTGAAGAGAACATTTTATTTTTGAACAGAAGTGAGTGAGAAACAGAAGAAATGCAACTGAAGAACATAGCAGGTGCTAATAAAAAGAATAACAGGGAAAAAACAGCTTATAACTCCTCCTTGGCTTTTTTCATGTCTTATGGTGTCCAAGAGATGATTGCCAGAAAAGGTCTTTAGGAAGAGTCATCCATCTCCAACTTTTCCTGCCTCCCCCTCCCCCCTTTATAGTTTAAGTACTGTAAAATTGCCATATGTTTTGAAGATTTTTTTTCCATATTCTGCTTCTGGTTGCCTCCTAAACTGTAATTTATGCCATTGGTATCTTTGGTAGAAGGTCCTTGTGATGGGTAAGAACCAAGCGAAGCCATCCATGGGATCTCAGAGCATAGCTCCAGAGCACGCACTCCGCTTTGCAGCCACCGTGTAGTTCATGTAACGTCGTGCATGTAACACCTCATCCTGCGAGTAATACTCAAGGGAATAGTACGGCTGACAGCAGGCATCTAAGTTTAGCACCAGCTTTGGAGACTGGCGCACAGTCAATAATACAGCCCCAGACTGCTGCCCGGCACTCCTACAATAACACCAGCCACAGCTGAAGACTATCGCGACCCACCAGACGTTCTACACTAACATGCCTGGGAGGTGTTCCTGGAATAGTCTTGATAGTCAGTGAAACAGCAGAGAAAAAAAAAAAAAAGGCAAAAAGAAAAAAAAAAAAAGCAGCTTCCAGATATAAAATATTTTGAGACTCCATTCAAGCTATAATAGCTGTGCTAAAACTGGCCTTGAAAATTTTAGACATGCTACTCATGGGCATGAAAACACACTGTGTCACACACTAAATCGAGTATTGTTGATGCATTCTCAAACTGCCCTGAAAAATTACATAATTTAATGAAAAAAAAAAAAAAGTGAACACTTAAAGAATTACATGTAGTGCCATCTGTTGGCTCTTTTGTTCTACTTCCATTGAATCTCTGCATGTCCATTGAAGGTTACAGTTACTGGGTGAGTTGCATAAACCCAGCACGAGTAAACAGAAATGATTTATTTTGTGAACTTCCAGGTTCAGAACTTGTGAACTGCAGCATTTAGCCTTGTCACTGATTAAGCTGTTTTATAAGGCATTTCATTAATCTTACTTCACTGTATAAGTTATTAATTTTAAAGGATTTGTTGCTATGTATTTTCATAGGCTGATAAAAAATGAACAAGTTGAAGTGGAAAAGGATATGGAGCAGAAGGCTTGTGCCTTTAGGGAGTGACACCAGTTATTAGATACATATCTTAAGGATTCTGAAATTCCTCCTGGCAGGTGTATCATAAACAGTGAGCTGCAACTTACGCTCTGATGGTGCTGAGACACTTGGCTATTGTAATTAAACTTACATTAAAAAAAAACACCTCCTGCTGTTCCCCTCTCCTTCTGGAGAGGTTAGCTGTTTCTTCAAACAATTATGACAGTATTCCTAACACCTCTGCATTGGTTTTCAAGATATAAAAAGTCACATGCTCCTTTACATGGCCAGACTACAAATCTAGAGGAGGCGGAAGGGTGCACAGAAACAGGGAACAGGGAACAGCAGCCCCCACCAGGGACAGGCGTTGCTGCCTAGTGCAAGGCAACGGCAGGAGTGATCTCTTCTTCCAGTTCTGTTTTGAATATAAAGTGAAATAATTACATAACTGTCTTGGTAAAGTACTATGTAAGTACTATAAGACTATTACTTTGCTGGACTGGCCAACAATCTGTGTGTCATTGTATATTCAGCTCGTGCCATGATGGATGGCAAAATTAAAGGTGAATCTTCCCCAGGATGTGTGACCACTTCGGTATCTTTCCCTGCACAATCCCAGTCTCCAGTTTCAGGGTCTCTCTCCCAGATGGTGTCCTCACTGGACTCCAATCTTTTACAAACCTGCTGACTCTGAATCATTTCCCTGTCTAGTTCATACCCCATCAGTAAATTGCACTCTTTCCCACTCAGTCCCATTTTCCTTCTTGCACCTCTTCTCTTCATCTCAGTTTTCACCTCTCTGCAGGCTCCCAGTTTCTTCACATATGCTGGAGTATGCATATTATGATTGACATTATCAGGAAATTTAGAAGCTGCATTTTAATAAAACTCTACTGAATCATGCCAACTGAATGTTCAAAATGGAATTTGGGCAATGGTTTGACACATACGAACAGAGTGCTCTGGCTCCTCTGTGTTCGTGCTTGGGTCATTGGAAGATTCCAGCCTCTCAAATGCATTTACTTGAATGAGAGACCCAGGTTTTCCACAAATAGTTTTCAGTTGATTTCTTTAAAAACAAATCCAGTCTCCAAATAGAAAGTCATGGACAGAGCACTTCTGAACACTTACAGCTTTGTGAAATTATAAGCAACCAGAAAGAGGGGCTAAAAATTGGAAGCAATAGCAAATCTCAGTTATAGCCAATGCTTGTAATATGAACATATGCACGAGTAGTATCTATATGTCATCCTGTCTACCTGCTGTTCTAAGAGGTTCTCAGGCTATGTCAGGAAATGCTAGCCCTTCCAGTTCTTCTGCAGTCAAGCGTTCCAACTGTAAATTCCCAAAGTGCACGGAAATATTTATAACTAGTATTCATCTTGCTAATTGAAATATTAGTAGGAGATACCAGCTGCTTCATGTATCAAAATACTGACATTCTTTATTATTGGTTGGCAGGAACTTGAGGATTATTATTTTTTTCTTCTAAATGAAAGCATACTAGTGGGGTTAAGAGTATAAACAGACATCTAAACATCCACCATAAACCTGCGCTCTATCCCTGCATTTCTAAGAGCTTCAGCTACAGAACAAAACCTGAGCTTAGCTCCATGAAAAAGGTAGCATCATGGTTTGGCCTTTTCCAAATTTTATTTCTCTGGAGTGCAGGAAGAACACAGCAGACATTTGAAAAGGCTCGTACCACCCACACAAGTTAGGTGTGCAGCAAGAGGAATGAGAAAAATGGAAAAAGAAAATCCTGGGTAGTCTTGGAAGATGTTGCTTTTGGGAGGCTTAACTCGGTCCCTCCAGGGTGAAGTCCTTCCTCAGTGAATGTGTTATTTCCTAGCACTGCCAATGTAAAGTTACATGCCATTTTCTTAATCGCATATTCAAATGATTAAGAATCACTGTTGCTAGTGTTACCATCACAAATGAAATTAATGTGGGTTCTCATGGCTTTTGGAATGACTTGGAATATTATTACATGTCTAACTTTATAAATACATTAAATAAGAAAACAATGGCTATTTTAGACATTTTACACAGTACAGGAACAGCATGCATAATTTCATTATTCTCCTCATGTAACCTGATACAAAGTACAGTCCTCCTTGGAAAGAACTGACCATATAATTGTTATCAATCCTGCAATAGCAATCTTGTATAGCTAAGAGGACCCATTACAGTCTGGATGTCCCTGTCCTAGGCACGTACAAACAGAAGGATAAGTTGGGCCCATGTCAAAAAGAAGTGACGATCTTGGCTTAAGACAAAAGTCAGTAGGTGACAAAATAAAGAAAAAATATCAATTTCCTTTCAGTGTATATTAGAAACTGAATGTCCATTGCCGTGGCTACAGTGTTGGGACTTCAGGAATGATCTTCTCTTAGCAGTTTGTTAACTTTACAATTTTACACAAAATTAACTGGTTACCTGGTGACTTTGGCAGCAGAACTATCTCCCTCTTTGTATCAGTTCAATGCATGCATCAGACAACAGTCACACAGATCCTGAGTTTCCTCTTGTTTTTATGCTTTAGTTCTTTATGCCTTGTTTTTGGCATTGCTTTTGATGAAACAATGTAAATGAAGAAACAAAGGGAGTCCAAAACTCCACCATCACTAGGCTGAACTCTGACGGGGGTTGGACTCCCCTGGCATGCACTGAGCTCCTCTCCAGGGGTTTCCGTCGTGCACCAGCTGAGTGCTAGAGCTGACTGGAGCATTTCAGCCATGCCATTTGGTCTGAAAACTCTCATCTGTCAAAAACTGCATTTAAAAGGAATGCATACGGTCTTACTGAGGGTGATCTTCCAGGTTTTAGATAGAATTTATAAATTGGAAAGGAAGCTTTTCACCCCCAAATTTGCGCAAGGGTTGTAAACCACAGGTCCCTTCCCTTCTCTACCTGAAGCACATGGGATTTCAGCCTGTGTTTCCCTCTGCCTTGCAGGTGCTAGCAGTTGGTTATTTCAGACTGACTTTTGTTC
This sequence comes from Heteronetta atricapilla, assembly GCA_011075105.1. Lineage (NCBI taxonomy): Eukaryota > Metazoa > Chordata > Aves > Anseriformes > Anatidae > Heteronetta > Heteronetta atricapilla. The sequence goes on along the minus strand of CM021732.1, from coordinate 22,088,946 downwards.
TTCGGTGTTTCTTTTTTTTTGTTTGTTTGTTTTTTCTTTCTTTCTTTTTTTTTTTTTTTTAATTTAATCTTGCTCCAACATGAGTGTCTTTTTTTAATTTATTTTATTTTTATTTTTTCCAGCCAGAATATCTATCATTTACCCAGACTTACTGAGACCCTCCAAACTCTACCATCAGATGTTAACCTCACAGAACATCTGTAGATCTTAGGAAAAAACATTGTTTATTTGTGGTAGAGATGGAGTGCAGCATGGTAACAACATCCGCCCAAGGCCGCTGAGGGAGCCTGGACCTAAAATAGTGTTTCCTCTTTTTCCTAACTATGTAACCCACCTACCTTATGTAGACACTTGCAAAGATTATAGCAATTCTAATTAACTAAATATTTCAGTAGGCATGGCCCAAGTGCTTGAACTGAACGTCCCATTGTTCATTGTAAATGGCTTGCATACATTTGAAATTGAAACTTGCACTTTGTCTCAAATGCCAAGACTTCTGCAAGTAGTTCCTGAAATCATGAAGGCAGTTTGATAGTTATTTCTGAAAACACAGTAGCCTTGGTTGTCTTGTTACATTATTCCCTCTCATTTTAATTCTGTTACCCTTAAGTTAATTAAAAATATTGATATGAAAGTCAGAGAAAAAAATCAGCCATCTTTTCATTGCTGTTTGAAACATCTGCATAGGCTTTTCTATTTTCACTTAAGCTGGTTTCATTTTAATAGAATCTTGTCTGGAGAGTGAGGCTAGCAGGCACTTCATTAGCAGAACAGCAGCTCAACAGCTGGGGAAGGCAGATCATCAGCTACCATGTTGCTATAGAGCATTTCTAACTGTTCTGTTACTCAAGTACCAGGCCTTTAGGAATATTTCTGAGACAAGCTTGCATCATAGTGGATTAAATCAACTCCTGCCAGTTTTTCTCACTGGCGTAACAGCGTATTATAAATTAACTATAAAGTACAATAGATCTGACAGCTTCTGAGATGGAAGAGGGCAAGTTTGCTAGAGGTCAGGGGCTTCATTTTGTAAAGAAATTCACATAAGTGTAGTGCTGTGCTTTTGTACTTTCTCTTTCATTTTGTAATATCAAACCCTGCCTCCCTGTTCTATAATCCAGTTCATGTTGACTTGACCAAATAACTACATGGATTCCCACAGGACACTGCTTAGGCTTAAATTAAGCTTACAGACAAGATGTATGTAACAAAATGAAGCAAAATACAGAAAAAAAGGATAGCCAGGTATGCTGCTTGAGCTAGGTTTGACAGTCCAAATGCAACAGCTCTTGTATGCAGCATCGGTACTTGGTAGACATTGCTGGAGTGTGTTCTGCAATCACGTGCCATTATTTTCAAACACATCACCCCAACACTGAGACTGTATCACCAGTTTTTCTGAATGGCAGCTCAAAGGCCCAGCTGCACTGTCTCAGTACTGTACAACTGTATGTGTTTCAGAATGATACTTTTTGCTGTTTTCCTTGCTCTGCATTCATTTTCATCCAGGCAGTTCTCCATAGATCAGTAACTGCTGTAGTCACTTTCATTCAGGCTTTGGCGCTTATAAGGATTTACCAAAAAAAAACCCTCTTACAAATATTCCTTTGGGCTCATAGGTCTCCAGTGGGGTAATATAGGTCTTAACAGGCCAAGAGAAATCTTTATATTAAGAAGTCATGCTAGAAAATTTGTTTCAAGAGCACTGACATTATACATCTTGAGCATATTTTAAAATATCACACTCACTGAACTGACTCTTAATTACATTTGCTCATGTAACGATGATGCCAATATTTTGTAAGTTATTATAAAAATATTCTTTTATAACTATTTTCTTCAAAGATCTACAGGGTAACCATTGACAACCAAACTTTCATCCTGTTGAGTTCATTGCATTGGTTTGGGAAGAAAAAAATTCCAGGCAATCATGTCTCAAATGCACTGTCTAATTAATCTATTAATATTAAAGGCAAACAGTTGCCAATCTTGCAGTGCAATTTCACCCCTTGTGCATTCTCTCTGTAGTAGATCTGTTATTCCAATGCAATTAAACTCTTTGAGTTTTTGCAATGATTTATTAATAGTAATTTGTAATGCAGCAATCTGGGTTGGTGCCCCAATGAACTACACATATACCAGGAATATTGCTGGGTTTCAGAGCTTTTGTTCTAAGATTAATGAAAATGAAAGGATGTGGGAGGCAGAGTCAGGATACTGTAAACATAGTTTTAGTTGCACCTTTTAAAGTCAAGCCTGCTCAAGAAACAAATGTTCTGTGAGAGGAACAGCATCAAAATTTGGATGTGATACTCCATACGCCAAAATATACCAACAGTATTTTAAACTTAAAAGTAATTTCTAAATATTTAGATAACTTAGAACAGGAAAAATAAAATAATAATAATAAAACTAAGATCATCAAGTACTTCTTCAATATGTGTACTGAGAATCATATCATAGAATCATAGAATGGCTTGGGTCAGAAGGGACATTAAAAATCATCTAACTTCAATCCCCTCCCATCCCACTGGATCAGGTTGGCCAAGGCCCCATCCAGCCTTGAACACCTCCAGTTATGGGGCATCTACAACTTCTCTGAGCAACCTGTTCCAGTGCCTCACTACCCTTACAGTGAAGAATTTCTTCCTAATGTCTAATCTAAATCTATCCTCTTAGTTTAAGACCATTCCCCTTTGTCCTATCATGATCTACCCAAGTAAAGAGTCCTTCTCCATCCTTTTGGTAAGACCCCTTGAAGTACGGAAAGGCTGCAATGAGGTCTCCCTGACACCTTCTCTCCTTCAGGCTGAACAGCCCAAACTCCCTCAGCTTGTCTTTGTAGGAGAGGTGCTCCAGCCCTCTGATCATCTTTGTGGCCCTCCTCTGGACTCTCTCTAACAGCTCCACATTTTTCTTCTGCTGGAGGCCCCAGAGCTGAATGCAACACTCCAGGTGGGGCCTCACGAGGGCAGAGTAGAGGGGAACAATCACCTCCCTAGTCCTGCTGGCTGTGCCTCTTTAGATGAAGCCCAGGACACAGAAAGAGTTTCCTTTGTGTTTACTAGGACCTGGTGTTTCTCACTGCACTGAACTGATGGTGCATAGGGTTGCCTTTGGGGTATAGTTCACACTTTTTAAACTTCTCTCTCCAAGGATGGAAAAAAAAAAAGTATTTATTATACCTCTGAAACTGTAAAAGTCTTATATTGTAACTGTATGGTAAGAAGCTATTTTAAAAATATCTTTTTTTCTTGTGAGTCTTTGCTGATTTGAATGGCTGATATATTGCCACAAGAATACACTTACTGTAATCACAAAATTGGAACTGTATGTTTTGTAGTTCAGCTTGGAAGAAGTAACTTCTACATAACTGCAAACAATACATAACTGAGTTAATGACAAGAAAGTTCTCACTTCCGTGCTGATGGTACATGAGGCTGCCAATGCCTATTTTTTGGTACAGTTCCCTTCACAGTGTGTGCTGTTCCTTGGTATCATTACTGGCCCTCTTTGCCGTCCCACTACAATTAATTTGAAGGACCAAGTTTTACAGTGTATCGCCAAGTATCAGTTCTTTTCAAAAAGTGTACAGCTTGCCTATGTCTTAAAAGAAGTTAACTTATTTTAATTTTATTGAATAAAACTATATTATTTAAGCTTTTATATAACTTAATAGCTTAAAAATCAATTTATCTGGGATTAAAATATCAGGAAAGAAGCTAGATTTAGCAACGTAAAAACTCAAAAATCACTAATGTTTACTTCTTTCATATAACCTTCTCTCCCTGGATAGTTGCTATGCTAAATGTCATATATGTCATTACTAGACAGAAGTACCTAAACAAGTACCCAAATCAAATGAACACCAAAATAAAATAAACCTTTTACACTTTTTAAAATTTGGATTGCAATTTACTATTCCAAATATCTCTAAACAACAGTCTGCATTAGAATGAAAGACAAGGTATATTTTTCTTGTTGTGGTATACTGAACTGAAGCTTTAAGAACACTATATGTTTCAGGATACATGGGAAAAAAAAAGAAAAAAAGGAAAAAAAAAAAAAAAAAGCATGATACTTGGCAATCCTGTTTTTGTTTCATTATCATTTCTTCCAAATGCAGGGAAGCTGCTCCCAGCACCGCTAACATTTACTCCTCTGGAAATCACCCAGTTCACCATCCTTCTCCAGGCTGCAAAGGAGGAAGATGGTATTGGGAAGTGGTGATGAAAGCTGGCTGTTAAAAAGCACGCTCAGAGCAGAGATTTGTTTTGAGTCAGGTGGTGAAATATCTGTCTGTTAAGAAGGTAGGCTTTTGATGAGTCCGTGGGCAGAACCAGCTCAGGTGGTGGCAGGTTGCAGATTCTCCACCAGCTGGTCTGGAGGCTCTTCCGAGTCAGTGGAGAAGAGCAGCTCCTCCTCTTCAACCACCTTCTAGCAGCCTTTCAGTCTTACAAGAATACTGCCGCTTCTCAGCACAGAATAGGAGAAATTTCTTCTTTTCCTGGCTTAGGTAAAATCCTAGACTCTCACAATTCCCTGTAGTGAGTGGCTAAGATCTTCCTCTTAACCTGTTTTTACCATGTCACGGTGTAATGTTACTGTGGTCTGACACTTTTTCCTAGGAAGTCCTCTAAGCCATGCAACACAGTACATGCACAAGATACCATTGTAAAATGCAACCCTTAAATATTTCCACTTCAGGCCCACAGGCTAGCTTGAAGCTGAAAATACCTCCTTTATCGTGCTCCTTAATGCAGGATATAATATACAGCAGTGCTTTTCCCTAGCAACAAAGTTCAAAGAAAAATCTTATTTGGAGTTTAGAATTGGAAAACATGGGGAGCAAAAAGCTGTGAACAGATTGTGGAATAACTCTTCATGACAAAATTAAATACGACTTTTTTTTTTTTTTTTTTTGAATTTTTGTGTTTATAGCCATCTTGCAAGAGGAGGGTAGCTGGAGGCAGTACTAGTGAGGTATTTCATCCTGCAGTACTGATGACTGGGCTGTGCATGGGTCTATTTCAGGGACCATGCACTGTATTTACCAGAGTTTTAGGTTCTCTAGGGATTAATCAGTGGGGAAGGTGTGCATGAATGTGATTATGGGGACCTCAACACACCATATGTTCTGCAGACTCAATGTATGGGAAAATGATTTCCTAATTGGTAACACATATCTGCAACAGCTGCTGTTTTAGAAGAAGCAAATCCATCACTTAGGACTCCCAAGAGGAGTCAAATCATCACTTGATACGTCAAAGTGTTGGGTTAACTTTTCCCCGTGAGGCAGGAGTATAACGGCTGCTGTATTTGATCCAGACTCCTGACTGTCTTTGTAAATCGAACAAAGTACCTGCGTGCCAAAATTAAGTGGTGATTCAGTCTAAAGGAAATAAGAATTTTTCAAGTTTGTTGAAGAAGACAAAGGAAAGGAAAACTTGAAAGGAAAACTTGACTTCCTCAAGTTTGTTGAGGAAGCCTGGGATGCAGTGACCATGCCCTGGTTGAATTTGTGATGGCAAGAGATATGGGCCTGGCTAAGAACAAAGTCAGGACCCTGAAATTTAGAAGAACCAAATTCCAGCTGTTCAAAGAGTTCATGGATGAAATCTCCTGCGACATTGTCCTTATGGATGGAGGATCTGATTAGAGCTGTCAGCTCTTTAAGTACATTTTTCTTAGAGCACAAGAGGTCTCTATTCCCATATGGAATAAATCAAGAAGGGAAGGTAGAAAACGGGGATGGCTGAGCAAGGACCTGCTGATCAAACTGGGTGAAAGAAGGAAATGCACAGACAGTGGAAACAGGACCACGCACCCTGGAAAGAGTACAGAAACACTGTCCAGATGTGCAGAGATGGGATCAGGAAAGCCAAGGCACTGACAGAACTAAACTTGTCAAGGGATGCAAACAATAAAAGGGATTCTACAGGTACATTGACCACAAAAGAAAGACTAAGGAAAGTGTACCACCTCTGACAAATGAAGATGGAAAACTGGAAACAACAGACATAGAGAAGGATGAGGCACTTAAAATTTATTTGCCTCTTCAGTGGTGGTTAGGCCTCCCACGTCTCTCAAGTCTCCAAACCTCTAGGCAAGGGCTGGGGGAGCAAAGTCCCTCCCACTGTAAGTAAAAAGCAAGCCTAGGACATTGTGTTGTGACTTAAAAAATACAAGTCTATGGGGCCTGATGACATGCATCCTAGGGTCCTGAGGGAATTGGCTGACATAATTGCAAAGACTCTCTCCATTGTATCTGAAAAGTCCTGGAAGTCAAGTGGAGTCCCCAGGAGACTGGAAAAAGGGAAACATCGCTCCCATTTTTTAAAAGGGTAGAGAAGAGGACCTGGGGAACTACAGAACAGTGAGCCTCACCTCTGTGACTCATGAGATCATGGAACAGATCTTCCTGGAAGCAATGTTAAGGCACATGCAGGACAAAGAGGTGATCTGGGACAGACAGCATGGCTTCATCAAGGGCAAATCATGCCTGACCAAGCTGGTGGCCTTCAATGACAGACTGACTGCATCAGTTAACAAGGGAAGATGGACCAATGTCATCTACTTGGACTTCTGTAAAGCTTTTGACATGGTCCCACACAACATCCTAATTTCTAACTTGGAAAGATAGGGATTTGAAGATAGGGATTTGATCATCCAGTGCATAAGGAATTGGCTTGATGGCCACACCCAAAGGGTAGTGGTCAATAGTTATATGACCAGGTGAGGCCAATAACAAGCAGCGTACATTAGGGGTCTGTCTTGGGACTGGTGCTTTTCAATATCTTCATCAATGATATAGAGAATGGGATTGAGTGCACCCTCAGTGAGTTTACAGATGACACCAAGCTGAGTGGTGCAGTTGATACCAAAGAAGGAAGGGATGCCAACAAAGGGACCTGGACAAGCTTGAGAAGTGGGCCCATGTGAAGATAATGAGGTTCAACAAGTCCAAGTGCAAGGTGCTGCACCTTGATCGGGGCAATCCCAGACATGAGCACAGACTGGGAGAAGAACTCAATGAGAGCAGCACTGCACAGAGAGACTTGAGGGTTCTGGTGGATGAAAAGCTCAACATGAGCCAGCAGTGTGTACTTGCAGCCCAGAAGGCCAACTGTGTCCTGGGCTTCATCAAAAGAGGCTTGACCAGCAGATCTATGGAGGTGATTCTCCCCCTCTACTCTGCCCTTCTGAGGCCCCACCTGGAGTGCTGTGTTCAGCTCTGGGACCCCCAGCAGAAGAAAGATGTGGAGCTGTTAGAGAGTCCAGAGGAGGGCCACAAAGGTGATCAGAGGGCTGGAGCACCTCTCCTACAAAGACAGGCTGAGGGAGTTGGGGCTGTTCAGACTGGAGAAGAGAAGGCTTCAGGGTGACCATATTGAGGCCTTTCAATACTTCAAGGGGTCTTATCAAAGAATTTTTAAGAAACTCAGCCGGGCCCATATCACTTGTGATCATAATACCTAAAGCTGAACATGAAGTTGATATACAGCCACCACATAAAGAAGTTCCATACTCACAAATAAAGAGGACATCTCCCTTTGGCTCAAGTCACAATGCTGAAGTTCATATCCTTACTGCTCCCAAACAGCTTTCAAAGACTTTATGGTTCAAATTCTCATATCAATAAAAATCATCTTATAAAACATCACAACAGCTTTACTTCTAAACACAGTGATAAATTCAAGATTGCTTTCACATGTTCAGTCAAGAAGATAACATTTTGGAGCTGTGGACTCTACTGTTCCAGAGAAAGCCTTTGCCAAAGAGGAAGCTTACCATTCAACCAGCCTTTTCATTTTCAAGCCACACTCCCAAAAAACCCATACCCCACTACAAACTAAACAAATCAGACACAGAATCCTGGTTGAAGGGGTTCCTAACATTATTGGGAACTTTGCTATACGTTTATAAAAAAATAAGGTTCCTATATGGTGGTGATATAAAGCCAATTAAAACACAATGGAAAGTTAGTGGTGAGCTTTAAGAAACCAGAGTCTAAGCATCAAGAGATGAAGACAATTCAATTTTTTTTTCTTAGCATGGTTATCTTCTTTCCTGGTTTTGGATGGGTGGATGTCAAACTAACCTGCAGCTGTCACAAAAAGAAATGAGAACTAGCCAGGGATAGACAATTCCCTCAACTGTCACCACTGTGCATTTAAGAAAGCTTCTGAGTGTCTAGGGTATATTGGACAGAGCACAGAGGAAAGGAACTGGAAGAAGGAGGAAAGAATTAAGGTACTGTGAGACTGACAGTTGCATAAACATATATGTATCTATAGATATGTCTGTAGATATTGATAAGCAAATGACTTGGTCCAGAATTGAGGTACAGAAGGGAAAGGGGAAGGATTTGAAGACCTAAAGTCTTTCAAAGACTAGAAGGGTAAGAAGGGAATGAGGAGCCCATACAGCACAAAGTATTGGTTGCTAGAGCGCTAGGGAGATGAGTTGGAGGAACAGAAAGTCTTAGAGGCAAAATCTTTCTAGAATTAAAGAAGATAGCTACTTCTTGGTCAGAAAAATATAGAAAAGAAAAAGAAAAAGAAGAGAAGAGAAGAGAAGAGAAGAGAAGAGAAGAGAAGAGAAGAG
>CM021732.1:22016023-22080329 GCA_011075105.1 Heteronetta atricapilla | reverse complement strand
AAAGAAAAGAAAAGAAAAGAAAAGAAAAGAAAAGAAAAGAAAAGAAACCAGTCCAAAGGGATGTAAATGGCAGCTCTGAGGCTGGTTCAGAGGCAGGTTTCTGGAAAAAAGAAAGGAAAATCCCATACAGAAAAATAAAGAGAGCAAAACAGAGATGAAAAGGAGATCTCAGAGCAGATTGATTTTAATGATTTCAAGAAGCTTAGAGGCAAGGTAGAAAAGGGAGATGAAAAGATGGTTGGGAAAATCTTACTTTGCATTTACTGGGAGCACTGGTGCTAGAAGCTAAACTGACAGGCAGGAGCTGAGGGACCAAACAGAAGGAAGTGATTTTATGGCTCACAGGAACAACTAGCTGGAGGTAAAAAATAAGTCATAATTGATGCAAGGTCTTATAGTTTATTCAGGAAAAAAAAAAGGAAAAAAAAAAGAAAAAAAATAAAAACACAATATTTTTCCTGTTAATTACTAGGGACAGTTCTTGAAATGCAACAGCTTGTTTTAAAGAGCATATGGCAGGGGGTGCTAGGCAAATGCAGCAGACAATGTGTTACTAAAAGAAGAAGTCTCTTTTACATAAGGAGACATATGTAATCCAAATATATCCACGCGGTATCATCAAAAGAGGTATTTTAAATCACACAGTCTATAATACTAATATTCAGCCCACAAATAATCAGTGAGGTATGTACAATCAGTCCTCTCAGAGATTACACTAAGGGGCAGCTTGAGTCTTAGGCGTACAGGAAAAGAGAGACGGCCAGGAGCCGGCTACGAGAAGCGATGTGCTAACCCAGCCTGATCGCGTGCTGAGGTCAATAAATGGTCCTGTCATCTGGAAGCTTCTCAAACCTCTGCAACCCCAGGAACTGCTCTGTTTACATAAATATCCTCTCCCTGCCTTCCTCAAGCTCTCTTTGAATATGTGCTCGTAACTTAAATTTATTTTTCAGAAATGCTATTTTTATGGCATTGAGGTTTTGTATCTCCGCAACAAAACGATTCTCTTACGGTCTCATTGCCACCTTTTGTCAGCTGCCTCCGTGTTTTATGTTCTCTGGCACAGTAGGCAGAATTTTCTGATCTACCCTCTCTTATCTCCACCCAAACCTTTTTGTAGATGAGCCACAGGGGAAAAAACTGGCAGCACTCTGCATTTCAGTCATAAAATTATTTCTGTTTAAAATAAAGTTTTTTTTTGTGTGTGTGTTTTAACAAAGTCACAAACAAACCATGCCAGAGAATGAATAAGCGGATTTTATTAAAACCCTAAACTAATTACAAATACCCATTTCTGCAGCATCCTAGAGAGGAAGGGAGTGCTGGAGGAGGGGAGGGGAGGGCTATGTGTGGCAGCAGGAGTGGTGTGGGAGACAAGGGGCCATGGTGAGTCCCCTTCACACGTGTGGGATTGGATTGCACTGTCTGGGGGGCAGATGATTGCATGTATAGGCCCTGGGACAGTTGGGATGATTTGGTGGTGCTGAGGGGTCTGAGCAAGGGGATAGGAGGGATAACACAGCCTCCCAAGAAGCACCTCTGAGGCAAAGCAAATTCTGTGTCTGTGTCTGTGTTCGGGTGACCATGTGGATTTGGGCAGTGTGTGACCCGAATTCTTCCTGCAGGTTGCAAAGGTGGCAGTGGGATGAAGACCACTGTTCCACCTGCAAGCTTCGGTTTTGCTGGAGACCTGGAGACCCGTGAGACGTTGATCTGCAGCCAGCCGAGGAGCCCACATGTTGCACGGCAAAGATGGTATCACATGGCTAAACCTGAAGTGGATTTGGAGTGAGTATTTTAGACTCTGTAGACTGAGAATGGATGACTAATATTTCCCATTTAAAAAATAAAATTGAAACAGCAGTTGTTATATCTTCAAAGTAATAGTAAATCCTCTGTAACCTAAAGAAAAATATCCCCTTCCCAGTTTTGAAAGTCTTGTTGCTTCAGTAATAGCAGACAGCCATACCATGATCCCTCTAATGAGCACAGAGAGTGTGCTTTAATCTTGCCAATATTATCACTCAGTTATCTTTCTATAGCCTTAGGCCTCTTGGCTCCTTCTTCTTGTTCCTGACACCTTCTTCTCCTCCTGACTGCAGTGTTTCTGCTGATTTATTCTGCCAAAAGAGCTAGCAATACATACAGCTGCTTGTGAAGAACAACAGATTCAAAAATTCAAAACTTTCATGGAGGTGAAATGTATGTATCATGCCAAGTTAGCACTTCAGTATCTACCCACTCTGACTTAGCTGAGAGAGCGATTCCAACAGCCCTTTATTCTACACAAAGGCTGATTTGTATAGAAATATCTACCAAGAGACGATGTGCAGCTCTGAAGAGGTTGTATCCACAAACAGAAAACAAACATTGACAGCTTTCCCTCTCTTTCAGGCTCCTAATATATCTGCTTCCCATGGGAACCTGTGGTACAAAGGACTTTGTGAGTGGCAGTTTCCATACCAACCTGGCTTTCTTAACCACACTTGCAAGGAGCTGGAATGAAAAAGCTGGGGTTGAACCTGACAACCGCTGCACCCCAAGCTTACTACAGCTGTGGGTTTTTGGAGTCCACGTGGAGAGATGTTCACCAGCAATCACTGCATCAGGAGCATAGCTCCTCCTTAAGTCTCCCAGTGCCAGGCTAGATGTCTATGTACTGCACAAGGAGAACTAGCTATGGAGGAACTGAAATAACCACCAAATGAGGGTACACTTACAAGGGTTGATAGAAAGGGCTAAAAGGGGAAGCATGTTTCCTCTGGATTTAGACATCCATTGCTGTCTCTGGCCCCAGGCTGGAAAACTGTATGTGAGATTCACAGACCAATAGTCTGTCACTCCTGCTTGGGTACAGACAACCAGCTTCCTTTCTTTGTTCAAAAAGCATAGTCAGCAGCAACATCTTACCAGCTAGACTAGTGTTCAGACCCGAATCCCTTCCAGCATGAGGCAGTGGAGCAAGCCTGGTTCCCAGCAGACAAGGCTAAACAAGGAGCTGTAAGCCACATGGGGATGAGCCTCCTGGCTGGTGCAGGTTTCCTACTGTGCAAAAATAGTGGGAAGATTTTTAGTGTCAGAAGGAGAGACAGCAGGAGAAAGCATGACAATGTACACCTGTAAAGAAAGCATGCGGCTGGCAGAGCCTTACTTCAGGCCTTAGAGTAATGTGAGTACAGACACATGCCTTGAATAGCCACCATGCAGCCACACTGCATGAACACAATGATATGGTGATCAAAACCCCAAACCCAGGAAGCTGTATGAAAAGCAAATGCTATAAACACCTAGCACCCCTACATCCCTTTTCTCACCAAAAGGCCTCTCACCAAAGTCTTTTCTCCTAATCTAGCTGTTGTTTCCATCTCCTGTCCCTGTCCATGCTTCCCATCAAAGCCATCTTTGCAGCTTTCCCTTTGGCAGCCCATTTCCAGACCCGCTTCAGCTGGAGCTCTTGGTTTTTTCTCTCTCGCAGCCCTACCTCTCATCCATTTTTAGGTGTTTAAGCTCCTCTGCATATCTGCACCTTTGCATTTCCAGAGATAACTACTTTGAATTTTAGCTGTGACAACAGGACTCTGGAGATACATTTCCTCACTCTCTTGCTGCTAATTAAAACCAACTCGCTGAAGGCTCTGAGCTGCAGTCTCAGGAGGATCCCGTCCCCTTCATTTGGTACACAGTTATTTTCCAGGTGATTAGTTAAGGTATTTTTAAGTGCTTTTCAAAAGCAATGTTTGCTAGGTACAGTGCATTAAATCCACCTGTCAAAATTATACTCATCATATTTTTAAAGGAAAGTAATTATTAATCGTGCTAGCTAAATAATTCATTGTAATTTTGAATTGGTCTGCCACTTCAAAAATAAACGTCTTGTTTTGTCCTTTACGTATGTTCTTAGAATCACATTACTTAACACCCAGCTGTAAGCCTGCATGAAAATCAAAGGAACAGAAATCTGTAGGCAGATGTTGCATTTCAGCATCTATTCCCACACTTGGATCTGAAATACTTGTGTGCAGGATTCACTTTCCTTGAGATGATCCAGTTCATAACCAATGACTCGGCACCAGCAATTATCCTTGGGCAGCAAGACAGAGTACGTGCGTCCTTTGAACTGGCCCCACGGATCATTGATCCCCAAAGTCACTCACCACAGCCAACAGGTGGTTGGCTGGGCAGTATTACAGGAACAGGTTTATTGATTCAGTTCCTTAAATAAAACGTTATGAAGAAAACACAGTCACCAAAAATCTGCAGATTATCCAGTAAGCTCGTGGTGTGCATCTCACTCCTGAAATAAAGTACACACAGCACAAACACCTGGGGAGTCTGGGTCTTGTCATGGGGATGGAGCCTGTGAGTTGGGATTGTGTCACACCAGAGTAGCCACACAAGCTAATGGAAGGAGGTATGTGAGCAGCATGTTTACGTGGATCTGCACCTGAGCCCTGATGTTGAGGTCATTCACTTCATGCCTAAGGAAAAAAAAAAAGTCTATATTGGGCATTTAGCCCAGGTTGAATCTTTTTTTTACACCATTTATTTTTGTTGTTATTATTTCCAGCCATCTCAGCTCTCACTGACAATGTCAGTTCTCCCACGCCATTTCAGGGCAAAATCACAGAATCACAGAATGTCCCAAGTTGGAATGGACCCACAAGGATCTCTGAGTTCAGCACTCACAGGCTGTTTGTTATTGGAGTTTGGTTTGGGCTCAGGAGGCTCAGCAAACATGCAGGAGATGGGCTTACCAGGCTGGCTTTTTGCATGCAGCAAAGAGAAGCTGCCAAAATTGCCTTGGGCTGGCATCTCCCTTCGTTCAGCATCCCAAAGGCCAGGGCAAGAGTTGAGCCTTAGTGCTGGTGTGCGAACCCAGCCCAGGCTTGGCAGGATGCAGAGCTCAGCAGGCAGCACGAAGCTCCCCACGCTATTGCTGCGGCTCACCGCCCAGCTGCATCAGGGAATGCGTGCTGACACCGTCTGTGGAAACGATTCCCTCATCTCGGTGGCCACACTTGCAAAAATATTTTGGGAACGGTAACGTCTGATAAAAATATGCGCTATAGTCTATGCCAAGACAGTGGTAAATTTGCTATAGCAACATAGTATGTCTGATGGTTATGTTATTCTGAAGCCTCAGCTGTGGGCCAGGACTCCTTCACGCTAGATTTTGTACAAGCCCAGACTGAAAACTGTCACTGGGAATTTACCGTTTAAGTGATTTGATGAATGATGATAGCCTCAGTTGTGAAAAGTACTGCTTTCGCAGTATGAATGCTGCTATTAATATCTTCAGTTGTTTGCTAAATTTCCATGTGCATTTAGGAGTTATGGAAAAACATGCTTTCTCACAAAAGACGGAATAATTTATCTTTCTTTGTGTCTTTGTCCTAGAAGTGTTTTTTCTCTTGCATGGGGACTGGTGCCCTAACAACATCCTGACTAAGAAGAATTTTGGGAGGTTGCGGAAACTATCAGCCCTTGCAGAAGACTGATGTTTGGAGAGGTGTCTCACCACAGAATTAAATACATTCACATTTATAATGCATTGTTATTTCAAGCCTATTCATATATGGCAATATATGCCTTCTTTCCTATTGTGGAAGAGAGAAAACTTCACATAAGAGCATGAAGGTAGAAGATGAAGGAAAAGGTCCAGTGAGGAGCAAAAGGATACAAAGCAGCCACGTGGGACTGCTGTTGCCTCCTGATGTCATAAAGAATATCTCGAGGCAACGAATGAAACCATATCATAAATGGGTGCTCCTCGAATGAAAACCCAGTGGAGTCACGCTGGAGCTGCAAAGCAAGTCGTTCCAAAATAATGAGTTGTTTCCAAATTACGTCGTTAAGTCATGTTCTGTGTTCTGTTCATAGATGCTTTAAATTGTTTTCTTATTTAGCATATTTATTTTAGGTTACATCCTCTTTCCAGCAAGCAGTGTGAGTAAACAGCTGTCAGGGTTTTCTTTCTGGTGGTGGGAAGGAGGAATTACTGCAGGCTTACCAGGGAGCAGCATGCAGCTCCTGCCTACTGGAGAGTAGATTGGGCTCTCACCTCCATTTTGCATATTTTAAAATATCAAATATCAAATTAGTCCTGCTTATTTTCCTTTAACTTTTATGGTCACCTAACGAACCTGAATATGATGTGTGTATCTTAGTCATCTGTTTACATATATGAGCTGAATTTTGTCTTTAAATGGCCTGTGGAAAAGATTCATATAACAAAATTTCATCTGATTTGATAAATACATCTCTCTATTTGTATCAATCCTAACAGGATCTTAGACATAAGGTAAATGGTTATATAAATAAATGTACCCAATTCCGATGAAATTTATTTCACTGCATTCACACGTTTTGTTTAGCATTTTTATGAAACCATATGAAAAATGAATGAATGCTCAAACTACTTTACATCACTCCTTGGTGGTTAATTATAGCATAAACACTGTGATTCTTCTATGCTGAAATAGAAAAAAAAATACCTCAGAGATGTGTTTAATCATTTGGATCTAGTAGTGTTGTGTTTATCTGTTCCTTTTTGGTCCATTAGAGAGTAAATTAGATTTGATTCGCTTACGCTGATTGGCTTAGTTGTACCAGTTACCGATGAAGTACAAATAAAACTGTAATAAATCTGGCAGATGTTTAACCGGCTCTATCCAGATCTTTAACAGTCAATTCCAATTGCAATTTGCACTCAGCGATGTAACAAGACCCTTAGGAAGCCAATCTGATTTTTTTTTTTCCCCAAACCAGACAGTTTATTTCAAGCTAGCTGAAACAGGACAAGGCAGCATATATTCAGGAGCAGATACTTTTACATTTTTTGTCACCCTTGTGCCAGGGCAGCAGGAGTGGGAGATGCAGGGGTAGCAGAAGAGAAGGGAAGGAGGGAGGGAAATGGGGAGGCAGAGAGGGAGAAATTAGAATCATTGTATTAGAATTAGAAACATTTAGGCTAGAGAAGACCTTTAAGATCATGAGGTCCAACCATCACCTAATGTCACCAAGTCCAAATATGTCCGTTAAGTGCCACATCCAGACATCTCTTAAATATCTCCAGGAATGGCGACTACATTTTTCCCTGAGCAGCCTCAGACTTTTCATGAAGAAATTCTTCCTAGATCCAGACTAAGCCTCCCCTGGTGCAACATGAGGTTGCATCCTTTTGTCTGATCACTTGTCACCGGACAAAAGAGACCGACACCCTCCTTGCTGCGACCACCATTCAGGTAGCTGTGAGACAATGAAGGTCTCCTCTAAGCCTACTTCCCTCCTAATTAAACACCCATAGTTGTCTCAGCTGTTGCTCAGATATCTCGGTTCCTAGTCCCTTCAAAAGCTTCATGGATCTTCTCCAAACACATTCCAGCAGCTCAGTATCCTTCCTGGAGTGAAGGGCCCACAGCTGAGTCCTCAAGGTGTGCTCTCACCAGCACCCAGTGCACACTGTTTCTGATACCACAGGACTACTGATCTTGGTCTCCTGGGCAAACTGCTGGCTCATTGATGATAGCCAGTTGACAAACAACACCCCCAAGATCCTTTTCTGTTGGGCAGAAATCCTTTCAAATCCTTCACCAGCTTCTTCAGGACATCTCCAGGCAATGATTCCTGTGCCCAGAGCTTTGCTCAACTCCCCACACAGATCTACCCATCTCCTCAGGTGTCCCAGGCTTGAAGGCATGCAGGGGGCATCAGAAGTGGCATCAGGCCATTCAGCCACAAGGCTTTGGGCCATGCAGAGGGAGGCCTCTAACTCTGAGGAAGATTTCTATCCTGGCCTTGTAATGAATGCCTTTCTTCAGAAGCCAAGGAAAATGGAGGCAGGAGGTTGGCGCTGGGGCCTGTCCTCTCCTCTCCTGTGACAGCAGTGCTGAGAGTGGCTGTGCAGGAGCTCCCAGAGCACTCTGAGGTTGAAGAGGGAGAAGCCTGGGCTCCCAGCTCTTCCCAGAGCCCGCTCTCATCACGCCAGCAGCGCAGAGCCCAGGCCTGAGCAAGGACAGGCCATCCCAGTACCCTGTGGGCACTGGCCAGGGGACACAGTGAGAAATATCTCAGTATTTTTTCAGACAGGGTCTCTGTTAAGCTAGTTTATTCATGATTGCAATGGCGGGCATCCTGCAAGCAGGACTGCAGAGTAGAAAGTATATCATAACCTTATATTCCCCATTACCCAACACCTGATTTCAGCAACTCAGTATCCTCCCTGGAGTGAGAGGCCCACAGCTGAACACCGTACCCTTATTGGGTTGAAAACAGTCTGTTTCTTTCATGAACAATATCCTTGTGCAGAGGCAGAAGGCAATGCAGAATTTGTAGATGAAAATCATAGAATAATGGTTTTTAATATCTTTGACTTGAAAATCTGAAAATACTTGTATCTAATGCATAATGCACTAAACTGCAAGGTTCATCAGATCACTATTTAAATTGCTATGACCTTTAAAATTGCTATTTAATATGCGCATGAGAAATTCTGATACTAAATTCTGTATCTTAGTCAAATTGATCTTTCTCGTGGTATTGAGAAACTGTCTGTATCTATAGAACTAAAAAGGACAATGCACATCATCAAGCCAGTCCATGCTGGAGTTCGTTATGCCCCAACAAGCGCCACCAAGAAATAAAATAGCTTATTAACATAGAAAAATGTCAGTTATTTTAATTATAGCAAGAGGAGAAACGAATTCTCTCTGAGTGTGAAATTACTGCAGAACCATACATTGATCTCTCGGTTTAATCAGTCTCTTGAGAGTGCCAGGGGAAAGGAAAAGCATCTGACTGCTGTGTCCGTGGCAGCCTGTAAGGTATTCAAGTTGGGTACCAGCACTTCATATTGAGGGATTTTCCTTCTCCAACTGCCAAACCCAGACTGTTGGCTGTTTCCACCACTGTGTTCCCCTTCCTGTGTAACAGTTATGGAAAGTCCAAAGTATTCCCTAGCCTCTTGGTTATGTTACCTGACTGAAGTCAGGGGAGAAACTCATCAAATTTGGCTGCCTCCCACAGCTATGTCCAAGAAAATCAGAGGGTGACCTCAGCAGACAGAGCCTGCTCACTGCTCATGCAGATGCTTATTAGCGTGTGAAGTTTGCTTTCTCCTTTCTTTTCTGAGATCTTTTGTTCCACCAACCAGCAGCAGAGGATGATGTTCAGCAAACAGTTGAATACACACCCGTACTGAAAACAAATAATTTGCAAACAAGACATAGCCTGGAATATGTTCTGACTATTTTAAATATTGAGTAAATCTGTCAAAATCAAATTCTGTTCACAGATAATTTGTGAATAGCAGAAAAAGATAAAACTGCGAATAAACGTTTTTTTTTCTTTCCTTCACCGTTTATGCTGCTCGTTCAGTACCTGAACTACCAAGTAGAAACCCTACTTAGATTCCTAAATGCCAGATCAAATTTCCTGTGCTGCCAAGACAAGCCTGATGTGTTTAGAGGAGGCAGAGGTGAGCTGGTCAGTGCAGACGTGCGTGTGCCTTGCATTAGCACTGCACCGAACACCTCTAACCTACATCTGTTCTTCCTATAAATCAGCAACAAAGGTGTGCTACATAACTGATTTTTCTTCTTCTTTTCTTTTCCTTTTTGTAGTGTTTTACTCTAGATTATGGTGAAGCCAGAATTTTCAAAACATTCGTACTATACACCACCTACATGATTCTGTATTTTATTGTTTACCATGAAATCTACTCATGGGTTTAAACATACTCCTTAATAATGTTCACTTATCATTATGTACAAATATGGTAATTTTAGTAGTCTTGATTCGAAGACGTGTTTCAAAACAATATAAAGAAATTTTGTTTTATCAAATATTTTGAAGCCTTCTAAATTATGTTTCTGAATGGGTGAAAAAGAAATTTATTTATGTGAATCTTTCAGTGGGTTTTTTTGTGTATTTTAGTTCTTCTTCTAAATGCTCAAGGGAAACTTTTGAGCTTTTAAAAGACCAATTGTTTTGAATAAGAAAGATACTTCTTATATAAAAAATACCTATATATATACAATTCTTTCTATAAAATGTTTGCAAATAAACAGTATAGCTAGAACATAAAACTTCTTAACAGAGTCCTGAATCTGTTAATATCAAATTCAAAATCTTATTCTCAAACTGCCTCTTGCTGCAAACCATACCACTTTAAAAAATAAAGAGCCCTTTATTAAAACTGTATTCTTACACCGGTGGAGCAATATGGCAAGCTGTGATCAGAGCTGACAGTTGGTTTACTCTTACCATTTGATCACAAAATTTCTGTGCCATCTGCGGGAAGCCACACAGGCAAATGTGTCACCACATCTAATAATGAAAAGAAGAAACAGACAGAAAGTGATGTAGAAACAGACTGCTTTAATTACCCTGGGTACAATACCAAATTTGCAGACAAAAATTCCTATGTGGACAGGTTGCTTATGCAAAGGAGAATGTCACAACTACAGCAAAACAAGGTCTGACCTTGGGAATGATACCTGAGCAATGTCCAAGCTGCAGATTCATTAGGGAAATCTTTTAAGCATGGGATTAGGGTATTGCATGCCCTTGCAGACAGCAGAAGTTAGCAAAGGGAGGCAAAGATGGTAGTAGCCCATCACCCTTCTTTGTGAGAAGGGCTGTGTCCATCTGCCCTGGCAGCTGGCTGCCCCGTGCCCTTGGATGCTCCAGCTGTGTGTGCCAAGGCTGGGGGAGGCTCACAGTCGGTGAAGCTTTCCTGTAGAGAATGGAGATAAAAGGGATGCAGGTGATTTTTACTCTTAATGTGGATCTCTGACTGCACACAAGATGAAAGGAAATTGGTGCACACCAGCATCCACAGTGTCTGCTGGGCTGGGATGAAGTAGGACATAAGGACAACACTGAGGGAGGTGCGGGGGGGGGGGGGGGGGGGGAGGGGTTGTTCAGGCATTCTGTTGGGATGAAATCTCAGGTTTTTGGGTGATTCAAGCAGGTGAAGCATAGAATCTGGAATCATAGGATCGTAGAACATCCCAAGTTGGAAGGGACCCACATGGATGATCGAGTCCATCTCCTGGGTCCCCAAAGGACCACCCAAAAATCAGACCATATTTTTGAGAGCATTGTCCAAACGCTTCTTGAACTCCAGCAGGCTCAGTGCCATGACCGCTTCCCTGGGGATCCTGTCCCAGTGCCTGACCACGCTCTTGGTGAAGAACCTTTCCCTAACCCCCAGCCTGACCCTCCCCTGTCCCAGCTCCATGCCGTTCCCTCGGGTCCTGTCACTGTCCCCAGGGAGCAGAGCTCAGCGCCCCTCCGCTCCCCTTGTGAGGGAGCTGCAGGCCGCCATGAGGCCTCCCCTCAGCCTGCTCTGTGTGGGCTGAGCAAACCAAGGGACTACAGCCCCTCCTCATACGTCTTGCCCTCCAGACCCTTCACCATCTTTGTAGCCCTCCTTTGGACACTCTCTAACATTTTTATATCTTTCTTATACCATGGTCATAGAATCATCATAGAATGGCTCAGGTTGGAAGGGACTGTAAAGATCACCCAGTTCCAACACCCCTGTCATTGTCAGGGACACCACCCACTGGATCAGGTTGCTCAGGACCTCGTCTAACTTGGTCTTGAACACCTCCAGTTATGGGGCATCCACAGTGTCTCTGAGCAACCTGTGCCAGTGCCTCACCACCCTCTGAGTAAAGAATTTCCTTCTAATCTCTAAACTAAATCACCCCTCTTTTAGTTTAAAACCATTCTCCCTTGTCCTATCATTATCTGATTGACCAAAGAGTCACCCTCCATCTTTTTTATAAGTCCGTTTTGAGTACTGAAATGCCATAATGAGATCAACCCAGAGCCTTCTCTTCTCCAGGCTGAACATCCCCAGCTCTCTCAGCCTTTCTTCATAGGAGAGGTGCTCCAGCCAGATCATCTTTGTGGCCCTCCTCTGAAGCCATTCTAATACATCAATATCTTTCTATTGTTGGGGGCCCCAGACCTGGACGAAGCACTCCAAGTGGGGGCTCACAAAGGCTGAGGGGTACAATCACCTCCCTCCCCTGCTGGCCACTCCTCTTTTGATGAAGCACAGGAGACAGCTGGTCTTCTGGGCTGCAAGCATGTACTGCCAGCTCATGTCGAGCTTTTCATCCACCAGAACCTCAAAATCCTTCTCTGCAGGGCTGCTCTCAATGAGTTCTCCCAGTCTGTGCTCATGTCTGGGATTGCCCTGGCCCAAGTGCAGCACCTTGCACTTCAGTGCCCAAAACTGCACATAGTACTTGAGCTGAGGCCACACTGGCTCAGAGGAGAGCAGGACAATCCCTTCCCTCGACCAGCTGCAGCACTGTGCCTGATGCACCCCAGGGTTGGACCTCGTGGCTGCCAAGGCACACTGCTAGTCAAGTTCAGCTTGCCATCAACCAAAACCCCTGGATCCCTTTCTGTGAGGCTGATCTCCAGCATCTCTTCCCCCTGTCTGTACGTACAGCCAAGGTTGCCCTTTCCCAGGTGCAGAATTGTACATTTGCTCTTGTTAAACTTCATGTTCTTGGTTATTGCCCAGCTCTCCAACCTGTCTAGATCTCTCTGCAAGGCCTCACCACCCTTGATGGAGTCAACAGCTCGACCCAATTTGGTATCATCTGTCTTGCTCAAAAAACCTTCAAGTCCTACATCCAAATTGTTTATGAAAGCATTGAAGAGGACTGGTCCTAAAATGGAGACCTGGGAAACCCCACTAGTGACAGGTCACCATCCCAATGTAACCGCATTTACAAGAACCCTGTGGGCCCAACCCATCAGCCAAGTCATAAGAGCATAGCCAGCTTCTGGCACTTTGTGGAAGCACCATCAAGTTGTTCCTCACATACCAGCTTAGCTCAGCACTTCTGGTGACATCGAGGTTTAGCAGCGGAAGCCTTCAGTCTGCAGAGAGCTTCCCCTCCAAGAAACGGGCTGCAGGAAGCAGAGGAGACATCAGCACTGCTAACATTGTGATCTGGCAGGGCCCATGCTGTACCATCCCAAGCCTTCCTGCAGGAGGACTTCTGCAAGGGCAGGAGGGCCTGCATGAGGCTCAGACCGTGCTGTGCTCCTCACTAGAATGGACAGAGCCAGGCCATGGTTGCACTACTCACAGCTTATGAAAAAATAGCAAATTAATATTGCTGTATGACCAACTGTGGCAGCTCTATGTATGTGTACAAAATCAGTAATTTGCTGTCCTTGAATGCCACCTATAGGTTACTGTTTTCTGAAAGGATTCTGTTGCAAAATCATGGAAGACAGAGGACAGAATTCAGTTTTGGATCAAAGAGACCAAATTTTTGCATGTGTACTTTGAATTTTGTAAGGTCACTGGTGACCATGATGTCCTCAGGACAGCTGCAGCCAGTACCATCTAGCTGGAATTTGTGTCAGCATCATTCTACCGGCTACAAATCAGAGTTTCCTTGTATCCGATTTTCCAAATCTTCTCACTCATGCTCATTAGGGCTCATTTATGGAATACCATTCAAGGGCTATTTTTCTGTGGGAGCACAACTTTATGGATTTATTTCCTATTGCAACAAAGCCTTTAGTCACTGGACAATTGAAGAATATTGTCACAAGACATCTTTCAGAAGGATGTCACAGGGCACGTTGCAACAAATGAGCTTCAGATCATTAACAGGGAAGGCAGTGATTTGCAACAGCTGTGAGTCTGGCCCTTCTTTCTGATAAGGGACTTTTAAACAGCATGCATTTGACCCTTCACTTTACATTGTGTCCTTTCTATTTATTCATATTTTCTTAATTAGAGCAGAAACTTACCTGTTCTCAGCACTTTAATAACACGAGGTTCCTCTGGGAACTGGTTTATTTGGGAAGCTGTGATAAAATAAATGACACCATCTAGAGGGGGTCTGTTCATTTCAAAGGGGATTCATCCTGCAAGATGCTGAGCATCACCTGCACTGCACTCATGGCCTTCAGCAGCCCTTCCCTTTAAGCACCACCTTCCTAGGAGGCACCCAGCACATTGCCAGACTGCATCGCCTTGCTCTAACATGGCTCAGTGGGCCAGGATGAGTGCTTTAAGAATGTATTTTGCATTTGGGCAATGTCGTTATCTTAGCCTTATGGGACATTCCAACATTCCAATGGAACATTTATTGCTATAACTTCCCCTAAAAATATTTTATTTCTAAGTCCTTCACATCTGAACACACATAGTGTATGGGAATAGCTGTATAATTTAACAAAAATATTTATTTTATTCTACTATGGTACCTTCAGGACATTTAAAATGAAATCGGTATGAAGAGTGTTTGGTTTGAGCCATTGCATTTCTAGCATCACGTCAACTTAAACTGGAAATTTACTAGTGGAAGCATAATGCATATCAAGAATTCAGCTGGTGCAGAAAGTCATCAAAAAAGTCTGAGAGACCTAAGATATCTCCTCAAAATGTTTCCCTCAAAACATTCAACACTCAATATCTTCTTCAAGATGTTTTCCTCAAAAATTACGTAGTCATTCATTACGATACTGAATTCGCTGATATGTATTAAAGCAATAAAAACTAGCCTCATCATTCAATGTTATTTATTTATTTATTTATTTTAAGTACTCAGTGAATCACTGCAGCGCTTCCTCAAATCCTTAGGTGATTTCTTAGGGAACACCTGAGAAAGAATGTGAACAGCTTGCGATCCCTTTGTTGTATAATTTAATGAACTGTTAAATTCATGAGCAAAGGTGCATAATCCTGTTCCCTGAAGCTTTGTGAACCTTTGTGACCCACAATGGATCATTGCAAACAGATCCTTCACATGTAGGCTGACAGATTTCCAAAGCCCCCGTTGCCTTCAAATCCTCCAGATATAGAAAGATTTTTGATATATAAATATAAAAGTTTCGCATATAAGCAAATATATAAGCAATGCAATACTGTAACTAAAACAAATGTAACTAGCTGAAACTAGGAGTAATTTCTCCTAAGATCAACATGGCTTGATAGTACTTGTACCTATAAGTTTATTATTTCTAGAATGAAGCTATTTGCTTGACACTTCCAAATGTCTTTTAACTGTGCTATAATAATTAACAAATGCATTTGCTTGAATTGAAGTTTGAGCTATTGAATCACTGCAGACTTTCATTTATCACGTGTGCTAAAGATGCTGTTCAAGCATCTGTCCACATTAAAGGCTCAGCTATACATTTGTTCTCACAGAGTCAAGAGAAGGCAGCAGTTTTCCTGAAGACATTCCCAGAGCCAGCTAATTGTTTTTCCTCCATTTCATCTCCCAGGAGGCATTAACAACTTGCAGAGAGAGAGAAGGGAGAAAAAATAAAGCATTTGAGGCACCTTCTGAGATAACAAAGCACAAAAAGTTAGAAGAGAAATGACTTTTCCTCCTCTTTTTCTCATTTCAGTATTTGCAGTGTTACTTGGTAGGCCCTCAGCACCAATGAGTCAGAAAACAAAAATCTTAAAATAATCCAGAAACATTCAGGAGAGATCAGTGCTTTACAAAATTCCAGGCTGCATCATCCCCAGAGTCTTCCCTAATGACTGTTTTACTGGAGAGTAGAGCAATGCTTTCCCTTGGCATCAGGAAAAAAAAAAAATCACCTCAGCAACAGGCAGTTTGGACAGTTCTGGCATGATCTTTTGGGGCTGGCAATCCCTTTATCCAGGGAAGACTTCTCTGAGAGGTCTCAGGTAAGGCTGGAGAGTAGCACGTAGCTGAGGTTGCTGCTGTCTCCAGATATCTCCTCAACCTTTCCAAGGTGGTGTGGATGGAGGGGAGAACACCGTGGTGTCATGGAGGGGTTCCCTGCATGGGTTGTCCATTGCCATGGGACAGGGTGGCTGCACACCTCATTTTCAAAGGCATGCACATGCAGAAGCTTCTCTGGAACTGGGAATGATCTTGGCTTTGTCATCTCTGTGGGATCAGGGATGCGATTAGGACATCGTCAGTGTGTGACTCGGTAAACTGGATGTTGAGACAAGATAATGTGTTCTCACCCATTTCTGTCAACAAGGGCAGGTTTTGGCATGGCTAATGACAAAATTCATTCCTCTGAACAAAACAGTGCATTTTTATGATTCTGATGCTGGCTGTAATTCAGTTTTTCTGTATGTCAGTTGCCAGCAACTTCCTCAGATGAATCACTTTCTATTCCCTAAACTGAAGCAGGCAGATGTTAACAAAATATCTGTGCAATACTTAATTCCAAATACTATAAAGGGAACTTCAGTGGAGTTACATTCTGTCAAGACATCTGGATGAGGCTGTATTAAAAAATAAAATTAAAAAAATAATAATAATCTTGGGAAAAAAAAAAAAAAAAGAGTAGAAGATAACCTCGTTCCAGCTTTGACAGAAGTCTTTGGGACACTCACATAAACCTTATTTCACGTGCTTTTAAAGTATCCGTGAGATTGAAATATTTATTTTTATTTCTGCATGATTCAGAAATCATTAAGAAGGATTCCAAATGATCTTTGCAGAGAAAACTTCTCTGGCACTGCCTTTTTCCCAGGTGATCATAAGCCTTTCGATTCGTTTCTAGCACAGACAAATAGTAAACAAAGCTTATTCAGCACTGAGCATCCATCTAGGTTGACAGATTTTGCAAGCATCCCACCTAGAGTGGAATCCTACCAGGGTAAGACGGTGCCAAGTTAACTGAGAACATCACAGAGGCCAGCATCTGCAAGTCATCATCCTAATACTGTCTGAGACAGAAAGCCTTGGTACTAGGCATTGCATTTGGAAACGCATCTTGGCTTTGCCACACAGAGCATCCTGCTTTGGCAGACAGCTGGACCAAAGAAGAAAACACACACTGGCATTATTTTGATAAACCTTCCAGGGAATCATTCACAGGAGAGCATTTAGACTATAGACGATTCTATAGGGAAAACATGAAGAATTTGGCAGCACTATTACATTGCCTTCTTCCTTAGTAGTTGCTTCTCCTGATCTCTAGCCTGAAATGGAAACAACCAGAGAATTATTACCTGATGCCCTGGAATTTATTGTAATGACAAAGAGAGCTCAAGCCTAACAGCAAAGCAACACCATTTATAGGAACAGGAAAATATATACACATTTGCTGTGTAACAAACACACGGCCATTTTTAACACCAAGACAGAAATGTATGGATATACTTTAGGTATCACTGAAAAGGGTTCAGTTAATATTAAGGAAGCTAACATTATTTTTAAAATACCTTGAAGGCACAAGGGCAGCAGCCAGGTGATTCTGAGCTGGGTAGGCAGGAGCTCCAGCAGTCCTGCTTCAGGTGCTTGCAGGGAAACCACCTCCAGGTGAGCCGCTGCCCTCAGCAGCACCAAAGGGTAAATGGAGAGGAAGGCATGACCTCCAAAGCACTTTTATGGCAGGACTCACCTGACCTCTTCTACAACTGAAGTTGCTGAGGTGGGAAAGGACCCCTCCACATGTCTTCTCCATCTGAAGGAGCCCGGTTCTTGGACACCTGCATGAGGACGGGTGCAGCTCCCATTGCACAACCTGCCTGCATGCCCCCAGAGCAGGGAGAGAATCTCAGACACAGGCAGTGGCAGGTAGCAGCTTTAATGGTGTCTTGTTAACATCTGTACCTGAAGCTAAACATGTGCCTAACGCTGACTGATGAGCAGCGCATCTTCTCCAGCTCATCCTCCCAGCTGGGCTCTCCTCCCTGCTCAAAGGACATGCAGCAGCAGTGAGCACGGTGCTTAGGAGCAGTTAACAGCGCCTGTGTCTGGACGTTGGTCAGGTATTACTGGGGGCCTCAATTAACCAACCACTGAACCCACATTTTGAAAATATCCAGAAGTTCATCTACTGGGGGAAGTTTTGGAGAGAAAAAGGCAAGTGAGGTTTAATGGCGAAATACTGTCACCAGTTTGACTTGAGCTGCTCTTGCAAGCAGTATGACTACAGTCTCTAGATAGGTAGTTTCCAAAATAAAAAGATCTCACAACAACAGAAAAGTGTTATTTTAAAGATGACAGGTGCTATTTTAGTATTCGTATGAGACATGTTATAAATAGGTAGCTTTTAACATAAAGCATGCAAGCCACAAGAGTAGACAGACCCTTCTTCTTACACTACTGCTGCCTGGACTGTGCGTGCTGCAGCATTGCCCCAGAGGGAATTGGCTTTATCCAGCTTCTTACACCTCAAAGGGCAGAAATTATGTTGAATATGTCATAAGCATTGTCTGTGGGGGACCTGCCCTCTCAGGGTTTCTCTGAAATTGTGATGGATGATTCTTCTTTTTGTGATTTTATTATATTATGTTGTACACAAAATGTCTGTAGGTGGATATCAGAAAAGACCTGAATGGAAAGAGAGCCACGAGCAGGAACAGACCAGGACAGCATCCTGCAGCTGGGCTGGTGCTGTTTCCACAGATGGGATACAAAGAGACAAGCTTCTCTCAGAAACTCCGAAGGGTATAGGCAGAGCTATTTCTACATCTTTGTACTTTCACTATATCATTGTACTTTATATCTAAAAATTTTCCTGTATGATGTGCTATTTTTTAAGGAATTTTGTCTCAAAACCTTGGTCCATTTGGACCATGTCACAGGAGTAGTCACTATTTGCTGCAATGCCAAAGGCAGCACCTGTATGTGAAACTGTGCTAGATATTATAGCAAAAATAAACAAAAAATGAAAAGAATCACAGGAAAGACGGCATATGCTGGGCATCTCATGAGGGATTTTATTTTACCAAGCAATTGTATTTTTTTTTTCTTATTTGAGTATTGCAGGAAAGATGAGTGCCAAGGATAAAATTAAATGAAAGAAGGCAGTAAGATAGCACTCTGGGACAGGGAGGACAAGAGGTGCTGCATATGGGAAAACACATGATCAGAAATTCATGGTGTGATGGAGCTGTGCAAAGCTTTGCAGGTACAGCCAAGAAATTTCAGATGAGAAGGAATGGGCAAAAGGGATTCAGTGACATGAATCATAAGGGTATAATGAGGAAAAGGTCAGCATCTGAGATCTTGTTAACCAACTGGGCAGACTGAATGGGAGCAAGGTAAATCCCAGGGAGGCCAGATTCAATGATAGCACAATGTGAGTTGATGATTTGTAATTTTAATAATGCAAAATTCAGTAAATAAAATGTTAAAATAAGCAACTTTAATAATTCATTGCAACATTTACTATTTTAGGACTGTTATTTTATAGCATATTTGAGTCAATTGCTCAGTGTCATTGTATGTCCTTTCCTTGTAACCATGCCACAAGATAGACATTACAGTGTTTCATTAATGACTGTCTAATTATAAGGCACTCCTGATTATTTTTTTTTTCAATGAACAGGACCCTGTCTGTCACACTAGGATATCAAAACACTGTTTAAATTTTAACCACTATACACATACCTTTACGGAACAATGCTGCTGTTATCTGCAGGTGTTGAGAGCCAGAGGCTGCATCAAAATTTAGGATCTTATGCTGTTTACCTTCATTGTATCTGCAAAATCTCTGGTAGGTTCTTTTGGTAGAGCTGAAATTTTTACTTGCAGAAACAAACAATCTTCTCCAAGACCTACTTTTACTCCGTGTTTGGTGCTGCACAGTTACTGATACAGGCATTTGAACAGGTAAAGTGTTAATGGTGGGCAAGGGCTCCAATGACTAAAAGGTATTACATGGCTGGCTGCAGGCTTGTTAACCTAGCATTGATCCCAAGCAATGCCATGGGAAAGACCGAACATGACATACACGTTATTGTCAAGAACTGGTGTATGTATAATATGGGGTGCAAGTACAATGAACACTAACAACACACTTTAATGAGAACAGTAGCATCCATATTAAATGTAATTTTTTAAATGTTAGCATTTAACAGTGAAATATTGCTAGAATTTTTGATAAGCCTTAGTTAATAAAAGGTGACAGCTGACATAATACACTTAGATTTCTGCAGGTTCTTTCACTTGATACAATATGACATCCTGATTAAAAACATTTAACTGAATCACTGAAGCACATACTAAATAGATTAAAAACTGGTTAACTGATGGAGCTTGGAAAGAAATCATTGACGGGCTCTTTTTTTCTGTCTTCAAAGGTGCTCAGTCTCTTTATTGAGGAACAGAAGCCATCAAAATACTCCTGTGGCCTGGCCAGACCAAGGCTTAGTAGAATTCTAGTTAACCCAGCACAGCAAGGGCTCAGAAGCACAGCAAGGATCACAGGTAGGCCCCTGTGTTTCTAGAAACAGACACATATCTATTCTCTTGTTTTTCTTACACTGGCCTTTTTAAATCCAATTCAGATTTCACAGTACTCGGGGCAAAGGTCTTCACTCTCTAGTTAGAAGCAAATCTTATCTCAGCCAGTATCAGGCTCTCTGTTAAGTTCAGTGGACTTTGCTAAGGTCCCTAGCATGACATGAAAATAATCAAAATTCCACGAATTCCTTGTGCCTAAACAGCAGTGAAAGCCAGGCTGCCCGATGCCCCTGAAGAGCTATTCAAAAAGCTAACAGGAAACACTAAGCACAGAGGTTTAGGGGAAAAATGTCCCTGTGTGCTACTGGTGCTTGAGGGTAGCTTCCAGCCATACACAAGCAAGAACAAAAGGTATATACAACTTACCCTGAATGTCATAATACCCTGCAAAATCTGGGAGGAAAATAAATAAATAAATAAATATAGAAAGAAAATACAATAAATAAATAAATAAATAAATAAAATAAAAAACTGCAGACCCAGGCCTTGTGCAAACCTGAGCAAACTGCTCTCTAGAGCCCTGCTGATGGAGTTAATAGCCACATAGCTAAGGCAAAAGCACAAACGGAGATGACAGCTGTGACAGACACAGAGAATTAAAATGTAATTCACGTCTGTGATATATGTTTACATTAATTGCCAATCTGATTCTTGCACTATATAATCCATGAAAAAAAATGAGGAAGCCTGAGCATAAACAGACAGGGATTTTATATGGGCACCAGTAGACATAAAAAATAAATCAGGAAAACAATGGTGATCACACAACCCTCTTCGAGCGCTTGTGGCACAGAAGCAGGAGGTTTGCAATTCATCACACAGTTAAGAAGGCAGCAGGAACCCTACAGTTCCTATTGTGAAGCTGCAGAATTGTCCTGCCGTCAGCAATTTGTTCAGAACTATTTTATTAAAATACATTTTTGTGCTTTGCAATGTGACTTCTTTTTAAGGCAATAGGTTTGAGTTTAGGAAAGCAAAGAGCATACAGTGAGAAGAGCCTTCAGACTGCAGTGGCAAGCTCTGCAAGCTCAAGAAGACAGAGCGCTATTAGCTCTCCAGCAGCTCCTCACTGTGGGTAATCATATTATAATATGCTTTCCTCTCTTGTAAGAGCTGATAAATATATGTATATATAACAGGTCCAAGATGTGTGCTTTGACCATATTTAAAACATGTTTTCTGTTTAACACAGGGAAGTAAAAAAATGCTCGAACATGGGCATCTTTCCCAGCCTCTTTAAACATACTGCCTTTGATAGGAGGGATGAAGCTTTAGCTGCTCCCACTACAAACAGCATAAGGAGCTCTCTCTGTCCTTTGTTCTACCAAGCTTGTTGTGTCTTTTATTTGACAAGATTGCATATATGCAAGCCTGAGATAATGCACATTGTTTTAGCTTGATCTGACTCTGTCTTGTTGGTTTGTGTGTAGGGGAAAAGAATCATGCAAAGGGATGCTCTATTTCAAAAATACTGTACATGGATCTTTTGGGAAGAATCCTGGGGAAACTGAGGTTCCTATTAAGCCACTATGAAACCTTTGAAAATTCCTTAAGGTTTCAACAAATTTGGAATAAATCCATTATGGTCCAGACCTGTAACTTTTATGGCATAAAAACTCCAGTGAACAGCCAAACTAAGCTCATGTGACGGATCACGGGGCAGGTCCCCCTGCCTTTTGTCTTCCTCAATTACAGTAGGCTTTTACAGTAATTTTGAGATCCTATCCAATAATGTAGCATGACATAAGAATGCAAGACTGGTTTTACTGAGTCAGGCCACAGGTTTCTTGAGTGCTGCATCCTGTTCCTGACTGTGGTCAATAGCAGATGAACAGCAAAACAGGGGAACCAGGTAGTTAAATGTCCCCCAGGTTTTCTCCCTGCCTCCAAAAATGTGTAGCTCAGAGATTTTCTGAACAAGAGGTGTTGTCTTTGCATTTAATTGATCTTTTTTGTTCTTTTTGTAGCTGTTTTTCTGAATGCGAATTCTCACTGTTCACGGAATCCAGACCCAAGGCTCTACAAAGATTGTCTACATGGTATGTAAAAACCACCTACTTTGTTTGTTTTGAATTTTCCACCTGCTGATGTAATTATATGTCCCTTAGATCTTGTAACTGGAAGTGTCAGAGCCATCACCTATTCCCCATTAACCCTTTCTGAGCTGCTCCTTATTTTATAGATTTGTGTAACGAAAATACTGTTTCTTTAGGCACATAGAACTATCTATATATATATTATATATATATAAACTTAGCTTACAAACTGAAAGAGATGTAAGCCTTAGCTTTCTCACAGGATAGGAAGACATCATCACTGTCTTCAGATACCGTAGCAAAATATGCATTGGCCAGAAAGCATTCAGCAGTTTCCCTGTCCCACACCAAGACAAAACTTTCTTCCAAACTATCATATCCTGAATAATGCAATACTGTTGTTCTTTAAAACTGTATTCTGCACCTTTCACAAACAGGTTGCCAGAGAGCTTCTTCTTACCTTTAGTGTCCTGTACACAAATGCCAGAAAGTAAGCAGTCTCCAGTGACTGGTATATATTCTCAAAATAAGGAATTGCACAACATGCTTTTCACACTGAGGCAGTGCTTTAAAGGCTTTTCTAAGGCTGTGCGTACACATATAAGTTGCATACGCCTTCAACCACAAAGCTTTGCTCCCTTTCTGACCACAGCAGTATCACTGAGACAGGTCTTCTCTTCAGCCTCCAATAGCCAGGAGGTGGAGTTGTGAGGCTTCAGCACAGCCCACCAGCCTCTTTGGGGGATCAGCCTATTAGAGACCCATATTCTGAAAATAAACATTATATTAACATGAAGGTTTACATGCATTGTAAAGATCACAAACCCCCTGAGCTGGCACATGCTTTTGAATTGCTGCATTGACATACTTTGTGTGGTTAGCAGAAGCCAGTACTTCTTGGGGGAAAATATTGTTGGAGTATGGATGCAGGGAAAGGAAAAAAAAAATTGTCTGCGGCCAGTCTTTCTCAGACGATGTGGATCTGAATTTCAATTCATTGTAAACAAGCAGCCCATCTCCGAGTGTGTCAGCAGTTTTAATGTCATGTCATCCAATCAACACAGGTTGTGCTCAGGGAATCAAAAAACACTTCTGCATTCATGGGAGAGGAGACGTTTTGTCTTCCTTTACTAATTACTTCTACTAAACTGTACCTCACTTAGCATCTTGCTGCTGATAAAGATCAGCACTCCCTCTCTGGCGTTGGCGAATGCCTCCTCCAACACCACGCAGCTCACACATGCTTCCAGACTGCTGCAGAGAAGGAAGTGGCAAATCATTCTATAGAAAGTGGCATTTCTTTTTCTGCAAAGTGTGAGGATACCACTGGTGAGCACACTTTTTAAGGAGAAATGTTGCTTTGAAATCACAATTTGCCTGAAAATACTGAACCAGCTCTTCAGCTGCTGAAGACTGGCAGAGATCCATTTAATTCAATGGAGACACGCTAATTTGAACTAAAGAGCTGACCCTCTGTGCCTACCCATATTAAATTATTATTATATTAGACAGATCACAGATAATTATAATCCTTCATGTTTCAGCTTATTGACACTGTGTCTCTGGGAGCACTCTCTTAAAGGGATTTAGCCAGTCATCTGCCATTCACTTCAATTACAGAAGCATGCATACAGGCTCACAAACTTAAACTGAAAAAAAAATCCCAACCCAGAAATAAAAGACTGCAAAACCACAGCAACTGGCAGAGAAATTATAGGCTAGTCTAATATTTGATTCTGCTTTCAAGACATTGTAAAAACATTGCCTACCAAGCTGGCAAGTTTGAATTACTCTTTAAAAGGCAATTCATGATCCTTGTCATGAAAAATCAATCCGCGCACATAAACCCTGTTCTGTTCAGTTCTAGACCAGGGCTGCTCTTGACACTCTTCAGTCCAGAAAGTTTCTTCTTTTTCTAATTTCTTAGGGACAGATGTCTCCTGCCCATTAGTGTGTAGCTGCCTTTGATCTACTTGCACTGGGAAGAGGAGGTAGAGAGCCACCACTGCCGCACACTGACCTTAGTGCTGCCAGCACAGAGCCTCTTGAGCACAGGATGGGGGGACCTTTGTGTTAAGGAAATGCTGTCCCATCTCTATGGCAGCAATGTTGCCCCACTGCTCCCTTATGCCCCTATTTTTCTTGGAAAAACCAAAGGGAGGTAATGTCACCTCCAGTCTGGATGTTTTTGTGAAAACCAGAAGAAAAGAGGGTTTTGCAATCCACATGATCACTACTTTTTGTTTGCTTTTTTTCCTGTGTGTTCATTTCACCAGTAAAATTTGTGAACCCAGTTTTACAAACAACAGATAAGTCTAAGCCATCTCTGTGATGTAGTTAGTCCTTGTCATTGTCATTCTTAGTAAAGGAGGCTTCATGTCATCCTACATTGTTAAAGTTTGGAACTACAGTACACTGTACAGTGGGAGAGGTAATACAGCCACCTCAGCATTTACATGAAGAAATTTAACCAGACCATCCTCCTTCTGGCACCTGAGTCAGCTCTCAGATCACTGTATTGCCAAATATCTGGGATGAAATAATCCCTGCAAGAGCAGAAGCTGGGGCCAGCTGTGGGTGGTGGTGGAGAAGCAGCTGAACATGAGACCACACTGTGGCTTGCATCTGTGAGACCACATCTGGTATGCTGTATCTAGCTTTGGCTTCTGCCATGCAATAAAAAAATTAACAAACATCAAGGAAATTAGGGGGTGGCAGCACAACTGAGGAGTGTGAAGAGGCTGGAAGAATTGGATTTGTTCAGTTTGAAGAAGAGAAAGCAGTGGGAAGATCTTATTGGCATCTTCATCTTCCCAGCATGAGGATATAGAGGAAGTAGAACCAGACTCTTCCCAGAGGTGAACTGTGAAATAACAAAAGGCAATGGACACACTTTGCAGCATGGCAAATTCTGATAATAAATAAGGGAAAGGATCTTCACAGTGAGAGTAAACAAACTCTGAAGCAAATTGCCCAGAGAGCTGCTGGTCTTTCTGTCCTTGGATATACCAAAAATGCAACTCCATCATCTTTCCCAACTAAAAAATGAGGATATCTAAATTGATATAGATTAACTGTATTTAAAGGATACCCGCTCCATAGCTACGGAGGCCATCAGACAGGAAAGAAAAGGGTGTATGAGTAACACATACTCCCATCCAACACCGCAGAGAGACATCTATTTTATCTGCCAACTTCTCTGGAATGGAAACCAACCAGTAGGGATTGCAGTTAAGTGGGGATTGCGAAAACATTATTTCAAATGTTTGGTAAGTACTTTCCAAGGCAGTATTAACATTAATTCCTGCCGGCATTTGGACCTCCGCTGTCACCCACTCGTTTTGGCTTTATACCATGTATGAAAACTTTTGCCATTTAAGCCAGTTAGTAACATCCTCCCATATTCCCACTAGCACTTTGCTTTCAATTCGTCATCATTTAGCATTCCCACTTCATCTGTTTATACAATTTTTAAATTTCTTACATGTCTGAATGTCATGCTTTGAAGAGGGCAATATTCAGAGTCTTTTACAGGCTATGGGGATCCAAATGATACTGGACATCTCTCTTGTGAATCTGAATCTTGAACTGTAATGCCACCTCTGTCCAGTCTAGGATCTAGGAGCCCTTTGTTGTTTACAAATAGGAGCCACACACTGCTCTCTGCATACATCGAAGCTGCCACTGAAGCCAACAGACCCACATGCACAGGAGGGGCCATAGTACTGCAGTTTTACCGGGGTCATTCTGTGGTGCATGATCATGGGTTAGTGGATTTATGCCTGGAAAGTACACCACAGTGCCACATAAAAGTACCCAAATCAGCTCAAATACCTATACGTTATTTCAGTGACCCATCAGGATGATTTATCTATTTCTCACCCTTAACAACAGGCTGTATATTTACCACAGGATCTTGCAAACTTGATGATGAACACCTAAATTTAGGCACTTAGCAGTGGGTAGTTGGCTTCATGTCTGGTCACTCTAGGGTCTCTCTACAATTAAAAGGGAGAGAGAAAGGTACTTCCAGATGCTGATTGCCTTGATCTTGGCAAGAAAAAACTTGCTAGTAGGCATTTCAGCAAGGTCGGACTGACCTCAAAGACACTTAAGGTACATTGGCATGCAAGGAGTCTTTGGGGATCACTGGCCAATATAAACAACATGATGAAGCAGCTATATTAAATGTAGCAGCAATAATATTCCCAATAAGCACCTAGTTTTTCATAGTTGCAAGATTTTGTATTTATTTCCTCATAAGCATTCAAGTGTAACTCTAGTCCAGAAATGAGAGCTGCACCATAAAAGACCTCCATTCAGCTTCAAAGACCGTTCGTCCTCCTGCTCTCCGTGCTTTTAACCAGGGTCATGGGGGAGCCTGAAGCACAGGAGAGGGAGGGCTGAGGACTGTGGTAGTCTGATCCTGAGCAGATTTTTTTCCAAACATCTTTTCTTGCTTGCTGTGTGAATATTTGTTTTTGTTTATATTTTTATTTATTTTTATTATTATTTTTTATTTTATTATTGCAGAGGTAATTCACGTATTGTTATGAGCATGGAACATCCTATATGATTATTGTAGTAATAGGTGATCTATGAATTGATGCTTTCTCTCTTAGTTCCTTATGAATGTCTTAAAAGTCTATACAAGACACAAGTTACATATATATATATATATGCTTATTTCTTAAGGATATATAATCAGTGAGGACCTATTACTGAAGCTCTAGTATAGAGCAGCAACCAACATGGTTTGCAAAGGTTTAAGGGCTTTATCAGAGGCGTGGTCTAAAGGCCAAGTTTATAACCTATACAGAAGGACTGAGTCTGACTGTTAGCAGTAAGACAGCAACGGGTAGCAATTAGTTACAGAAAATACCGGTCATTAGAACAAAAGGAAATTATTTTAGTCCCACCCCCACAAAGACTATATTCAACTCAAAACTGAAAACGATGGGAAAAAAAAAAAAAAAAAAAAAAAAAAAAAGTGATTATTTCAAATGAAATAGAATGCTCAGCTCCAGACCTAAAAAAAGACAGCACTGTTATGGGCATACAGAAGATGCTACTTCTCAGGGAAGCGTTTGCCTCGCTAACACCCTGTCTATCTGTGAGACAGAAATTACACAAACATATGAAGACGGTAAAATGGGGTTGTGCACAGGGGTAAGCGCATTCACAAGAGGAGGAGGTGGAAAGACTGGATTTGCCAGTTACCCAGCACGCTATTATATGGTCTCTCTAAATGGACAGTCTTCACCCCTCTTAAGTCCTTTTTTGCCCCAGGGGATGTTCTCTGCAGAACCTCTCTCCTGGTTGCATCTAAACCAGGGTTGGATGGGTCTCAGGCCTGGAGCATCTCCTGCTGCTTGTGGACATGGCATCTCTCCCACTTCCAAAGTGGTCCCACCTGTGTCCCACCTCCCCTGATCAGTTCCTGAAGTTTCTGTAATTAATAGTTGATAATTAATACTCATATCTTTGAGCTCCACTCTTTGATACTCAGCTCTTTGAGTTGCTGCTTTGTTAAAGTCTTCCCTTGAATAAGAACATGCTTCCATGTACTCTTCTTGACAAGGAAAATACAGAATCCACATAAGCAGATCTCTCTTTGTTCCAGCATTACCTTCTTTCTTAATTTTGTGTTCACCGCAGCTTGTGACATATGATGTCCTCTTCTCTTTCTGATCTCTTGTACTTCCTTCTTACACAACTTACTGCTCCACAACAAGCTCCTTGCCAGCACATTCTGGTGATGAGCTCTCACTTTACAAGCAACTACTTCAGAAATGCTTTTGCTCTTTTTTGTCTGCCTCATGAGAAAAGATATTTATTTCCCATCTCTGAACACAAACTACAACCTATGTCCCAAGAATGACAAAGCTTCAGGCCAAAAACCATCTTAAGTGAAAACAAAGCACATCTAAACCCTCATCTAGCTTCATAAGCATTTGTCAAAATCTTAATTAGGGGACTAATGAGCCAATGAAATACAGTAACCCATAAAGCAGTCTGCCAGCATAGGTGGGAGCATTCAGCCTGGAGTCTGTGCATACCTTTGGGTACTCCAAGTCACCAACATGCTTGCTGCAGGTATAGATTTGTCTGTGCTAGCTTTGATCTATGCAACACAGGCCAGAGCATCCTAGGCCTCTGCACAGGCTATATAAGCCTGCATGGGGCTCTGCATCCTTATTCAGCCAGAGATCTCCCTGTGAAGTTTGTACCACACAGCTTTAGCACTGTGGTCACTTGAAAGTGACCTCTGCCCTGCTCCGTGTCATCAGTGTTACAAAAACAGGTTTGGTAGCAAGTATTATTTTTTGATAGAGGGCGACCAGCTCAGCACAGTCACTGCAGTGTGATTAAAGATGTCTTTGTATTACAAAAACTCTCCTCTAAGTTTTTAGTTTGTTTGGTTTGTGCCCCAAAACCTCAAGAACTAAAGAATTTTGTCTTACAGCTTTCCCCACCTGTGATTCTAGTTTACACCAGAGCTGTAACGAGCACTCTACATAATTATTTTCTGCTAAATTACTTTAAGATGACAACTATGAGCAACCTGATCTAGTGGGAAGTGTCTCTGCTCGTGGCAGGGGGTTGGACCCCCCTTAGATGATCTTTAAGGTCCCTTCCAATCCACACTGTTCTGTGATTCTATGATAACAACCTTTTTTTCCTGAAGTTCTTGAAGAAATACTTACATTTTTTATGGAATTATTAACAGTTACTATCCCTGTTAAACAGTAGAGTCATTGAGAAGAAAGTGACTGTGAAAAATGCATAAGGGGTACACTGCTCTTTTCTAATGAATTACATTCCTAGTTTACAGCAAGATATAGAGTCCCCAGGAGAGCCACAGTGCGTAAAGTAACATAAATGTATGCAATAAAAGGCACATCAAGAGTTTTCTTTTAAATAAGAGAGAGAAAAAGATAAAAGGAAGTCCCATCACTCATTACAAAATCTTTAACAGGACACAAAGAAAAGGAAAAATGATTTGATTTTGTCCATGACCTCAGAAGTAATCTACAGAAATATGGAACAGTCATCCACCTACCATGAAGTTCATTGGCTTCACCACAGATCCCTCGTCTAGTGGGATTTAAATTGAACCCTACTAACCTTTCATCCAACCTTGAAGGGTCTTCTTTGAAAATTCCTGTAGTCCAGTCTTTGTGTCAAAGCAGACAGTGGGACAGCAAATGCTACCCCACAGAAATGGTTGCAGGTTCATCGGCAGGACTCAAGAAAAGTGAAAAACAACCCAGTGTGGAAAGGTAGCTGCCAAACACTTTGTGACCCAACTGGAAAATAAAACCCTTTGGCCAGGAAAACAGAGGTTTCTTCCTTACATTGGGCTTCAAACCAGTTCTTCTAGCAAGAATTACACCTTTCAAAGGGTTTTAGAAACAGACATCAGCAAAACTCCACCTGGAGCAGGGCTCCCTGTTTGTTAATAGAGTTCTGGGAGCCCTGCTTTGTCTTCTCCAGAGCTGCATGTTGACTTGTTTGTATCTGTCCAGAACTGTGTCCAGAGCTGCCAGAATTAATTCTTCAGAGATACACTTAGAAAAATTTGTCCTAGTAGATTCTGTTCTCATGCAGCTTCTACTAGATTATTTCAGTCAACTGAACAAAGTTTTTCACCCTTTTCAATTATTCATTTTTCCTGAGATGTTATTTATACAGCAGTGTACACAGCACTTTGCAGTAAGTAGGTACATCAGGGAAAGAACAATGTCCTCCTGGTAGTGTCTGCAGCCCAGAGAAATGAATAAGGTGCAGAGCAAAACAGCAAGAGTAAGGAGGTAAGGTCATTACAGTTCAAATATTTCATGCAACAAAAGCAATGGTAAGAATGCTTGACGAAGAAAGGCGGAATATTTGTCATACTGAGTAGGATTCATTTACTTAACTTTACACATCTAGAATGCCTGAGCTAGTCATGGGGAGCTTCCTTTCTGGTCAGAAACAAGTATTTTTCATGCTGAGATTCATCCATTCTGGTCACCTCTAGGAAGAGAGGAATCATGCTTTATGCTCTACTTTCTCCATTGACCTTCTCTCTATTGACTATAACAGAGTCGAGTTGACCAGCTCAGGTGTGGATATCTACATTTATTTAGACGAAACAAACCTACTGTTCTAGCCATGTGACAATATCTCTTTTAAGTCCTTTTAAAATTAAATTCTGGCTTGTCAAAGCTTCAAACAGTGGCTCCACATTCTTTTCCCCTGGGGATTAGTTTTTTTTAAATGCCCCCATTCACACTTTTTCCTGGAGATGATTGCTGGAGTAGCTCAAAGAAATCAGCTGTCTCGTAGGCTGCTCTCTAAATTGGGTTTGGTTACAGGAACCTGTTTCCTAAAAGCCATCTCCTGATATAGAGTAAATAGGGTACCCAGAAGCCTTTTAATTGTTTTGACCACTCCACAGCACCACGTCCTCCCCCTCTGTTGCTCCCCCTCCTATTTAATGTGGTCACCCACAGGAATGACATGGGCAGACACCCAACAGGGTTTTCCTTGATGCTTGTCACTGGCCTCAGTCCCAGCCTGATACTCTCATTTGTGAGGATGAAAGCAGTACAGAAAGCATGGCTGCACCAGACACAGAGCACCTCCAGGTTCCAGCAATGAAACCTGAGGGTGCTCATCATTTGGTCTTGCACTTGAGGCCAAGAATGTGGCCACTAGAGAAAACGTCTGTTATTTTCTGCTGCAGGCACTCTGCTGGGAGTGTCAAGCCACTTTTTCTCTGGCAATGACCAGCTGTGGGGTCACCATGAGTTGGTGGCAATCATTTCTGAAGTCCTTTGCTCTGGAATGGAAAGGTCTGCCTCCCATTAACACTACTAAACCCTCAGTCAGATCATTTCCCACATGAGACATCCTTTGTTTTTCTATTTAATAATTTCTGTAACTCTGCAATATGCAACTTTCTCAATCCAGTCCTTGTGTGTGGGAGGGTGTGAATATTTCCTGCTCATAGTATTGAATGCTTTGGCACTGGCAGTTGCAGCAGAGCACTGCTTTAGGACCCCAGCTCAAACACGCTTCTCGCCATACCCCAGTGCTAGTGCAGCTAGCCTTGCTCTGTGTGCATGCCATGGTGAGATGACACAAGCAGAGACAGAACAGTACTCAAAAGACCCTGAGATTTATCTCTGCTTTATTACTTACTAAAAATTAACCACATTCCTTACATCAGGCTCTTCAGTCTGAAAAATATTGCCTAAGTATCTGAGACACCCATGAAAACACAACGTCCCCTTGCAGTGCTGCGGTGGGTCAGAAGGGTGTACCCAGATTAGCCCCAAACTGGTCATCCTAACAGGATGCAGGGCAGAAGGAGGCAGGTATGGATGCTGCCTGTTCTCTTTCCCAGAAGAAAGCGTCCCTCAGCTGCATTCAAGAAGAGTCTGAATTCTCAGCCTGCTTTTGGCATACCCATTTCCTTCTTTTTCAGCCCTGAAGTCAATCTCCAGTGGAGACCTGGAGGAGAGCAGACAGTATAAAACACTCCTGCTTTGTCTTCTCTGTGACTATCCCATGAATGCATTAACATTTTAGTGTTTTTACTGCTTTGTGGCAACACAGAAGACTTGATGCTGCTTAAAATTGGTCCCAAGTAA
This sequence comes from Heteronetta atricapilla, assembly GCA_011075105.1. Lineage (NCBI taxonomy): Eukaryota > Metazoa > Chordata > Aves > Anseriformes > Anatidae > Heteronetta > Heteronetta atricapilla. The sequence continues at coordinate 22,048,406 of CM021732.1, read as the reverse complement.
CCAATGAAGTTATTATATGTTGCCATGGTATGCAAATGGGACTTACAGCACAAAACCTATATACTTAGCAAATCATATTATTTATTCTAAAATGCAGCCACCATTCATTTCAAACCTTAAACAAATTGAGTAAAAATTTAAGTTAAGGGGAGAAAAATGCAAAATACCACTTAAAGAAACAATCTGTGATAATAGTTTGTTGTGCATGGTTGAATTAAGTTATGAAAAACAGTCTTCTAAATAATATAGTACATGCAGAAACTGAATAGATATAGATGTTAATTGTCTTCTCCATTACAGAGACAGAGCTAATGCCAGGGATTTCAGACAAATAGCACTTAACCTTCTGAACCCCAGATGAAGAGGGAGATAGATGTTTGCTTTTGATCATTCTGGTCTTTTCATGATCTGAATCAATAAGTAGCCCTTATAGCTTAAAGTCATGTTTCTAATTAGTCAGCCTCTTGGGCCTGGTTTACAAAATAAAATATAAATCAACGCACATTTGTAAATTCCAGCTAGCATCCTGGGCCAGTGCCATCTCAATAAAATAATTAAAATGCCATCAGCCTGTTAACTTGATCTTATCTCTGCCAAAATATATATACTGTCAAATGCCAGCTCATGTTTGGAGTGGTAGGGAAAAAGGTATTTTGAAGCTATGATAGCTGCAATAAATACAAGATATAAAATACATGAGTCTTAATAACACCATCTAAAGCTTCACTTTTCTTAGTTAGTGCAAGGTATTACAGAAAATAAACTAATTAGGAATTCTGTTGACTGTGAAGTTACAGGTGATCCATAAAATACTCAGTGCAGCTCACAATTAACTTCTGTAAAGACATATGCAACAGGTAAATTCCATGTTAATGACCAAAAAATACATAGTACCATGACAGGGCTTGAATATTACAAAGACAACAGCCTGTGTGTTAACCCCCTCACTGGGGAGGATCCCAGAAACAAATTGTCCATTAGCAAGGAGATTAATTTTCCCTTTTTTCGCATGCTGTTATGCCTCGTGTGTACTAGGACAAATGTGTAAGGACAAATTATCAAAAACAGCCTCTGAAATCCCATCTGCCCCTCTCCGCATTCCCAGCTTTGTGTACACGCTGTTGCTTGCTGCTTCCAACAAAAGGCCAGATTCGGGTCTCATTGACACCAGCGAAGGGAGACAGAAATCAGTACATTTAAGGTGGAAGGCAAATCCCTACAGCTCCACATATGTGGAAGAAGGAACTGGCATTTCCTCACAGAGGGTTTTCAGCAAACTAGTCAAGTCAGTTATGTGCCACACATCAAAGATTAATTAATTAGATTTCTATGATAATGAAGAACTGATAAAAACCCCAAGGTACGTTAGCAGTATTCAAATTAGAGAAAGAATCCTTAAGGAAAGAAAAATGAAAGATTTAGAAATGTATAGAAAATAAGATGGAAATAAATTTCCTTGCCAGAATAGATTATGCCAAATTGTCCTGATATTATTTGGAGTTTATGCATGATAATTGCTGATTTTCAACACAAATGAAATGTCCTAGATTTCACTTACCTCAATTTAAAATCGTCTACATATGGTGCCATATGAGAAACTGTTAAGCGGGAAGAGGCCGGCATTAGAGCAAGAATCATAAATTCACTTAGAAACTGGCTTGGATAATGATGGGAAAAGAAATGGGAAAGTTAGTAGTGAAAGCCCCAGATCACAAGTTTAAGGATGTAACATGCTTAAAATTTTTGCTAGTGACACTGACACAAAAATAAGGATGCACAAAATGGACTGGGTGCTTCTAACACCCCTCCGGGATGTACCAGCATCATGAAGACAATTCAGAAATAAATAAATAAATGCCTTAAAGATCTCCAGGAGATGAACAGAATAGTAACACAAATGGCACAAAAGACTTATTAGGATTTAGTAAAAGCAGGCAACACATTTTCTATTTCGGCTTCTTCAAGCCAACAGCTTCAATTCTGTAGTGTCTCATTCCTGCCGAAGCTGTAGCTGTAGCATCACCCACAGTTTATCTCAGCAGTAGTAATTTATAAGCCAAAGCCAGACAAAGTGCTTGGCAGAGATCTCTGTTGTTCTGCAGGTGAGCTTCACCAGGATCAGAAGCTGACTCCTTGTGAGGGCTGGGGGTGATCTCCTTGTCTGAGGGCCACGCTGCAGGACACCAGTGACACCTGCACCAGAAGCTGCGGGACAGAAGCTGGCTCCCAAGGCAAGCAGGTCTGCGTGGGCTACCAGAATGGAAGGTGATACTTCTAATACACGTTGCAAATGTTCTGTGAGCTTTCTTTTGACAGGCATTCCTCTTTCTGTCTTTTTGGCAAACTGATCTCCTCTCTGTAGTAGTGTTGTGGCTTTGAACTGAAAGCCTAAGGTCCTAAGAGCTGAAGGCACTGGAAAGATTTGGGTGGCAGAGCATCTGTAATGTCAAAGATGAAGAGGGACGAAGAGGGACATGGCCTTGCTGGAGGTCACACTTGTTTTGTCAGTATTCTGCATCATTCTGCATGGGCGCTTTGGGGCACACTGGCTCGCAAAGCATCTTAGTTGGATTTTTAGCTGGATTTTGGTCAGGTGCTTGTTTGTTACCTATTTTATAAAACAGTCAGTGTAGTGTCTACTAATGAAGTCAAGCAGCTTTACACCAAACGCATGCCTGGTAGAGAGGCTTAGACCGCCTCTCTCAGGGCAGCGAGAACTACTAGACTGAAAACAAGCATGAGACAAGGCAAAACTGACAAGAGAACAAATCCTCTACGGAAGAAGAACAGGTTACTGAATATTTAATGTCAGTGTTGCACCGAACATATTTAGCCAGGAGAAACAGAGAAGTTAGGCCCATGTACTGAAGCTAAATTTATATTTATTTTTATGCTGGTGATAAACACGGATTTAAATAAACATCAAGTACTGGCAACACCTAAAGCAATTGGATTTGTTCTCAAGAAGAGGCCACATTCTAATCTTTTGCCTAATAGAAGATGCTGGGCAGAGACTGTAGGACACCCCTGCATGGTGAAATATTAAATACCAAATCCTAAAAGCACAGACCTCCTAAATGTGTGCAGAATCTTTATTTCATGGCTATAGTTACATATGCAGTTTTCTATCACTGCAGGCACATCATTAGCAGTACAGATGTGTATGTCTTTTGTATCTTATTCCTAAAGACAACTAAGTCTAGCCTGAGGTCAAGTTTTTTGAAACAGTCCCATTAAACAAATATATTTTTAAAATGTGATTAAGCTGTATAGCAACAAGCAAACAAGAATCTTTTGTAAATTCAAATTTACTACATGCAAAATATTCAATAAGCATGTACATACCTTAGGATCTTAGCAGTTTCTTTGTTTTGTTTCTTAAGTGACAGGTGCCCGAGTCTGGAAAATTGCACCTAACCACTGAATCAACTTTGTCATGTTCAGACGTGCTACCCAAAGTCCTTCAGAAAGTCAACAGGATCAACCCCAACATAATAGCTCTATATGCCTCTGAGTCAAAAAAATACCTGAAATCACGCTCTCTCTTTCCCAGGTGAACAGTGTTTTGATTAAAAGCTACTTGAGCTGGCGTAGTGCAGCACAGGGAAGTGAGATGAAAGGGAGGTATTCAGACAGTGGGGTGATGAGAGCAAATATAAACATTTGGACAGATTTCTTGCATGTTAGTAGAAGTTTTGCTGAACAGCTCCCAAATTCCTCCTGCCCCACAACAGCCGTAATGGCAGTGGTGCAAGGGCATGGCTAAGATAAGGGCTTGCACACTAAGGATGGCACATCTGCCTGTGTTCACCCAGATGTGTCAGAGCTCAGCTCTCTTCTGCTCCGCTTTCTGCCCAGCTGCAAGAAGCCTGACGCCCCCTCTGCACATCGCACGGGGAAGCCTCACTATATCCAGGACAACCTCAGTGGTCACTGAAGAGCCTGGTTCTGCCACGTTTGCTCTTGAGAGAAGCCTTGCACATTTTCTCTTATAAATAAGAATTATTTTATTCCCAGAGCATAAAATTCCATCAATTTACTTGGACTGAAAGGTAAAACTGTAGTATATCATAAGACAAAAGTTTAAGTCTTCAGCAAATGCAGATAATGTTACAGATTTCTCAGATTATGTTGGAGAAATTCTTTGATGCTTGAAAATAATTAAAATGGTCTGGCATGCAAATGTCAAAATGAAGAAATTTAGCAGCAAATGGTGAAGAAATGGCCAGATCTTCCTATTATCACTTGCTGTACATCTCAAAAGACAGCTGATTCCCGGCTCTGTATGGGTTCCAGCATTCAGTGATTTATTGGGTAATTCAGCATTTGCCAGTATGTCTTGTGCTAATTAAATGCATCGCACTCTATTCAGAAATGTCACAATTGATTTGTCTTCTGCAAGCACTGACTTTATTTCAATCTTCTAAAAAAGATTTTATGAGCCCCAGATAACTTATCCTGGCACATTCATCTCCCAGGGCAGCTTCTGCATCTGAGGCCAGTATGGGAAGAAACCAACAGAGAACATCCAATACAAATGTCTCTTTTGGACAGCTTATTTATCTGATATGCGCTGTATATCCAGGAGTAGGTAGCCTATATGGTGAAATTACGAGCTGTTCCATTAATGTATAAAAACACTTGAACATGACAGAAGCTAATATACGATATTGGCAGATTTTATTGGTTGATAGACTGAGCCAAGCAGCCATGCAGATTGAGAATGCCGTAATCTGTAACAAGGTGTTTATTTACAAGTGGATTTGTGACTGAATTCTGCTATTAACTAAATTACATCAAGAGGAAATGAGCATAAAATAGCTCAAACTAGATAGAAGATGCCAAAGCGTGCTTAGTATAATACTCGATGCATAAAGATGGAGTCCGAGACTGAGGGCTCTTCTCTCTGTCATTTTAATTCACTGCTTTCCCCCACATGCTATGTATAACTGAATGCTGAGGGTGAATTGCAGCATGTTGCTACTCAGTCATGGAAAATACAGTTACAGTGAACAATAAAAAAACTGCTTTGTTCTGAGAAAGTGCAATTCCCGACACAAAATATTGGTTGAGCTTAATCAGAATTGAAGCTCCATGGTGCAAGAAAGGAAAGATTAGTTTTCATGTGACACAGGAAGAAAACAAAAATACCTATTTCAAGGGAGGGAATGCGTACTCAGAGAGGCAGCAGGAAGGTCAGCAACACAAACATTTTAAGTAGAGAATATTATTAGAAAACAATATTTCTCTATTTTATTACTTCTGTCCCAGAGCCTTCATTACTTAGACTCTTCTGAGACAGAAATTGTTGCAGAGAGGAAACTAGCTGCCTGGATAAGAAACTTTCTGGACTAGCACAGTCTGAATTTGTCATTTATCACATTAGCAACTGAATGGTGCATTTGTAGCAGTTTGGAGCTTATAACTGGGGGAGGACCCTGGGTCTATTTTTGCTACACAGGCTTCTGGTGCTGGGCCACAACCAAGGATACCTACTACAAGTGCCTGTGTGAGGTATGGCAGCAGTTATGACATTTAACTGGAAGACAGTGATTCACACAGTTTACTCCCTGGTGTCAGACAGTGACTCTGTGTACTCTCCCTGAAGAAAAGCAGTTTCAATGGCCACAGACATGGTCATTTGGCCGTGGCCATTCATTGTGCCATTCATTGTGCATTGTGCCATGGATGACTTGACTACAATTTGAACATCAATGCAAGGTCTTTATCTATTTGTAAACCTTCCTTGTCTTCTCTTAGCTTTCTTGTATGGGAAAGTGTGGGAAACCAATGTAAGCTCTGGATCAGAAAAGGAACTCCTGGGCACTTTATTCTGTAGCTCTTTGACAGCAGTAATCTTCTTTTCATGAACTCACCAAGCTCTGCTGTCTGAAACTACCTCTTTGCCAAGGCTGCTCCAGAATCCCACCACTTCAACAGTTGGAAATGTTCTTTTTTGCTAATTTACAACTTAGTATATATACATTTATTTGTTCTGTGCTTGTTGTTGTTGTTGTTTGTTTGTTTGTTTGTGTTTTCTTAATTACATCTTCTCTATTCTGACTACATATGTCCTATACGTCTTTCTAATGCACAATCACATGCGCTCCCAGTTTCCACTCAGACAGCTTGCTAGACTGTACCAACCTATGGTTTAATCTCCATCCCTCTTGGTCATCCTCTCTCCCCACACCAATTCTAATTTGAGTTCATCATTGTAGCATGCAGATCCAGAGCTATGTCCAATAATTTACATTGTACAATGACACTTATACTTCCCTCTTTATTTTCAGAAAATGTTTCATAGGCTAACTTAGTATCAAATTTGAATTTTTCACAATTACATCATAATTATTGCTGGCAGCCATTCTGCCATGGACTAACACATCCAGGTTTTAATTCTCTCTTTTCAAATCAAAGAATTCCCAGTTTGTGTCAAAAGATCTTGGTACTCTCCCTTAAGAGCAATTACCTCTTATCCAATTTTCTATTACTTAATTTATTTTAGTCCTCTGGTCACCCAGTTCTTTCTTCATGATATTCTGATTTGTTGTTCTACACTATTTTCTCGTGCAATAAGGATGATGTCATAAAGAGGAAAGGTATAGGCAAGATATATTGCCTGCTTACTAACAATAAGCCATTTGTCAGCAGAAAAAGTAAGTTTGACCAAGGGATCCCTTTTTCCATACTAATAATGTTTTCCATATTAAAAAAAAAATGCAAATATGCTGTTTACACAAAAGAGGGGAAAATTACATACTGGAAGACTCATCTTTGCTGCAACTATATTTTAGTATTGCTTAATTTGTTTTTGTATCACTGATAAAGAAGGGTGCCATGTACATAGCCATCCATTTACTACTAATAAGAACATTGACTTCTATAGTGAAGGGTAAATATTTGTCTCCAGAAGTGTTCTGGGATATTATTACTGCAAAAGATTGCTGAGAGTGCTCGTGGAAAAGCAATATTTTCAAAACCACAATGTTTTGTAAGTGGCTGTTTGGAAAGTACGAATTAATAGTCTGGCAAAGCCTAAGAAGTTGGCATTTTAGAGAACTCCTGTGAATGAAGGAACAAATCTGGTTAATGAAAGAAGCACCTCATACATTGAAACTTAACTGATTAGTAAAGTTACGGAATATGCTTCTATTTCATCAAGAAAACTCTGTCAGTTATGGGGGATATTTTGATCCAGAAAGCTCAAATCTAACATGATATGCTTCTGGTCCACTAAGTCTTGCTTCCAGCTGCAGTAGCCAAGACAAACTTTTTCAAGTGGCCAGTTTTAGGTCACATAGGCAATTAGTACTCACCAGAGTAACCTCCAGAGAACTCATTGCTCTTTAGCCGACCCATGAAATCACAGACTATTCCTGGTTACATTGTCTTTCAACATATTTTTTTTACCACACGGGATCATGATTTCAGACAGGGCCTCCAAATTTGCAAATTGAGTTTAATGTTGCACTCTCTGAGTTTGTAAATCTTCTACTTTCAGAAACTGGATAATGGCAAAGGTGTGCTTGAGTGAGATGGCTCAGAGTCAATACCCTTCTCCTACTTACATGCAGTAGTAAAGGTCCCGTGTAGATGTGACCTCCCTGCATGTCTAGCTGGAGACATGATGACAGCGTCACTTGGTCTGCCTGTGGCACAGGGCAGCACTCCCACTGGGAAGATTGCTGGTGTCCCAGCCAGTCTCTGAAGAAAGAATACCATCACAGACCTTGCTGTGTGAGACTTCTCTCATCAACTTTAAACTTAACTTCTTGCTTGAGCCCATTACATCGCAAGCAGGAGGAGAAGTAGGACTTAGTCCAATTAAATATTCTAATCAGAAGGTAGAGTAAAAATGTACAGTTAATGCCTGGAACACAGAAGTAATGAATCTTGGTTTCCCTGAGCACCTTCTAATGGGACAGTTGCTAATGCAGCTGCTTTTTCTTCTATGAATGCAAAGCTGATGCACTTCTTCACAAACATTCCTGTTCCCTTTCCTGCCAATTCCTTCCCATTGGAGTCATTGGCAGAACCCCATTGATCACACAGACAGCATGATCAATGTCTCCTGTACCTGCACGTTTGTCTTTCTCTTTAGAAGATTTCTGGCTGTGTTTCTTCTCACTAGCACGCTTGTTCTGCTTACTTGAAGGGCTTCCCTTTATGGCACTGTCACACATGAGGATGGTTGTGTAACAGAAGTGAGCGAAACCTTATCTCTGAGTCTTTCCAGGTGGTAAGGCTAGAGAAAGAGATAAATAGACAGGTGACAGTGTGCAGATCAGCTGGTATTTAGCTTAAAAGCAAGTATAAAGGTCTTGGTAGGGAGGAGATGGCCCAGCTGCTGACTTGCAGGGCACACACATCAAAGAAAAGCATTTTCTTAGACTCTTGGGATACACATGCCCCATGGAGCAGCTCTAAGTCAGAGCTTTCCAGAGGTCCAAGCACACAGAGCTGCCAGCTGAAGCCCTGGGAGAAGCCCATTCTTCCTTCCTGGTGCCAGGAGTGCTCTCCTTGGGCTTGGAGAGTTTGCAGCACACCTCTGCAATACAGATATGGTTGGCTTCTCTTCCTTCCCACACCACCTGTCCTTCCCAGACAGCAAACAAATCAGCTGTTTTTTTTCCATATTTCTGCATCTTCTTCTTACATTCCCTGTCTCTTTGCTGTGTCCCAGTGGCTCCAGTCCTGAAAGCAGTTCCTCCCAGGGCACACTGTCTGGAGCACATTTCTTTCCAAGAGCATGAATTTTCACTGGGTGAAAGACAAACACTGAAGTCAAAGAAGGATTCTCCCTATTTTTATTTGGACATCTGTCAAATAAAAGCAAGCATGTGCTGTCTGAGCCGGGTCCTCTCACTATGGCAACACAAGCAGTGTTTTGAGAGCTTGAGCGCCTGGAAAGGAAAACAGGTTACCAAGAAATCTCACTCAGGATAGTGATCCTGAGCTCGTGCTTAATGACTCCTCGACACCCCATGGCTTGGGGGAGCTGCTGCAGGATCCCCCACTGTGTGAGGAGTTTTTCCAGCCCCTTCTCCACCTTCACACCACCAGTGCCTTGCCAGGATTCCCCCTCACTGGCCAAGCCAGGCACCGAGCTCCTCTGCACCCCTCATCTTCCCCAGGGCTCCTGAGGCAAAAGAGCCTCTTCCTCCCAGTCGGTCTCTAAGAACCAAGCCTGGAAGGTAGGTGTTCATCCCCCTGCAGCAAGAAGACTCTGCTTCTCTCATTTACAATTAAAATACTGTTCTTAAGCACCACATTTTGAGGCAGAAGTAAAATAAACAAGAAATCAACAAAAGCGTAGTTTGTTCGTTGAGAGAAAACTGCTAAATTCTGCCTTTGCTGCTAGCTCGCTGGAGTATGAATCCCGCCAGGGCCTGGGTGCCAAGGATTCAAATAAAAAATATATACATAAAAACAGACAGCTACTTCTAGCAGAAAGCCAGGATTCGTGCACGATAGACTCTAGAATAGATATTACTCAGTAGCTGCATCTGCTGAAAGTCTGGATCTTTCCCTGGAATCTGTCATCTTACCTTCAAGCCCCGTGCTGAACCAGGTGCTTCTTAGGGCCTGAGGTCTCGTGCCGTGGGGGTAAAGGTGCTCACGGGTTGCTCGAGGCAGCCGAGACGGCGATGTTCAACCGCAACACTGACAAAAATGTTAGCCCTACTGCCAGAAAGCCACCAGTGATAGCATAACTCGTGCCTCTTGTGCACAGACTACCTGCTTCATTGGGTTTACTTAACTTGTCTGTGCACATCTGAATGCCCTGTGCTTGGCCACATCCAGCATCCTGACCAGCCTGCAGCACATGAGCCATGCGGAGAGCTACAGGTGGATGTCTTGTCCCAGGAAAGGGCCAGCCTGCTGGAAGTGACCTCAAAAGGCACTAGGGAAACTTGCTGTTTCCCTGAGCCCTCTATGCATTTCCCCGTTCGGTTCTCCCTCTGCCTGCAGTTCCCATGCTGGAGGAAATGCTCCAAGCCGAACTGAAGCACCCGATACTCTCATAAACCACCAGAAACATCTGCGCTGGGTAAGAGCGTGACTATTCACAGCGACAGGAGTCTGCAGAGCCCCAGCCCGCGTCGAGCAGACACCCGCTGCAGCTGATAGATGAGGTGATTACCACCAGAAGCGCTACCCAGAGGAAGGCAGAAAGGCAGCTACGCGCTGAAGGTATCCTGCAGTCAAGTGGCAACCGAGTCACAGAGTATCAGTCTTTCTTCTTAATTGCTGTGATTTTGTTCTAAGACAGCTGGAGGTTGGCAAGAAAGCAATTTGTTTCCTTTGGTGGAAAATAAAATAGCTTCTGCGGTGTAATCCAGAAAATTCTTCTGAGAGGGCACTCGCTTGGGCAAGGTCAGTCCCAAAAGTGAACATTTTTATCTGGAAAAGAGTTTTAATGGAGGAAGAATACTGTGGCAATATGACAGCCTCACGTTAGGGCTGCCTGGGACTGAAGTTTTAATGAGAATTAACCCTTGTGGTCTGGGCAACAGGAAGGAAAGTGGAAAATTCATTGGCAAGTGAGACATTTGTTTTTTTTCTGTGACTTATTGTGCCAACTCTGGCAAGGAGTATGGTGACAGCCAGGAAGGACAGAAGAGATGTTGCCTAGTAATAAAAACAAAATGCTTTTCGCAGGAAGCAGAAAGGGAATTAAGAGGAAGCTTCAGAAAACAGATCACACACAAACAGAAAGATAAAAAAAAAAAAAAAGAAAGATTAAAAAAACAAAACAAAACACCAAAAGCCACTGATGCTTTAGAAGGAGTAGGGGAAAATAAGCAAGGGGGATGGGGGTGAGGGGAAGGACATAAAAATTGACTGTGGTCCAACAGAAGAAAACAACTGAACACTGAGTAGAAACTGGTCAGTCAAAAAGTCTGTAGGTAAAAGATGTGGCAAGATGGGTCTGTATATCTTGCCACGTCCTCGGCTGCCTTCAGTAAATCAGTACACGTCAACTGAAATGACATCAGTGGAGTTTCTGCCCCAAAGATTTCAAATGGTTGTGATTAGCTGGCTGTCAATAGGCAAATGCCTAGCTGAGGTAAAATCCTTTCTAAAGGGAGACTGCAACTGTATCATCAAAAACAAATCACGGTGAAACCCAAAAGACAGGGGAATCATCTGCATTGACTCAGTGATGTTTGAGAGATCCAACAGAAACCTAGAGTCCTATTTGTCAAATTGGAAGAAAAACTGTAGAATCATAGAACAGAATCATAGAATCAGGAAGAAAAATATTTACACCTGGATCCTGGGAAGCCTCATGGCCTTGGGCTTGGGTGATACTTCTATAAAGCTGGGCCAGCTAATCAGATCCCACTTGAAGGACAGGATTACAGTTACCAATGGTCACATCAGCTAGGCCCCTTGTTTCTGGTATCACACTGCTATCACTAAGCATGCTCAGCTGCCTTTCAGCAATTAATTGGCAACTTTTCATTTGAAATGCCTTGCTAGAAGGAAGTGAAGATAGTATGTGGGAGGTCAGCCGACATACTCAGCACAGGAAACATCCTGCACTTGATGGAGAGCAAATGGTGAAATATGAGAAAAAAATAAGAAATCTGCAACAACCAAGGTGAGGGTTCATCAAGCACACACATTTTGGGGACAGTTTGAAGCAAATCTGACCAGCATGGCTACCTCCTATAAGGAGTTTGACAAAGCAGGGTCATTAAATGTGACTTCAACACTGTTCTGTGCTCCCTGGAGTGACCATAGTGAAGATAGCTGGTCTAGTTTGGCTTTGCAGGGCACAACAGCACTGAGTTCACTTCGCCTTGCATTGCTCAATCAGTATTTCTCATGGTGTTACCAATGACTACCTTTCCTCAGCACAGAAAGTCTAACAAAAATCTGCTAATGACATTCACAAGAAAGAAGCCCTTTCTTCTCTCGTCGCTAGTCTACTCCTCCTGGAGGACAGAAGATGGATCCACATGTTGGTGAGAGCATGTGCTGGCCAGCAGTCAGTCTGCCTCTCAGGGGAACTTCATGCAACCGATTCAGTGTGGAGGAACGGTCCCTTACAGGACTCTGAAAAGCCTAACAAGAAATTCACTGAGCCTAAACACCAAGCAAATGAAACTGAAAGTTGGAAATGTTTGTTCTTTTCTATTTTGTCATCCTTTCACTTTGCATGTTATGAAGATCTTCCTACTCTTATAAACACTCTCGCTTCAGAGTATCTGCAACAGTTCCAGACCAGATGGAGTCATTCATTGACAAGCAATACTGTATAGCAAGTGTCCAATAATTAATAATTATCTTGGCATTTCATAATTTGGTATAAAAATCATCATAGACTAATTTATTGCAATTATGAATCCAACAGACAATTCCAGATGCCTGCTATAGCTTGGCACCAGCTAAAGTTCTTAATGTACTTATGGTACAGCATTTTCATTAAAAATAAAGAGCTTTAGCAAAAGTTTACAACCAAGATACACAGGAAAACAGCACTAATTCTCTCCCCTGCACTCAGACCCAAATGTATTACAGCTCTTCTCTGTCAGCTGAGTGAGTATAGACCTCTTGTTCAAGGGGACTGAAGTTTTGTGTCTGCCTGATAGAAACTTTGCCACCAGCTCCAGAGCCATGAGCATTTCTCTGTGCAACAGAATTAGGCTCAGATTTTGTTGTCTTTAAGGTGCACCAGGGATTTCTAGTCCATGGACTGAGATGAGAAGCCTCCTAAGAAATATTACTGCTCAAGTACAAAGATTTTAAACTAAGTTGCCAGAAAGTACAAATGTAGTTTTTTTTCCATCATATTTGATGAGAACTTGGCATTATAGCAGAGACTGTTTTGAAAGGAGCAATAAGAAATCTGTTCACATAACTACTATACGACCCCATCTGATTTTTATACGATACCACTTCATAGGCCATTTTGTAAATCAGCACATGAACCTACATTTGCACCTTGTCCATGACCCCTCTCGAGCCTGGAAGTAGGACCAGAGCAGAGTTACAAAGGAAGACAGTACACTGCTGCAAATACAGTGGCCAGAGGCTCTTTCCCTTAGCTCCAGTTTATCACGGGATGATAACTAAGGGAATTTCTAAGACATGGGGCTTTCGGGTGCTTTTCTGAGACATGAAGGTTGCCGGTGCTTCTGACCACCTTTCCCACATTGCAGTACAGGGCAGAAGTACTGGGATTAACCCCAGGTTTGATCTTTTCAAAATGATTTTGAATCAGACTAACTCAGAGCTCATGACAAGTACTCAGAGAAACTGAAGTGCTTACTCACCTACAGATGCAAGGCATTTTCATTTTTACCTGGGGTAACTTCATTTTGGCTCAAGATCCAAGAGTATCTATCAATGCAGTGAACTGTCTAAGCATTTTTCAGACATGAAGCAAAGCAGCATCTAAAATTATACTTGCATTTTTCCATGACAGATTTTCTCATGTACAGAAGTTTCAGATACGTCTGTGTACACTAATTAGATAGTTAACTGTAGAGTTAATGAAGAAAATGCCTATATGGGCATGCAAATGAGGGGTATAATTACAGCAGTCTCCAGGAGAGCTCTGAGCACACATGGTAGGGTTGGTTTAGGGCACCAGGACATTGGCTTTCCCCTTTCTAGAGGGATTCTGCACACGTCTCTGCTCCATCCCTACTCCAGCCTTCCCCCAACAGAAGCAGTGGGGTGAGAGTGCCCAGACCACATACGATCCTCAGTTTTGCTGGGGAAATATTATGAGCCCTTTGCAATACTTGACGGTGTTTCTTCAAGTCATCTCTTGATCTTCTTCATCTTTGGGTTAAATAGTTTCATCTAAAAACATTCAATATTCATTAAACAAATGAAAAACAAGCCAACACGATTCCCTCCCTGACATCTCGTCTCTAACCCTAAGGGGAAACACCATGCAAACCCCATGCACATGATCCAAGTGCCCCGAAAGCAGATACATCTTAAAGTGGTGGCAAGCCGTGTGCCTGCTTCTCTCAAAAACCACGCTCGCGGCAAGGGAGGAGCCGAGCTGTGACTATGGAGGACTCGCGCTGATTTTCCAGCAAAGTGTCATTAATCTGCCAAAACCCACGGGCACTGCTGGCAGAGGCGCGTTTCATGCCATGCCTCCTTGCTCTGCACACCCTGGGAGAGGGTGGGGAGCCCCCAGGGCTAGGATGCAAGCAAGCCCCAGCAGATCAGCCCCAGGCTGGTGGGGAACAAATCCTTTGCCTACCAAATGATGTTGGTGGCAGGAACATCCATCCCTGCAGCTACCTGGCTGCTCCCCCTGCCACCCTGCCTTGGTGCTTTTAGTTAAAGGAGCTCCTCGAGGCAGAAATTCCTCAACATTTTTTCATGTCTTATTTGTAGCTCTGCAGGATCCTTGTTGAATAAGCCTCAGATTCGGTGTTTTCTGCCAGCTCAGACAAGCTCTACAGACCTGAGGCTCCAACTTTTTTGCCTCCAAGCAAATTAGAAATTCATGCACATTTTAGGAGACTGGAAATCTCCGGGGGGCACCTGAAGGGAACTGGAACACTTTCACAGCTAAGTCACACCAAGGGATGTTACCTTTATTCAAATAACCTTTACATAAGTGATCATTTGTACTGCCGGCGAGATGTCAAAGCAGTCGAGATAATCAGCAAAATGTCAGTCCTCCTGCTTCTGACAGACTTCGCTGCAGAGCCGGCAGGGTCCCGCGCACCTCTGGGGAGAGAGTTGTCGTGCTGCAGGAGCCGAAGCGAAGGTGGGGTAGTTATAATGTCCCGAGCAAAGCACCTGCATCGATCGCCAGTCAGCTCCCATCCGTGCTCCTCTCCACCAGAGTAGGGTCTCCCCGCAGACCACTTAGCGGACAGGCCGTGATCTGAACCTCTCCAGGGCTTCTCCATCAGCACCTCGCTGGAGACAAACAGCCAGCATTTCTCAGGCAGCTCTGCCCTTTTGCTTAAGGCTGCTTCGTGCCTGCTAACCAAGCTGATATCTCAATAACAGCAGATTAACGTCACTGCGCTCTAACCTCAGGAAAAGAAAAAAAAAAAAAGAAAAAAGAATAAAAAGATTATATTTTTTTTCTTCATAAAGGCCACTACATGGGAAGTGGCTGAGATGGAACTGCACCAGCCTTTTGCCCACCTGTCAGTCAGGTGCTGGATTTTCTTCCCCTTTGGCAAGGGAGACGCCATCCTGAGCACTGAAAGCTGCATTACGATGCTGGGTGACGCAGCCCTAAATGCCACCAAGCCTATAAAGGGGGCCAAGAGTGATAAATAATTTACTTTTATCAGAGCTACTGAATCTTAGCACAAGTTCAGCAGCTGCATGTCCTTTTAGTCCACGATCATGCCAGAAAAAGGAAATCATTTTCTTTTTCATTTCCACCACAAGTCTCATGGTTGGACGTATTCACTGGCTGTACAAGCAGGGAACTTACCTTTCTTTTGCCTTTCGTCCTTTGAAAGCCAGCGAGGCTGCTGTTACGGCAAGGCCTGCAAAATGCAAAATGGAAACCATTCCAATCTGATTTTTGGAGAAGATTTGATCATAAATCAATGACAAACCGTCCCTGGAGGACACTTAAATCCTCACCTCCTTTTCAACCCCACTCCAGGGCTTATTGTATTTTATATGATCAGAGATATATGAAACTGCTCTGATTGTCTCTCATTTCCCTCCCCACCATTAATGTCTATGTGTATAAAAATATGTGTGGTCACAAAGGAAATTGGGTGACAGAGCCTCCATTAGCCCTGCAGTCTTTCAGAAGTGACAGCTAAACAGAAAAAAAAATCCTTTTCTGACATCTCAGGACTGTGGAAGACCAGGGCAAAGGGCCCTTCTTAAACTTCCACTTCGTGTTTTCATAACCCAATAACAATATAACAACAGCAAAAAAGAAACCTCTCTCATCCCTTCTCTTATTCGAAAAGCTGAAAAAAAAAAAATTATATATATATATTTTTCTTTGCATGTTGATTCTCATCTTGATTCCAGGGAAGAAACAGCTTGGGAAAGCACATGGCTCCCGTGAAATAACCAAAAGTCCAAACCGCTTAGTGCTGTCTGTTCTGCTTCTGGCCTTCTGATCTCTGCTAATTGCTAAACTTTGAGTACGCACTTGAAATTTTCTGTGGGCAATGTGACTCTCTTCAAATAAAAATAGATGCCAGAATTTTTATTCTAAGTGAAATATAGAGAATGACATTTAATGTAAGTGTTTAATCATTATTAATTGCTTTGGTATTCATTGAAATCATTATGGGTTCATCTGAATGTGCTGCCTCACTTCTGAGAATGCTCTGAACAAGTAGATATAGCAGATAACAGTAAAAAAGCAGAGTAAAGCCTTCCAGGAATATTATTTAGTCCATAGGTTTATATGTTGTAGCTGGTTAATTCAAATTATTTGATGTAAAATGGTTGAAATAAATAACCCCCACCACTTCACCCTATAAAATGTTTTGTTGAAAATCTGAAGCCTAAAATTTTATCAAACCAAACATTTAAATCACTCATTTCTATTTCTGAAATAAATTGCTCCTGACAAGTTTTGTGATACGATCAACCCAAAGGAAAGGAACCGGCGGCAGCCCTGGCAGCCAGGCACCAGCTGGGCAGGCAGACGACACCCATCTGGCATGGGGTATGGCACCCCATACCTTGCCAAAAAGGCCACCACAGGCTCTGGTGAGCCCAGGGACTCGCCAGCCAGCTGATGGGCACGGAGACACCAAGAGTACAGTTTTGAGCTGCTAACTATCCTCTCCTAAGATATGTCCAAGGGCTCCAACCCCTTAACACAGGGTCTGGTGCAAATTTCTCCACTTCTAGCTTCTCTGAAAAACCCTGTTAAAACTCTCAGCCTCTTTACAAAATCAGAAATGTAGATGGACCCAGAGGTGCCTCCCAACCCCAGGCATTCAGCATCACAGAATGGTTGGGGTTGGAAGGCACCTCTGGGTCCCTCAGGCCCAACACCCTGCTCAAGCAGGGCCACCCAGAGCTGGTTGCCCAGGACCACGTCCAGGTGGCTTTTGAAGATCTCCAAGTGTGAGACTTCCAAGTGTGAAATCTCAATGGGAGATACGAATTCTCTTTCTCAATTTTGAGAAAACATATGAAAATATGTCTTAAACTCTCTCCTTATAAATTTGCTGATGGAATCTCTGACAGAACTGGAGTCCTGCTACTACCCTTCTAAAGGATCAATATTGGAATTAGCAGGATTTTTTTTTCTGGTAAAATAGCTTTCTGTCACAAATATGTCATTTCCACAGAAGCAAAAAATAATTTGTGGGGAAAAAATGTGATTCAATAAAGATGACTATGCTGAAAACAAGCAAACAAGTAAGCAAACAAAGAGATTCAGAATCAGTATTTACATCTTAGCCTCCTAGTCTCAGGTGAGTGGCCAAAATGCCATGTTTTCAGTCATTCTGAGATGAGCAAGACCAGAGGCAGAATTGTGAGGAAGGATAGGCTGTAACCACCTTTCTTACATAGCGTGACTTGTGATTTGAAACCTGAGACAGGGAATGACCTTCCCCTTTCAGGCTTCCATCCACATAACATTTATGTCTGTCCCAAAGGAGAACTGGTCTATCTGATACTCTCATTTCTACAGTTTGAAAACAGGTGAAGATACTTGGGTTCATCCCTGTGTGGAAAAAGAATCAAGAAAACTTTTCCAAGGAGGTTGAAAAAACATTTTCCATTTTGACCTACTTAATATTACTAGTGGGTAGAGAGCATTTTCAGAGCTTTAAAAAGAAATAAAATAAAAAAAATAATATTTTTTTAAAAAAGTCTTTTTACAGCATCATCTTTTTACTATCTGAAAAAAACTGGACAGCAAGACAGCTACCTTGGTGATTAAAAACATAGCAAAACTCTACCTAAACAGTTTTCAAATTCAGCTCTATCAAGCGTCAAACTCTGTCAAATTCTATGAATCAACTTTTAATAGCCAACTGCTTGCTATCTAGCTGCACAGCATCCTTCTGGCATGTTTATGAGGACACGTAGTGAAAAACAGGCATTTTAAGGTATTTCATGCCATTTTTTTCAAGTCAACAATGAAATTCAATACTCTTCAGCAGCTGTTACTTTCCACAGTGGTAATACCAGCAGTCATATGGTCTCCACAGACATTAGCAATGTGTACAATTACTACAATCATTACATTGCTAATGCAATTGAAAACTAACAATGATGTCCAAAGCCTTTCAATGTAGTTACACATGACACTAAGAAACAGCTTTTTAATGTTAAAGATGGAGGTGAGATTTGGACAGTTTGGGCACAGAAACTACGGTCTGGGAAATCGTGCCTCTATTCAATACATATTGTTTATTACACAGAACACCAAGCTGTGATGTGTGCCATCATATTGCCATCATATTATACACAGTTGGTAGAAGAGGTAGAAAAAATCCTCAAATTCTTATCAGGCTTCCTCATTTTAAAATTGACCTTTTTAAGACCCTGCACTGAAGTATATAATTAAAATAATAATAATAATAATGCAGACGAGATTAAGAAAATATCCCCTATCCACCAATACTGAGCTGATCCACTATTGTTCATCAAGCTGCAATCAGAGGCTTTGAGCTCTAAGAGAAAACCAATAGGAAAAGAGACGGGAGATATTTAAGAGGACAGAATAAAAAAGGAGAAAGGAATAGGCCATGTGTACCTAATACATATGTAAAGGTAGAAAAATAAAGGACCAATTTGGTGAAACTCAGTATTTAGGACTATAAGATCTTTGCAGACTTGGACTGATAGAAAAGATGTGTGGAAATGTGCTTATCTTGGTTTTGATTCTCAGAAACGTGAACATCTGCAGTCCATTTTTTGGTGTCTAAACATGAAAATCTAAGCTAGAGAAACAAACCAACCAACCAAACAACAACAACTAAAACACACAAAAAGGTTTTGTTTGTACTTTGCTGTGTTCTCGTCTTCAAAGCGAACGACCAAGCAGAATGGAAAAGAGGTGGGAAGAGAAGCAAAGGAACAAAAGGATGAAGCAACTAGTCATGGCACACGTGGACCCTGGGTTTCCAGATTCCTGACACAGTACCTAGATGCATCCCTGTCTTGGAGAGGTCCATTGATCCACGTGAGAGCTGTTGGTAGAAAGTCCTGGAGAATTGTCGAGTGTTGTCACTGAAGCAGAGAGACTGAAAGCCTGAAAGGGAGACTTAAGTGACTCCAAGAGGGTGAGCATTTATGGAGTAGAGAATTTTGTCTCAACGTTTCAATATCACAGACATCACAGACACAAGTTTGGTTTGAGTGACTATGGATTTTGTATAAATGCATCCTTTGATTTAAAACCAAGACCATAGAATCACAGAACGGTTTGGGTTCGAAGGGACCTTAAAGACCACCCAGTTCCAGCCCCCTGCCATGAGCAAGGACACCTCCCACCAGATCAGGCTGCCCAAAGCCCCATCCAGCCTGGCCTTGAACACCTCCAGGGATGGGGCATCCACAGCTTCTCTGGGCAGCCTGTGCCAGGGCCTCACCACCCTCTGAGTCAAGAATTTCCTCCTAACCTCTGATCTAAATCTCTCCTCTTTTAGTTTAAAACCATTCACCCTTGTCCTATCATTATCTGCCTGAGCAAAAAGTTGCTCTCCATCTTTTTTATAAGCCCCCTTTAAGTACTGAAAAGCTTCAATGAGGTCTCCCCGGAGACTTCTCTTCTTTGGGCCGAACATCCCCAGCTCTCTCAGTCTGTCTTCTTAGGAAAAAAGATGTGAATAGTTTGGTTTTTTTCCCTAGATAAATCTTTCCAGTGATCAATTGCTTTTACTTGTTAAAAAAAAATGGGGTATTATTTCTAATCTCTTTTTGTCTAGCTTCAGGTTCAGTGTTTTTACTTTTTCAGATAAAGAGCTGTATACAATTGGTAATCTCAGTACACAATGATCATATTTTTTAATCTTATCTTTGATAAGCAATATTTGAAAACTTACAGACTGAGCTTTTTGCATCTTTTTTTTTTTTCTTATGTTTTCTGACCCTAGACCCCTTCTTGTAATCCTTCCCTGAGCCTTTTTTGTGTTTTTCAGTACTGTTTGTGAAGAGACAAAAAAAAGAGAAAGAATAGTGAAATAAGACCTGAGGCACTGCCACTATGGATATGAGGTAATTCTATCTCCTACTTCTATTTGATATTTGCAGGTATAAGCACGGAGGAATTACATTGCTGTCTTACATACAGCATCAGATTGGGAACTCAGCTTCTTTTGATTATCTGCTGTGATTCTTATCTCATTTTCAGACCTGTTGAATTCACACTCTCATCAATACTTTCTCTGGGTCAAGATCTTTGTATGGGGTTGAACTTAAAAAACTATATTCTTTAGGTAAGCACACCATACATAATCTATCCCATTATGATTTTTGTTTCTATATGTAACTTTTAGCTTGATGATTCAAACATATTTTGTAAGACAATTGAACAGCAATGAGCCAAGAACAGATGTCTTGTCCCTGCCAGATAACTATTTTCCTATTTACTGTTTTTTCTGTGAGACTTACTAAGCAGACAAGTTCCAGATAATATGGGTAATGTCAATCACATGTTCTGTGGTGTATTTTTCAAGTTTCAATTCGTATTTCTAGAAATTGTTATGAGAAGTGGTCAAACGTAAGTGCTGACTTTTTTATCTCTTGTGTGAAAAATACTTTTCCTTTTTTGAAAACAAAACAAAACAAAACAAAACAGAATTTTATGGAGAAAAGATCCTACTCTGGAAAAACTGAGAATCTCTAACAGCCACTTGCTGTAATAAATGTAGCAAATTCAGGGGGAATCTTTTTTTTTTAGTGTAAATATAGAGTATTCATCTCTTGTTTTTCATGTTCAGCCTATTCAAGGAGTACAGCTATGCAACAACCCTGGAACCAGTATCTGCAAACTGGTGTCATCCATAACTTTGACTATAACTTTGCTCACTCAGCAGTTATAAAGTCTGTGTGTCTATGGGCTAAACAGACTCATGTTAATGTGTACATAGCGTTATTTCAGCATACAATTAAAACTAATTATTTAATATGTTCTCATTACAACCTTGGAAGGATAAAGACTAAGGCTTCAGAAATATAAACTAATCTTGTATAATGCATATTGCATAGCCGATGATTTTCTTGAGCTACATTAAACAATCTCATGTGATAAAAGGTATTTTACCTTCTTTCTTTTTTTCTGCTTAACTACCTTTAAAAAGAGAGATTACAGGAAAGAAAAACATATTCAAGGACAAGTGATTTAGAGAAGGTAAATACTGTTTGTGTTCACTCTGTAATGAGGGCAGGAACTAAATCTATGACCTATGGTAGCAAGGAAATCCCCTTTGTGAGCATCCACTGATTCTCAGACTTCTAAAACACAGACCTTTTGTACAAAGAGATGTAAAGTAAGAGTATTTGAAGGGGGCGAGGGAACAGACTTGTTCTGAAAAAACACATGAGAGTGAGGTGGATCATACCCAATATGACAATTTATTTTCAAGAGAGGAAGTTTCTTAAAATGAGATGTTTAATATTTTAGCAACTATTAATCGTGTCTACATTTTTAGATCATAAATGAAAAAAAAAAAAATTGCTTGTATTTGCTCCCTTAGTTATAGAAAATATCCCCATTGTAATAGTCCACCACAGAAAGATGCTGGAGGCATAGGCTTAACCTAAATGAAGCACCTTTCCTGCAGTGAGATGCCAAGCTGATTTACATGCTCTTGCATCCCATGCCTAATGACAAAATACAGGCAGCTCGAACCCGAAACCCACGTGCTGTTTTACAGTGCACACCAACATTAAACAATACTTCAAGGCTTGAAAATGAGAATGCTTCATCCTAATCCATAACAAGGAATTTAGGGACAGCACAACACATACCTACTGCATTTTATAACACATGCTTACTCCCTTAAAACCTGTAGGACTACTTTTGGCTTAGACCCAAGACTTTGCCTTTAAGTTAGCTACACCAAGGCACGCTCCCATGAATATATCAAACTGCACCAATTACTTTATGCTGGTACAATGTAGGTCTGATATATTCTGTAGGTTTGCATCAGACCGATTTCCTAGTGAGTGAAGACAGTCCTCCGTGCTTCAGCACACCGAGTCTCAATGCTAACATGCTGATGGCCTGAGAAAAATGATGTCTCTTCTGACGCAACACTTACGTATTGGAAGATTAAATATTGCTGAGCTCTGCTTTGCCTTGCCCCCTCCCCGTTCCTGACCCATATGTTCACTGAGTCACAAGGCAGCTGGCAGAGGAGACAGCAGTGCATTCCCCAGCACTTTGGTACTAAAATTCAGTAAGCCTCCCCTGGCTGTTATTGGGTCAGCTAAGTACAGGAGAAAATTTTATTACTGGTACAGGAATCTAGCTCGTAGATCCTGAGAAAAAACCTATCATGATGCTACTGATAATGTTATAATGTCATAGTTCCTTCCTGGGTATTTCACTGAAATCACTGTTTTAAAATGCTTCTGCTGATCTTTAAAGAAAAGCCAGGTAAATTCTCCGGATGCCCCCTTACAACCCCACAGCATGTGTAAAACCAAACCAAATGAAGAAAAATAAACCCTATAAAGTTTTAATTAAGAAACAAGATTTTGGGGCATTCAACTGCACTGAAAACTAGTTTTCCTCCTGTACCTGCAAAATGAAATGCGGGTACATTTGGGAGTGTTTGTACTGCTGCCTGTTTGACTGGCACCTTCAAATAAATTGTTCATGGTCCAAGTACTCAGGTGTAAACTTTACACAATTGAATTCTAAGTGCAAGAAGCAAGCAAAGCTTGACACCTGCTATATCATGGTTTTAAAAATATCTCCCTGTGTCTGAAGTCGTATCGGCACTATCTGATAACGCTTGCTTATCAGTCACTCAAACACATGAAAATATCCTGTACCCTCAGATTTCTGTGTGTTCTGGTACCTAAACGAGAAGCTATGTCTTGGACTTAAATTAATTTATAAAGTGTTACAAGAGGACTTAGTTATATTACCCAACAACTCAATATTAATCCAAAGTGATTAGCAGTACAAAGCTGTTACTAACATAGTAGTCTTTAAGAATGAGGTCAATGGAGCATTTAACTATGTGTTTAAATCAAAGCAGGCACCCACCCTCTTCTGTGGGACCATGTTTAGCTGCTTTTTTGAACTCACGGCTACATATCCACCAGTGTACAGCACTTTTTACCCAAATCTACTAAAACACCTTCCCATAGCAAACAGACCCAAAGGAACTGTGAGGAAAATCCAGTGACATGTTATGAAGGAAGATGTGGCAGATGGGCAGACCTGTGATCTTAGCTCTTGATGCTGCACAGCACTGCAATGCCTCCTTTTTAGGCTGCAGGAGCAGGACAGGCAGAGACCAGCGAAAGGAATCTGAACTATCTTCTCCTCCACTTGGGGTGGTCAAATGAAAGTCACATTGCTGGGGTAACATAGTGAACACTGGAATCCTGCTGCTGATCCTCTGAATGTCCTGAGGACAAAGAAAGGAAGGTCTCTAGGGCTGTTAATTTGGCATCTTTCATGAACACCAAATTCACACACACAAAAATAAATAAATAAATAAATAAATAAATAAATAAATAAGAGGGGAAAAGTCATCAGCCTAGCTCAGCAGAATGACACGAGCTGTACTGAGCAGTGGTAAACCAGTACAAGCATGGAAGCGGCTCTATTTTCAAAGCAGTTGAAAAGGTACTGTTAGAGCACAGCACTAAACATAAGTAATTTATTCTGGTAGCAACTTCAGGCTGCCAAATGTATTTTAAAAAGAATCCCACTTAAAATGCATCCTTATAGCAAAACTTAACAGTGTTATCTAATTGGAAAACAAAAGGAATGAACTGCTGTCTCCTTTTCAAGCAAGAGCAGAGCAAGAAAAGAATATTTTTGTTTCATCAAAATAATAAACCTGTAGGTTACAATTGCATTTTCCTGTTTCAGTCTTAATAGGTCAGTGCAATCACTATTATGCTAAGCTTTGGCTTGCTACATCAGAAAAATTAGAACAGACAGGCACCACTTGAAGGTAGTTGGTACAATTTACCTTGACTTAATAAGGTCTTTCTGTGGAAGGATGGCTAGGAGTATAAACAGTCCTACAGATATTTTCGCACCTTTCTTTCGTGTTTCATAATACTGTCTTCTTTCACAGAGGGAAGAGACAGAGGAATTTAGCTTTCTCAGAACATCTGCTCAGTCTCTTTTGAGAATAACATCCCTGCATTCATTCTATTAAATGTTAGCAAATGTTTAGTTCAATATTCATCAGGTTCTGATACAAGCAATGACAATGCTTTTCCCAGGTTTTTCATGTCTGGGTGCTCTCCACTCTATTTTATGTGCAGGTATATTTTGGAGCTGACCTCCTCTGTATTTTTTCTCCTGTGCTCTCAATGGAAACACCAGCAGAGCTCTGCTGGCCCCACAACAAGCCCTCTTTGAGAACCTTCTTTTCTAGACAAGGTATCAATCTATTAAGGCAGGTTGGACAAATGAGCAGCAGATGTGCTGTTGTTTTGGGGAACATCACACTTCCCAGTAATGTAAGGGCATTTTAGTATGAGTGTGCAAGGAGACATCCACTTCTCAGGGCTGCTGGGGAAGGTGGCGTGACTGGGGGGAATCTACGCCCAGAGAGGATCCTCATCCTCTTGACGGTGCTTTGGGGGCCACGGACTGAAAATTCCTATACAGCAAGCACTGAGCATTGAGTCTGGCTGGGTCCAAAAATCTGGCTTAATATCATATATGAGTTGTAATTATTCCTGCTAGTTTGGTAAAGGAAGCCACAGTCTGATAGAAATCCAAGTAGCTGGATCAGACTCTGAGTATTTCTAGAAAACTGGCACCCATTTTACAGACAATTATATTAAATATTCATACCAAGCTAACATTTCTGAATTGATAGCTGTTCAAAGAGGAAACAAAAATAAAACCAAAATTTGTGAAATCTGCCTATTATCTTTGATTAATTTGTCCCATCTGTTTTGCTCAGAAAATGATCTCTCTGTAAACATGGGCTTCCACGTATGATTGTTGTCACTGGTACGAACAAAGGAGGAATTTCAGTAAGTACAGTTTTCCCAGCCCTTTTGCACAAGGGTAAGTGATTTTATAATCTACATGGCTGTATGGGAACCCACAGCTCCTGCACGGTGATTAAAAAGGCAAGTTCAGTGTCCCCAGTGCAGCGTCGTAGATAGCTACTGTAATATTCAGAACAGCAAATGGTAGCTTTGTCTCCTAAAATGTAAGCTCCTCTGATTTATCTATCACTGAGAGAGGAGCAAAAAACACTATTATTCATAATAGGAATATTGTGACTTGAGACTTGGTATGTTGTCCAACATAAGCCAGGCAACAAATCACAGAACACAGCAGCCAGATTTTTAAGGAAGAAGTGCTTTCAGCTGAAAGGGAACTGTGCTTGCCTTTTTTTCATCTGGATATAAAACGAAGATTCAGCAGAAAGTAGGAATAGAAATAAAAATGCAAATATATACACTAACTGTAGCTATATCCTCTGAAATCAAAACATAGGGACATGTGAAAACTCTTCCTGTGAGATTTTGCAACTGATGAATGCTGTTTTAAGATATGAGGGGGTACTTTCAGCTCATTTTTAGACAACACAAAAATTCATCAGAATGGCTTCTTTTGGTGTCTAGTCCTGTCATGCATGTGTACTTTTGCATTCTTGTGTTTGAGGACACGTGTGGCTTTCAGTTCTTTGCTACCTTCTATCTTCCTTATTTTCTGCATGGAAAATCAACACAAACAAACAAGAGAAGAGTGACTGGCACACCTCATGCTGGAAGTCTCTCTCCAGGGGGAAGTGCCTTTGCCCACACAGCACACCATGAAAGATGGGGAGGCTCGGGAGCACAGGGGAGCGCAGGGCTTCCCACATGCAGCTGCCTGCAGCATCAGTGGCTAATCAATGATGCAAAATGATGTCTAAAGCAGGAACTTGACTGAAGAGCAATAGATCTAAAAACTCTACAAATTCCTTGTAAAAGCAAAATAGAGAACAGACTTTTTCCTTGTCCTTCCCCCATGAACGTTCAATATGAGAAAATCCCTTTTATTTGTTTGCCTGGTTTCCAGCTGGTTATTCTTGAAGAGCTGTCAGTTCTCCCCTTTCCCCATGGCTACATCAATCCCTGCGTGGTGAGCACAAGCAAGAAAGGAAACATTTTTACTTTCAAAGCTGTATTCCTGTCCCTGTTAGTGATTTTGCAACTGAGGAATGATGCAGGAAAAGGTAAACCCAGGTCACCCTCACTCCAGCAGTCCCCAGCTGCTGTGATAGCCCCTGGAAGTGACAGCAGTCAGCCTGGAAATTTCTATGGCTAAATAATATGGCTAGAAGCAATACCATCTAGTATACAGTTGGTATCATATAAATTAATACAGTGCAAATCTTGCTACTTCGTCGTTCAAACCTGTAGCTCCTTCGC
This sequence comes from Heteronetta atricapilla, assembly GCA_011075105.1. NCBI lineage: Eukaryota > Metazoa > Chordata > Aves > Anseriformes > Anatidae > Heteronetta > Heteronetta atricapilla. Next base: position 22,021,880 of record CM021732.1, on the reverse strand, counting down.
TCCCTTTCAGAAAAGTTGCTGTGCTGATCAATAACTAGGAAATCTGTAAGAACCAGAGAAAATTGTTTGCTTTGTGAAGACCAGTTCTCTCCTGTAAACGTTTGCTTTTAAATAGCATGGACTGCAGCTGCATGCTAGATGGAGCAAGCCGGCAGAAATGGCTCGCCGTAGGTTGACTTGAAAGGGGCAGTCATTTCTGTTCCTATCAATCAGCCTCTAACTTGACCCCTCTCCCACCCAACTTCTGGTCAGTGCCAAGGGACTGCAGGATCAGGATCATTAAGCAGTGCTGAATGGACAAGTCCTAAAGTGAAGCAGAGGGACAGTCAATTGTAGGCGGAATGCAGCAGATTTATATCCACGAGGTGAAAGAAAAATGACTCCTAAATGGGCTGGAGCAGCTGTGAAACTAGTCTGCCACAAGCAAGGATGAAGCATGGGAATCTCAGAGTAGAGCCTCTTTGCTATCCAGCTCTAAAAGCAATTACCATAGATAAAAGCAAGTTCCTTGCAGTGCAGGCAAACTGACAGGGCTCAAGTCTTAAATAGCAGTCTGGTCCCGGGGGAGCTTCCAGGTCACTTACAGACCTGCTATCATGGCAGCTTTACTGGCTGGAAATATGAGAACAGAGCAGGAGTGCAAGAGGCTGTCCCTACAAATGCACAGATATTGTCCAAAAAGAGGCATTAAAAGGAGGATTTCATTTGAAAAATGACTGTTTTGATGCACGTCGGCTGTTAGGGGAATAGAATATAGCCAAGGATGCTGTACAGTAAGAATGAGCTTCATCTTTACAGACCAGAAGTAACACCCTCAGGCATTTAAATGTTTAATTGAATCCCCTTCTAGCAAGCTAACGCTGATCACGATTAGCATTTGGTAGTTAATTTCACAGATCAGAACAATTGTTGTGTGATCTCCCAAGCTCAATTCTATAAGGCCTAAAATTGAATTATATTTTTGCTGTGAGCACAAACTAATTTTATTTCTCCAATAAAAGATGAAATAATAATATGTTGCATTGTACGGGAGGCATCTCCTTGGTCTGATGTTTGAATTGGTTTATATATTATTTTTTTTAAAAAAAGAGAGAGAGAGAGAAAGGATCAAGGTTAAAGTGAAGAGACTGGCAAAAATGCAATATTTTTCATTTCTCTTAAAGAAAGTTTTGAGCCGTGTGTCTCATGAGCCATGACAGAGAGCAAAATCTGAGAAGATAGAGCAGAGCAAAAGCTGGACGCTGAAGCATGGAAAGATATATGCTTAGTATTACTTAGAGAGACAGGTGAAAACAACGGGTAAGCGAACTAGTGAGAATAAAAGTCCAAGAAGATGATGTTAGAGCTGAAGTGGTCATACTGCAAGAAGGGAGAATAAAAAAAACTCCACTTGTGAAAAAATATAGACCAATAATACAAGTTTATAAGAAAAAGCCATCACAAATGAAATTTTTAGGATGTGGATGGCTGGAGACAGAGCTATTGAAGTTTACTCAACAGGGAAATGGTTAAAGGCATTGTGTGATACCTCCTCTGCTGTCTGTGGAGCTCTCTGGATCAGGCTGGCTTGGTGCAAAGTACAGGCAAGCCAAAGCGCGCAGGAGTGCACCACCATCACTAGAGGTAACCTAGATGACATTAATAAGTACAAACAATTGGGCTTTACTTGATTGAGCATTAACCAATTTCAGATCCATCTGCCCCATTTTGGATAGCAGTGTGGGTGTTTTGTGTTAGCTGCAATGCTTCTAGGCTGCCATCAGTTGTACCTTGTCCGGTGGTAATGCGCAGAGCGCAACACCTGCCTGGCCAGAACAAGGGCTTTGCTCTCCTCACTAATTTCAAGAGCTACAGAGAGAATGGGGCTTAGACCTGATCCCATGCCCCTAAATTCACTGCTAGGTTTAAGAAGCACTACTTACAGGGTCTTTCTGTGCCCAAAATTAGCAGAGAAACAGATTTAAACAAACAAACAAAAAACAAACAAACAAAAAAAAGGAATGTGTTTTAAGCAAGCAAGCAAGCAAAAGACTCATGAGATGAATTTTGTATTTTCTTAAACATAAGCAACCTCACGACCCTCAAAGGCCCTTCCCTAAGGTATGGTAATCTGAGGCTATCAAGGAGAAATCCTGTTTACAACAAATTAATGGGAGGCTGGGTGTTGATTTAAGGAGATAGGATTTGATCCAGTGAGTTAGTGGGAAAACAAAGTTGTCTGGCCTCCCTTTATGGTTTAGTTTGAGTTTGTAGAGCCATCTCCATTTCAATTCCTCTCATTAAGGAATTTTTCTCATTCTCAGTTTCTCTCATTAAAGATATAAAGTTTAAAAGGTGGCAACTAACTAGAAGAAATTGTGTTTGTACAGTGAATTGAAATCTAATGGCCTCAAGTTTTGCCCTCAATTACATCCACATGATGATATTTGTAACTTTGGCACTAATTTCAAATACAGGTAGTATCAAAGTAATTTAACTGCAGCTCTTGGGTTTTACCAAAAGAATGAAAGTAAGACAGCAGCTGAAGTTCACTCTTCATTTACTCGTGTGCGTTATACCTGATCACTGACAGAAATAAGCTGCATTTCGTACTCTGAATGAAGCCACCATACCACAGATAAAAACAAAGCAGAAGTTTCCAAAATTCCTCCACATAGCACTATAAAATATGTTGAAGGCAATAATAGTGAGTGAAACAGTAAAAGCCACACTAATTTATTTATTTATTTATTTATTTTGTGTCTGTGCAGGTCAAAATAAATAAATAAATAAATCTTTATTTATTGAACAGAGACTGAAATGTTTATTTGGGAACTTTTTGCTCTCAGCTGGAAGCCCATTATGAATCATGCAAACTGCCCCATCATCCCATCTTCCACTACAGCAGTGCAACCAGGAATCTCATTCCTCCCCTCCTTCTGTTCCCTCACTGTGTGATCAACAGTAGTAAGACACCCACAGCTTCAGATTAGATGTGACTAGTAAACCTGTCATTTTCTAAAAAAAAGTCTGCATAGTCACTTGTCATCTAGATCAAGTAGATTTACATGCATGTCTTTGGTAAGTTCCTCTTAACCCAGCAAGTATGTTTTTTCAAGAAAAAAATAAAAAATAAAGTCATTTTTCAGATCAGACAATACCTATACTCCTCAAACATGAATCAACAAAAAAAGGTACCACCATAAAACTCTCCTCTTGCCTAGTCAGACCAAGAAGAAACAGATGAAGGTGGCGAAAGAATTGTATTCTACAGCTGGAAAGCTATATTGCATTCTAGAGTCCTCCAAACTCTCAGTTACAGCAAGCAATTTATTTTCTTCTGCATTATTTCCATGGATTTTTAGCAGATGCTGATTCTAAATATAAAGAGAAAAAATGTCATTTAGAAGTAATATTAAAGCTGAATTCTTCGAAGTTTCTTAACGATCAGCCTAGCTTGGCTTTTTCTAAATACCCTCCACCATCTTAAATAATAACTAAGACTGTAATATTAAATAACTGTTTAGTCAAAAGTCAACAGCGTTCTGCTTTTGGCTCCAGAAAACTCTAACTTAGTATTCTTCAGAAACAACAGTTTATTTTTGCTGTTAATGAACAGCTTTGTGTTACTTTCTGTTAAATATTAGGTATTACCTCCTTCTTCCTGTTCTTTTTGCTCCTTGGAGCACCTGCAATTCAACCCTCAATGGTGCAGCACATCAGAATTCTTCAAGAACAGCTCTTGTCAGCTTTGAATAACATTGTTGAACAAACAAAACAACAAACAACCAGACCAAAATAAGCCTTCCAAACAAAACCCTGCCTATCATTTAATTCATCTCCTTCATGTACTGAAGGACTGCTGGCTGTTGTCCTGTCATTTCAGAGCAATGGGTGTATGCCACACTGACAAGTAAATTTGGTCTTTGCAACCCTCCCAACTCATGCAACCACTTTGGAAGGGGGTGGGCGGGAGGGGGGAGTTGATTTATCGTGCTAAATAAAGGGTTTTTCTGAGGGATTAATTTTGCATATTTTAACTCTGCTCGATTAATTTTCCCATCATTCTGGGGGTTCCATTTATACATGCTACCAACTCGCAAATTGTGGAAGATATTGCATGTGTGCAAGTCCTACGCTCACTTCATACTTTTCTATGGTATGTACATACACGTTTGTTAAGGCATTTGCATGAAGATGGCTTTAAATGACACATTGCCTCATTTTCCTTTCCTTGTTTGTCTTCCTGAAGAAAGAATAATAGCAATCCATGGTCTTCGGTTACTAATTTTTGTTCAAGCAAACTAGAATTCACTGGTGAGCCCCTTTTCTTGTACAGCAAAGAGCTCTCCTCGTATCAGGTCTGGCATTGCAGCTAGTGGTCTGCTCTCGTCTTTGTCTGCCCATGGAAAGAGGAGAAATGATACTGAAGCTAATGAACCACTGGTATTTGGACCTTATTTTGTGTCTCCTGTTATACATTGGACCCAGTTTACAACAATGTCCAGATGGGAAAAATATAATTCACGGGCTGCAGTGCCCTTTTTGATAATTGCATGGTGGAGGTAGGCAAAAGAACAGATGTTATTTAGCCCTTAGCAGACTGAAGCTTCTGCAAAGGCTACTGCCATCAAGCTTTTCTTTAGTGCAGACCTGGTAAAGCAAAGAACATCTTTGTTTGTTGTTGTTGTTGTTTTAATAGTAAGTTGCTGACCCTTGTTTCTGAACCACGCAACATGGATGTTCTAGTTTGTGATGTTACTCACAGTTGCCACTGCTGTTTGTATGGCGACATAGCTGGGGCTTCTTTTGGTTTTGTTTCCTACAGTTTCATGAGCCATTTGATGTGGTAACCAATTCAATATTTCTAGGAAGCCCACAGCCCGGCCGTCAGACTTGGGAAAGGGGCTACAAAAGCCAGATACACCACGTAAGGTTGATATATCACATAAATTGTGAATGTAGTGTCATATGTAGACTCTGCCAGATGCTGACTTGTTTTCACTGTTCACTACACATTTGGTCTGAACAAGGCAGTCTCATTGCTTTATGTTTACAAGCCTCTGTTTTGTAGGAGAGTGAAGCAAGGACATAAAAAAAAATAGTACCTTACTTGGATTTGGACATACTGAAGATTGCTTTAAAGAGAAACTCATTCTATGTGTGTAAAAATGCAGATTTAATATGGTTTTACTTTTACCTACCCCAGTTTTAATATTGCTTTTATATTTTAAAACACAAAAGAGATGTAGAATTGCAGGCCTTATGTAAAATTCATCGCAAATCTTCAAAATAGGTTTGATATGGCCGGTGACAAATGATGTCCCATAAAGCGCTGCATGACTATTTTTAGCGTAGCTCTCATACATAATTTCTCCTGCATTGATTGCCCAGCAATATGAACATGGTGAAATACAAGGCATTATAAATGACAGGCTTTCGTATCTCCACTTAATCTTTGCTGGACCCATGCTCGCTTGACTCCATATGAGAAGCAAATAAAAACAAGTGAGGCTGACAACTGGAACTGTCCCAACAGCTTAGCTCTAGCCATCTATCTGTATTAGTATCTGTTGCATATATGTGGTGACTGGCTGCTAATGGGAAACATCCCAAACACTCTGCCTTCTTCACCTTCTCCACCTTTACCTTCCCTTTACTGGGCAGTAATCTCCCTTTTGGCTGAGACCCTACAGGCGCAGCCGTCCCCACGTCAATACCACCAGTCATTGTGGACTCTTCCCCTCATGGTTAGCATTCCCATGACACTTTCTTTCTGTCTCTTTCTCCCCCTCTCTCTTTCTTTCTTCCTTTTTCATTATTTCCTTCCCTCCTTCCTTCCTTCCTTCCTTCCTTCCTTCCTTCCTTCCTTCCTTCC
>CM021732.1:21888732-22016013 GCA_011075105.1 Heteronetta atricapilla | reverse complement strand
TTCCTTCCTTCCTTCCTTCCTTCCTTCCTTCCTTCCTTCCTTCCTTCTCCATTTCTTCATCACTTTTAGAAAAGTACAACTTTCTCTTACCTCCTACCTAAGTTGTTTACTCCTAAATCCTTCTCATTTTTCATCCACTACCTCCACTTTTGTCCTTCACAGTAAGATAGATGATAAAAGGCCTGCGTATCACAACACTTTGGCTTTCGTCCCCAGTTTTGCCCACTCACTTTCTGCATGACACTGAAAACGTCACAGGATTGTCTGGGATCCGTGTAAGAGCTAGGATCCAGCCCCCCCAGGCAATGAACACCTGTACTGAAGGCAGGCACATGAGAATCTGTTCACAGGCACGGTGCTGTAGCGCTGAGCACAGGCTGAGGCTCTGCACAGCAAGGTGCCGGGCCATTGCTGGCCCTATCAGGCAGGAGTGGGGACTGGGAAGGGATCAAAGTGGAAGGGAGAACAGCGAGAACTGCAATACTGCTCTCAGAAAAGCGTGAGGTACCCTTCCCGGGTTCAAGTGACGTGTCGGCACAGTGCACAAGGTGGCTTTGCTGCAACTCTGTGTGCGAGGGCTGGAGTCTGTTGTCCTTTGTGCCTTTGCCAGTCATTTTGCTTACCCTTCTGGAAAAAGGACTAGTACCGTAGCAGGAGATGCTGTGAGCCTTAGGGAAATAAGACACTTCTGAGATCCAGGTGGGAAGTGTACATACTTCAGTGTCAGACTTGTTTTCACTTCATACTTTGCATCTGTTTTTACTCAGAATCGTCCTCGCCCTCCTGCTTGTGCACTCAGAAGCACCTCTTCAACCTTCCTGTTATTTGCATCGCAAGGGCAAATTATAAAAGATAAAAGCACAATCCCACACCCCCTCACCCTCCCCCAAAGGACGCGGGGGATCCAAGCACCCTCCCGGCTGTGTAAACGGGGGCTGCGAGCAAGGACGGGCAGGGTCTGTCACTTGGAGCCAGCCACGGCTGCCCGAGGCACGGCTCCACGGCACGTCCAGAGGGGGCGGCCTGCTGGGGGCAAACGGCCGGGGCAGCGGAAGGCCACGGGGCCGGCCAGGCTCCAAAGTCCCCGCCGCCCTCACAGCCGCCTCCTCCGAGCCCGGCTCCGGGTAAGTCCCGCCCCGAGCGGGGCCGGGCCGCGGCCGAGGCGCTGCCGGCGGAGGGCTCTGCCCGCGGCGGGGTGAGCGAGCGCGGCCGGGCCCGCGGCGTGGCGGCGGCCCCCCGGTGGCTGCCCCTGATGCCCCGGGTCCCTCCTGCGGGCAGCGCCGGGCCGGGACCCTCGGCCGGGGCTGCGGTGCGAGGGCGGCTCCGGTGGTGAGGGGTGGCCGGGTCGGGGCGCTGAGGAGGAGGAGAAGGAGGAAGAGGAGGAGGAACAGGAGGGCGCCTGCGTGAGGCGAAGAGAAGCGGGAAGAGGGAGAGGGCTGGGGTCTGGGGTGTGTGTTGGGGAGCAGCCCCTCTGTCCTGGGAAGCGGCTGGGTGGTGTTTTGCCAAGAGTGCCCGCAGCTGAGGCTGGCTGCGCAGCGTGGTGTGGCGGCGCTGCTATTATTAGCGCTGGCATTTCGTCGTGGTGCGCCCAAAGTTATGTGCTGGAGCTCTGTCCCCTCCGGTACTCCTCTCCCGTCAGTCCCTAAGGGTGGATCCATGAGAACAAGTGCCTCAGCCCAAACCTTGGACTTCACAAGCCAGCCCTTGGCAGCCTCTCCACGTGGAAACGCCCGCAGACCTCTGCGAGATGCTTCCACAATTTCTTAACAAGGCTCAACAGCAAAGCTTCAGGCTTGCCTGCAAGCTGCTTTGGGATCCAAACACCATTCTCTTTTTTTTCTTCCTGGGGTATCCTGCCATTTAGGAAGCTCTGTTGTGCCTGAAGGGCCGCTTTCTCCTCACCTTGGTTTGGGGAGCTGCAGGGACAAGCGAGGGGTGACCAGGCTGCCACCCAGCGCTGCACCCCGCGGTGCCTTGGGCTCGTGGCAGCCCCCGTGCAGCAGGTCCTGTGCTGGGTGAGCTTGGACCTGAGCTGGAGCCCTGAGGTCATACGGGCAAGGAACTTGGATGCACACTTGCTGGCCAAACAACTACATCAATATACCTGATCTCCAGGAAACCTGCAGACACAATTCTTTGGGTTTTAGGCTTTTTGTTGCTGAGGATGTTGTTTTCTCTGGGCTGGTGGCTTGTGATAGCTCTTGGATGAAGCAAGATTTTTAGCCAAAGGTCACTTTCTTTTGGAAAATTGTGTTTTGCCTGTCTAGAACTCTCCTGTGGCTTATAGTGGATGCGTTATTCGACGTTCTCTGCCATAACATGTTCTGTAGTGTTTAGAGGTTGTTGCCTCCTTTCTGCTGGGGGCTGTGTTTCAGTGATGGGTGAAGCGATGCTTGTAATTAGGTAGTTCTGTATCATTTTGTCAGGTATGGTGGGATTGTCATATGAAGGACGATGTGCGTGTCATTTATTATTATGAACGCCTCTTGTGTTTTGGAATTTACCAGACATAATATTTACCCTTGTGTCACCACCATCACATTCATTTCTGTAGTCATAATCAAAGGTGGCAACAATGGCATTCAGATGCTTAATTATATTTCACATAGGTGACCAGTGTTAGCTTATTAAATTAAAGCGTGGTGGAGCAGGAGCAAGTGTCGCTGCCTGTGGTTCGGAAGCCATCAGCTTGCTCCTCACATATCACCATCCGTGCATGGTGAACCATATGGCATCAGAGAGTGTTTATTAAAGAGTCGTTTCTCTGAACATTCTGTGTATTTTATTTCTTATTTCACTTGATGTGGATCTCAAATATTTTTTCCACCTCAAAAATTAAAACATTGAACAACATTCATTTGTCAGTAAGCTGAAACCAGGATTTCTTAAGGTTTTGTGGGAGCAGAGAAAGGCCGTCTTTTGCTTGCATCCGACACGCCACCTGTGTGGGAGGATTGGAATTCCATCTAGGATGTGGAACCTAAGGTTCAAGTCCCTGGTTTCTGGTTTAGAGCAGAGTTTTGAACATGGGTCTTCTGTTTTTCTGGGGAATATCCAAGTCATTGCATTATCAGCTGTGTTGCGGAGGGAAGGGGAGTATCCCACCCTCCTGCTTATAAAAAGAAATTTCATCTTTACCTCAGCTAATCAAGGAGGTTTTCTTGCAGGATTGTGCTTTGACATCTTGTTGTTCTCTGGTCATAAATTAAAAAACATACCCAGAACCGAATGAAAGGAAGTTAACTCCTTCATCACTGCTGTTTGCATACCATCTGGCATTTTCGGATGGGTCTGGCAATGTTCCAGTAGTCTTACTGCTAGAACTCTTGAGGGCTGTAAACTTTATTGCAAGACTTGGTTCTTTGTTACTCGCTTTAGTCTGGGTAGCAAAGGTTTTTACAACACGACTAATTAATAGTTTCCAGGATAAAGATACTGAGTTTGTGTCTTCTTGCAAAAATACTTAGTCATTCTGTAGTACCAAAAGCCTGATCAGTTGCTGGCGTCTGTGTCCAGTTCCCGTTAAGACTGGAGATTCAGCAGTAGCTGGCGAGGCAGCAAAAGGCTGTGCAGGGCTCTGACGGTCCTGTCAGCTTCTGCGTGTTGGCTGTGCCTGCTGTTCCGCTATTGTACGCGGCCAGGGGTGAGAACTTTGTACCAGCAGTTGTACAAGCAAGAGGTCAATGGCTTTGACCACTGACAAAGCATGCAGGCTCTGTAAAGGCAGTCTCGGAGTGAAAAGATCTTCTCGGGGTTATGCCTGTCAGCTTCAAGCTTTCAGTTGGCTCACGTGTTCTTGTGAGGGCTGCTCTGGAAAGCTGCGTGGCTTCCGTCTCCTAACAACTGCAGCGGAGCAGTCACAGTGGGAACTGTTCTCCGGGGATTTGCTTTTCGGTAGGTCTTCGGCTTGGTTGCAAGTCTGGGGATCCAGTTGTTTGCAGCAGCGGAAAATTAATTTAGTTCCATGCATGTAAGCCCATAGAAGCACAGAATGGCAGGGGCTGGACGGGCCTCTGGAGATCATCTGCTCCAGCCCCTCTGCTCAGCAGGGACACCCGGAGCACATTGCCCAGGATTGTGTCCAGGTGGTTTTGAGTATCTCCAGGCAAGGAGACTTCACAGCCTCTCCGGGCAACCTGTGCTCTGTCACCCTCGACCCATCCACCACAATCAAAGGAAGTGCTCTTCTGGACTCCCCGCTTACCCCAGTTGCTGCACTCTGCCACTTTGAATGAGGCACTAAACCTTTTCTCCATGCTGTTTTCCTCCGTGTGTTTCTCCACAGCCGTCAGTGGATCGAGCTGGCCTTGGGTCTCATGGATCTGAATCTTCTAGTTAGGATTGGTTCCAGTTCTTGGTCTAGGCTTGACCAAGAGGCAGTAATGCTCTTGATCATACAGGCTGCTTTCCTGTGTGGTGTTCTCACTGCAAGAAAGAGCGTGTGCTTGTAGCCCAGCACCCACGAGGGGCAAATACAATTCATCTAGGGTGAAGAACACAAGTGCACGTAGCAGCATGCAGGACTTGCCCGTCCTTGCATGGACTATTACATAGTGTAAAGTTTCCTCAGGCCTGATTTTTGGCCTAAAAACACTGTGTGTGCATGTAAAATATAATTAATGTAATGTCGGACCCTAGGGGAGAATTTTTCTGTGACCTTTTATCAGGAGTAGTTTTGGAAGCTGCCCAAAATGTAAAATCCCCTGAAGTTCTTGTAAAGGAGCTGCTGATGAAAAAACATTTCTGGGATGTTGGTCTTGTATCTCTGAGGAAAAGAAACTTCAGTGTGACTTTGCTCAGAGGAGCCTTGATTTTGCGACCCTTATCCGCACAGAAATAAGGTAAAACAAAAATCTGACTCTCGCATTAACAGTAGCTGAACTTCAACCAAATTGAGGAAAAACCACTCAAAGTACTAAATACTAAGGCGGTAGCTTAGACTTTTCCTTTGGGGCAAATCCTGCACACATGGCCCGTGCAGGTCACAGGTGCTTCCTTTGGTCCCAGAGGCCTCCTGTGAGAGCCACCGGAGAGGCTGCCCTGTGTCCTGGGGCAGCTGTTGACCTGCGAGGCAGAAACCTACTTTGTGCCTGTCTGCTCAGAGCCCAGGGAGAGCGAGATGGCAGTATGCAGGCAGAGTTTCCGCTTACCCTTCCAGCTGAGCATTTACAAGCTTTGCTTCTCACTTTTTATATATTCCCCCGAGAAATCTCCAGGTTTGGGATCTGTTGGCCAATTTTTACCCAGTCAGGAGATTACAGATATCTGAAGTGGTGAGGTTCTTACTTTCTCCTTGAAAGCCACAGCCACACACAGATGAGAAACTGCAGGTACCATGTAAAGGAAAACCTACAACATATGCTCCTACGGGGTTCGATGAGAGTGCTTGCAGGAGAGAGATCTCTGAGTGTTCCCCTTCTCTCTGAGAGCTTTAGACAAGGTGTGGAAAATCCCCCATGTGGCACAGGTCCTTAGGACACGAAGCCTTGCCTTGGTATTATGTGTAAGGAGATACCAGTAGGCCACCCTGGTGCAGTGTAACTGGGAGCTAGGAGGAAGGCCAGCACTGCACATCCTTTTCCCTTCACTATACTTTTTCATTAAACAAGTGGCTGTGAAAAACTTTCACAATGCTTGTTTATGCTGTGAAAAACTGGCATGATACTTACAATACTTGTTTTTTGTTTAATTTACAGAGTGTGAAGCTAGTGAAGAAAGAAGACACTGCCTGTGATTAGGTAAGATTACTTGCCTTGGCTCTATTTTCTGAGCCAGCATAAAGTTCAGCAAATCATGTTGGTCTTGTAGTTCTAGTTTGGGAGAGGACAAAGATAGATGTCACTTCTGATCATTGAGCTGGGGAAGGATATTTAGGACTTTAATAGAAATAGTTTGCTTCATCTTCAAAAAAGCCCATCTGCCATTTCTGCAAAAGAGACAAGAGTTTACCCAGAAACATGCATTTTTTCATTGTCCTTTCACCCCATTCCCAAATTCTGTTTCTGGGGCAAAGTAACCCAAAGGAGGCACTCTCTGGCATCTGACATAACACAGAGACAACTGTGTAGTGAGAATGCCTGTTTAGGAGTATGGCATCGCAGGCTGTTGGACACCTTTGGTGCCAGGAGAGTGTCTGCATGAGCCGAGGGTGAGCTCTGCAGTGGTCCTGCTGGAGCAGAGGCAGTGTCACTGCTGGCCACCGCCACCCAGCCAGCTCCCCTCCCGGCCCTGTAGCTGCACTTGCTGATGCTGTGCACGAGCAAAAACGTTGCGCTTACTGAAAGCCGTGTATGAGAGGGCTGGTTTCCAGGCATGCTTGTCCTGTAATTAAAACTTCTATGTAAATTTTTGAAGGTAAAGTCGATGTGGAACCTGTCTGCCAGAGAAGTTAGGAAACTTGCTTGTCTGATGGGTATAGGGGAGAACTGTGCCTGCAGAACCGAGCTCCTTTCACCCCACAAAACTCTGCAGAGCTGGCAGAAGGACGTGAGAAGAGAGAAGGAAGTTCTGTTCTTAACTTTATCCTGAAACAGCCTGCGTGTGTTCTTGCACCCTCTGCCTCTCTTCTTGCATTGTCTTGCTAACTTTTTTCCTCATTGCAAAATGTTCAAATCTGGGGGATGCTGAGATAAGGCAGGATAGACTAGCTAATGGGCCGTAGATGTGTACTGATATGGGGCTTCTCCGTGCTTTGTAGAGGGCACTCACAGTAGAACTGAATGCTCAAAGCATTTCCTTCAGCTGTGAATACATACTGAACCTGTGCTGCGTCACCTTTCCTCAAACTGCATGACTATACAGGGAGAAACCCTCTTAAAATATTCTTCATGCAGCCAGGACAACCCGCATTTCTAAACGTCAGCTGCGTGTAATTTTTATCTGAACATAATAAATACCCATTCGTTTTGCTTTTTTGTAATTTTTGTCACAGCAATCTCTACTTAGTGTCCCTGTAATCTGGCATAGTAATGTAACAACAACACAATTATTCTCGTGCAAGGCGAGAGAATCTGTGCTAACACCATTCAGATGTGCTTACCGAATCAAAACAAATGCAGCGTTAGCATGTGGAAACCGCGCTTATGCGATTATAACGTTTCAGCAATATGAAATTACTGTAGGAAGCAACTAATCCAAACCTAGAGAGACTTCCCATTACAGGACCATTAAAGTGACACAATGACTGAAGTGTGACTTCCAGATGGGAATAGCAGAAACACGACTCTTGCCATCAATATTCAAGCAAAGCATCTATTGAATTTAGTGGAGTTTTTACCAGAGTAAGGAAGGCAGTACCGTGACCTTTTTAGCAGCAAATTTCTTCCCTCTTAATAATACCTCTAGGAAAAATATTTACTTCTCCAGTATGTAACAGGAGGGTGATGGTGAGGGTTGTGTTCACCATACAGTGAGCTGCAAAGATTAATCCAGAGTTTATTAAGGAAACATTAGGTTATTGTTTCAAAGCTGTTGTGAAAGAGTCTTGATTGTATATTAAAGATTATATCTGCTTTATTTTTATCTGAGTATATTTTCAGGAAATACAATTTATTTCTCATTATACAGCACCTAAGCAGAGAAACCTTGATCTGTGGGGGAGCACCTTGGCACTACCAGAATATAAATTAGCGATTTCCAAAACCAAAATATGCCTTATTGCCAGATAAGAGCCAACCTGTTTATTTTTTGTAATAGGAATATGAATTCCTTTCCCCTTTTTCCTCCCCCATTCTCTCCCTGCCCCTTCCCTTGAACTGGGTGAGGATTCGGGAAGTTTAACTCACATGTCTCATGTAGGGCCATCGAAGATATTCTGGCTTGTCCAGGGTAGTTTCTTAGCTCCTTCCTTAGTCCGTGGAAGGAGGCAGGTGTTAGAGAAAGTAACTTGTCCTGTCCTGTCACAAACATTCAAAATAGGCTGGATGAATTGCCTGAATATGTCTTCCCATCTCCAGTATGAAAATAGTCTAGACAGTTATTTTGTAAGGACATGTACCATTTTAGATGGCTGAGTGAGAGGGTATGAATTCAATCCCCAGCGTACAAAAGAAGAAGCCTGCTCAAGAAAGAAAATTATTTGTAAAACGTGGCATACAAGTCATTAGAAAACTGCGTGAACATTAACGTATACATGTTTAAATTAAGCAGCAGTCATTATTCAATTTGAAAGCTGTTTGCACATAAATCTATTTTAAAGACGCTAATTAAATTATGGTTCCATCAGGTGAATCTTATCAAGAATAATGTATCATTATAGCATATTCATTGCATGCTGTCTATGTAAATGATGGCTGAGAAGATATCAGGACTGTGTTTTTAAAAATAATTCTAGTCACGAATTGTTGGCCGTCTCTATTTTTCTTTTTTTTTTAATTGAAAGTGTTGGTTTTCTAAAACTGTTAGTAAGCAGGCACTGACATTAACGTTAATCATATTTTTCAGGAAGATAAAATTAGGCCTACTTTAAATGCTGTTTATGTCAGTTTCCAATTCTGTGATGCTTCTTATAGTCATAAAAGCACTTGGGCTCAATCAAAAGGTTCAATGGTAGGCATTGGTTTTGTTAGCTCTGGATGTATGCTATCATCTGGAGTACAGAGCCTAAAAAGCAACAGATTCGTGTCTGCTGCAAGAGAAACCTGGCAGTGGGACAGGTAATTTTAGATGTTTCATGCTGTTATAAATCAGAGGACCGCAGCCTCAGGCTATAAGAAGATCTCACACAGCCACAGGTTTTCTCAGTGCATGGGCCAGATTAATTGATGGCAGTCTGATTTAGCTATGTCAGAAAGGAATTAGTGGGAACAAATGTTGAAAGTAAACTTTTAATTATTGTATTTATTACATTCAAAGGAGGAATCTGAAAGTGAACAAAAATTCTGAATCAGTTAGAATGGCTGTTTTGAGCCATTACACTGTCAAATAACTAAAAAAATAAAAGTGGAAACTTTTTAAGGAAGCAGGCTATAGTTACAATCACTTTGTGTCTAGTTTCATTAAAAGAGCTTCAATACTTATATACTTAAATAAATACAAACTTATTTATATAGGTCTGTTTTCCTAACTTAATAAATGGATTTGAAAATTGTCAATAAATGTGGAGGGAAAAAAATGTTTCTCCGGTGGAGAGTGGATATCACTTTTCATGCTATAGGGACTTTACTGAATACCAGAGCATAGATACCTAATGGAAGAAAAATAAAAATTAAAGAATACATTATCATGGTCACTTTGCTGTGTGTGTAACAATGACCTGGATTGTTGAGGTTTTTCCAGAGTGGGGTGTTGTTCTACAGAACCACTGGCTTTATTGAGGAATGCAATTAATGGCTCAGTTGGACAACTTAACGGAACTGCAGTTAGCAGCAGTTTCTGACTAAGACAGGTATTTTGCTTTTCATTATTTTCTCAAGAATAATATTTTCTGAAATCATGCACTTCTTAATTTATTTGGCAAAAAAAACAACACAACATTCTATTAATCAGCCAGCAGTCTGTTCCATGAGAGCTATTCTTCTGCCTTCTCAAACAAGTCAAGACGTTAGTCTGCAAATGCAATTCATAAAAGAACAGTTCTTCCTACGTGGGATTATTATACATGTCTGCTTACACACAAGACAAGCACACACAGTCAATCAGTCCTTTCTTTTTCTTATGGATGGCTGACTTCTCATATTAAATTAACTGCCAGCACTCAAACATCACTAGTCAGGTGGTATCCGCCTTTTGCAGGAGCTGGGTCACTATTACATTGGTACTCTGGCAGTGAGTCTTTCTCATGCAAAGAAAGTATCCCCAAAGAGATACAGGCATTCTTGTGCCCTTTGATATGCAGAGTTCAGTGCCCTTCAGATTTCAGTTTTTCTGTCATCCTGGTAGATTAACATTAACAGTTAAAAGGAAAATGTCCTCTGAGGGCTTTACCAGTAACAAACCCATGTTTATGATATTATTCACTAAAAGGGAGACAGAAATGGGAAAGACCTCTCTCTTTAATCAATAATGCATGCTCTAGTTAGTCCTGTCCTCTGGACATGATTAAACATGTATTTTGTTTCATAACTGATGATTTTGGTTGACTAGGGATTGTAACTACATATCCTCAAGCCTTTGCAACTAGCATCAGGAAGATCTAACATGAGCTGAGTAGTCAGCTATGTTTAATGTTAATACGGCACATAAACTATAAAGATCATCCCCACCCTCAAAAGAAAAAAAAATCCCCCCAAATCCCAGTGGAGGCAGCTGCAGCTAATTCTAACCTGCAGAGATCCAGGCTAAACTTTCGCAGAGCAGATGCCTATGACATGAACCAATTGTAGACAGTAGCCCCAAGGTATGACTTTGTCACCACTCATTTGAAGTTTTGAAAAATAACCTGGTTTCATTTATATTAAAGATGAGGAAAAAAAACATCTTAGAGGCTGAGCCATGGAAATGAAACGTTAGGCTAAGGTCTGTTCTCAACTGGTAAAACATTTGGCCAATGCAGCTCACAGAAAAAGCACTTTGGAACCAGACGGGAATTGCTGCCCAGCTGGATGGGGGCCTGGTTGTGTTTTCAGTGACTGTTGTCAGCTTTGGAGGAGTTGCCCTGGGGCTAGGCCAGGCTTCCCCAGCAAAACTGGCAGGAGGACTCGAGCCCCTGCTAAACGCCCGAGAAGGTATCACCCCATCCCTGCATTCCTCGTGTGGAGGGGCCGGGGAGGTGCCCAGACCCAGCCGGGTTCCTCGGCATGAGAAGGGGATGGCGAGTCGTGGAGGACACATAAAATGGAAGTACCAGTAAGGAATATTCACTGTCGGTGCCAAATCTGTTCATCTGGTGACAAAAACTGACAGCTGCTGAAGAGTAAAGAATTCTAAATAAACATACAGTGGTTGTTATTAAATAGGAAACATTTATCTTAATGTGGTATTGACTGTAGCACAATAAATGATGATGATTGCCTTTTACTGGAGTGTGATATTTTTACATTGTTGGAGTACTGATGCAAGTGTAGTTGGGTTAAATAGATGCTTTGTTTTTCATATTGACTGCTCTGCTCGGAATTAGCACTTGACAATGTTCTAACAAACACACGCATATAGGTATGTGCGTGTGAGAGAAGAGAGTTCAGACATTTTCCAAGAAATGTTGGCTTTTTCTGAAAATTTCCTTTCTTCTTCCTCCCTAGACTGTAGGGAGAATCTGTATTTCTTTCCTTTTGAAATTGCTGAAGAAAGATGCCCTCCCTGAGAGGAAAAGCGCAGACTGTCTTGGGCCTCGTGGAGCCGGACCAGCTTGGCTACACCTTGACTCATGAGCACTTGTCGATGAACTACAGCAGCTGTTTTTGTCCACCTTCACCAGGCCAAGAGCCTTTGTCTGATGGGCCCATTGAGATGAAGAACTTGTTTTGGATTAAGCAGAACCCCTACAGCCATAAAGAAAACCTTCTTTTGTGTCAGGAAAGGGATGCTGTAAAGGAGGAGCTGTTGCATTTTAAAGCAGCAGGCGGCGGGACTATCGTGGAGAACACGACCACAGGCATCGGTCGGGATGTGAATACTCTGAAGAAACTCGCTGAAGAAACTGGAGTCCATATCATTGCTGGGGCTGGGTTTTATGTGGATTCCACTCATTCTTCTCAAACGCAGGCTATGACAGTGGAGCAGGTAAGTCTTAACCATCTCCTAGGAGCCTATGGATTATCCCTGGATGAGTCAAAATTGGAGAGAAGTTCAAGTAAGATAGATGAAATCTAAAAGCTGCTAATTTGCAGAATTTAAGAGCAGTGTTACTTCTGGTGTGTTGTAGCTGGACCAGCCCTACTTGTGTGTACTGGGATTATCTGTCAAAAATTTCCAGTTCTTAAACTACATTTTCTCTCAGGGATTAGTTACAATGCCGCAGTGAAGGAAAATAAATTATTTCATATGTGGGCTTTTGGTACAACACCAATTATCCTGTGCATTTCACAATATTTTTAAGGAGGAAGCATTATCCCTTATTCCTTATTTGTCTATTTTCCTGGATAATTACTTCCCAATTAGATCACCCAAAATTCTTATAAAAAGCATAAGTAACTGCAGTGTTTATAGGGCAGTTGTAAATCATCGCTCGCTCACGCTGCCTGTTCTCTCTCTCTCTTTTCTGCCATTTTTCCATTTTTTTCGGGGCAGAATCTACATCCAGTTTTTTGTGCAGTGCCCAAGACAATGTGTTAATAATGACAGAAGTCCCCAGATACTTTTGTAATAATAAATATTCATCTTTTATTAAGAAAATGAGATGATAGGGAGAAGAAGGAAGCGGACCTCTCCAGGGCAGGAGGCTGTGAATGAGAACGTACAGAACTGAATTATTATTTTTTTTTAATTCTATCACAGTTTACAAATGAATCAAATTAATTTTAAAAAATAAATGCCTTGAACTTCAGCAGATATAATATGATATAGCATTGTCAACTCTGTGGACCAAATTGGCCCAAGCTGTATGATACAGCTTTTCCTAAATATTTTTGCATCATTTGGAGTTCGATACAAATAGATTTCCTTGGGCAAAAGTTTCCCTTCTGTATAGTCAACAGTTAGTCAGTCCTTAATGCAGTCCAAGCAACGATCAGTACTTCACAAGGGTTGTGCAGGGACTGCACCATGATAACTGGTGGCTCCGCATTTGCCAGTGAATTTAATGCAGTGAAACTTGTCCTGATCAAGCAAAGATAATTTGAATATTTTGTTGCTCACTTCAGCTGAATGAGAGAAGAAATTAGGCTTTTAGTAATCTGTGTTTATTTAAAATGAGCAAGGTTGCAGAGCAGTTTGGTGACACAAGGGTGTTGCTGCAGCAGAAATGTTCTTCAGGTTGCTCTCGGGAGAGAAGTGAACAGTGTCTGGTTGTCCCTGGAAGTGGTAGGTAGACTGGTTATACGTGAAGCAGGTGTGTGATCATAGGATAAAGTGATGGGCAGAAACCTGCTGTAAAATGTGTTGTATCGACCTGTGGAGGAGACAAGATGTAAAGTAAAGGGAAGTAACAATTTTTTTGAAAACTGGTGTGATCTTTTTTGATTTCCTGGGTTTGCTTGAAAACCTTCTTCCTTTGTTCACTTTATTTTTCCTTAAAATCCTAATTTCTTTAACATTCAGGGACAAATGGTTAGAATGTCATCATCACTGCCATTTTGTGCTCTCAATTCTGGGTGTTTTTGAAGATACATGCCTGTTCTGGAAAAGAAGAGTGAAAGATTTTATAACAAGCTGATTTTATTCAGAGATTCTGATGTCTTTTTTGCCTATGAATATTTTAAAAGCAAGCTAATTTTGACCCTGTAAGTTTGTCAGCTGAGCTTTGTTCTTGTAGTTCCAAAGTCAGCAGAGTTGCAGTAGTTTTACATTGGCATTCCCAAGAGCAGGATTTGCCTTAAACTTGTCTTTTCAGGATCTGTGGCCCAGAATCTTTGCCAGACTTGTTCCTTTCCTATTTGAATGACAAGGATTCCTTAATCTCTGAGCCCTTGTTTAACAAGAAATTACCATGAATTGTTTCTGGATCCAGTCGAAGACTGTGAGGCACAATGTTTTATCCTGGAGTTAGTTTTTTTTTTTAAAGAAAAATTACTCTCAGCTTAAAGCAGTATTCAAATTATATGTAGACAATCTTTCCTTGCAAACCCAGGCAACTGTGTGAGTGCATACTGTTAAATTGATTTGCTCCCGCGTTTATTTTGGTCTTAGTTAATGGCTAGGTTGATGTTAGTTGGCAGAAAACAGATTTTTACTGCAGTATTTTCACACACCCAACTGTTAATTAGGTAGGCTCAGAGGGACCTGAGGAGTATAACCAGCAGTGTCCATCAGCCAGATGTGACGCTGTTTAACACAGACAGCGTTACTAACCAAACATCTCATTTTCCCGTTCTTCAGCTTACAGACACTATTGTTGGTGAGATACTGAACGGAGCGGATGGGACTAGCATCAGGTGTGGCGTGGTGGGGGAAATAGGCTGCTCCTGGCCCCTGACCCAGAGCGAACGCAGAGTGCTCCAGGCAACCGCGCGCGCCCAGTCGCAGCTCGGGTGCCCCGTGATCATCCACCCCGGCAGGAAC
Source organism: Heteronetta atricapilla (assembly GCA_011075105.1). Classification (NCBI taxonomy): domain Eukaryota; kingdom Metazoa; phylum Chordata; class Aves; order Anseriformes; family Anatidae; genus Heteronetta; species Heteronetta atricapilla. The sequence goes on along the minus strand of CM021732.1, from coordinate 22,001,919 downwards.
AGCGATGCGCCCTTCCACATCATCCGCATTCTGCAGGAAGCTGGGGCTGACGCTTCCAAAACTGTCATGTCTCACCTCGACAGGTAAGGAAACTGCTTGCTGAGAGCTTAATCGGCTTCCAGCGCTTCAAACTGGATCAGCTCTTAGGTTCACACTGATCAAAATAATCTAGGGATTTTAAGTACCCCTTTTGAAGGTTTGGAGCAAGATTAGGAATAACAGTAACCATATTTAACAAGCACTGGACATTAAGAAACTCCCACCAGGCTGGGTGGGAAGGTGTTGGGCTTCCAGCATTTTTGAAACCGGGGCTACTCTTAAGGGCCTGACCAAAGTCTCACAGATGCTAACGATGCTAACATTGATTTGGCTGGACTCTGGATCTTTTCAGTTCTGCTACCAGACGGAAGAAATACTACGTAAAAAGAAAACGGTTGGATTTCAGATAATTCTCATATTAGACCCCAGAGCTAACTTTTAGTTTCCTTGAGAACAAAAACCAGAAGCCCTACAGCAGACATGTAAAGGAATTGGGGTGCTTTTCTCTCTCCTATTTAGAAACACAGCCTGTCTTACCAAGTCAGTTTCGTGTGACCTTGTGTTGCTCATGATGACTTGGAAAATGTCCAAGCATTGATTGGTTTGGACAGTTGCTGAATAATGGAGACTGGTTGTGGTCATATGACCCTCAGCAATCGGATTGTTTGTCGTCGATGTGAGTGTAATACAGGCAAAAGCACTGCGCTCTACATTTCTAATGATTATAGGCTCGTATAAATCAAGTGTCAGGTTGTTGGGTTTTTTTGTATTCATACAGAGCTCAACGTTGCGTGGCGACTTTAGGAGCATGAAATCCAGCACCATGAAGTTTTATTTATATTTGATTATATAGAAATGATGTGGGCTTTCTTTATTTACCTGCGTTCCATTGCATGTCTCGCTGTATTTTTTCTCAATTATTAAGACAAACCGATGGCTTAAATCTTTCTGTGAAAGAGGACTGAGCAAACTGCAGTGTCAGTACTTACGTGGCCATTTTTGCTACAACATAAACATCAGTTCTGATTTTCTTGCTTTTATACACCGTTGTAAATCATTGAATTCAGTGATCTATTGGTGGAAAAAATAAACAGCATAGGTAGGCAAACAGTCAAGGCAGAGGTGCAGTTTCACAAACAGCCGCTGATACACAATATGGCTTTTCCTTGTTCTGCTTCTATCATTTATTTTCACACATTCAGGTTGGCACTTGCTGTAACATAGGCTCTAAACTGCTGTGGAGTTTGGCTTTGCAGTGTGCGTTGAACATTTTAAGTCTCATTCCATGAGAAGAATCCACGTGGGAGCCTCCCAGTCCCTTAAATGTGAGATAAATTTGTGCAGAGCTCCATATTTCATGCCTGCTTTTGACACAGACAGAAGGGCAGTTTTCAGGTGGATTTACAGTCAAATGCAAAAACCAAGATGCTGGCTGCCACGTTTTGCAATGTAACATCTTAGAACAAAAGGTTGCGAGTGTCCATCGTGAACGTACAGTGCCCATGCAGGCTAGGGAGGATCAGCTGCTGAACCTTGGCTACCAAATCTCATCATTTAATAGGGAATAAGGTTACAAAGGCATCTTAGTAGAGATCAGCATAGGTTGAATTCAGCAGCTTTTGTTAGAAGACTCACTGCAGCTGCTAGGAATGCTGGTCTGAAGACAGCTTGGTGAGTGTCCTGGTGGTGACTTGCCCAAACACCTCATTCCAGCAGGCGGGCTGCCAGCTGGAGGAGCTGCCAGCTGCTGCTGCTGCTACGTCAGCAGGGTTTTACAAGGGGAACAGTGGCTGATGGAATTGAGCTCTTCTGCCCCTTGTTGGGACAGAGCTTCCAAAAGCACAACGCTAAGAACCATTCTCAAAAGCAATTGTTCTGGCTGTGATTTTGAGATACACTCTTGGTGTTTATTTTTTGTTCTTTTGTTTTTAAAAACACATAGGATCACCTGCACAGGAATGGGTATTCCTGGCTGCTTTTGGTTACCTGCACCGTCTTAGTGGAAACCTGCTTTTTCCCTAGATGAAAAAAATGTGTTGTGATCAATTTAAAAGATAAATTTATCAAGTATCATTTGAGGGTTCTGTGATGGGGTCGGTTGCTGTTGTTTTTCATATGAATAGTTTATGCCCTTGGTAAAAATGTTTCGTTGAAAAATTCCAGAGAGCTGTTATTTCAGTTGTCATTCCTTTCCAAATGAGGGATGGGTTTGAGCAGCTTTGTTCCTTGGCTTTCCACATCTGATGCAGAGCCCATGCCTCGGGTTCTCACAGTCCCATTATATATTTTGGTAAGAGCATTTCCTTGAGGTGTTCTGGGCAGAGCCGAGCACAGACGAAGATATATTGCAGCTCTGGTGACAATCTGGAAACATCACTGTACGTTATAGAAACTAAAGACAAAGTTGTGTATTAACGGTGTTTGATGGATGAAACAAGTCCTGGATGTAGCTGTCTCCGGTAGCTGTTCAGAACGTAAATCTGTTTTATGTCAGTAATTTATTGTCTTTCTTTAAAAAAAAGTCACTCTGAATTAACCTCCTTAAATGTCCTTCCTTGTTAGGTTGTCTATTGAGAGGTTTAGTGATACCAAAAGTAAGTAACTTTTCTGTTTCCATTTAAATAATATGTTTTTTTTTATTATTATTACATCATCGGGGAAGAATTGCTTTTGCTTCATATTTGTTTAATGCATGAAGTCCCAGATGAACGTAAGAAGGACGGTGTTGTCTATCTGATTCAGTTGCATGTGCCAAAGGGGAGTTCTGCTTCTCAAAATCATCGCTAACTGGTTTTGTTCCTTGCAAATAGGAAGTCACAGAATACCTCACCTTCATACCGTCAGATTTTTTTCTTCCCTTCACAATGCTGACTTTGTGTTATATATGCTCTGCAGGACTATATTTGATGCAGAGAAACTTCTGGAATTTGCTAAACTTGGGTGCTATTTAGAGTATGACCTATTTGGTACGGAGTTTCTTCATTACCAGTTCCATCCTGACATCGACATGCCGAGTGACAACGAAAGAATTGCAAGGTATCTGCTTCAGTGCGGGTTGAGCAATAGCACTGCCATTGACAAATGAATATTATTGGTACTTGTCTTACAGGGCATCACGGAGTGATTCTGCTAGCAGTTCAAAAGTGTCTTTTTCCATACGAAAAAAACTAAAATAATGGCATTTTTTTCTGCTGCTGTCACTTCTTTAGGGCAGCATGTATAATTTCTTCTATCTGCAAAGGAAAATGTGGAATCAGAAAGCCACAGAGTGTGACTTGAGGGAAAGATCAAAAGCTACTCTAACTTCATTCTCTGTCCTAATTCCATGCTGATTTGGTTGAATTTTATTATTTGCTGCGTTTATATATTAATGTATTATAAAAAATTAAAGTGTTATAAAAGAAAAGGCTGGAGATACAGGATTTATGTTAGGATTTGGCTTTTGTTGGAAACCTAGCGTTGCTACTACGCCTCTTCTGAGCCTATTACATCTTCTCTGCACTAATTACATCTTCTTTGCACTAATGAGCAAAAGTCATTAGTTTCATTGGGTGGATTTGGTCCTGTGCTTCCATCCTGAAAAACAGCCTTTTGTTCCTCCATGCATGTTATCACTTATCCCACCTCTCCTTTTGTCCTTTCCCACTTTTGAAGGCTGGGAGTCCTGTCTCCTCACAACTCCCGTGCTCTTCACAGCCACACTGTGACAACATTGGCCCTGCTGGCTCTACTCTTCCCTGTTTCTCTCTGAGCTCAGCTGCATGACAAACCTGTGTGCTGTGCTAACACCAAGTATTGCCAAGGAGATGCATCCATGCCTTGCAGAAACTGCATGAGACAGGTATGGCCAGCTGGGAGTGGGCTTCTCCCTTCCTCCGCTCTGTCCAGGGTAGTGTGCCTCCTTCTCTGTTCTTGCACAGTGTTTGGGTGTAGTCAAGCGGCAGCTATCTGGGGGGTGGGATGCCATCCTGCCCTATGTCTTATTTCGCTTCCAGAGTCAGAAACAATTCTTTCCTTCTCTTTCAGGAGAAAGATGTTAAGGTCCCTGATCACTAATGAAGGAGCTTTCTAGCTTTCACTTACATTTCAGACCCTGCTTTGCCCCTTGCTGTCAAATTAGCTGCAAAACTTTTCTTCTCAGTTTTCAGGCTGCTCTCCTACGAAGGTATTGTGGCTGCTGTTCTACTTACTGCCAGGCATTTGCTGCTGCTTTTCACACTAGAAATAGTTTCTCTCTCTAACAGATCTCTCAGTCTTGCACACGGTATTTTAAACTGCTGTGATGAATCTGCAGTTTTTGCATTCAGAACTGCTAAAGTTGCTCCCCTCTCTTGTGCCACAGTAGGTCAGCATGTACAGAAGCACTGAGGAAAACGTGTAGAAGAATGGAGCATGCCCTGGTTAGCAAGTGTTTGTTCGGCCATGGCAAAGCTTTTATTCCATCTGTGGTGCTTGCTTAGCCACCAATATTTCTCCTTAAAATTCTCTGGCAGTTGAGTGTTTATCACAGCAGGCTGCTTATGGGAAGAAAATACTAAGAGTTTGTCCTCTCTCTGTCTGGTGTGAGTATCTGCACTCCAGTTAGAAATGCCATTACATGGATTTTGTTGAGTTTTCGATGCATCCACCCTGGGCATATGTTGGCAGTGGCAGTCTCCTTGGATTGTTGGTTTTATTTGTGATTTTTTTTTCTGGTTTAGCAGTGCCCAGAGATGGAAATGAAATTGATCTTTAAATGTGTCAGTGGGACACATTTTGACCAAACTAAATGGAGAACATACGCTCAGGTTGTGTCTGTCCAAAAGATAAGTAAACTTCCGTAGCCATGCCATACCTACTCAAACACAGTTTAGCTGTGTGTGTACTTAGGCATTTGTGCTGCAATCTACTGCCAGTGCAAGTGGAAAGCTGAATTTTTTCAAGAAGAGTTTTCCTTTGAGTCAGCAGGAAGTACTAACTAACCTTACAGGAACGAGCAAGAAGAAGCAACAAATAAGGAATATAAAGGCCTGTATACATCCCCACACCACAAAATGAGTCCAAATGTGGAAGGAGATCATTCTAAGATGTTTGGTCAGCCAAGAACTTAGCCTGTCACTCCAGCACCACTGCTTTTATTCTCTGGTTAGCTTGTGGCCTCTTTGTATTTCAAGCTGGAGAAGATACTAGTGGTGGTGTAATCCTACAGCATACGTAGTGCTGTGTGCTATGCAGCACTGTTTATATTGTTTTTATGAAAGACTGATTTTTTACAAGTTCTATCTCACTTGCCTTCTTTCTGCTCTCCATATTGATTTGATGCTGCTCGATGTATCTCCTCGTAAGTAGTTGTAATAAAAACTGACAGGAAAGGCTTTCAGATACAGTGTGGTTACTTATAAAACCAGTGTTTGCTTTCTTGCTGATCAAAGCACAGGCGAGAAGGTGAAAATTAGAATTTCACAGTGCTGGCGTCTGATGGAATTGGGTGGCTTAGTGAGGAATGAGCACTTCCAGGCCTGCTCTATCTGTCTCTGCCACCTCAACGCTGCAGCTTGCTGCCAGTGCAGGTGGAAAACTGAAATAGCGGAGTCATGCAACAGAGGAGTTCAGACACCTACCGAAGAGATTCTAAAAACTGAGCTTAGCAAGGGATTAAGGTTACCTGAGTGCAATGTAGACAGAAGGACGCCTTGTAGGAGGCTTGCTATAAGGGAATGACCAGAAGGATTAGTTTTGTTTTGTTATTTTTTCAAGCTGACTTGTCAATTTGCCAAGTCTGCTTAGTTGCACTGCTGAATTAACTCCTCTAATTTGCTGGCACATGCTAGCACTGTACAATGCCTGTCTTATTTATCTTCTTTAATGAACATCTTTGAAACATGTTTGGTTGATAATTGCCTGCATGGAATATGATGCTGACAACCTGGTTATTCTAATTGGGAGTAAAGCGCGGATGTGGAAGTGTTTGCCTTGTTGAGCCACGCTTCATAAAGGACCTGTCACAGGCAGAGTCTGGTCCTCAACAATTGCTCTGGGACCAGTGTTGTGACAGCAGCAAGAGCTAACCCCACGAGTAGATCGTGCTGGCGAGGAGTTTTTGTAGGAAATGATTACTTACTCGTGTATAAAAACTGTGTCCTGTGCTTGGCAATAATGAAATCCTTGAATTCCTCCATGGGCCCATGGGACTGGAAATGCAACGTCATGCCAGCTGGAAACAGTTTCCCTTGTCCACATTGCAATATTTGTTGGTACGTTTTTATTATTATCATCATTAAATAAAGTGGTTTTAGTTTAATTAAATATAAGGAACGTGTCTTCTGAGTGCCTTAGTTATTTTCAGTTATGATGCAGTGGAGGAGTACAATTACGTAAAATGTTTAACTGCTGATCAGTTCTGTGTTGTTGCAGAGTGAGAACTGTCAGTGACAGGTACGCTTTTTACCTTTGCAGGGTTCGGATGCTGATCAATGAAGGCTATGAAGACAGAATTCTGATGGCTCATGATGTGCACACGAAGAATAGGTTGATGAAATATGGAGGTCATGGATATTCGCATATCCTTAAAAACATAGTTCCTAAAATGCTCATTAGAGGCATCTCCCAAGATAAAATTGATAAAATACTGCTAGAAAATCCAAAGCGGTGGTTGACTTTTAAGTAAAAACGGTGAATACATTTATAAATTCCCATTTTATAGGGGAGCTTGGCAGAATTCAGATTTGTTTCAGAAGAGCAGTCATGCTTATTGTCAGAAACTGGAAGGTATTCATGTTATGAACAACCTGATTAGGACTTTTCATTTTAATTAGAACAACAAAACTATATGTTTTCTCCCTTCTGAAAGTCTGTTCGGGAATGGTTTACTGGATATGAGCCTACCTGCAAAATCTTTTCAATGTACTAAAATAGTTGTTTCCAGAGGGTAAGCTAATAATACGAGTACGTTATCCAAGACTATTTTTGAACATACATCATCAGGGCTTTGAAGAAATTTACAGCTTTCACATAATTCCCCCTTTTCCACAGGGTGATTTTAATTAATTAATTCCTGTAATATTGATACTCTGCTAATTATCCTTTTATCATTTAAATAACGCTAGATGAAAGGTCTGGCACTTTGAAATACCTTCCAAGTAGAACAGAAGGCAAAAGAAATTTCAAATAATTCTGAGAAGATACTGTTTCTTTTTCATGTAATCATTTACTTACTTTAAACCCAAAGTGTAAAAAATACATGGAAAGAATTATTTTTGAATAAAACAATTTGTAGACCTCTTAAACTATGCGTGGTATTGTTACGGATGTCTATTTTTTAACCACATTAATTTTTCATTGGGAATTGATGGAATCTCACAGCGCTCATGTGAAACTGTGATACAGACCAGCTTCTTTTTGCAAGGATGCAACACCAAAAGGCAAAATATATTACATAATACGGTTTTAATGAGTTGCAATAGTTATAACAAAGGTTGTGATATAAGTCTTTACAAATCAGTATATCAAGATATGATGAAAAGGAAGAAATGTTTGCCTTATATGTGTTTTTCACATACAGTGTGTTCTTTCCTCTTGTCTAACTTTAAAGCAGGGCAAGTGATTTATCCAAAAAAAAAGGTCTTACCTTGGTAGCCTGATTTCAAAAGCTTCTTCAAATTTGACCTTATATGTCTTGTAGTATTGACCTTTTCCAATAAATACCTTGCTAAATATGCAGTGTTAGTTGTAAATGATCTCTAGCTTGGCACATTGCTGCTTGCTGCTGCACAGACGATCTCCAGCTACACTGCTGCGAGTGCGCTAACCATTGAAAGCAGTTGTGGACTGAACGGACATGAAGTCAGTTACACTTCTGGTGTTAAAGTAGTGGGAAAAAAACAGAAGTGATCACTACGATGCATGGATATAGTTTGGCACTTTGTTATAGACTAGAAGCGTAGCCATTCTGATGAGATAATACACAAGCAGCTAGCAGCACGATGTCCCTTTATAAAACCTAAATGAATTAGACTGGCGATTAGACTAGTCTAGACTACCTCAGCATATCTTTCAAACTGGACAACTCAAAACAGAAACAGAATGAGCAATATGTTCTGTTTAAGAAAAGCTTCACTCATTCAACAGAGATTTTGAGAGATTCTTAAAATCTTCGTTAGTCTTTTACTGAGCAATCAGCACTGAAGAGCTTTTTGTCTCAATGGCAGACACTTTTGGCATTCTAGTGCAGATAAATCTGAGTTTGTACCCTTAGCAGACAAGGTTGTTTGTGGCAAATTGCGTGAAATTGAAATGCTAGGGGTAGCCTCTATTACTCTGTAACGATTTATACAAATGTTACCTTCAATTTGCCAAAATGTTGAAAATAACCTAACCAACTGTGCTAAGGAGCTGGTTAATGACCTTAATAAATTTTTAGATTGAAATCTGCAAGCTTGAACCTGAGAGAAATAGACAGCCCCCCTCCCCAAACCAAACCAAATAATAAATCGGATTTCTGAAGACAAGGGCTATTAGTGGTATGACAGATTTTACAGCAGTTTTATAACTATGTAACTCATAGTACCTGTGTTTAGTTTAATTCTCCAAGCCATTAATCCTTTATACATATTAAACTTCTTTCTTTGAGCCTTAATATATATATATCTATATATATGAATGAGAAAAATAGGTTTTAATACACACTTCTTTTTGCAAGTAAATATCTGCTTCTTTCTTTGCATATGTGTTTTCATTTTTGGTAGTATGCTTATCTGTGTCCAGTTCATAGGCACGCCTTACCACAAACGGCTAACTGACTACCACAGAAAAGGTCTGTGTCCCCCCGTTCTCTCTCAGGTCACGTCATCTCCCACTCTCCTTTTGTGGAGATAATCTCACCAACTCCAGTGAGACAAGACACCAAAGACAGCTAAGGTTTTGACCCATTCCTACAAAATTCTAGTTGAACATCTGCAGCATGCTGTCATTATTATCTTATTACAAATAGTACCCAAGTAGAGTCTAAGTGTTGAAGGACTAATGAAGACTAATTGCTGCAAAGAAAACATTGGACCTTGGTCTGAGGATGTGGATGCCAGGCTTGCTAAATATTTACACAACTAACCATCAAGAATGGGCCTGTAAAACTGGCTAACTATATATTTACACGTTCACAAATGAAGAGCCAAATCCTCTTTCCACTAACATCAATGGGAGTTTTGCCACTGGCTTCAGTGTAGTTGGGGATTTGGTCCAATAGATTAGTTTGTCGGCTGTTAAATATTTCAGAAAAAAAATAATAAAATTAAAAAAAAAAAAAAGTGTTTCTTCTACCCCTCTTTTTCTTTTAGAACATAGCTAAGGGGAAGACAAAATTTATACAACTCTGGTGGTTTGACTTTATGTTAAATGTCTAATGGAAACCTACAAAGCAGGAACATTGAGTTAAGGCTTGAAGCTGATTACTTTTTAGTTTTAAGTGGAAGAATAAGAAAAGTACAAGGCAAACAATTCCTTTGGAGAGAGACAGTATATTTCGATTACCTCTTCCTTTTATTGTAAAATCATTCCTCACCACACTATGAGTGGACTCTAAGCATCATTGTTAGCGAGTAAGTCACAAGAACCAAAGCTGAAGTATGGATAAAGCAGCAAGATCATAACACATCGAAGTATCATATACACTGAAGAAGTAGCTCAGTGTCTTTAGTGTTTTTTTTTTTCTCCTATAAAAATTTGACCTGCGTAGGACTTCATTCACATGGACACTAACAATGAGGAAGTATTTGCTTTGGCGGTAGTGGATCACACATCTGTTTAACTCGCTTAGTATTTTTTTAACATAAGGTTTCTCTGTGTTGTACAGATGTGCATCAGGTAGCAATCGACTTTTTTCCCCACTAGTGAGGTGTTCTGTGGTCGATCTCTGCTGGGGTGCTTGTTTCATTGACTTTTGCCACGCAAATCCATTGTTTAGAAGAGCGAGCTTCGTTTTTGGACTGGTTTGTTGGGTCTTTGTACTCGTTATCAGTCGGCATAAATAATAAATCCAGAAAATGTGCTGTATTTGTTGTTGTTTCCTCCGTGTGCTTTTCCTCCGTCTAATTTAATGTAAACTTCATCTCCTGGCTCCAAGTGAAGAACCACGCTGTTACTGGCATAGTCGTAATTCTGATCAGCATCCTGAGCAATCGCACTAGCTCGAACCTATGCAAAATACATAAGCAGTGGTTAAGAAAACTCCGGCAATTTTTCCTGCGTGGTGAAATTAAAGCATAGCCTCACCATTTTATTCAGCATGCACATAGTGACGCTTTCAATGTCTAATAACATATATTACAATTTTTTTCTTATGGGCACTGCTTATTTTCTCCTACAATGCTGTATTTAAAACTACAGCAATAACCCGCCTATTTCTCGGTCATTTGGTCAATACAAAACCGCTGGCACTCCTGTAGATGTTGCATGCCTTTTTAAATACATGGGTAGTAAGAGCTCGAGTTGGGAGCACCAGACATGGGCGCGTGCGCATTTTACACTGGCATGACTTTTATTTTAGCGAAACAATTGATTGACATCGGTGAGGGTCCACAGTGAGACCCGGCTGATACCAGGCTGGTGTGTTTCCAGAGGCAATTTATTGTCAGCGCTAATAGTATCATGCTGTAAAGAGAATTAAAAAAAATACACCCCCACCCACCCACAAGCTCGCTCCAATGCACACAGGCAGGTAAGGTCATCTAGTCAGGGTTTGGAAAAGCTGTTAATGCCACATTTCATTAAACAAACATTTAATTTCTGTGTAGAGTAAAAGATGCATATTTGAAAAATCATGGGTGAGTCGCTGTTTACTTTGAGAGCTCTTGGAATTTACAAGCAATGGAGGACTTCTAATTTCATTTGCAACTTTCACTTAAACATATGCTTTTTTTTTTTCATTGTTCCCTTGCTATTCCACAGCTGATTAAATTTGACATTAGTAGCAAACTAGAAGCAGATGTATGTTGGTTTCCAGCAATGAATAGTCTGTGGCATTGTAAGTCTCCAAATCATTTATATATGATTTGACCCTGTTTGCTAAAATATTTAAACTTAGTAGTATGAGATTTATATCGCATCACCTGCTTGTTGCTTGTCTTTGTTCTGGCGTAGTTACAGAGCAGTAAGTGATTTAGTGGCGCTGCAAACCTGAACTAAGTAATAATGCATGACTCGGCGTACTATATGGGGGATTTTATCTGTTCTGAATTGAAAAAATAGGCTATAAGTCACAAATTTCCATGGATTCCTTTCAAAGCTTAAATGATACATTTCCAAATTAAACTTTCATGTGATATGGTCTCACATTAATATTGAAACGTTAAAAGGTGGCAGGGGGAGATGTCTTTACCATGGAGGATCTTATGGTATTATGCAGCTTAAACATCACTGTAGGTGGAAATTATTTATACATTTCTTTATACATCCTGTATGAGTGAGAAAGGCTTAAAAATCTTGCAGTGGTTTGACAGGCTGCAAATTTAAACTGATGCATCGCATGATAATAAACCACATCTATTTCAGGACTTCTTGATCCTGAGTCGCCTGGTGTTGTTTACAGAGGGCATCTATTTTGCTAGTGTTTTAGCAATAACAATTCCAAGCACAGGGTATTTGTCTGGATTAATGACTAGCAGGGCGGAGTTGAAGGCTCTGGGCCATTAACCCTAGAAATGCCCTCCAAAGAAGATAACGTGGGCTGAGACTGTAGTGCTAATAGAAATGGAAAGGGCAAATGGAAGCGAGTAAAAAGGCTACAGCTGAAGGAGAAAAACTTCCACAGAAATGACTATTATATTGCACGTTGGCAAAAAAAAAATGGTCTAAATTACTTTCCAAATTTCCTTACAGACCATAATTAAATGCTGCTTAGTGGATTTTGCTAAAATTTTGTGCTGCTGTGGACAGTAAAAGCCAATTCAAACTGTGTTTGTGACTGTTGTGAGGAGGTCAGCGTACAGGCGCTGATACATCCGATAATGGGCATCCCACTGTAAGACCTGAGATCGTATGTAGTGGCTGAAGGGGGAAAAAAGGGGACCCTGGATTCAAAAGCCTGGAGAGTAAAGTGCAGGCATTGCTGCCCTGCGAATGGTGACAAACGTCCTGTAAACCCCAGCATGCTATTTTTTTTTTTTTTTTTTTACCTCGTTAGGTGAGGCAGCACATCATTTTTTCCCTTTTAAAGCCTGGCAGAACGGTCTGGGATGAATGCCCAGCGCACTGCTGCAGCAGTGTGAGCGTGTCCCCAAACTAACGCGTTTCGGCAGCGTGCATTTCACAAGTTGCACGGCTGCTCGCCTCGTCTTCCGCAGAGCTGCGCTGGGACACGCGGCTGGCAGGCACGCACCAGCTGAGCTGCGTGCTCCCAGCACTTCCCCGTGCTTTACTTATTATTATTTACTTATTAAAGAAGGCGATGTGTTAACGCTGGGGACCTGGAGGCTCCTCAGAGGCACTGCGTAGGAATGCTATTTTTCCTCTCAGTCTCACACTTTCCAACGGCTTTTTCTTTGTTGGAAAACACTGAATTTACAATGTCATCCTTGTCAGACGCCATTTAGCGATTCACTTTCAAAACTTGCGAGCTTTCCCACACGCCGCACGGGGCCACATCAGCACTCGGCGATCCGGGAGTAAATCAGAACCAAAAGGAAGCGCTGCTGCACCAAAGCTGTCGATTTTTGATAATTTGTGTGTGGATATTTACCTAAATATTTATCGTAGCGTAAACGTACACACGTATATGCCTAGACACCCTCCCATTGTTTTTTTTTTTTTTATTTTTTCCTTTGAATCGGTTTCATTTGCCTCATGTCTGGTACTGGAAGCGGTTACGCGTGGGGACGCTTAGACTCCAGGCTCCGTTTAATATTTGCAATTAGTTACTTTTTTTAAAGTAGCAGGTCTGGAAAAGCAAACACTTTAAAACGCGTTATAAATAGGGACCAAAAAAATGAATTAATGCCTTAATTGCCGATTAAACGGTATCCCCTCGGTGGACGGGACTGCCTTTACGTGGAAGTGAATATACCACGCGGCACTCTGTTTCGCTGCTCCCGGTTTGCCTGCTGCGCTCGTAGTTACGGCAGACATGTCCTAAATTAATTAGCGGCTGCTGCCGCCCTCGTTACTCCGTTCCCGGCTCCCTGTGAGGAGGCACCGCCCGCAGGAGGCTCAGCGCCGTCCCGGGGCCATTTGCTTCCCCCCTCACCAGGGCGCGGGGCGAGGCGCCGGGCCGGCTGTGACGGGGCTTCACGCCGGCAAACCCCGGGACGGGCTTAACGCGGGCCGGGCTGCGGGCACAGCGCCGCGCCGCCCCTCAGGCGGCCGAGGCGGAGCAGGGGCGGCGCCCCCAGAGCGGGGGCTGCTGCCGGCCGCGGGGCGCTGGGAGCGGGGCCTCCGCTCGGCTCCCCCGGCCCGGCCCTGCCCGGCCCGGCCCTGCCCGGGTACCGCTGCCCCCGCCCCGCGCCGCCTCCAGCGGCCGCCGTCTACCGCTCCCCGCCCGCTTCTGCCGGGCTGCCCCGCCCGCTCCCCTCACGGGTCCTTGTTCCCTCACGGCGCCCTGTCCCCTCACGGCTCTCCCCTCACGTCTCCCTGTCCCCGTCGTGGGTCCTGGCGGCTCCCTGTGCCCCTCACGGCTCCCTGTGCCCCTCACGGCTCCCCTTTCTCTTCACGGTTCCTTCTTCCCTCAAACGTCTCCGGCTCCCCCTCACCGGCTCTCTGTCCCCTCTCGGCACCTTGTTCCCTCACGGCTCCTTGCGGCTCCCGGTCCCTTCACGGCTCTCTTTCGCCTCTCGGCGCCCTGTTCCCCTCACGGCTCCCTGTCCCCTCAAGTACCCCGTGTCCCCCCGTCCCCTCGTCTCCTCGCGGCTCCCCGTCCCCCCGGGCGCCCACCTGGTTGTTCTTGCAGAGGTCTGCCCACATGCTGGTGCCGTCGCCGCCCCGCATGAGCACATGGTAGGTGAAGAAGTAGATGCCGGGGATGGAGCAGGTGAACTTGCCGGTGGTGGGGTCGTAGTGGTTGCCCAGGTTGGTGACCACGTCGTCGAACTTGAGCACCTCGTAGCCCTCGTGCTGCCGCTTCAGGCCGGCGTAGAAGGCGATCTTGGGCACGGTGCTGTAGGTGGCGGCGCTGATGGCCCCCGCCGCGTTCAGCCCCGGCGCCCCGGGGGGGCCGGGCAGCCCCTGCCGGCCCGGCTCGCCCTTCTCGCCCGGCGGCCCCACCGGCCCGGGCGGCCCCGGTTCCCCCGGGGGGCCGCGGGGCCCGGCTTTGCCCGGCCGGCCGGCCTCCCCCTTGGGGCCCTGGATGAAGGTGGGCAGGGACTGCATGAGGCCGCGGTCGGGCGTGGCCGCCGTGCTGGGCGCCTTGGTGCCGCCGTAGGGGTCGCAGACCATGCGGCAGGTGCCCAGCATCTCGTAGTGCGCCGAGGTGCCGGCCGAGCTCACCAGCACGGGGATGAGGACGACCAGCAGCAGCACCATCACCACCCCCAGCGCGCCGGCCGCGATCAGCCGCCGCCTGCTGCCCACCAGCCGGCTCAGCGCAGGGCGATCCTCTTGCCTGCTTTTGGACAAAATCTTGCTGGTTGTGCGGGGACCTCCTCAGAGCCGAAAAGACGCCGAGCCCGAGCGAGCCCGGCTCACCTGGGGGGCTTCGCCGCCCTCCCGCTGCCGGCGGAGGCGCCTGCGGGGCACCCGCGGGTCCCGGGGCGCGGTGCGGCCGCTGCGGGAGGAGGGGGGCAGGAGGGACGGAGGGAGGACGGAGGGTGGAAGGAAGGAGAGCTGCCGCCTCCCCGGCCGCCCGCACTTTTATGCTCCCGCTGGCGATCGACTTTTTTTTTTTTTTTTTTTTTTTTTTTTTCCTCCTCTCTCTCTGCACGCTGTGCCAGTCCGAGTCAACTTTCCCTGGGACTTGCCTGTGGCGGTCGCCCCGCTCTCTGCTCCCTCTCTCCTTCCCCGCAGAGGTGACGGGGCTCAGCCCCGCTGCCGCCGCCGCCGAGAGCCCGCGCCGCCGAGCGCTGCCGGAGCCGGAGGAGAGCGGGATCCTGCCCGGGTGCCACCTGCCAGGAGAGGAGGAGGCTGACGAGCGCGCTGGAGCAATTTATAGGCACCCAAAAGCGCAGGGGAAAGGGGAGCTGCTTTGGCATCTCATTCCAGCATCTGCTCTGCTCTTCCCACTCACAGAGAGTTTGGCATTACTCTGGCAGTGTGGGAAATATATATTTTTTTTCCTCCCCCCCCCTCCTCTCTCCCCTCCCCGGTCCCCCCCCCCCTCCACGAACGGATGAACAGTGAAATCGTGAGGCTCACTCACTAGCTGCATCGTGTGATGACAGCTCTTTCTGGAGCAGACCGAAAGGAAGAGCTCTGCTGAGCAGCCTCTGGGCACCCTTCAGGTCACCGATCGAGAATTAAAAGGTCAATCCACCTCCTGCTTAACGCATCCCCGAGGCCGCCCTGCCATGTTAGTACTTTCTGGGAAATATCACTTTAAACGTGGGGATGCTTTACAGATACCGATTGTCCGAGTGGAAGTTATTTGAAAATAAGCCTCCCACCACGCACGGTAATAGAGGTTAGCATCTCTCACAGTTTCGGATCTCCCTCTTCCCCCCTCCCCAGTTACAATTATAATGCAGAGAATGAAACATTTCTGTTCATAGGTTGGAAGTGACATGCTCATAACTGGCTGCGGCGTTTCCCGGTGTTAAAACCAGCCACTGCTTCGCTAACAAAGTGACACCAGGAAAAGAGTTCCCTTTCGTTCAGAAGCCGAAGGGAAGCGTGGGGCATATGCTGAGCAACAGATGCCTGGACCTGAGAAAAAACATCTCTCCGGCTCAACTTGACGGCAGCAAAGTGTTTTGAGTCTTCCTTTTTTTTTTTTTTTTTCCTTTGGTGAAAGGTTTCTCCTCCCCCAAGAGCTGGTGGGCACCTCTGTGACAGGGTAGGAAGGTGAATGTGCAATATTAGTGGCATTTCTCCGGAGAAAATATGGAGCAACTCGTCCTGCTCACAAATACACAAGGTACACAAAGAGCTGTTTAAACAAACAAACAGAATTGATTCCTAAATCATACTTCTGTATTCAGGAGCAATGGACGTCAATCAAACGTGGGTGACATTTGCCTGTCAATACAGGGATGATGGCTGGAGAGAGTGTGACTTATTACAGCAAGGCAGGAATCTGAAATGAGCAATGGCAGCAAATAGGACAACAACCAAATAATAGCATCTCCAGTGATGATCAGAGGGCTGTGATCTTGTCTTGGATTTTATTAGCACGAATCCCCTCTCCCCTTACCCCTTCTCTTTTCTTTCCTTTCTATTCCACAACACAATAAGGTCAAACAAGCAGGCAGTGGGAAACAAAGATTCATTGATTCTTCCTTTTAAGCAGAAATGTCAGCAGCTCCTTTTGCTCTTTCCTGAGAGACTCAAAGGCAGTGAGTGTGTCCGCACCGTGCAGAGATGGGCCAGCCCAGCTCCTTATCTCCCCACAAAACTCCTGATAAAGCTTCCATTTCCCGCACTCGTAAATATCTCCCCCCCGCCCACCCTTTTTCTTTCTTTATTTTTTTTTCTTTAATGTTCTATCTTTAAAAAATTCTTTATCTGGTGCTGACACAAGCTCGCCAGTTCCCTTAGCAAAGGGCTCCCGCTCAAGACCCGGGAAGGCAGCTGAGCACATTTGGAGGATTATGTTTATATCTCATCGCCCTCTTCGCCCCATAGGAGAGGGCTTTCAACACCGCTCTTTCGTCCTTGCAGGAAGAAAAGAAAAGCCGTGCCAAGAGAGACGGGTCAGCCTCAGGCTGGAGCTGGGCCCTTGGGGTGCAGTGTTCTGTCATCTCCAACCCGGGAGGTTTTCGTGACATCAGGACGTGCGTAAACCTCCACCGCGACTGCCGCGTGGCATACCGGGGAGGCAGCAATTCTCCTGCCCTCAGAGAGACCCAAACCAATTGTGCCCTGTCAAGCCGTGGTGACTCTGGGTGGCACCTGAGCACTGGCTTGCCGAGCATACCCTTACTCCAGCTACAATAAACCTGCTTCTTAAAGCAAGGTCCTGCCACAGCCTGCCTTCTTGCTGCTCAGTTTTATCCTCATGCATATTGCCAGGAGCCTCTGTGCTCATTCACTCGAGACTTGCAGAGTTTCTCTCAAAGAAGGCCCATGAGCCAGCCACAAAAATCGCGGTGTAAGCAAGCAGAACGGAGAGAACAGGGTGAGTCCCTGTGCGGAGCTGTCCACGAAGACCGTGTGTTAGCTGGGAACACAGCCTGGGACCGTGAGTGCTAGGCCAGTGCTTTAGTTACCAGAGCATCCTTACATCTCAAGGAAAAGTATTTTTTCCAAGGAAACCAAGAATGGAAAACCAATGGGCTGAAAAGTCACGCACTGGAAGTCTCAGTGCTTTGGAACAAAGATAAGGAGAATGTGGAAACGTCTTTTCACAACGGGACTTTAGTTTTCCTGAAGTGGCTTGCCCTAGTATCAAGTCACCGTGATTAAGGCCTGGGCACCATTTGTGTTATAATGCAATCTCCTCTCCATGCTAAAAATCAGGACTGACAGTCCATTCCCAACACAACCATGACTCCCAGGCTGGCTGCTGCGGTGATCAGCGTTACGTTTCTTTGCACCTTGCCTCAGTCCTTCCGCCTATTTTCCTACCTCCCCGCTCCCGTGGGGCCTTTACACATCCAGCCCCGCAGTCGGCGTGTAAGCTGCATCCCCTGCAGCTTCTGCCATTTGAAGCAGCCTGCCCACAGCTCTTTCCCTTACTGACTAATTAGCTAATGTTCATACGGAGCCTCAAAGATGTAAGAGCGTAACATGCATGTAAATTCTACTTGTGTGTGTGAGAAAGCACGTGCTGTTGCCTCAGCACTAAGATTGGGGAAAATGGGAGAAAACCAAACAAGACCTTACGCAGGAAAGGCGTCCTGCACAAAATGGCTCCTTCTGCCTGCGGTGCTAAACCCCAAGGGTTAGCCCAGAAAACAAATGTCTGTGAGAAACACCGACCCTTCACCAGCTCCAGCGAGCAGGAGTGAGGCAGAACAAGGCGTGTGCCAAACAAAGGTCCACAAAAATGCCCTGCCAAGTTCCACCTGGCTTCTGCTCACTCCTATCTGCATCTGCTTGGTTTTTGCCTGTATTTTTACTCTGTAATAAAATTGGTTTAGACAAGCATTCTGAATTCCAGTCAATGTAAAACCTCAGGCATTGCTATAGTGTGCTTTAGAAATGCTGGTTGAGCCATGAATGTAAAGGTCAGCACTTCAGCCTGGGTACCAGTGGCCAAATTCAGCCGTGGTGTGGTCACAGAGCAACAAGCACTCACTCCAACAGGTAGTCAGGTTCAGTGCTGCAAAATGAAGCTATGGTATTAATTGGGGGAATATTGGTACTGGTACAGATGGCACAAAGGTGCCATGACGAGCAGTCAAAATGCCATTGCTGCTGTCCTAAGCCTTTCCTGTTCCTGTTTCAGTTCTGTGCACCCATCTTGCTAATCTTTCATGTCATGGGTCTCGGAGAGGCTCCCGCTCCCCTTTCTGGTAGAGGCTGGTGCAGGCAGCACGAGCGGAGCTCTCCCAGACGTTTGTTTCCATCAGCACTGAAGAACGTCTGTATTTGTTGTGATGGAAGTTGCCCACTGGCTTCCTTCGCAAAATAAAGGATTTCATACTCATTCAAGGCAACTCAGTTTCTGTGTAAAAAATAATAATAAAAAATGTTTTGATGATTATTTGGAAGCTTTTACCTGTCATTGGGAACATATGAAGTCTTTCAACAAGAGGTTCTCTGCTATGCAAGGATTTAAGCCTCTTGTGTGTGTGTGTGTGTGTGTATGTGATTGAAAATAATGTAGATTAAGGTTTTTTCACAATTAATAATGCCCTTTGATAGCACCAGGACGAGCAGTCTCTGACCCTGAAATCAAAGAGGAAAATGATTCTGTGAAAATGCGTTTGGCCCTGAAAGGGTTACAAGCCCTTTTCAAACCCAAATGAGGGGGGGACTCAGGGAGGGCTGTCACTAAAGTGACAGGGCTCAACAAGGAGAATTTGCAAATAAATTCCACATCTTTTCCTTTTTAGTTTTTAATCTGAAAAGATCAGTCAGACATGACTGGTTACTGGAGGGGAGGGTGGAGGAATTAAAATGGAAAGATCTGTACCCAACTCATGTTTTGACTGCTGAATTACTGCAGATATAAAAACTACCGTGAGGGTAAAAATAAACCTTAAACACACAGAGAGCTAAAGATTACACATTTAACTGACCAATTTTAAGGGTATAAAATAATCACACATGACACCTGGTAATTGCTAACATAAACAACAGCAATTAACCACCAAAGATCTTCATGACTGCAAGTGCCCTCGTTTATTCCAGAGACTAACCCACCAGCTGCAGAGGTAAAAGGCTGTTCTTGCAGGTTTCTCCTCTCCTCCTGGCACACACGTGCCCACGAGCTTGCCTCTGTCTTTGCCTTCTGGCTCCTCCCTTCCCTCCCCATTCCCTAAGGGGCAAATATTGTGGTTGTAGGGACGCGTGCCAAGCTTAGTAAGGTCAGTACTTTCCGGTAGGGATACTAGTACCTCTTTTCCAGAGCTGCTGGCACCTGCTTGGTTGATGGCTCTTGCACTGGGGACAGAATACAGCTGCAAGAGCTGTGCTGTTACCGGGGACAGCTTCACAGCCTCTAGGTAGAGCTGCTCCTGCCGAGCCCCTTCCTCTGACCTGCCACCCCGCCAGGCGCCAGGCTTTGCTTTGCCGAGGCGCTTCTGAAGACATCGCCAAGAGCCACGGCACGGTGGAAAGGCCCCTAAGCAATGGCTTGCACCAACTGGTAAATGCCTCCTCCACAAATAGCCTCGTTTTTTTGTTTCAGGAAATGGTTTAAAAACAGTGAGTTGTGCTACACAGCACTTCCCAGCCTTCCTCACAGGAGCCTGGGTACCCAATGCCCCCAGAGACCAGGACAGGGCCTGCCTGTGGCAGGTTCCGGCCCTCCCTCGGCCTGGATCAGCTGCACCTGCAGAAAACACCTTTTTTCTCCCCACACCCCGGCAGGGTGAGCATTTTATCTCATCACTCTCTTGATGCAGAGGTCTTGGCTTCTGCAGCCCCCTCTGTGAGCGCATCATCAGCTGAGATGTTTTTCACTCAGGGTCTCTGGCTGACCCCCACCTTCAACTCCCTCTTGATCAAAATCCATAGCAGGTAACCTGTCATAAGCCGGCAGACAGAAGAACTCACGATGTTCATTAATAAACCCCAACTATACAGATATTCATAAGTGCTATTAAATCAAGGAGTACCACTAATAGTGAAGGATACGGTGTCGGCATTCTTATGAAGATGTAAATAAGAAACACAAAAGGATGGAAGATAAATGCCTCCAACATGGGAGTAAGATTAAACATCCACTTTGTCCCTGCTTAAAACTATACCAATAAGCAACGGCATAAATCATGTTGCACTTCTATTAAAAATTATGTCAGTTTTTAGAGTCAATCAGGAGGAGATTTCCAGGTGATTTGCCCATGAGTATGATTTCAGTTACCTCTGGAATGGTTATTAAACCACCACTGCTATTAAAGAGAGATGTCTGGGGAAAAAAGCAAGAGCAGAGACAAGCTTTTCTAAACTGTCATCCCTGATTTGCCCTGCCTCCTCCAGACCTGAAAGACTCACCTGCCGTTGTTACACCAGCCCAGCAATCTTCTGTTTTTTCACGCCACAGTCTTTTATATTCATCAGGAGGTTGATGGATGGGCAATAAGAATGGATAGCTGGGAGTGGAAAACTCAAAATTAAACTCCCAAGAGTGGCATGTTGCCCAAGAGATTTATTTTTTCTTCTGTCATCCTCTCGTCTGATTTTCTTTTTGTGCCCAATTATTGATTTCTGGAGTAGTTAATGGCATAATTTACTTTGCAAATTGCAATTATTTCTGACCACTCATTTTTCTTCCTGTGTGTTTCGCTTGTTAAAGCAGGAGGCTCTTTGATCCCAGTCTTTGCAACAAAATGGCACGCAGCGGAATTTTTCAAGATCCCACAGGTTGCCTAACCCTCGATTATTACGGTAGGCAACTGCGTGCAGGACTTTGTGACATCTGCCCTTGTATTTTTAACAAAATACAACTTGCCTTACAGATCTGTGGGCCTGATCCCTCACAAATTAGGAGCAGCTCCACCGACGAAGTTACAGCTGAGAAGGTAACGTGTGCACCTGGCATCAGAACTGGGCCCACGGTTTGCGTCGCATTTAGAGAGTCACAGGGCACAGCGAAATGCCACGAATACTCTCCTCCTCCCAAAAGGGAGCGATTATCCCTGCACACCGGGGTGTTTCCTCTCAGCTGTGCAGAGATACGAGCTGTGCAGGGAAGCACTGTGCGTGCTTCTCAGCTTGGAGTGCTGCTGCTGTCATTATTAACAGGCTAACCCATGCTGCATGTAACTCTGGTTTTGGCACTTGTGAATTTAACTTACATTTATGCACTTAGCAATAACAACTAAAAAAAGAACGCAGACTGGAGAGAAAAATCAAAGTCTTTATCACTTTCTGAGCTGTGTATGTGTTCTTGTGCTGTGCACACATTTTTGGCTAGGCTCTTGGTACTCTTTCTGTGTAGTACAAAATCTAGTACGCACAATTACTGCACAAATCCAAAATGCATCAGGTGAGAAGAGGAACGGGACTGGCTAAAGAGCTTGTCTACCATGTGGGGACAGAGATTTTCTACTCTCCAGAAGGATACAATCTCAGCCAGACTTTTCCTTTCAAATAGTGAGAAATTACGTGTATAACACCCCTACACACATACACACATGCACACATATGCACGCGCATAAAGCTGTGCACGTTTTTGCTGGAACAGAGCAGAACACTAAGCCCTGCGGTTACTGCAATTCACCAAGCATTTTACTGTTGAAATACAACCAAAAAGGAGGACGACATACTCAGTGTTCTGTGAAAATATTCTCAATCACTAGTGTACACATGGAGTTACTCTACTGAGCTAATTGATGTGCCAAATTGCGTTTGCACTTAACACATGAGTGACCCGTTGGCCTAAAAGCAGCACTCGCCCCTGTATTACTATGCAGTGCAGCTCATTGAACTTGTATTAGAATTTCCCTGGTATTTGGAAGAGCAGAATTTAGCCTGGGATCCTCTGTTTAATTAACTTCAGATCACTAATGTCAGTCTTTAAATAAGTAAAAGAGAAAAGAATCTTTTATCGAACGTAATACCTGGGAGAGAGAACAACATGGGACGAATTTGCATGGAGTGTCCAGACAAATGCCAGTTCTCTCTGAAACACTGGGAGGAATCAGAAAAAAGGCACACAAAGGGAGGGCAGCAATTACCGGGGGGACTGCTGTGGGTGAGGATTGCAAAGGGAAAGTCACTTCCAGAGAGCAGCATTTTAGCAACAACGTGCAGATTGCAATGCCTTGAACATATTTAGGCATTTTTTTGGAAAATTAGTTTTGCAGAAGGAGCAGCACAACACAGAAGGGCTGTGAGCCGGAGGAGTCCTTGCACTTCTGTGCATGACGTGGTGCAGGTGAGCAGCAGGCAACCTCACGAAGCTTCAACCAAATTCTTCCTCCAGACAACTTGTCTGGGAACTGCTCCTCCTACATTTGTCTCCCACCAGGTAGGAATACTGACTGCTTTAAGCACAAACCGATCTGCTGCCAAATTTGTCACTCAGATTCCTCTGTTCAGGAGGGATGGCAAGTGGAAAGCAAAATGCCGTCACGCTGCCAAGTGTGGACACCATGGGATCCAGCCATCAAGCAGCCCAAGCCTACAGACCTCGAGTCAGAGTTCCCTCTCTATGCATTTAACCAGCTCCTATTCTGCATTTAACGCATATCTGTTAATAGCTTTCCATTCTTAATTACATCATTACCATACCTTTTCACTCCATTTATTACAACTTGCTGCATTCTGAACTGCTAATACATAGCCGATTTGAAGCCAGCAGGTTGGTATCTCAATGACACCATCGTATCTGCGCTTCCCTTCCTCTTGCTACGCTCCATGGACAGTTAAAAATGCAGACTTCTTTGTTTTCCAACGAGCAGAGGCTCTAGCTGGCTCACCATTATACTCCGGTGTGTCAGTCTGGAGTAGCCCCATTCATCAGCCCAGCTTCAGGCGAGCGGCACGGAGGATGGATTCAGCCATCCTTTCTGTTTGCTTTGCAGGGTTCCCTCCTTGTTTGCTTGGAGGAGAGACTTCAGTGCAGCGGGTGATGCTGATGGAGGACTGAGACGGGTCGCTAAATGCAAAACCATCACTGACAGGCTGATCACCCGGAGGATTCATGTGCCTGGCCAACCACCCCTGTGTGCCCCCGTGTACTCAGGTGCTCGTGCCAGGTTCCCTGAGTCTCCTTCTGGGAGCACTCTGAACACCCGCGGGCCCACAGACACCGCCCTGGGCTCAGCTCTTTGTTCCCAACAGGCTTCAACAACACTTGTTCTCTTCACGCTGCTTCATCTTCAGTTACATAAAAAGTTAAATGAGCTAACTGCCAGTTGCTTCAGGTCAGACCAACTCTACAAAAGTTAAAAATAAAGACAAAAGTTGATTTTCTGTCAGCACTTAACACATTTAGACTCAATTTGAAGCCCTGACCACATATTTTGTGAACATCTGGGGACAAGGTGATCTATTGCTTGGCTCTGCTGATGCTTGTACAAAGAGTGCAAGGGTCTGAGGACCAGGAAGGGTTACGGAAGGCCAGGACGAGATGTTCCAGGTCTGGGCTGAGGAAAACAGCATGACCGGTGCTTTTGTAGAACTAACTCCCAAATCCCCAAATAAGAAGGAAGAAATGGATAAAGCCAGGAGCAAGCAGACAGGTCCGAGCCATGCCACAGGATCCAAACATTGTGCTTGTACTGGAATACCGAGCAGTACCAGGGCACGTCTCTGGGCAGAGGACCACCACTGTTCATCCTGTTACGTAGCCAGGCACATGGCAATTTGTACACCCCAAATGCAGAGGTTGGCTGGTAGCACGGGCAGAAACCCTCCCAGCTAGGCAGAGTGCATGAGGCCATCCCAGTTCCACAGTGTTTAGCAGTGCCGATGCTGGCCAGTTGGCAAGAGTCCTTGTACCATCTAATTCAGTCTTATAGAGAGCAACTTCTGTGGTGCAGGGACCTGAAACCCTCTGCAGCTCTTACCCACAGCTTCTAGGACAAGCCTGGGACACCCTTCCCAGGCTGGTGTCCATACAGGTCCTTGGGGTCACCTCCTCGCCTGGCCACAAGGTCTGATGGAGGGTGTCACCCTCACCTGCAAGGTCTGGAGGAGGACATCAGCCTCACTCGTCTGCAAGGTGTGATGGAGGCTGTCAGCAGACAGCAAAGGGGAAAGATGAAAACATATTTGTCATGCAGAAGACACTCGCCACCGGATAACAGCAATTTTAGGTGAGTTGGACACTGCAGTTAGGGTACTTGGTTCTGCAAACAGCCACGTGCTTGCCTAGCTCCACATGAGGGCTGTGGGAAGTGGAACAGAGAGCAAAAGTCTGTGACTGAGCTTGCTGAATGGGACAGATGGCAACCCGTGCCAAAAATAGCTTTGCTAGAAGTAGAACACATGGTAAATTGCATTAATTTTAATAATTGCTTTTTATGCTTTGATAAAAACTGGCAAAAACCTAAGGATCCTCTACCCAAGATAATTAGCACAGCTCTTCTTGACTGCTCCCCCTTAAAGAGGATGCTGCTCCAAAGCTCTGCTGAAGGGTGAGGCTGCCCACTTGTGCCAGGGAAATAGTGCTCGAGTGGACAAGGCACCCACAGGGAAAGCAGGACTTGTGCAGAGCGGCAGAGATGTGGTCGGGTAGCCTGAGGCCACCAACGCAGTGCTGGGCTTGGTCTGCAAGGGGAGGGCTGGCTGTGGCCTGGGAGGGTGCGACCCCCGTCTGGCCCCAGGCTCCCGCAGAGTCACACGCTGAAGGTAGGCAGGTTCGAAGGCCTAAGTATCAGAAAAGCTGCTTTGCAAAAGGAAAGGCATATTCTAGTAATCAAATAAACAAATAAATAAATGCGGCAGACAGATATACAATTCCATGTTTGCTGTAGGGGTGAGGGAACAGACAGGCCACTCCTTTGCCCACTACAAAAAGGATTTTTGCCCGCCAAGGTGCCAGGTACCACTGTCATTTTGTGGCGTGAGAAGAGAGAAGAGGAAGAGTGTGCCCGAGTTATAGCTAGTAAAACAGCCACTACAGATTCTTACAACAGCCCCCAGTCAGGAATTAAAGCTGAGTGCCTTTGGAAGAAATCCTCATGTCAAAGAGAAGTGCCCCCAGCGAAAGCTCCAGGTACAATGTCAGACAGCACCGGCACCTCATTCATGCCAGACACCATCGTGCCCAGCTGAACTGGCTTAGTCTTCTGCCCAGCTATAGCTAAATCAGCTGTCTGCTGGCAGACCGTCCACGCGAGGGGCCGTGCCAACAACACAAAATTGGTTTCTAATTGCTGTAGTTAATTCGGGGCATCCACTGTTCAACCAGTTCTAAAATTACGTTTAATTACCTGGGGGATTTCAGAGAGCTAGCGATGCTGGCTTTTCTCGTATGAACAATTATGCTGGAACACACAATATGCTTCACACAGTGCTACCAAATGTATATATGAATGAAGTGTATTCTCCTTTGCAGCTAAAAATCACGCCTGTCAGCCCGGATCAGAGTAACTCTGGGATAGTCACAAACCACTCAGAGTCAGGTAGGCAACTGGCCAATGTCAAGGACTGGTATTTGTCTTGGTTAGGGAAGGAAAGCTCACTAGAACTAAAGTTTAGTCTCCCAAAGAGCACGGTGTGACTGCAGATGGACCAGGCTGTCCTTCTTCCTCCTGCCATTGCCAGCCTCAGGCAAACAGGCAGGATTTGCACCACCCAACATCAGTGCAGCCAGCTCTGAGTGTGTAATCTAAGTGTATAAATACAGGGATATAGAAATAGAAAGAGCTACGGGCAACTAGTCCCCAAAAGAACACCTGATCAAAACATTGCTGGTTGGTTTGTAAGCCTAATTTGTGTGCACCATAGGCTGATTGTTCAAAGTACTTGGGAAGAAAGAAAGAAAGAAAGAAAGAAAGAAAGAAAGAAAGAAAGAACGAAAGAACGAACGAAAGAGAGAAAGAAAGAAAGAAAGAAAGAAAGAAAGAAAGAAAGAAAGAAAGAAAGAAAGAAAGAAAGAAAAAATAAAAAGAAAAACCCTGCTAAGTCAGGTCTTCTCAGTCCTCAGGGCTCAAACTGCTCCCTGTGTTGATGCCTACTCCTCAAGCATGTCAGGGCTCGGTGCTGCCCTTCCCAAGCCGGCACTGAGGCAGGCAGCAGGAGCTCAGCACAGTCGGGGCCAGGCTCCATCCCCCTGTCCCAACACACCTCCGCCTGCCCACACCCTCCCCTGCACCCTGAGGACCTGGTCCTCGAGCACACGCATTTATGTGGATTACTCTACTGATGCTATTTGTATTCCATCATCTTTTAAAGCTCAGTGATTTAGATTGACAAATGTATTCAGATTTACTAATATGTTTTCTTCCCATCTTTGCTGTGTTTTTGCATAGGAATTATCCTGTTCACCAGCTCAGGAAAAAACAATCAACAGCTAGGATGTATATTCTGCTTCTGATTTTTGCACAGAATTGCAATGCCTTTTCCCTTTTTTTCCCCCTCTGAAAAATGCATTAGCCTTTGTGTTTTCCCCACCAGCACCGTCCTGTAGTTCCACATTTAACGTGGTATCCCCACAGCCCTTGTGGGTTTTTTGATGCATTTCTGAGAGGTATAACGGGTCTGCCATGCTGCCTTTACTTTTGATACCACTTCTTTTCCTCCAGCTGCACTGTGGTTTAAAAGCCTCTTCACAGGGTGCCTCAAAAGCTCTTGATGTTTGTATTGCTGCAAGTGCTTAGTGAAGCCCTCTTCTAACAGTCATTATCTGAGCAACAACACAAGAAGAGCAGAAAACTAGGGACAAGTGGACATACTTGAGCAAACACTGCCAAAGGGATGAGATACTCCAGAGCTGTTGGGTTGAAACATTTGACTGGATCACAGACAGCAGATGAGGACAAATTTTTGACTTTTCTGCAAACCCGTGGGTTTTCACTGCAGCTGAAGATGGATGTTTCAGCATGTCGGGAGATGAGAAATCTTAGAAATAAAATAGAAACAGAAATTGAAACAGAGTATCAGAGCACTGCAAGAGTACTCTGGTGCTTCTGTTGCTTGTCTTACCTTATAATCAATGAAGTTACTTTAGATAGCTTGCTAATGAAACAGGCTTTGTAATTTTTCTCCCAGAAATCAGCAGCATTATTTGAATTACTGGGTATATGCCAATGCTATGCAGGTGGTGGGGCAACTGCATTGTGCGGGTGATTTGGGGTGACCAAGCCCCCTGCTCAGGCACGTATCGATCACAGCCAACAGTCCATGCTCATAAGATCCCATAAATGCTAAAACCCAGCTAAGGTAACTAGCACAAGATGCTATTGTATCTATATTAGCTTGGTGGAGAGGGTTTGTGTAACGGCAGAGAAGTAATTCTTCAGTGGGAAACTAAAAGCATTAGGTATTGGTGTGCAAAGAGTCTGTATGATGAGTGCTGACACTTCAGTGTTCAAAAGCCATGTGACAACAAATATTCCCCATAGTTGATAAATCATAATGATAATGTGTTTGTCCATTTATATTTTATTTTTAAAGTATTATAGAAGGAAGGGTCAAACAACACAATTGCTGCAGAGAATTGAAGAAATCCAGACCCAAGCCTTCCTGGTCCCCAGTGCTCTAATCGTGCTGCTCTGACCTCTGCTCCCCGGCTCCTGTGCTGACCTCTGCGCCAGACCCTCTCTGCTAAATTATTCATATTCTTCCTAAACTGCAGCCAGCCACCACTGCCTGCATCATTGATTGTGTGCACCCAAACGATAACACGTAAACGTGACAGTGGGTCACATCTGAGCTTGCTTTTGGCATGCTTGCCTTCTGCATGACCCACCTGTGTGTGCACAGGGGGAGGCCACCTCACAGGGGGTTGTGACTGATGGAAGCAGGAGTACAGGATGCAAGCCAGGGTACACAACGTCAAACCAAAGCCCTTCACACCATGCAGAAGCAGTTTCACATAGTATTTTCAGAAGGGATGTTCACAGGAAGTCCACCAGCTTGTTGGTGAGCTTCTTTGAAGTTTTGAGGGGCTTACTCTGAGAATTCAGAGCAGGGGATGCCCACTGTGGTGCCATCAGCCATTGTCACACACCTCAGGAAGAGGCTTGGCTCTCAGCAAAGTGAAAATCCTGCTTTTTGCCATAACCCTGGATACAGAAGAGATTTATTTTGAGAAGCCCTCAGCCTGTGGTAATTCCAGCAGGGTGAACGAGCGAGTGAGGTGGTGGCAGGCAGGACAAAGGCCAACACATGCCACACGGTCACCTCCACTCCCACCATGCTCCCTTCTGAGGCCCTGAAGGTTTATTCCTTTTTTAAACATCTTGTAATTCCCACGCAGGGATCTTCCCTCTCCCACCAGGTGAGGAGCCTGACCCTCTGCCCTCGATTTCTCTCCAGCTTGCAGAGTGCTGCTGGGGGGCTCCCCAAGGCCCAGGCTGAGGAGCAGCCCTTGTTCCACAGGCCCTCAGAAATGCCCCCACACAGGCCAACAACAAGGCCGTGAGGTTGCAGGGACTTGTCCTCAAAGTCAGCTGAGCCTCCTCTGCTGGCTGGTGATGCTGAAACAGAAAATAATAACCGAGTGAGACAGCACACGCTTCTCAGTCATGCTTGACTTTGTTGAGCAATGGTGCTACAGGCCACAGGTAAAGGCCTCCACCCGGCACAGCTGCCATGCAGGCTGGAGGCAGGAGGGAAGCAGACAGAGAGCCCCGACTGATAAAAAGGTGAGGTGGGAAGCAGAGCAAATGGGCTTCGGGCTTCACTGGAAGTTTTGCACCTGGAATGGCTCTGAAGGCTCACACCTGGGCCATGGTATTACTTGGGAGCCAGGCCAGTGTTTAAGGACAGACGACCCCTGCTCTAGGTGGGATTTCCAAGCGGGGACACAACTTTACCTGCACTTCTTGCCACCAGCCTTTTCTGTATTATGCCTTCTCTGTACTTGCTGCCATCAGCTGCTCTTCAGCCTAAATTCAGGGTAACCCATA
Source organism: Heteronetta atricapilla (assembly GCA_011075105.1). Lineage (NCBI taxonomy): Eukaryota > Metazoa > Chordata > Aves > Anseriformes > Anatidae > Heteronetta > Heteronetta atricapilla. The sequence goes on along the minus strand of CM021732.1, from coordinate 21,972,634 downwards.
GCACCAGAGTGAGCTCCTGCAGTGTCTGCTGGTGGCTGCCTCAGTCTCCTGTAACATCGCACTCCAGCACCCCATATTCCAGCATCTCAACAAGCATTACAGCTCCAAGATCTTACAGCATGTGAAGGTTTTTAAGAATTTTGACCAAATTTTTTTGCCTTCCTGGAAGAAATGTTCACAGCAGTGCTTGTAACCAGGAGAGCTGGCCTGAGTAACAAAAAATGTTTGTTTTCTTCAGTTTAAAGGGTGAATAAAAGGAAAAAGACATTAAGTAAGATAAGGTGGAAAAATGGCTGATTTGAGAAGCATAATAGATGTGTGATTTTCCTAATAATCCCACAGAAACTGATTATCTCAGTTTACAACTAGTTTAAGGAAAAAGGCAAAAAAAAATACCAGGCTGCAGTCAAAACCATCACTTTAGAGGGGATTATTTATATGGCATTACTGGGAGTAGTGAATTACTAAGAAGGCTTCTCCACATCTGTGTTGCTGCAATTACCTCCCATTACCGTCACTCACTCCTGCCAGGGACCTCTGGCTGCCACGTCTCGGGTGGCTCTGTGGGGATGGGGCAGCCAGCCTCGCAGGGCAGCAGAGACAGGGAGAGACCCAGCATGGGGACAACCATGGCCCACCTGATGCCACTATCCCCCTTTCACAAGGTATTTGCCCTAAGGATAGCTTTTTTGTGGTGTTTGCTCACAGCTGGGGTGGCATGCGTGTCCTCATCAGGGAATCGGCCCCTCTGCCCATCAGTCCACATCAGGGGAGAGGCAGAGAGCATCGAGGTCTCCATCATGTGTGCTCACACTTAATTCTAGCCAGAAGTTAATTTTCTGCCCTAGGCAAGCCTCAGTGTTTTTAAAAAAACCTACTGGTCCTGTACCAGCTCCTCCTGACCCAGGGTGGGCTCCCTCTGGTGCAGTCTGTTATCTTCTTGTCACTGTTTTTCTCCCCTGTTGCTGATCTGAGGAATTGTTATTAACCTGTCTGATTTCAAGACTGTCAAAATGCTGTCTGGAGACTCATCCAGTTATTCACCCCATTATATCTCTTCCATCATCCCAAACCTGTGGAGAAAGGCGGTAGGAGCAACTTCAGGACGGCGACCGTCTCTCCCCTGAGATCTTTACAGCTCGCCTCCCTGAAGGTCCCAGCTCACCAGGGCACGGGGCCCTTCATACCTCACAGTGTGCTGCAAACGGCTCCGGCTGCGCAGAGCCTCGCTGCCTGCTGAGCACAGCCCACACGTGTCCCGCTGATGGTGGCCGTCCTGGCTGCCCGCTGGCCTTCACCAGCTCCCCTGTGACAGCAGTGAAGACAGAATCATGCTTTCAGAAAAGAAGCAAAACTCCTTCCTTTTCTTGTTTTTCATCTTTTTTCTTTGAAACCCCAGCCAGATCCTCATTTCTCTGTATTCCCTGGAGACCCTTCTGAATTCTGAGGAGATCCAGATACTGATGGGGTGGAAGCAGTTTGGCACATTCTTCCCTCTCCGATTCAGACTTTTAACAAGAGCTTGCTATTAATAATAAACCACCAAAATCCAAGCACTTGCCATTATTGGTTTCTTTTGCACTTACTAATGCTGCTGCCTTGCTAAGGACTGTTACTAAGAAATATGTGGCACCGATGTGATTTACCTAGATGTTCCTGCCACTGCTGATAGATTTGCTTTTCTATAGTGAAATGTTAGAACCTGTCTTTTGGAGTTTGTACAGGGATGTAGGACAGGAGGAAGACTTCTGGTTTGGTGACAGCAAATGCAGTCCTTTCCATGCTTCCACCAGGCCTGGCCACCGTCTTCCCAGAGAGGATGCATTAGAAATGGTCATTAAGCAATGCCTGGGGGAAGGGGACAAGCGCACGGGAAGGTGAAGGCACGTTCTGGCACAGAGCCACCAGCATGGCGCAGCGATGACAGACCCACTGTCCAGCCCTGAGGACCCAGGATCGGCACCACACTGATGGTTACATTGATTTATTCCACGCATTCACTGGAGGCAGGAGATACTGTCCTCTCCAGTGAAACTGTTGCTCAGACCAGGCATTCTCGTGTTCACTCCATGAACACCAGCTTGAGAAGTCTAAAATCCCCTTAGGTCCCAGTCATTGTCCATCTCTCAGTGTCTGGATGCTCCTGGGGAAAGAAATTCGTGGACAGGAGCTAGGTTTTATGCTATTTACCTCTTGTTTTACAGGTTCTTGCAGGATTAGTCTTTTACCTCTCATTTCCCATGACAGCTTGAGAGCTTCATGAGCACCTGATGAGCTTTGAGGTCCTTCTCCTCCCTCCAATCCCTACGCCAGAACAAACCTCTCTCCCTCTCTCACCCCAACACATCCTTGGTGCCCTTTAAGATTTTCCCCACCTCTAGCTCCCCTACACCTGCAGTATGATCCCAGCCTGCCTTTCTGTGGGGCCTCCTGGTCATCCTTCTGCCTTGCATGCTCCCAGGCTGTCCAGTGAAAAGGTGGGCGAGCCATGCTGGGATTTTCGGAGGCGCCGACACAGACGACGGGCTCACTTTGCAGCGACACCTCATAGGTATTCAGGCTGCCCTACTCTTTGCTGACGAGCCTCATCTACAGAGTTTTCCTGCATAAAAAACTGCACATGTCGGAGATGCAAGACAAATGACGATGGTAATAATGTAAGAGAACATCCTCTGAACATCTGAGAGGGCTGAATTCATGAACCACTTTTATCAAGGCGTACAAGAGGCACTTAAATATTATCTGCTGCTTATAAATAATACCGGTATGTTAAATATACACATATTTTCACAGTTTTATAAAGCAAGTGATCTCTGTTTGCTTTCAACTGGAAATCATAAAGTAAAAATCAATGAGCTTATATCAAGCTTATATTATAGTCCTTGAAGAGTCAACCGACTCTATAAAAATGACTGTTTTCTAACGAAGATATCATTAATTGGATTGAGTTGGCAAAGTTTAAGTGCCTTGTCATATTTTGATTGCTATGCAGTGCTAGAGCTTATTGATTTTATAGAACAGCCTGTAGATAAATGTAATGATTAATTTCATTTGGTTTACAAGAACAGAGAACTTCGATGCAGAACTGGATGTACTCTTTTATTTCTTATAGCAGCCTGTGCCTTGCCTGAGCATGGCTCTACAGTGAAGCCATGCCTGGGGGCCTGGTCTTCCTGGGTTTCTTAGGATTTTCAAAAAAAAAAAAGAAATTCCACATTCCCCCTAAACCTGTGGGGTTTTCCATTTCAAGGGCTTTGGAGGGATTATTTTTCGATCTTTATCTCTTGGGGTGGGTGTTTCTGTCGGGAGCCTTGCTGAGAAGAGCAATGAGCGGTGGCTGGGGCTGAGGCTGGCCGCCAGGTGCCCACCCAGCCGCCCCCTGGCTCCCCCTCCTCAGCAGGGCAGCGGGAGAAGATGGGATGCAACAGCTCGGGGGTTGAGACAAGGACAGGGAGATTGCTCAACAATTACTGTCACGGGGAAAACAGGCTCGGCTTGGGAAAATTAATTTAATCTATTGCCCATTAATTACAGAACAGGACAGTGAGAACAGAAAGAACAAACTCAAAACTCCTTCCCCCCACCCCTTGGCTAAAAAAGCCAAGGTGCAGCCTAGCAGCAGGCTCTTTGAGTCGCCCATTTTCCCTACAACAGGACCTTGGTGTCATGCTGAGGTCCCCAAAACGGAGCGAGTAGGGGCCACAGAGCCTCTGCCCGTACTGCCGCAGGTATCTGCTTCCACGGAGCCCAGGAGCTGCTGGGTTTTGTGGTCTTTGTTTTTTCTTCCTGAGGCTCTGGGGCTATTTTTAGCACTTACGATGGCACTTGGTGCCGCATGGCTGCCTCCAAATTATTTGGTTTCTTAATTGGGGGAGTTGATGTAGAAGGAAAGTGAGGGGAAAGGAAACACCAGCGGCCTCCCTGGGGACACCCTGCCAAGCCCTGGGGTGGCAGTCGGGCTCGCTGTGAGCTGTCTCAGCACGTTTCTGTACCAGAACACAAGGAACTAAAAGAATTGCAGGTTCAGGGTTTATATATATATATAATTTCCTTAGGTCTGGTGCTTTCTTTCCTTGCTGCTCTAATTGTATTATTGCACCCACTGCTGGCAAAGGCTGAACACTGCATTTACAGCTGCTGCTGGTCATTCCCACTGCCTGAACCAGGAGCCTTTGACGACAATTAAGCTCCACGCTGACGGCGCTGTCTGCAAAGATCCTGAATTAAATCAAAGTTCTGGTTTTTCATGTTGTCCTCGGGATGGATTGATATTGAATTCCTGATCTACAACGTGTTTAATGGATACCACTGGCGGAGCAGAAATCTTTGGGTAGCTTCAGTTGGCCAGAAATTAACCCAGGTGTGATCTGGATGGTAAAACCATGTCCCCAGAAGTATCTGTGCACCTTGTTCCTCTGGATCAGAGCCCACTTCTGCTTCAACACAGCTGCTCATTTCTGCGTGCTCATGTATGCCAGGCATGTTTGAGGAGCTAGCTAAAATAAAATATCTAGATCAATGTGAGAACAAAAAGGAGGTAGCTGAAAGCCCAGACCAGCTGAAAGCCAGGCCACCGTCTGTACGGCTTCTAAAAAGGCAGCACCTGGCCATCAGGTGGAACAGGTCCGCTGAGGGGGCTGTTTCCCTCTCTCAGATGGAGGCACCTCTGTGCAGCAGCGGAGGGGTGTTGATGGGGAGAGTGCCGAGCAATAATGCCATGCTTTTTTATTTGATTATACCTAGGACTACCCATCCTTGCAGGCACAGGGGGGTCACCGGGAACAATCACCAGGCAGGAGCTGTTCCTGCTCCTCAGGGTCTGATGTCGGCACTGCCCTGGGAACGGCTCCATGCTGTGCCACCAGGGCCACCAGCCTCCCTCTTCACACCAGTGAAGCAGTGACCAGCAAACCAGGACAAGCAGTACTTCTCTCCCACTTTCTCTCCTGGGCAGAGCAGGAGCCTCCCTGTAGGACTCCATTAAAACCTCGTAAAAATATCATCTCTAAGGGCTTTTTCACAGGAAAACTGCTCCTTGGAGCACTAATTCAGCTCCTGATGCAGCGGGACGGAGAGCTGAACTTCAAGGGGTGGCAGCGGCAGCTTCACAGGCGGCCTCGGCCAGCAACCAGCCCCAGGTACCTACAAATTGTGTTTTGCATTACTTTTTAGACCAGAAGAAACAAAGTACCCAGCAGGGGAAGAAAATCTGGCTTTGGGGAGGTTATAACAGCTCCTTCCCAGCACATCTGCCAGCCCCGGTGTCAGCAAAAGGCAACAAACACATGGCACGGATCCCGGCATGTAAGGGATGTGTCACTGCAAGAAGGAGTAGGAGGAAAATAGAGCTAGCTGACAGCTCACATCCTGTGCCATAATCCTAGAAATTGTTAATATTTACAAAATTAACAACTAATATAGCCGATGACAATCTCACTCCTCCTGGTTGTCATGAGGATCTTAACAGTTCCCACCCGCTCCGAACAGGGAGAATTACCCCTCGCCGCGGCTCCTGCTGCTCAGCACCAGCACGAAGGCTACGGATGAGTCCTCCCACCTCCCACCGGCATCGCCGGGGCTGGGAGAGCTCCTGACCTTGCCCAGGAGGTGTCTGGAGGAGCGAGGGAAGGGTCCTGCCTCTGCCGGGCCCCAGGAGCCCAGCGCCTCCCCGCCTTGCCCACCTGGGGGGTGGGACAGCCCAGCTGTCCCGGCTTGGGCTGTGCCTCCAGACAAGCTGCAATTTCATGTGAAGCTGCTCCCGGTGCCGGTGTGATCAGCTGTAAGGCTGGCAGCTAGCTGACGAGCAGATGCTACGGTGTCATCTCCTTAACAGGAAAAGACCTGGCTAAAAACAAAATAAAGTCGCTTGCATTCCAGCGACTCCAAGGGAAACGTACTTCCAGACTAACAGTCATAAAAAGGTGAATCGTCAGGGTCACAAAACATTGTTGCCCATCTCCATTTTAAATAAGAAACACAAGTGATGGTGGTGTCTAAATTCTCAGAGCCGATATATAGAGAGATAAATATAAAGATATATTTAACGCCACCTGTCCATCAGGAGGGCTGCATGAGGTGAACAGACACTGCAGGTACAAGAACGCTGTAGATGGTGGCTGCACATCGGGGTTTCTGGCTTCGTTCTGCCCTATCATTAGCAAGGATTCACCCCCCTGGACCACTCTTTGCACTAACACAGTATGTCAGTCTCTCAGTAATACACACACCAAAAAATTGTTAGGGTGCTCTGTGTGCAAAAAAAATCTCCAAACTCTTCCCAGTTCACCACATGCCAAATCTAAGCAGAGAATTACCAGCACTGTTGTTTTCAGAGAGCTCCCAAGTGCCACGAGAAGCAAATGTCCTTCTAATAGGCATTATTTTCTCTCCTTGAAGTGGCATGTTCTTGGCTGTACCAGAGGTTGGCCTGAAGAGGCAACCGGAACAACTGACTGGATGGCAAAAAAGTTCTCTCCAAGGACCATAAGCCAGGTATTGTCAACATAATATTGATGTAACACCGACCAGAGGAGCAAAGCTCTGCCTTCATGGAGCTCCGTGCCCCAGGTGGCACAACCCAACCCGTCCCCTTGGGTAGCCCTCGCTGGAAGGAGCCTTGGTTTGATGGATCTGCTGGAGAAGTGACCACGGTGACCATGGGACTACTGTGGGCCGTGATGCTCATTAACGGGTTCAACGCAGCAGGACACAGCATTGCCTTAGAGCATAGCAGGGAACTAAGCGTGACCCAGTAAAATGAAACAAGTTGGTTTTAAATATTAAAAAAGCAAGGACTCCAGAGAACAGATACATAACGCCATCAGGCTCGCATTAATGCTGTTGTGTAGCTTGCTCTGAGAAGCTGGCACCTTTTAAAACCACTAAAACATTGGCATGGTACATCCCAGATGAGTTTCTTTTCTTCCCCACTTATTTATTCTGCCCTGAACCTCTGAAGAGCAGCATTATTTCCCCCCCCCCCCCTTTTTTGTTTTCTGTTTGTAAAGCTTTATACATTTTAGTCTTACGTCGTCTACTCAGATCATTATCTTATTTTTTTATCTTTCTTTTCAAGAAACTTCTCTTTTCCCCATCTGCCACCATCTTCAGTATAATACTCCTCCCTTTAGGATTTCTTTTATCCTTCTCATCTCTATGCCTTTCACTTACTCTTCCCCAGACCCTTCATTCTTGCTTTTGCTTGTCAAAACTGCACTTCTTCATCTTTCATGGGGGAAGAAGTGGGAAGGTGGTTTTTTTTTTTTATTATTATTATTATTATTTTTTTGGTGAAAACCCAGGAACGCTCCAATCGATACTTCAGAAAGACCACAGACTTTGCACGATCCTTGCCACATTTTCAAAATTTGCAACAGCAGCTAATGGACGTCTGACTAATCCTTCAAAATCAGCAGCTTATTTAAAGCGGCGTTACAGCTTCCCACAAATAACACTGCCAGGCCTTCCCAAAGCTTCTATTTTTATGTCAGAGCCCCGAATCCATGCTTTGACGCCCTTGTAGCCACTTAGCAGCCCCTCTCTTTAACCCCCGAGGTGGTGCTGGAGGCAGCCTGGGGTACCTAATTCTGGCCCCATTCCCACTCCAGCAGGAGCCAGCAGGCAGCACCCAGGCAGACGCAGGGGGATGCTGGCACAGCACCAGCCCAGGGTGAGGTGGCCCTGCTGTCACTCGGGGCTCAGCTGCGCCGAGCCCTCGGCCATGATCTTCTGCCCAAGCATGGGTGGCATGCTCAGGGACGTGAAGCGAGCACATGTACAACTTCTTCCAGCCTGAAAGCAGGGATCCAACCATGGCTGCAGGCAGCTTTTAGGACAACACTGCCACCCCCAAGGGCACAGTGTCAGGGAAGGATGCTGGAGAAAGGGTGTAGAGCCACTCCATCCCTTCCCAATAGGTGTGCCTTTGCTATTTATTTTGTTCCAAAAGGAATTTGCAATAGGAGTTTGGGGATCTTCTGACATTTCACTGACATTTCTTCAAGGCTTTCTGTAGCACGAGTGTTATTGTCATGAGAGACCCTCATGTTTTAATGCCTACATCTAGATTGAATTGTGTGCGTTCTAGCAGCTGGCCAGTTCTGGTTGCAAATTGGTAATGTGCCCCCAACCCAGCACCTCAATGGGCCTGCTGCAGTTGGAACTGTTCCCCCAGACAGATCACTTACGAAGTTTGGAAAATCCTCTGCAGAGTTTGCAATAGATAAAATTGACTGTTCCTGACAGGTCTATCATTTTCACCACTTTCCATCTGCCTATCAAGACTGCCTCATTATTCTGAAGTACCAAAGACCACTCAAAATGTGTCTAAAGCTTGAAGCCAACTTCCTATCCCTGCTTGCCAATTCAAAAAATCCGTTGCAAAATATATGTCAATACATTTATTCCCAAACTAAGGCAACCATTTATTACTTAAACGCTGGGGTAATCCTAAACACGATCAAGAGGCTGGTGGTGATAAGAGTCTTTAGATAAAGGATGGCTTTTATAGAATGTGTCATTTCTAACATGAGATATTTAATACCTTTTCAAGACAACAGCAGTATGGGCATATTTCCTGGACTGCACCAGAAACTCAGCAATGGCTTGTGCTGCTCAGGTATGAAATCCATGGGAGTGGAAATCAGGTGCAGGAAGGTCCTGACTCGGCCTATCTCGTTATGAATACCTGTTCTTGCTCCTTGAGTTTCTTGGTTAGCTTTTGCCCTTGCAAGACTAAAACCTTGCAAGACTAAAACTGTTTGGAAACCACTGTCTGTATTATTGTTTTTTCCTCCCACTGATAAGACCTGAAGCTACTTCAGATGTTAAACAATTTGTTGTTTAATCACTTCACAACTGCGGCTTCTGAGCTTGGTTGTGGTGCGGGCTTGTACAGATAAATATAGCACCTGTGGCATTTTCAACAGCCATTTGGAACACCTCTTCAATACAAGCATTTTCATGGCAGAGATTAAATACATTATTTGGGTTTTCTGCTTAAAAAAAAAATCACTTTAAAAATTGGCAGAAATACCATTTTCTTCAAATGAGAAAGCTCTCTTTCCCCAAATTGAGGCTGGCAATTGGCAGCTCTTTGCACAGATATATATTTCTTTTTCTTTCCTCTCTCCCCTCCCCTAGTCCCTGATTTCAAAATAACCTTCAAGGCAAAAAGCAGGACACAGCAATGTAAAAGAGAAACAGAAACTGATTAAAATTTTTCACTCTTGAACAGAATGCTTTACATTTTAACCAACTTGTATCAGACAAAATGCTATCACATTCCTGCAAAAGAAATTAACACATTGCAGGAAACTGGACATTTATGTTCCTCAAGAATATCACTTTTCAGAAGTCCTACCAAATAAATAAAAACACAAGACAAATAGAGGCTTTTATTAAAATCATATGTAATAATATATGAAATTTATTATTGTGTAAGTGCAAAAAAAATGATATTAATAGGATGTGATACATGTGAACAGAGGACATTAATGTACATATAAATAGAAAAGCTAAAACGTGTTTGACAGTGATATATTAAATGGCTACATAAATGTGACCATAATTAGGAGAGTGTGTAATTTTATATTCCTTAAGCAGAATCTTCTAAAGCAGCACACATTGTAAATCGCCTTTACCCCTAGTCTCTGCTTCCTTACAATATAAGTTATAGGAAATGTGTTGGAATACTATAGGCACATGCAAAAGAGATATAAAAGATATAAAAACAAAGACACAAGCTGGGGACTTATTTGTTCTTGGCTGCCAGAGGCTTACGACTGATCTTCTTTGACTTGTCATTGTTCTTCTTTGGAGGTTCAGGGTTTGCCTGCATGTGTCTGCCATAAAGACTGTAACGAAATAAGACAAAGAATATTTGTGATACAACCATTAATTATAGGCTTTTAATCTGCAGCATGTTCAACAACACAGCTGGTTACTAGAAATAAAAAAAAAGGAAGGTCATTACATTTATTTTGTCTCAACACAATCATTTTCCTATTAAAACTCATGCTGCACTGCACGTTACTGATTTTTTGTGACTTAGAGTAACACCGTGAAGAGCAGGCCTTTGGAGCAGTGAAGGAGCAATCACTTTTGCCTTCAGAAGCTGGCAACCTTTACTCTGCAGTTATGGAACCAAGGCTCAGAGGGCTGTGGGGATGCGTATTCGAGTCGACAATGACAGAAATTGGGTTGAGCTGGAGAGATAGAGTGCCCACTTAGAGCAAAGTGAGCATCATCCCTAACTAGAAAACCCAAGGGCTTGATAATGTGACAGAGAGCAATGGTGTCACAGCCTTCTTTGCTGCTCACAGATGATTGATAGTACTGGGACAGCTACCAACACATCACTGCCACGTTAGTAAGTACCGCTGATTAAATGTTGACAAAGTATCCTACAATTAAGACAGCTAGCATTCACAGCAACACTAAACAGACTACATGGCTGAGAGGATCTTGCTAAATATCACATAGTAATTAATAGATAATTTATGAGTAATCCTGATTAAACTAAATTAAAAATGTACCAAAAATAAACACAGCTCAAACTTAACTTCCCATATTGACACAGGGTGCTTTTTGAGGATGTACTTTGCAGGGGTGTCAGTGTATCTAAAGGGAACAGAGCTGAGCTTTGTTTCTGCTCATTCAGCTGTATAAACACCGTCGATGTTGACACAAATACTGAAACCCCTCTGACAGGTTTCCCCCTGCTAATGCTTCAGCTTCATGCTGGTGGGCATCTGCTCTGATCCCATGCTATTGCCAATAGGGCCGGGCATTGACTTCTAACACCTGACAGGAATTCTGCTACTGAAAAGGTAACAGCGCTGTGCCACTGCCCCTCCCTGTGCCACGGCCCCTCCACCTTTTGGTTGAATTTCTCAAGAAACACGACAGGCCTAGGGGCTCTGGGCTGAGCAGCTCTCCCCAGAATTGCCTGCAGAAGCGCAGTCAGTCAGCGCTGTCGCCACAGAAGCCGGGCCCGGCCCTTCCAGGTGTCCGCAGCACCCCGGAGGCCCCAGCTCCCCTCAGGGGGTGAGCTGCCCTGGCTCACCATGCACTGTCGTGGACGCTCTGTCCTGCTTAGTCCACGTGTAGAGCTCGCATGTCTGTCCAGCCCTTGTGGCAAATGAGGACCGGCTACAGATCCTTTCACCGCTTTTGCTTAGTCACGTCAGGACTGAGCTGGTTTCTCTTGAATTGTTCTTGTTTGTCCAGAGAGCATGACCTGATACACAGCTCTGCTGTGGCTACCGGCCCGAGTGGGCATTTCGGAGATCAAGTGACTCTTTACTTAAAGCCACCTCTTCAACTTTGCAGGCTGAAACTCATCTCAGCAGCAAAGGATTGGCCTTGCTTCTTATACAGCTCCTTGCACAGGCCTTGGTCAACTGTACGCAAGAGACTTTGAACAAGGATCCAAACAGACAGAGATACCTAGAGTATCTCTGTGCACATATATCTCATGTGTACAACAGCATGGCTCTGGAGGGGCTATTTGTGGCAGATACCAAGAGATTTCAGCTAAGACATACTGAAGCTGGGAGGTTAAACCTACCACCTGCCCTTGGCTTTAATTATTTCGCAGCAGCTGGAGGATTCTTCAGCCCTGGGTTTCCTGGATTGCAAAATGGGATTAGAGCTTCTCCTAGAGCACTGAGGAGAAGTAGCAATCGTTTTCACCTCCTCAGCAACTGTGGCTTTACATCATGCTGCTAAACGGGCTGCTGTCAAGGTGTACTCTACCCAAAACAGCACCGTGCAAAGAAAATGCAGCTGTAAACTATGCCCTGGCTTCACCTTACCAAAATGTTATGTGTGCCATCAGCTACCGTCAATGAGAAACTTCCTGACAAATGCAGAGAGAGCCCTGAATGTCTGTGATAACTGCATGCTGACTGTTAGCTCCCACACACGTATTTTCATTTTCATAAGATATACAGCCCCAACAGCAGAGGCTGTATTTTATCCCAGCACAGCACATGTACTAATCAAATGACCATCCTGTCCCATTTTGGAAGGCATTAAGTGAGATGAGAGAGGGAAGATATGGAAGGAGATATTTTGGTAGAGGAAACACTACCATTGGTGGAAAGCACAGAAATATTTTTGCTGTCATTCAAGGAGTCTGTCTCATCAAAAACCGATCCAGGGTAGAAAGAGTCAGGGGACAAGAAGTATCTTTTTCTCAATGATAAGCGGCACAGCATTTGAGCCACTGTCAGTAATGATTTCCTAACTCTGAGAAGCCAGCAAGAGAAAAGCGGAAATAGATGCTGCTCTACTCTGTGAACACCAAGAGTTAGTTAAATAATAAATTAACATTCAAGATGTTTTTTTGGCTCTGGAGAAATAATCACAGAATCATTAAGGTTGGAAAAGACCTCCAAGATCATCTGGTCCAAGCATCCCCCTACCACCAATGTCACCCACTAAACCATGTTACACTGGAGTGGAATGTGAGGTTTTCATATAATAAAAAGCCCCCACGTGGGACTTCAAGCACTGAATTAACAGAATCCACTCATCCGTTGTATCTGAGCACACACACAAAAACATTTCTGTGTCTTCAGCATACTGCTGCCCACAGCCTCCTGTTAGTGCCAACCCAGAGAAGACTAGAATGGCTTCAGTGTTTTTCACTGTTACATGCCCTTTTTGTGGTTAAGGCTCCACTTTTTTGGTTTGGAAACGTCATATGAATTTCCCACTCAGTCAACGCTCTTGGCATTCACTCTGTCTCTCATTTTCTGCTTTCTCAGTGCAGATTTTAAAGCTTGTGGACTGGCAGAGCTTTGATTTAGTGAACTACTTCTGAAAAGGAAGGGTGTGGTGGGACTTCTACTGACTACATGCATCTTTTGAAGTGGAAGAAATGAATATTGGTCACCGTGCAAATACTACGTTCATAGTAGTAGATCTGCGTGAGCTGCAGAAATCTGCAGCACTTTTACGTTCTTCTGCTTTATTCTCATGTCCAACCACTTCTGTGTGCAGGGGCACCCAAACTTAATCCAGAGGAGTAATTATTGGGTTTGAAATAAACCAAATATATCTACTTAGGTTTCTCTGGCAAAATTTCAAGTAAGTTTCAGCTGCATGTTGCTGCCTCAGCTGAAGATAAATGCATTACAATCTATCACAGTAGTCTGCTACGCAAAGAGCAAGGATCAGACGTATTTAGATTATATATGCCTTCACAGACAGGGACTCTCTCTCTTGTGTTTGCACACATCAAATACAAGGAGACATATGGTGTCACAACAACATTTAAATACAATAATGACTGTGATAATGCCTCTGGGACAGAATTTGCCTTCTGTTACACGAGGGAAAAGAGAATTCCGGATTTTCAATGAACTTCTGGTACAATGACAGACACTACTTTTATAGCTCCCGAGGAAAAAAAAATACAACAGAAAAACAACAACAGAAACAACGAGCCCTAATTGAACTGATCCACATGGAGAAGCAACTACCCAAATTGCACAAGAACCTAAAACCCTTTGGCTGTAACAGACGTGGAGCTCACACAAACAGTCCTTAATGACTTCGATACCTACTGGAAGGATGCAGCCGTGGAAAGCACAGCTTGTAAGTCACCGTCTGTCGGCCAAGCTGTAGTGGCTGGGTGCATGCTCCTGCTCTGCCGTCAACATGAAGTCAAACACGTTGGGCTGAGGCACTCGCACGCTGTCCTCGGCACCATGGGTCAGCTTAAAACATGCCCGCAGATAGTGGCAATTTACTGCACGGTGGAAGCTCGACACAGCTGCTTGCATGGCAAGACCCTCAGCAAGGGCAGATGGCCTCGATAAACAGGGAGAGCAATACTAAGATTAATTGTGTCTACTGTTTTAAGGCAGATTTGCGAGGTAAATGCTGATAATACATACATGGCAGGCGTCTTCACGCTTGGTATTTGGAACACGACAGGTTCATGGTATGTAGCTCCAGGCAGAACACTATGCACACCGCTCAGCCCAAAGCCTGGGCTGAGGAGTAAAATCCGGATTGCAAATAAATATCTGAGATACTTGCAGTCTGCAGCAAGTCAGAAGCTAGTTATCGTAATCACAGCTCACAAACGGCTGACCCTTGGTAGACTTAGCAGCTACAGCACTGCATGCAGCCTTCTCATTATGTTAAAGTAAAAGGCGAGATGAAATGCAAGACAGAAAATGCAGAAAACCCTCACAGAGATATTTCCAGTTGCTTTCTTTCCTTGTATGCATTTTTCGAAGTGAACATCACTCATGAACATAAATGTTTCTTTGTATGCAAATATAAACACAAACAAATTCTCCCTGCATTTTCTCTCTGCCCCACTCGAAGTAACAAATGAGAGCACTATGGCTGCTGCAGCAAAACTAACAGTATCAAGTGAGAAAGATGCTCATTAAACTTCATCATTCTGTCGACTTTAATGATGCTTTTACTTAATAAAAATTCCCTGAGCAGTTGCAAGGATATTAGGCAAGGTCTTTGGTTATGTATCAGGGGTCTAAGCTGTCACTAGCAAGCATGCAGTTCAGGAGGGGCATTCCCAAGGGGAGAGAGTGAATACAGCTTTCTTGTAATAAATTCAGAGAGAATCAATAACCAGAGACTGCCACATTACTTAAACACTTAGGAAAGTAGGTGATCCTTCTGAATTAAACTACAAATTGCAAAATGTTGCAATTTACAGTATAAGCCCAGGCACGAAGCCTTGCAGCTTGAAAGTATACAATAAATCTTGCTACCAAAATCTCTGAATTTGAAATTCATAAAGTTGAAAACGAGTCATTTTCAAAACCCCCCTTCAGCACAATTTTCTCAATTTTTTCTCTCTTGCACAACGTGACACTCACTAGCTGAAGATTACATACTCCCACAGATGACAAGAGTGAACTCGTGTGAACTAGTGAACTAGTGGAATGCGTTGGATGCACACATTGGCTTTCTTGAGTGTAAGCATTTTGAAAGGATTTCAAGAACTAGCCATAGAAATACATTGCTGTCTCTGTCTATAATAGACATATGGGGTGAGTATGCAGAATAAAAAGGACAGGCATAGACAGATGTGATCCTGGAGAGGTATTGTCTTCAGATATCTGAGAAACATACGTGAGAGATCCCAGTGCTGCTCAATTTTTCAAAATCAGGCTTTTTTTTCAGCCATGGGAATTTCCAGTGATCTCCAGAGAACAGAACCCAAGCTCACGTGCTGAACCAAGAGAGGGGAGAGCATAAACCAGCAATGATACCATCAGAGACCGAAGTCTGAAAGAAGTATTGTTAGGCTGACACACGCTGCTCAGCCTGCATTAGTTTTAACTCTCAAGCCCTTACTGCAAGATGCCTTTGCCCAGGCAGTTTTTGCCCGGCTTATTGCTCCTTTGGTAGGTCCGCTGTGTGACTGAGCCTGGCCACTTCTCCTGTGGGAGCTGCTGACATGTTACCTGCTCCAGCCACGTGTTCTCCCAGGATGGAGAGAGATACAGGGGTTTAATTTGCCAGTGACGTACCCATGAGAGAAAACAGCTTTGTGTCTGTGTGAAACTTCCTTTGCAAGTATTGTATTATTTTGGTAGCTTACCAATAACTTATTTTTATTCTGTGATGTAAGTCAAATGACTTATATTAAGAGAAACATTACATGGGTAAGTGATACAAATATCTGGTTTCCTTGCACACTCAATGGCAAGCTGCAGCTTCAGGATTCTTAATAAGGAAGCACAGATACGAGTGACTCATTTTATTCAGCTAATTTTTTGCCCCTTGTTTGCGAGTGCTCTGAGAGCAGATGGCATTAGTGTCAGAGACGTTCATCATCTGAAGCTCTCTACAAACTTCTTCATAAAAAATCAGATTTTGCCTGTCATCTGCTTGTGTACCAGCTTCTTCTTCACACTCAGAAATTCGGGCAGTGCTGTTGAACAGGGCAGGTGCTGGTGCTTCCCCTTGCCTGCTGCTGGGTGAGTGCCTGGGTTACTCAACCTGCAGTTCCTAACACGCTGTAAAACGGGGCCAGTATTTCCAGGTCTGGAATACTTTGTCTTCCTGCACTCCCCACTCTCACTCAGGTACCCCTAATATTTTAAACTGCCTCAAACTTCAACACGCCAAGCCCCAAGACACTCCTCTGTGATACTGTCCTGCTCCCTCCACCCACCCCAACAATCTTTACGGCCCAAAGTTTCTGCGGAGGGGGCCCTGGCACCACCTTCCCCTGTACCCCCATGCCCCACATGGTGCCTTTCAAAGAGACTCTGTGCCCCAGCAGGCAGAGCACTGGGAATCCCAGGGCTCTCTCGGGCCCTCCTCTGCTACCTTCACACAGAGACACTCTGCGGGTAACTGGCCACCCCAACACAGGCTATTCTGTCCTGTCCGGCACCCAAACTCTTCAGGGAGGGGAAGCACGGTGTTGCTCACTATGCTGCCATGCCATCATCTGCCTTCTCTTGGCTTGGGCCACACACGTGTGGAGAAGGGAACGTGATCAGAGGAAGCAGCCTGAGCCACACCGCTTGCCTGTTACCCACCACACGTACCCACACATTGCAGCTCTTAATCCTGCTCCCCTCCTACTCCTTGTCCATGCTGGCAAACACAGCATGCTAACGGGGCTGCCAGAGCAAGATCTTTGAGAAGGGGAAGAGAAAGGGTGCTAGAAGCGTGCTGGATTTTCTGGGGTCCACCCCCAAATTGCTCCCATTAAATATCTCAAAGTGGGCAAACCTCTCCTGATGTAAGAATCATGGCACTCAGGCATAAGCTAAAACAGGCCCCTTTCGAACAGTCCAGCTGAGCTCCTGTGTGTGGCTAGTTTCATTTTTTGGAGGATGATTCAGAAAAGGAGAGGATTCAGGATGAGTGGACAGCCAGGTGCCCAAGCCCACGTTGCACTCAGCGGAGACCTTGCTAATACAGCCAGTAGGGCTGAGAGCTCTGCAGGTGACCAAACACAGGTCTGCTGTGCGATGCTCAGTTGCTGTCTGATGATTTCCACTGTCTACAGTGGACAGTGGGCAGCCAGCTGACACGCAGACGCTGACACGTAGGTATTTTAAAATGCTAGATGAAGTCCGCCCAGAGAAACCACTCCCTCTCTTTTCCCACTTTGCACACACAAGCTGTTAGCTGCGTTACTTTAGAGACTCGGCTGAGTCACGCAGTCCAACATTGACTTATTGCGAATTCCTGCCTAAAAACACTCCAAATCTCAATAAGCAAGAAAGTACTCAGCTAAAACTGTCCTGGGGCTCACTGTCTCAGTGACTGTGAAGAACGTGCCCATCCATCCCCCATGTCTCTCACCGGCCGGACCTGCCGTCCTTCCACTTGACCATTCATCCCACAGGGCAACCTTCTGCCAGATCCCTCACCCCCAGCCTCTCCCCTTTCTGCTTGCTGTGCCTGAAGAAGAGAATTAGTCTCTACTTGCTGTGTTTGTAATGCTCTTTCCCTACAGGCTGCCGTCAGAGACAGACCCTGACGGGCCTCTGGCCTGAGCTGAGGAGCTCCCTGTGGTGCCCCTCACAACAGCACCTCCAGTCCCACCGCGACCTCTCAGCAGCCCGAACTGCAGCTGTAGAGGGATCACGCTCCAGTCAGTCATATAAGGAGACAAATCAGGTGAGAGATACGTGTGGGGAGATTTGAGCTAAAGTAATTATGATTTATAAACATCTGCTCTCCCATAGGGCTGGCAGTTGCAGATGATGTTAATTCTGCCAGACATCAGCTCTTAAAATGGTTAATTTAATCCCAACTTCCTAGAACTCCTGCGTGTTAAGAACTTTTTTTTCCAAAAAGGAAATCCAAGTATGTGTTAGGCAGTTCTTTAATTAATATACAGTAATAAAAGAAAGCCATCTCCTTATATTCTCTGAGGCCGGCAGCCTTTTGAAATGAGTACATTAAATGAGAGGCTTGTTACAGGAGCACAGCTGGAAGCTCATCGAAATCTTGCAAAAAATATCTGTTTTAAAGGAAAATGTACAGGCCAAGATTTGCAAAATTGGATAATGACTTTGCACATCCAACTTGATAGACCTGTGGCTTTTGGCAGAGAGATTTTTTGAAAGCACATGGATCATGGGCTTCTGTCTTCTGAAAACTGGACCTAGCGAACACCCAGCGAGCTGAGCAGTGAGTATCTCAGCCTTCACACAAAGCCAGAGAGGCATGCAAAAGGGTCCTCCATGGACCCAGGCCACACATGCAAAGAAGAGGATGTACTTATATTTGTACCTTAAAAAAAACAAACAAGGTAAACACAAAGATTTCATTTACAAACTAGTAAATTGAGAAAACAAAGCAAAAACAAAAACCTCGCCCAGAATAACGGAATTGCATCCTCAAGAAACCAAGGAGGGACACGCTGGAGGGAAGGGATGCCATTCAGAGGGACCTGGACAGGCCTGAGAGGTGGGCCTGTGAGAACCTCATGAGGTTCAACAAGGTCAAGTGCAAGGTCCTGAAACTGGGCTGAGTCAATCCCAGGACACTTGGCAAAAGCCCAGACAGGTGGCTACAGAGTAAAACACAGAGTAAAATGCATCAACAAGAAGGAAAGACTATTCATGTGAGAAATAAGTGCATTTTGTTTGCTGAAGTCATGTGTATCATCACTACCCTTGCCTTTATTCACTTGTAACACCACGAGCATGTAGTAGGTGAACCAAGTTTGCTCCTTTTCACCAAACCATGTTGTTGGGTCTATATTCACGGCCACCTGCCTGCTTGCAAATTAACCCCAGAGAGGCAGTGAAGGGGGGCAGATAACACACCGGCTTGCAGCACAGTCAACTTCCCTGAGCCAACTCCAGGCGGTCTTCTTCACTCCATTATTTTAATGCTGTTGTCCACATGGCATCCTCTGGGCTTAAGGAAAGCAGTGCTCATTTTCCTTTTTGACTGCTACGCCAAGGGACTTGCTGCTCAGTTATATCTCCTTATATAATCTTTATTATTGATTTACTACATGCATTTTGCTGTGCATCTAATTAACATTAAAAAAAAGGAAAACAGGGTAAAAATAGCTAAGTGCAAACCAAGGAACTTTCTTTAAGTTACTCTGTGTCTGGCAGGTACGCAGTTTTTCCCCAGTAACCAGACAAATTGTACCAATAACATGGAGAGAACAGGGACTCTGGGGAAATACTGATACACAGTCTTTTTTTTTTTCATTCTTTTTTAAGCAAATACTGAAGTGAACCCGAGCCTGCTCAGCTGCACGCTGAGGATGGCTGATTTCTCTGGCAGTAGCAGGGAGAAGACGGGACCACAGCTCTCCGCAGGCAGGGCTCGTGCTGCTGCCCGGCTCGGCTGGGCTGGCTCAGGCACCTCTCCCGGGGTGTCCCCCTGCAGCTGCAGGGCCTGCTGCCTAATGACAACTCAAAATAGACACCAAGAGTGCACGGTGATGAACTTGTCATTTACGGAACCTGATACCAGAAGGATCCCTGAAACAGGGTTTTCCCTGAGCATTAGCCCCTGTGTCAGGCTGTTGCTTGTCCACTCTAGGTTTGTGTGGGTGCCTGTGTGCTCATGGCTGGCCACATCTCTGCACTGTGCATATACATGTTCCAAATTTGTGCTTTACCTTGCTGCCGGCCTGGAAGAAGGATAAGGAGCAGCTTCTCGCTATCACTGGTGCACGAATTCCATGGTTCATTCAGTCCCCTGGGTTTAGCTGCTCAAAAGCACCACTCAAAAAAAGGTGAAGAAATGAGGAAAGATGCTTCTTTTTGAGACCATGGCAAAGGGAAAGAGTAAAGCACGGAACTACAAAGGACCAGTTTGTTCCCATGTCTGAAGTGCCGCACATCACAGACAACGCAATTTCACTCAGGCACCTAAGTTGGCTCTGTTCATCTCACGTTGGATGCATCTTCCTGGAAGGCTGTTCCAGGGGTGCCTTCTTGGGCTGAATTTTTGAACATGCATAACAGGCCAACATAAATTTTGCCATCTTCCTCGTGAAATCTCTTTCCAGTTGCCAAATACCACCCTTTTCAGCTACCCCTGGCACAGACATGCCAATGACATCAATCTTCCAGACGCTCTGACAAGTTTGTGCTCAGACAGGTCCACAGACGTGTGGAGGAACAAGGATATTCAACGCCAGCTTCAAAACCATTTTCACTATTCACGTCCAAGAGCTGGAATCCTGAAAGCCAGAGATCATGCACTCCATTATGGAAGCAAAAAATAGGAACACATTGGATTTCCAGTTGAACACCTACTGTAGATCAAAGGCGGTCACACAGATATCATGTAATAAGATGATAGAGAGCATTCACCCCATTTTCCAGCCAATTTTGAACAGAGCATCGTGCCATTAGTATTTGGTGAACAATTTCTGGGTTCCAAGCAAATCTTTGGTGTTTTTCCATGGCTATTACTGTGCAGACAAAGCTATTCCAGAATCTTTTCAGGTGGGACCGGTGTCATGTGGCAGCCAATAATCTTTATGGTAACACTGCAATGAAAATGTCGCTTAGTGTAATGAGCAGAGATCATAAGTGAAGCCCCCAGCTGCCTCTCTATTATTTTTCATTACAGTCTTTCTGGGTTTGTTATGCTTCAAGAGTACTCAGGGAATTACACCAAACTAGGCTCACGAGTCAGCTCTTCATTACTCAGACCGTGCTGAAACTGAGCCATCAGCAAACTGAACCAGCTCCTGAGGCAACACGACACTAACATTTGTTTGAATATTTACAATTTCTTTTTTAGCTTGTCCTCTTTCTTTAAGCTCTGTTCTGTGAAACAAACTTATCTGCAGTTGGAGGTGGTTCTGAAACAACAGGAGAATCGCAGAATGTTTTCATGCCATTACCGCCTTGAGAGAAGGGCTGGGCTTCCTTCCGACCACCAGAAACAAATTGCAATATGCTCATTTTGTCCTGATGGCAATATTTTCCTTTGGTTTGTGTACCACAGTGCAGGGTGAGCTGGGTGAGACAAGAAGTCTCACTGGCTGTGTGAATCCTCCCTGCTCCTGCAGATTTTCACACTGGCTTCTGGCAAAGCAAGAAGGTGCCCACCACTCTGGAAAGCAGCAGCCACACCTTTTAAAAAAACCTTCTTTGAAAGGACAGCAATGGACATAAAAGAGTAAGTTCTGGCATGGTAAAACCTACATGGTTTCCTGAGCTGCCTTCAGGCTGTTTCAAGGCCCACAGCATGAAGAATGCGGGGCCTTCTGAAGGGCTCCTTTCTCCCTTGATGTCCACTAAAATGAAACGGCAACATGCAGTCAGCCTGACTTTGATTTCAAGAAAAGCAACATGCTTTGCTTCTGATTTCAGTGGGTGTCAGCTTTGGCCCTCGGTGCCACATAATCTGTACACGACAACTGAAACTCTACTAGTGCACACCGCACAGCACAGCTTTCCTGTGAGCTAGGAATCACAAGAGAGGTTTTGGCATTATCTGTGTTGTAATTAGTGTTAGCAACCGAGGCATATCTTTGAAACTGTGCAAAACCAAACACTGCTTTATGATGCCAATCAAACCACACGCTCTTCATTATTTAAATCATCCACTCACAGCCATTATTATGAAGCCTTTCGATGCAAGCAAATAGGCAAATTGTGCTTGCAGTACAGCTCACAAGCCCCAGACTACACAGCAACATACGAAGAACATCTAGGCTGGTTATGAGCACTGGAGTGAAAATGATGTCTTCTCATCAACTGTTTGTAACAGCTAGTGCCAATGAGTCACTCCGAGTGCCTTAATGCACACATTAACCAAAATAGTCTCTCTTACAAGGAAGGTAGGCTTATGCATACCGATCTGATGGGGTTTTGCTGAACATCTTTTTGCTGTAGGTAGGCAGCACTCCTCCTAAATTGTAGGTGCTTACGTATGGCAGTGAGTTACAGGAACAAATATGGAACTTTTACTTAAAAGGACAGAACGACTTTGCTTGGTCATCAGACATTTGCAAAAGGCACCCACAGGAGCCTTAACGAGTGGTGCAAAATAAGCCGGTGGTTCCATCTGCTTCTGGGCTAGGGGAGAAGGAGCACAGCGCGGGAACTGTTTGCAGTGAATCCACGTACATGGCACAGCAAAACTGAAAGGCAGAAAGAGTGCAACAAAGGGGAGCAACATATCTGCTCTGCATCTTAGAAACATGCTGGAAAACACATTGCAGAGAGGGCAAACGTGATCCTTTGACTGACTGCTGTCCTTCCTTTTTGCTTCCCCACCACTCTGGCTAATAACATGCTTGCAAAATCCCACTCTAAGCACACAGGGTAGCAAATGGGTCCCCCCTTGTGAAACCATCCTGGCGTCTCCTCAGCTTGTGGCATGGAGCAGATTTATGAGAAATGCCAGGGCAGAAATGGGGAAAGCAAAGCAGAAAAAGATTAGTCAACAGCTCCCTGTCGCTGCGAAAGTACTTCATTAGCCTGTCAATTGCACAGTGTCTAGGAGATACATTTATCGACAACTCCCTGCCCATTGATCCAACATCTATATAAAACTCTTCTTATGCAATGGGAGTGCTGACTGACATCACCGTGAGATCTATAGAGAACTAATAGTGTTACTAAGCCCCAAATTGCTCTAATGCCTAAACAAAACGAAATCAGAAGTGCTAAGACCCCACCAACATCTCAGCAGCTGTACCACAGTCACTGCTTACAGCCCAACATTTTAAAGCAAGATTTATTTTTGATCCACTTCATAGGTGGAGCATGAACTCACGGTGAATAGAAGTCCTTACACAAAACACTTTTTCACTTCTGTGGATGTTTGTGCTTATTGGATTACTTTTGGAACAGAGGGAGCTAGCGTTTTTCACTCCCTCAGCGCAGTCTGCAAGTCCTGGGAGCTGTTACACGCCGTACACCACGCAGCAGCTCCGTGCGGTCAGGTCTGCCCGTCTTTCATCGGGTTAGGATAATGCTGGGAGTGGCTAATTGATCCTGTGGTGGCTCTAACAACTGGCAGCCACTTTACACAGCCAGCTGCCTTCCTACACTGCACACTCTCCTAACCTTTACTTGCTTTGTCTACCTGTTTTATCATTTCGTGATAAGGCAGCATCAAAGACAGCGGGAGTAACCTATTCTGGCATCTCCATCTGGCACTATATATCAGGGTTGTGCTGCTCTGGTGGATTAGTTTCAGATCCCTGTTGGCAGATCAAAGGCAGCAATAATAACCACAAATCAATCCCCTTTACAGCCTAAAACATCTTCTCCCTTACACAGGATGCCTAATTTCTTCACCACCCTAGAGCCCTTATAAATGCCAGCTTTGCCTAGACACATCAGCTCTGTGCAGATAATACCCAGGCACTGGAGAATTTGGCACTGCTGCTTTTGGATGCTTTCACCTATTCACTGACAAAGAAAATGAGCTGCATCCATACCAAGAGGCTCATGGAGACCGAACACTCGAGCCTCTGAAAGTCAAAGAGCTGCTCGGTGCCAAAGTGAGGGCATATAAACAAGACGGCTTGCTGCCTTTAGTCCCGTCTCGTGTAATTTATGCTCTAACAACCACTTTGGAGATACTGCTGTGTTTTCACTGGAGCACCCCAGCTGCCGTCAGCTCACTGCTCAGTGGTCTGCGCTGACCAGTGGGTGCTTTGAGAGCACATTGCTCGGTTGAACAACCAACCCATGCAGAATTTGGTCTCTAATGGTGTTTCCAGGCAGTTTACCCGCTCGATTAGTCCATGCACTGGAAAACAGGGCTGTCAAGAAAGGGGATTCATGAGGTTCACGATTCAGGTGGCTGCTCCAACACAGGGTGGACATATGGTCCCTTTCTTAACATCTGTGCCTGCATTCTGGAGATCACTCTTGAGCTCCTGATGCTCACACGTTAGGTCTTTGTTAAAGGTGGTGAGGGTTAAAAATATAACTCAGTGGATAGGTATTAGCTCTCTGCCAGGCTATACTTCACTGTCAAAAAGATTTTTGTCACAAGAAAAGCAGCTTTGTTTGCTTCCTCTCCGTAACATGTTCAGAGTGACAAAGACAAAGCTGTATTTACCAGGATTCAGCCAGGCAGGTCCCGAGGACTGAACTTCGAACAGAGATATTGTGGCTAAAAATCTCCGTGCCTCGGATTTGACAGTAGAACAGCTATTATGCTGTAAATGATATACCTGCATGGGCAGCAAAGACAAACTCTTCCCCTTATCTTTAAGTCTTTCAGGCTTGTAACTTGCAGTTTGAACTGTGTCTCCGAAGAGATTGCAGCATCATCTAGAATAACAATGGTTCAACATTCCTACATTTTTCCTAAAATGAAACCCAGTGAAAACGACAGCTGCTTAGAGATTGCCTGAAATTCTTAAGAAAAATATATCAATTAAGAGCAAGCACCCAGAAATCATTTGGTTCTAGTATCGCATACAAATAGGGTCTACAAAGGCCAGAAAGACCTAGTATTTAAGGGTTCCCACATAAGGGCCTACAGAACATTTTGTCTTACAATTCTCTTAAATATATACATACATATCAATATCTATAAAGGAATTTGATCCTATTTTTTTCAGTGTTCAGTTATTAAGCCACAGTTCTACTCGATTGACTGTTTATCACTATATTTTTTTACTACACACATAAACCAGAACATTGTCTCAACATATGGGAAACGTGGATAGTACATATTACTCATAGCAGCACATAATTTTAAGAAGAACTGTAACTGTACTATTTCTAGATAATTTTAAAACTATGACAAAGATGCATGCTATTGAAGAAAAATGGCAAGGCTATAAAAAGCAACATGGGTTTGAGTCAATCAAGTATAAAGAGTATCATTTTTTCCTTATAGTATGATTCTTTTAACTTGCTAGTGTAACTGGGAAGTCAGAAAGACTAAGACTAAAAGATCATCTTCCTTTCCCCTCCCACTACTGAGCTTGGAAAAAGATCCTAAAAGGAAAAAATGTAACACTGGCAGTTTCTAAGACAGTTTAATAAACCTTGGGGAAGGCCTAAGTGTCAAATTTGCCTTCCTGGTAGTACCTAAAGCACCGCTACTAAAGCAATACAATAAAGTTTATGAACTTGTCTTTACTGCTACATAATTTATCTTTGAGAAATGGCTCCATGGCAAACAACTGCTCTCTATGAATCTCTTTGGGGTTTCAGTGGGCTGCAGTTTTTATCACAGTAAGTAAACTGGATCAAGATTGAACACCAACCTGAAATATATATCACAATCGGTTTTTTATTTAATGAAAGATACTTAGTTCAGAAGTTAAACATTACTGTACTCAAGTGTTTTCTCCTATCTACGCCAACCTCCCAACTAAAGTCTTTTTGAGATACTTTTCACTGAAAATCAAAAGAAACAAAATCCAGAACCACCCATGTTTTTCTATTTAAGAAAATTTCCATTTTATTACCATTATATTAGTTTTGTGCCTAACAAAAAGAAATACATCCCTTCATATAAAAAACAAACCAAAACCACCCCTCTTCTCCCACAGTTTCAAAATAAACTTAACAAAATCCCACCAACTACAACCACAGGTACACTGACTTCACTTGGGCTAGGGGCTACAGGGTCGTTTGCTCAGACAACTTCCCAGTACGTACTCACACTGCTGTAGAAAACCTTTATTTTTGGAGTACTCTCCCTTCAGATCAGCCAGTCAACATGATGTGAATCAGAAGGAGAAGTCAGAGAAAGGAGCACGCACCCAGGGTGTACAGTCAACTCCATCATCACCCAAAGCCTACGAGCACACGCACCGCTGACACGACGAACGGTGAGGAACTGGCACAATGGAGGAGACCTAAAGAATAACTTTCAGCCTGGATTTCTTGCAAAGAGGTATTAGAGCGATCTCTAGAACAGCTTTGTAAGAAAAGCTTCAGTATAGCCTGGAAAAAAACTACTGCAGTACGAGACCGATGGCCTAAGAGTACAGAAGGGTGGTTTTCATCCCTGGATGTTATGATCGCTGGCCAAGTGGCATTTCTCGGGGTGTTTGTCTAGAACAAGATAACTGCAGAATGCTGGATTGTTTGGTGAATTCCCACGTTTTGGGGAATGTTCGGGGCAATGAGCAATGTTGTATTGATTTTGGTGAAAGCGAGAAAATGAAAGGGGAAAGGTACATATACACAGAGTCCGTGGGTTTGTGACCTCCTGCATTTAGTTAGCAGGTGCGGTTGTTTCAGCCATCCAGGTCTGTGGGTAATGCTCTGTAGATCAAAACCCCAGTCGATGGCTGCCATCCTCCTTACAAGCATTGAAAATCCCCCCTCTTTCCTCCTGTATCCTTGCAACACTTTCCCCCAGTACAGCTCAGAAATGCCAACACCTGGAACAAAGTGCCTCGGGTTGGGCTAGGGAGAGGACGGACGAGAAGAAGCTACGAGGACAAAAGGGGGTGAAGAGGCATGCGAAGCTTCATGTGTGGAACAGCTGCTGACCTTGGCACTGGAAGAAGTGGATTACACTGGTATATTGTAAAAACCACAGGGACAACTCTCACCTTGGTGAAGAAAGGGAGCATGAAGTGAGTGAAAGAACAGATGAGAGTTCAGACCACGTGAATTCAGGGAGCCTTTACAACATAAAACGGAACATGAGGGGCCCTCGACTGACACAAAGAACACCCCCAGATGCCAGGCAAGTTCTCCTGAAGTCTGTTTTCCAGTACCACAACTTCAGACCAAGAACATGCAGCATAAGCACAGACTGCAGCAGACCCTTCCCTATTTCAGCACAGAGGGTGCTTGTCACTTCTCCACATCCATCTTGTGGTCACATTAGCTCCATTAATGAAAAAATAAATGTTGCAAAAGGGAAGTATTAACATAGCTCATACCAAGGATATTAATTTTAAAGATGCTATTTACTTTGTATCAGAGCAGTCATATATCTTGGTCTTGAGCAGTTCCTAGCCTTGTCCGGATTCAGACTCCATGTTATAGAGACAAACTCTGTCCTGACTCTCCTTCCTGCCCGTGATTCATTCACCTGACATTTTAGTACTGCACCCACTTGATGGGCTTCATGCATTTAGTAAAAGGCAGCAATTCTTATTTAAGCAAAAATTAGCTGCTTAGTGCAAAGCGGATTCTGATTTAGTTTGAGGTCGACACACCATACAGCTCGAACTATCTGTGTGAAAAGCAAAGTTACCTGGCTCCAAACACCCCCGGTGGCCCTGTGGTCGGTGAGAAATGCGCAGCTCCACGCTGAGGCAGGGTGGGTCCCCGGCCTCTAGGGATAAGCACCCTGTGCAGTGAGCTGCCTGCATGTATCGCCCGGTGCCTGGCTTTGAAGATCCATGTTACAGCCTAACAGTGCAGTTGCAGGACCAGAAGAGGCTTGTGCAGGTGTCTCGCCTTCTTAACCCGTTCCCCGGACACAAACCATCCACAGATGCCAGTGCTGCGTTTTCCCCATATCAAGAGAGAAAATACAGGGAGCCCAAACCACCGCCGAGGCAGAAAGAAGTCAGACGATGGTTACTCTTCACACTTCTCCCAATTTGCCAACAGAAGTAGGCAGCCAGCGTGGGAGAGCACCGGCAGCCTCGGGGACACGAGGTTGGTCCTTTCAAGGCAGAGGACCTGGAAATCCTCCCCACAGCAGCAGCTGTCAGAGTCAAACCCAGAGCTTCCAGAACGGGAGAGGAAACAGACGCAATTACCCAGACAGGAAAGGTGCCAACAGATAACTTGGGAATAACCTGCATATGTGAGCACGAGGCGGGTTTATTTTCGGATGGAGGGCACCACTTCTCCATCTGTCTGAGCAGTGAGCTCAGTCCCTCGCTGGCAGGCACCGGGCGACCCCGGTGCCCTCATGCACTCGTACGGCATCACTCCCGCCCAGCCACCAAATGCTAACTTAGCATTACCGAAGCCTGAGCTGATATTCTCTTCAAAATTCCTCCGTTCCCCACTTTCTTGGTCACTATGGCAACGACCATCATCCTGTGAACAGCACCATCCGACTCGGGGCTTGTTCTGCACTTATTAATCTCAGCCATTTTAAGAATTGCCTCTTTTCCCTGGGCAATGCTCCTAAGAGGCGAGTTTCACTCCCCACCAATGTCACCCACACTCCGACAAGGTTCCTCATGTCACAAATCCACAGCTGCCCCAGTGCAGTCCCACACAAGGCTACAAAGAAGAGCCAAAACCAAACACAGAGCGTGTTTTTGTAAGTACTTCTAGGTCAACTGGACACAGACCGAGGACCTTCTCTGGACAATCGTGGTCCTTGTGTGCAGCTTTCCCTTGTAAAAGCTGTCCCTGACAAACAGAGATGTTGACAATCAGCTGTTAAAGTCACATTAAAGACAGTGAGGCAAGGACAAACTAGCAAGGCTTTATTTTGAGCTAAATATTTTCCAGGAAATGTCTCCCTTACTTGCTCTTTTGTTTAACTGGGCCACGACTACAGCTTATTACTCCTCACATTACATCCAGTACATTAGTCCTGCCCTGGTAAAGACAACAAGATTTCATTTCACTTGACTCTCTTCTTACTTTTTAAAAACAATCTATTCTAAAATTATTATTTCATTGCAGGAAATGGCAACTTTAGACTATTCTCACAGCCCTTCTAAACAATTCTTGATTTACAGATTCTTTTTGGTAAGGAGGGGACAACAGCTGTGAGCACACGTTTATTCTGGCAGAACTACGTACCACAGTCCATGGGCTCTCAGCTTCAAGATAAAAAGCTCAGCACATGCAATAAAAATACGTAACATGATATATAATAAACATATATATGTTTGTAGGAAGAAAGCTACTTTTTGTAAAGGAGTCTTCAGTAATTTTTGCAAGCACTAGTTTAACAGCACTGCTGCTTACGTGTACCTGGATAAAGACTACACATGCTACAATGGGAGATCTGTAGCATCTCTCAATACATTGGAGAAAACAACATTTTCTTTCAGAAGGAAGAAGTCATTTTGGTTGAGGCAGTATATAATTTTCCACACACAAATGTGTTCATCCAAACCCAACCTACATGTCTCTGTACCTTATGCTCAAATTTTCTCTCACAGCATTCAATACATTAAGTGCTGCCTAACTCCCACCTCCTGAATTCAGAAAAAAAATCATTTTTCCTTTAAAAAAAACACCCTTTGGAAGAGAATGTATTCTTATTGTTACAGCCGATGAGTTAGAGGCTGAAAACAGCCATTAGTTAACAACCTACCCATTACCCTGTAAAGTGTTAACAACATGAAACACTGCTCTAAGGAAATTGTCCCAAGTAAAGGGCAGGGCATGCTCCCTGGCCCACTGTCTTCTAGAGAGCAGAACTGTGTGAGGAGGCCACACCACTCAAAAAGGGTTCCTCTTCTATCCTGTGCTAGCTCACCTTTGCTAGCTGGCAAATAAAAGGATCGGTGCTGCCAAGGGTTTAGCATCTCTTGCACACTCTCATGAGTCTAGGTTGAAGTCTAGATACTGCAAACTCTAGATCCTGGAAAAATTATTTGAATAATTCAAAGTAGTCACAGAGTTTAGCAATGCTGTGGTATTAAAGGAAGCACAGTTTACCTAAAGTAGATACGGTGAATGCAAAATCACATAGAGGAAACCCAGAGTCCGAAGGACACCGAACAAAAAAATACAATTTGGCTGTGCCTTTGTCTTTCATCCATCATCCCTCTCTCCCAAATATTGATTGGTGATAGAAGGAACAGGAACCCACTACCTTTTTATATCATATTCTTTGATTATTTGGTGTCCTTGATAGCTGTTTTTACTAAATTCTCTGCTTTTCTGCTATTGCTGCACTTCCTCCCTATCTCTTTTCTTTGCCTAATCAGCTGATTCTCCTCATTTATCTTCCCTGTCGAAAGCTTGGCTCTTCTTATTTCTCTTGCTCGTCAGCCTTTGCTTTCTTACTGGTCTTCCTTCTGTACCACTTTTATGCTTTCCTCCTTCCTTTCCTTGTTTCTCACTATTTTCTCACTTTTATATACATATATACAGACATACACACAGGATACTCATCTTTTCATCTGTGCTCTCTTTCTGCCTCACAGGTGGTTGGATCTGAATAGGAGGGACTCTGTTTTGAGACATTTAGTAGGAAAATGAACGACTCTTTCCCTAGTATTTTCCTCAGCAGATGGACAAACACAACACAGAGGGGATCTGCATAAGGTATGTTAAGATATTTCCCGGGATCTCACATCATCATTCAAAAAGCATTTTTTTAAAGGATTTAAAAGGATTTCACAGGAAGCATTTCATATACGTCTTGATGGGAATTGCAATAAATACCATTTTTCCCTTACAAAGTAGGCATGAATTAACAGTTATTACTGACATCTGTCATATTTTAAATACCTTTGTAAAATTTACTAGTGGCAACAACAGATGTAGCATAAAACCCTGTGAAGCAATCTCCTTAATCGAGCATCCTTTAAGGAAAGCAGCTTTATCACTGACAGTCATTTAGTAACTCAGGAAGCAGCTTCCCCGAAGATACTTGCTGCCGTTATACCAGAGGTGATTAAACCATAGGGTGATTTATTTCTTTTCAGCCACCTACCTGAACTTTCTAAAGCCATTAATGACACTTTATGAAAGTATCAGCGGATACGGGACATAATTATCCACAACAGAACTGTGTTTACAACACAGACAGTCACAATTCTGCAAAATGCCATTTGTTGGCAAAACATTAATATCCTAAACCACAAAGGATGTGCACCCACCAGTGCAATAAGGGTAGAAATGCTGCCAAACACACTTCTCTCCCCCAGCCTTTTCCCGGCTCTCCCTTCCCCGTGACTGACAGTGATTTCTGAGAGCAGGCAATGTCTCCAGGCATGGAAATCTGTGTGCATAAGAAATTGTTTCACGTTAGTCCTCATGCAGCACTACTGGTTACAGAAGGAAGCTGTAGACAACAAAATACGTATTTTATTACTATTTAAACAATGTGTATTAAAGAGTGGAAAAATCCCTATGTACAGAAATCCAAAGGAGTATCAATGTCCGACATATTTCCCCCACCCTATTAACTAATCCAGCAAAAAAAGATCCTTGGTATGTCATTTGCTGATTGATGAGCACAGAGAGCTGAGACCCGAGCACGGAATTTTATTGCTGAAGACATTTTCATCTGCAGCCAAATCACCAGGGAAACACTTTGTCAAACAACTTCATTCTGCCGGGAGACTTTGTGACAATATTGGCAACTTAAGAATTTGTTCTGTTTTTTCCGATGGCATCTACCTGCCCGTGTTGAGAAATATTTACAGTAGCACCGCAATTCATGCAGATGTCCAGCTTCAGACCTGGGAGGAAGTGGTTCACATTTCTTTGCAACAATATGTAAAAAACAGCTAGCTCTATTTTTTATTATATATATATAAATACGATCCAATATATTTCTGGCAGCGTTTAATACCAATCCCCTGTACTGTCATAATAGCAACTGATCTTACATTGAGCATCTGCAGAGCTACAAATTGTTACTTGTTTTCAAGAGCTCAATCCTGCTTTAGTTTTTCTGTTTTTCTTTTTTACTGCACCTGGTGGGACTCAATCAGACAAAATGCTGCTAACTTTTATGCCGTTAGGTTAGGCAAGACAATAGGCTTCACCGGGACACAACGAGTTAATGCATCCAAACTTATCTCCTCTGGCTGCTCCTGAAATTGCTAAGGAATTTGAGTCCTGCTGATTGTCTTGAAGGTTTAATTATTTTCTGTGTTGAATGAAATTCCCAGGTTTCACAATTTTATTTTATTTTTTTACTGTGGTGGCAGCAAAAGTGACCTCTGTGAAGTCTTCTTGGCTCAGTAACTGGCATTCAGCGCCCTCAGTGCCTCAGTTACACTGTGCACAATGGGCTAAATCTAAAAATCCAGAAGTATCATGCCCAGACAGGGGGGTTATGTATAAAATTGAAAACGAATGAATGGCCAAGCAAGATAGTTAAGACTATCTGACATGTGGCGGAGCGGGGGAAGCGAAGAGCGCTGCTATTCCTTTCTGTTTACAAGTGGAAGCACATGGGTGAACTCCCAGCTTCAACTCAAGTTAACCATAAATCTCCAGTCCCTCACATTCAATGGGGTGAGAATTTCTCCTTGGGATTTGGGGGTTAAAGTCCTCCAAGCCTCATTGATAACTCTGGAACTGAAAATGGGGGTTAAGGCGAATAATCACCATTTGTCCTAGAGAAGTTTCCCTAGGCAGCGCGATGCCATTTTACCCGGGCAACCTGCCAATGGCATCGTTCCACTGGCTAATTTAAGGGACAGGAGATCAAGTGTTTAATACTAGCTGCCAGTCAGCTTGCAAATAAAAAGGCTTTCATCTAGCACTGTGCATCCATTTCCACCATTCCTGTCACTGCAGGATCCACTCAAACCCCTGCTGCTGCCCATCTTCCCGCTGCTGTCCTTGTGAAACACACAAAGAAGCATGCTTTAAAAAAACAACACATGCCACGTGTGCGCCAAGCAAAAATAACATGCTGAAATATTCTCTGAAGACTTTGCCACCAACTTTGTTACCTCTTTTTCAGCTACGAACACACTTTAATGGTTAGCTCTTTTGAGACAATCCCATAAGACATATTTCACCATATCACCTACCTATCACATGGGAAATCCTCAGGTCGAGTCCGACATCAGACAAATCACCCCATTTCTTTCTAGATAGATTTTGAAAGGGATGAAGGCTGAAAGATTTGGTGTAAGGTTTTCAATTTCAGCTCTTCATACCTGCTGTTTCAGTTGCTCGTTTTTCATAAAAGCTGAACTAAAAAAAACCAAAAACCCCCAACATTCTTTTCTACCCCATGAGCAGCTTAGCATAAAAAGAAGTAGCTGGGCCTTTCACTGGCTAAACTATGTTGTGTATAGAGCCATGGGCCTCATGCCCTCGTCTGAGATCACCCACAGGTCTGCCTGAAGGACAGCTGTGCTCTGCCCTGCAAGGGACAAGCCCCCAGGGCTCTGCTCCTTTTGCAGCACTGGTGCTGGCTCTTGCAGGAGTGCCCACCCCTCTGTTCAGCTGTCCTGGGTGTGAAGGAATAATTCTGTCTCCTTTTCGCTTGGGCATGAGCTTGCTGTAGGGAATCCGACCAATTATCCCTAAACAAGAAAATGCAGTTATTTTGCTAAGTGCAACTAAAACCATCTGTTAAGAACTGTGCTTAGAACTGCACTCCAACAAGTGACGTGGTAACCACAGCTTAAAAGTTCAAATGGTGTGCAAATAAATGTAACGCAGCAACTCTTGCACTCCAAAAGACAAAAAGCAGAAGAACAGGTTCACTGGACTCTGTGTCTCACAGCTAGGAGTGGAAGTATTGTTCCTTTTCTACCAGGATGCATGAATCCAGCTTGTTGCAGACACTGCTGCGTTAATGTGACAAGTTAACAATGCCTTGGCTTGCTCAGCAGTAATGATCTTTCAACTTTCCTGTCAGATCAATGCACGACTTTCCTCAGGACCCACTTACTGGAACGCTGGTCAGGAGGGAGCGCAGCTTTGCAAAACAGCGTCCAAACCAGACAGCTCCGCCAGGAATTGCTGCAGTGAGAGGCACGAGCCTGCCTCCAAAACCCTTTGATTCAGCGCGCTGAAAGGAGGCATCCCTGGCCCTCAGATCACTCTGCAGCACAGCTTTCCTTTGTCTTACGTATAATCACGGAGGGGTTTCACTGAATGAGCCAGGTTTGTTGCTAGTCCTTTCCCATCACCGGGCTCACCCCGTCTGGGTCTGTGCCGCTGGCAAACAGGAGGCAGTGGGGGGCAGCTAAGGTATGGTCCTGAATATACTTTGATAAACTGCAAATGGAAAGCACACATCAAACACCTCATTAACAACATAAAAACCTGCTGTTTTTTACTCGGCCCTAAATGCAAGTGTAGCTACATGCAGCTTGACCACAAAGACCTGATGAAGAAAACAGAAACAAAACACAGAAACAAAACACCCAAGAAATGACAACTAAGCTATTAGTACTGGGTAACAAGTCATTTCTTGCAGAGCCCAGAGAGCGACTTCTTCATCTGAGATAAAAGGGGGGTTGAATGAAGGGGGAGAAGAGAAGGGTTTTCATCTCTCTTTTCTTTCTTTTTTCCTCAATGCTTCACTGTTACAATCAAACCTGCTGAAACTAAATTTCAGTCACCATGTGGCCTTTTTCTTTTATATTTAAGCCATGAAGTTTCAATCCTCTTGCTCTAGCTGTGAATAACAATGCCATTAGTGCAAAGGGAGTTCAGAAGATAATTGTTCACAATCACCTTGCTCACAGGCACAGGTCATATGAAATACAAAATCATTTCTATTTTGAAAGTATTATTCTTTAGACAGTGGAAAGCGTACCACAATTTGGAAGTCATTTTTCTCAAGGATCTTCATTTTCACAGCTCAGAACTGCTAATTTGAAAATACCTTCTCCCAAATGTCAAACACAAGACAGCACCAGTGCATGTGTGTGAGTCCCCAACACAGCCGACGTGATGCTGACTCTTTCAAACCTGTCTTCTCCAAGAGAGCAGACATCACACCTTGCAGAACGACACTAACATTGCTCCACCTCGGAAAGCTGAACCCAGCTTCTCCAAGAAATGTCAGGAGGCTGCTACTACGGAATTACTACCTAAAAATAAGGCTCTGGGCACAACTGCGAGTTTCACCTAAGACGCATGGGTTTAGTTTTAAAATAAGGCAGCTTCACAATAACTCAACAGGAATGCACGCTGCCATGCAGTGCACACAGTCTCATAATAACAATTTATCTTTTTGATCTGTTTTAAAAGAAAGCAAAAGCCAGAGCACTGCATGGCATCAGCAGCCAACATGAGAAGAAGAAACTGAGGAAGAAAAGGACCTCCTTGTGGGGGTCCCATTAGCTGTGTAAATGCCCCCAGCAAAGTCATAACGGAGAACCTGCAAAGGCTGCATTTCCAGTCCTACTTCAGAGCTATTACTTGAGCCTCAACATATTGCCAGCTCCATCTGAACACCAGAAATAGTGGGAAATTAGAACTCAGTACTTATTCATGAGATCAAATTTAAGCAATTCTTCTTTTCAGGATTACAGGCTTGATTCTCCTCTCCTCTGCTCACCCACAGAAAAGGAATAGTTCGGCTGCGGCCAATGTCAGAGCAGGGCAGGGAAAAGTCATTCTCTAACTGCAGGTCTGCACTGAAAGGGAAGATGCGATTCCCAGCCAAGGTAGCACAGACAGCAACAAGCAGTGAAGAAGCAGAGCTACGAGCTTCAGCCGCACAAGGCTGCTGAACCTTATGTTGTTGTATCTTTACTGTTATTCTTACTCATTAAAGCTGGCTCGAAAATGTCCTGGCATGCTGAGGATCAGACTTTTCTCCAAAGCAGAGACACAACCAACATTTGAAGTGTGCTCTACTTAGCTGGATAGGGCTCATCCTTGCTGGGTTTAAACTGGAAGAGCATGGTGCAGTTTGACCTCTTCATCTCTCAGAGCGGTAGACAACAACTTAGAGGTTAAAAGGCAGTGAATTTACAGCATATATTTCTATATTTGTACTTTTGTTTTTTAAGCAACAACAAAAAACGTTCCATGGTAAAAGATCTAGCCTTCAACATCAACTGTCAAGACTATCCTCAAGAATTTGATGGATGGAGTGGCTACGGCGATAAACAAGCAATTCCACAGATGATTCAGAAATATTACCCACTGAATCCAGTCACATTGGTGACACACAAAGTACGCAAGGATGCCAGCAGATTAGATTAAAAGCCACTGAAATGCCTGCAATGAGGTTTAAATTTAATTAGCAGGATACAAGGTTTGGACGTACAGACATGAACAAAACCAGACAAAATGGAACAAAATCCCGAAGCTCCCTCCTTCCTACCACAGAAAAAGAACCAGTAAAAAAAAAGCCATGGACATTTTACAGCTATGAGTATTAATAATGTTTTCTATATTCTTTTTACTTCCCTCTTAGGGAACATTTTTTTTCTCTGCTGACAATGATAACTTCGTTGACAGGCAAGAATACTCTAACTCCACAAGGTACCAACTTAAACTGCCTCTTAGGACAGCTCAAACACCTACGAGAACCAAGGAGTATGGGGAGAGCCAGATCTGAAAAACCCTGTCAAAATCTTGACAATGAACACCACAACCTCACACCCATTTGGAATTAGAGAGTTGAAAGAACCACCACGTTCACAAGAAATGTTACCCGTAACTGCAAAGCCAGGATGATAATGCAATGACACCTGTCAAGCCGGACAGACAATGTATTTCAGAAAGAGAAGACTGGCATAACAGCCAAGACATACAAAACAGCACAGCAAACAGCAGCAGTCAAAAGGCCAGGATCACCGCTGGGGATCTGCAAGTGAAATAATACGTAGGTAACAACTCTGCCCCACAGCTGCTCTCGGTCTTCTCTTGGAATGACTAATTCTTTAACTTGATGGGATCTGATTAAATCCCACCAGAACAGAAGAAATTTGTTTTGCAAAGTTTAAAACCCATTGCAGCTTTACAGAAAGGAAAGCACGAGGAGGCCTGCCTGAGTAACAGCATAAAGAACGAATGGAGAACCTGGCTTTACCAATTTCTATTCAGGAAGAATTAGTAACTGTGGCTCATGAGACAAAACAGTAAAATGAGCTCTGACCTCAGAGCACAGGGCTGACCCGCAGCATCAGATGTACCACGAACACACTGTGCTGCTACTAGCAATTACTTTTACCAGCCACGCATCCCCAGAACAGAGGAACTCACTCACCACCTGCACGCAGGACCAAAGCGGGCTACAGGAGGCGACACTGGGCGAGGAAATTCCTCACTGGAGAGATCCCTTTGAGATCTCATCTGGTTGGTACGAAGGCATGTACTGGAGCACCAATGTGCCTATTTGATTTCAGCAGCCTGTGAGCGCTGAAGAACACGGAGAAGCCCCCTCCATGCTACATCTGCCTACTGCCCAGCTTTAAAATACCTCTCCCCTGCCTACCGCCCTCCCCAAGGCAGCCCAGGAACTCAGCTGAAGCACGTCTCCCCCCCGCCCCGTGCCCCAACGATGCTCTTTTGGAATTGTCTTGGGGAATTTCTCTGCTGCTTTTCATCACTTCTGAAGTTCTCACCTCTAATTTCACAAGTCTGCAGGATGACGTGAGGGAACTTCAAAAGTTAAAAAATGCAGCTCCTAAATTATCCAGATCATGCCTCTGCCCATGGAAATAAGCATTTTGATTTCCTTGAGAATTACTTTTCTCTTTTGCTTGGCTGCTACCAGCATGTAATAACCATCAGCAGCACCTGTTGGGGAAACTAGCCGCTGCCCCTCAAAAATGTAGCGAAATTACCTCACTTTTCTGCAAAGAGGAGTTTCTAAAAGCCAGCTATTTTGGCCGCTTCTAGCCTGCACGAAAACTCGTCTCCAGCAGGAAATGCAAGAATTTCTCTGTATCAGGATCTCATCTGTTTCTCTGCAATTCCCCAATCAGTACTTAAGAATGAGGTAATTTTTTAATCAAAAGCCTATTCTGCGAGCTGTCTGCCCTCAGGTCCATCTCATTCATCTCTCAGGACACGGGTTTCAGTTTTCTCCTCCAAAGAGGTTACCAGCCTGCTGTAATTGGATGGCCCCAAGTGCTTCAAGCACCGTAACAGCAAGGGACAGAATCCAGCTTGTGCTCTGAGGGATGAAAGATTTTCCCCCTTATTAAATATTGCTAACAATGTGTTTTAAGTACTTCAGAGGAAGGTATGTTGTAAAGAGTTAATTCACTCACATCTGGCTATCAGGTCTTCCCTGGCACTCAGGCTAAAACTATCCATATCCCACCTACAACTACTTGTAATAAGCTAAAATATTGCTTTCATGTTCATTTTTTAAACATCTGTGGACTTTTATGATCCTTTAATTAACTTCCCCCCCCTTATTGCACTAACAGCAACTGCTACTGCCACAGAAGCACAGCTCTTCCCGTTTCCTCCTGTTTTATTTGCAAGCCTACCTCCACAATTATTTTCTAAAATTACATCCTCAAAGTTTGAGAAAAGATGTCTTTACTGACCTCTAGCCCTGTGAAATGTGTACTGTATTTTTCATCACTAGAAGTGCGCATCTGGTTCTCTGTTCTGTTTTTTTATTATTATTTTAAGAGGCTTGTAACAAACTAAGCGCATTGTATTGCAGTTACTATAACTGCGACCTGAAAACAGCTCTCACCTTATCATTCGTTGTCAGTTAAATGGAGATGCCCAGACTACATGCTAAGCTATGTGAAGCACGATCTTTTCAGTAACTGATTTCTGTACA
This sequence comes from Heteronetta atricapilla, assembly GCA_011075105.1. Taxonomy (NCBI): domain Eukaryota; kingdom Metazoa; phylum Chordata; class Aves; order Anseriformes; family Anatidae; genus Heteronetta; species Heteronetta atricapilla. Next base: position 21,934,348 of record CM021732.1, on the reverse strand, counting down.
TGAAAACCTCAACTGCCACACACCCCATCCCAATTCAGACTTCTTGAGTAGTTTCAATCTGAATATGCCTTGTGCTTTTTAACTCTCAAAGGAGTTCCATATCCATAAATATCTTGTGAATATTTACTGAGAGTTAGAACTGAATAATCAAGCAAGGGTAAATATATGAATCCAAGCCTTTGTGATGGCTGCAGGAGAAAAAGAAATCACGTGAAAACCCCCAGCTAGCAATTGGGATTATGCCTTTCAGTGCTATAAACTAAAGTGAAACCTTCCTTATTTTAACAGAACTAAATATATAAACCCTGCACTGACACAAACTCATCTGTTATCTGTTGATACCACTCACAGATAAGAACGGTCTCTTGTATGGCCCAGCACCGCACAACTACATCCCAAGGCATGTGGAGTACAGGGAGTACGTCCCGCAACACCCAACACTCAGCGTCAGAGAAGATGCATCCGGACAACGTCAGCTCAGCCCATAAATACAGCGACTCGCTGAAAGGATAGTGAGATATCGTATCTTATGGAATCAGGATGTGCAGTGATGGATACCCTAAAGAATGATGGATATGCTTCAGTTAGAGCGAGAATTTCTGCTAGACGTACAAATATCTGAGGTAGATCTGAAAAAAGATATTTACAGCCTTCAGATGAAACACAAATATTATATCAAAATCATTCGCTATATCACTTAACTCAGGCAAAAATATAAAAACACTTTAACGTGTCATCTTTTAAAAGCAGATCTTCCAGACAAATCCAGTTATCCCAAACGTTTGTTCTATTTCCTGATGCTACAATTCTGAAGCAATGCATTAATGAAGTGTTGCTAAAAAGCGGGGGGGTTCTTCTTTCTTTTCTCCCTTTTTTTAAGAGTTGAGCAGAGTAGCGAAGTGAAAAGGATAACTGATCCCATTCATTAAATTACACACACAACGTATTATTTTGCATACGCTCTGTGAAGTAAAAAAGATCACCCTCACACCAAGTGTGAATAAAAAATGTAATTACATTGAGAGTTCCTGTCTTAAAGGCACCAGAATTACCTGTCACAGGAGAACATTATTCAGCAGGTCTGAGGGACGACTTTAAAAGGCATTTGTCACTGAGCTGATTCACTGGAGTTGCTGAACCAATTAATACAGGAAAATTCTAAATCGGCAGCAGCCACAATACGAATGGACTGAAAGAAACAAAGATTTGCTCAAAGTTCAAAGTGTGTGACATAGGGACAGGACAGAGGGAAAAAAAAAGGTTTCTTAAAAGTATTAGAACAATCAGCTAGGGTTCTTTTACGGAGCACAAGTGATGCTTTCAGGGAGCACAAGCACACAAACACCAGCAAAGCGTTCTTCCTACATTAAGCCCTGATCCAAGTGACATTTATGTGCACTGGTACTTAGATGATGAGAAACTCTCACAATGCACTGAACTAAGCTTGCTTCGTTTGGAGGAAAGCCTTAATGACAAATGACATTTCTGCAATAACATGTCCTCCTTAAAAACACTGTCTTTAAATCTAACTACAGGTCTAATATATTTACTAGAAACTCTGCCTGAAAACCTGTGATTTCCCAAAGCCTTGCTTTATGATTACTCCTCTGCCCAGACAATGTTTTTCAGCAGGTTCTAAAATAGCCTGGCAGTTTCAAACATAAAAACTAAACATATCTCCTATAGCATCAAAAATATAACCAGTAGATAAAAGCACTTTATCTGACTTTTAAAAATACGGTGTTGGAGATACAAGTCTGGGAAACATAAATAAGAACTGGGGCCACTATGTGTTGTTAAAAGAAAACTATTTCATACCTTTATGCGGTTGCTTTGAAGCTTCTATAACTCTGTCAAAATGGAGGAGAGAGGCTTTATGGATACAGGAAAAATATTTCTGAAGTTCTAGGTGTTTCCAAACTTGCCTAAAAAGACCTAAGCATGCCAAACACATGCAAAAATGAGATGGATGATGGTCCCCTACGTTATCCAAGGTGCAGTAAGAACAGGATTCAATGAACACCACCACAAGTAAAGTAGGCTGAGAACATACAGCTCACTAGCTGCTCCCTTGTGAACTGCCTGTGTGTGTTCACCAGCCACACAGAAAATGGAAGATGGCTTTGCTGGGGCTAAAAACCCTCAGGACGTGAGGGTGTGTTTCTGCGGGTCTCACGGCGCAGCTGGCATGCTGGAGGTTCATGTGATGGCGCATCTCACCCCTGCTCTGAACCTTACTACTCGAGTAAGGGCATGGAAGCAAACTGGAGTCAGCTGAGGTCTTAAAAATAGCTTCCAGCCCCGAAGTTGAACTGGCCCTGAATTAATCATACCTCTCAGGCAATGCAGTGGTTACAGAGATCTTTATGTAGACCATGGGTCAGCAACCTTCCACAAGTGGCATGTCAGACTGCATGTACACATCCCAGATCAGCAGGAACTTGAGAGGTACCAGAAGATGCCACAGCTCTGAGAAAAACAGGGCTCTGTTTTTCTGTCTCTGCCTGCAGTGTCTATCCTTCACAGAGGAACCACTGATGAATAAACCCAGTTTTTCTGCCTGTAGAACCTGAGGTGGATCCAGCTCCCAGTGCCTGAACACTGTGCCTTTACCCAGAACACGAGTTCTCTGGCCGCATGCAAGGCACGTGCAGGAAATGGAAGCACAGCTCCTACCCAAGGGCAAAAATGATGCCTGGGAGGTAACGGTGTAGGCAGACCCACTCACCAGCTCAGGAGATGGCGAGCTGTGTTACCGACCCCTGCTCCTAGATACACAGCAGATTTCCCTCTCATTGCAAAGGCTGTGTGCAAGCGGCTCTGTAGGTAGGTAGCACAACATCCCCCCATTACCCATGTCAACCTGTCTGTTCCTGGGCAGCCCATGCACTCCAATGTCTTTTCTGTGGGAGTAACAGTGTAGGAGACATGAAGAGGAACAGTTTTGCCTTGAGACAGCAGCAGAACAAGGCTGGGACACATACCTGGACAAGAAATTCAGAGTTTTGTATATAGCACTTCCTCTAACTTGCCGCTCTGCACACGTCCGTATTGCTGCCACGGGAATTAAGCAGCAGCAAAGATCCTTAACCAGCTAAGTGTTCAAGCTCTTCTGTGCATCCCTGAAGAAACGCTGCGAGCCACAGAGTCCAGGGCCAGATGAGCCTTTTCTGACCCAGCACAACCACTCAGTCCTGTGGCACAGGCTCTTTTCTTCCAGCAATCAGTTTTAGACTATTCCTGAACTTGCGTCACATTTAAGGTATTTCACTTAGCAGTCCAATCCTCCATGGATCTATCTTCCACCAGTTTCTCTCTTTCTGGAACAGCTTTACACTATCAGCCTCTACACAACTGAATGATGTGTAAAAAAGGAACAAACAAACACACCTCCTTCTTCTGTTTTAAATCTGCCCCAGGTTATTTCTCATAATCCAAGAATTATCAGAAATACTGACTTAAGTTCCCTTTCCATCTGCATCCTGTCACTTATTATTTTATAGATCTCAAACATATCCAAGGAAATGATTGAAACATTTGATCATTTCCTTACCAGGATGGAAAAAGTTCAAGTCCATTTCTACACATTTGCATTTCTTGCCTTCTGTTTCTCTACTGAACACAGTTTTCTAGCCTTCAGTATCTCAGTTAATTTAAGCACCTTTCCTTCCTAAGTAAGGCCACCCAAAACCTGTAAGCTCTGAATCTACAAATGTTCCTGCTATAAAATTGATCCAAAGACGATGTTGTTTCGGGTCACCCAAGGAACCCATTTTTCACTGGTTGTTTTAGATATGATTCCAGTCTGAAGAGATTTCATTATAGCTTTACAGATTTATAATACACAAATCACGTTTAGATATATCCATACAGATTACCTTAACCTAATAAATATTTTGAAATTTACAGAATATTGTAATATTTTTTAGTGGACTTCAATTGGCACAACAAATTCCACAGCAAAAAAAGTTATTGTGAACATGCCTATTGACCCAGAATGGTATTTCTACGCAATGAAACCCAACAGAATAAATAACTATAATTTCTTCCCTTTTTTTCGCCTTATTTTTCTAAATTAAAAAAAATCCTCCTGTATCACAGGCTCCCTGCTGGCTTGTTCTAAGTCATGCTGCCCCTTTGCTCAGGGACAGACACAAACCTTTGCTTTGAAATAAGCAAACAAAAAGTATTTCCCAGAGGAATAACTTTACCACTCCCTACATAAGTCTCCCCCCTCCCTTTACATACCTGTATTACTCTTGAAAGACACTGACAGCAGACTGAAGGCTCTGACACACAAAAATTACATCTGCTGAGGACAGGAATTCAATCTTGTAACACTTCTTTTCTGACCGGATAAAATTTTTGTAAGCCCTCTCCTAACATGGAAAGTGTTTTTCTCTTTCTAATCTGTTTCATCCTTTGGCAAAATGAGCCTCAAAATTTCAAAGGAGGATTGCGAATGCGCTGATTTTATCTCTAAGGAGAATGATACCCACTTGCTTTCTGACTGCCACAAAAAGGACCACAATTAAAACGTTTGCCATCCCTCTACTGAAAGGAAAGGCTAGAGGAAATGGGCGTTTTCCTGAATACCTGCTAAGAACAAAATCATAGCTTGTTAGAAATTTTACAAAGAAAACGGAGAAAAGTGAGTTTGAAAGGTAAATTGTGTCAGGTGGGAAACGGTGTTTTAGGCGGATGCATATTTCATCGTAAGAGCATGTTGATTTTGGTCTATGTTGATTACCTGAGCTGCAAATCCGAGAACGGAACCAGCCCCACTGCAAGCAGAACACCTCAGCTACAGACAGGCAGAACTCCTGCCAGGGATACTGGAAAATATTCCTGTTCTGTAACAAGAGATTCACCGCTAAATAAAACACGTCTCTGAGTCTGTACTGTTACTTCGAACATGTTTAACTAACAACAACAAAGTTGATAAATGGCCTTTTTTTTTTTTACTTAATGAAAGAAAAATGTTTTTGAGCAATAAAGCAAACATGACATCAAAAATAACTCCAAGTGTCAAAAGAGCATCTCACCCAGTGAGGCTGAAAAAAAGAGCTAAAAATAGGCACATTTTTCCTGTACATACCATAGATAGCATATCTAACCCCTTTTTCTTTTTGTTATTTTTTAACATATAATATTTCCAGGTTGTTGTTTTTTTTAATGAAAAACCAACTTTAAAACAACCGTGAACTAGAGTTGATAGCCAGTTTTACAAGATGCTGAAACATTTCTTTTCCTGAGCAGAACTACTCTCCAAAGCGTTTCTACCATTTCATCTTCACGTCCAACAGCGCTCTGAATGCTGAAGTCTGCCAAACAATACCTACTTGGCCATCTTTTACCACTGAAGGTGTTTAGTAGTACTTTGTTTAGATAAACACATTAGATAAAAATCATTTATCGTTTATTTTGGCAGGCACGTACATACAGCTTTCTGTTAGCCACGGTAAATGCAAATTTACTTTTGTGAAAGGAAAACTACAAATGTTTATTCCTGAAGCCTGTGTTTTGCACCTTTTAGAGCATAAGCAGATAAATTTTCAGTGTCACTGTTGCTGAGATTTCTTGCTATTTTTATTTTCTCCTGACAGAATATTCAAAGCTGACAAATGTTGTGGAACAGACATAGTTATTAAAAGCTTCAATTTACAGCAAATAGTGACAGTTTGCTTTTGCTGCTCATAAACCAAAATCTAAGAGGTGTAAATAGAGGCAATGTGGCAACAAAACACTTAGTTCTTTATATAATTCTACTAAGTAATGTTACACACTTGTTTTCGCTTTGTGCATCCCCAAATCATCAGGTTTATGCATCTTCATAGCATCATGGACTGGTTTGGGTGGGAAGAGACCTCAAAGACCAGGCATTGCCCGACCTCTGTGGAGGCACGGAGGCTGAGGCAGCCCGAACTTGCCTGAGCTCAGCTCACAGATGATCTCCAACAGGCCCCTGAGTGGGCAGCATCCTCTGCCTGAAGGAGCTGCCGGTGCTGCCCTCCCTGCTAGCAGAGTGCTGCCTCAAGGAAAGGGGATCTGCTGAGTGACAGCAGGGAATGCTGAAGAGAAGGTAAGAGTGCAGGAGGCTCCGTTACAATTAAAAAAAAAAAAAACAACAAAACTACCATTGATGATTTTGATAAATAAAATAACATTTGCAGTAGAAATAGCACTGCCATTACCGTGTCCTGAAAAGAACAGTCCCCAGTGCTTCATGCTCAGCCCTGCTGAACTATCTGCAAGAATGCCGGCTTGGGAATTGCTGCTGAGCTCTGGAGCTAGAGGGACAGAAACTAAAAGTGAGTGATGGCCACCACATCGCTGTATGCGACATGGGAGAAGGAGTGTGCCTACTGCACTCAGTTCTGCCAGCCCTATTTGCAGGCAGCGTCCAGCTGCAAGGACAATGTGAACCGGTCAGTGAAAGTCCAGAGGAGAACAACAGGCAAAATGAAAGGCTAGAAAAGTTCACTTCTGAGGAAAGATGGACAAAGTTGGGACGGATTATCTTGGAGAAAAAAAGTTGACCTGTTTTTAAGCATATTGCAACTCTGTGAAGAAGAGGAAGGGAAAAAGCTGGTCTTTAATGAGAACACCACCAAAAAATATTGTACTCAAATTATTTTATTTATCACAATAATCACCAGTGGATATTTTTTTAAATTGTAACTGAGCCTCCTGCACTCTTACCTTCTCTTCAGCTCTCCCTCAATCACTACCATGCTGTCATGCCTACAAGAAAAGTACTTGCCTACTCTTGTGACATACACAAGTTTAAAATTTGTCAGTGGAATACTTCCGTATCCAAACTATGACTGAACAGTCAGGTGACAAGCAGTACAGTTAGGAGAATTAGGAAAAGAAAAACAGCCTCTGATATAAATACTGATGTAGCTCGCCCCTGTTACTCATACCACGTAATTGTTCATTCTCTTTCTCCTTTAGCCCCAGGTAGCTACTGCTCGTATCGCAACCTCAGGACCAAGCAGTGGGAGGAGATGTGCTTTAACCTTTTGTGCAGCAGGGAGAACTTCTGCCAAACAAGCAATAGAGGAGAGAGGATCCGACCTGAGCAGTGTGAGGCGGGGTTGAAGAAGACTTCCAGGAAATCTCTGCTTCAGAGGTCTACTGAAAGGTCTGATCTTACCTACGGCAACACTAGCTACTCTAGGAAAAACAGCCACTGTTTTCCTTTGAATTTTCTTTATTCTAATTCAGATCTAGGAATAGGCTGAAGACTTGAAAATGTTCTTAAGCATTAGTGCTCATCCTGAAGTGTCCTGTTCCAAATGCGGATACACATTCTCTGATCTAGTAAAGTGCTAAAACTAATGCCCTATGGGTGTAGGCATCTATAAGAGAATATGTAGCTATTAACTAAATCATGTAACACCTCTGATGGGGTGCCCAGTGCAATAAGCACGGTAACGACAGAGAGGGAGACAGAGCTCTAAGGGATTGAAAGCTTTAATGAAATAAACATAGGTTGGTTAATGGGAATAAAGTCTTGGGCAAAGTAAGTTTTGTTGCAAAGCCCTGAAAATAATAAATTCTTCCATGAGAAAACAAACTAATTTTGGAACAAATAGGTTTTGAATCCTGATGTTGTTTACTCCACAACAATCTGAAGACCTAGCCATTCCCCACCACCCAGACAGCAAAAGGCGTAATTTCCCTCTGAATACATCACTCCTCTCTGGTCCATACCAGAAGCTACCGAAGGCAGCACCCCTTCTTCACTGCATCGTGCTCAGCTTTGTGTTAGTCTCTTCAGCTGCCCAACTCCAACCCGACACACAAGGAGCACCCTTCTTTTCCTGCCTTATCCATGATTTCATCTGCCTTATCAATGATGTTAGCTTCACAGTCCTATTTACCCACATCCCACAGGGAACTCCTGATGTTCTTCCACCGAGCCACGTATGGAAAAACCTCTCCTGTCGCTCCAGGGAAAGCAATTACCCCCTTATACTTCAGTGTTTTCAATGGGTTTATCAAAAAATAATCATGGAATTATAAAGCACTTGGGCAATGCTTATTCCCTTTGGCACTGTCTTTCAGACTCCTCTGTTCTCAAGATCAGGAACTCATATTTAAGTGTCATCCAGGATATTTTGGCAGCATCCAAATTCTAATAATCATAACAGCAATAAAAGCAATAATGCATTTCAGATGCAGTCCTTAGAAATTTCATGTTCCAAACAGTTCAGCCAATTAATAGAAAAATCAGTGTTGCCAGTAATTGCTTTTAGAGTTGGTTGGTTCAACCCCTTTGAATGTGATGGTTGTACTGCCGCCCACCGGGTGAACAACCGTGACAGCAAGCTCATTTGCATGATTTCAGAACTCACCAGCACAAACTGAAGTGATCTGCATGATTTGCAAGGCCTACAACATGATGGTTCTTTTTCAGTACATGTGCCAACATATCAAAAAGAACAAAAACAAACAAAAACCAAACTAAATGCAAACCTCTCTTGCACCTCACTATGAAAACATGGTATTAGGAAAAAAACCTCTAACAGAATCCTGTCTTTTTAGCTTTACCGTATTTTAAACTTCTTGCACCACCCAGTCAACAAAATTAGCAATCAGTAGAAATCCTAAGGCGAGATGGATGGTTTAGTTACTGCCAGTAACGTATTTCAGGGGCCTGTAACAAATAGCAGCATCAAATGAATAAATAATGTTCAAAGTCTAACAGCCGGCTTCCCTAACAGTGTGAAAATATGTAAATGTTACATCACTTACTCTTCAAACTGGCTCTCCTTTCATTCCTCAGAGACTTTTCTGTCAGAATAACAAGCTAAAAACAAAATATGAATGACAAGTGCACATACTTAGCTGATTGAGAACATGGAGTTGAACAGTAACCATATTAATCTCGTCTCTCAAAGAGGCTGTGTGAATTCCAGGCAGAAATATTGATTTTGATCTAGTCTACTGCAGTGCAGATTGATAATCGGTGTTCAAAATCTATGCAGGAGTGCTTTCCTCCAAAATGGCAACCTTCAGCACTTCTGGTTCAATTAGGACACCTAGAATTTTGCACTTAGAAGCCATTAACGCTGTCAGAATTCTGTGCTACCTCTGTGCATCCCAGACAAACATTTGACTTGTGAGCTTCCAGAACGTACATAATCATAGCCTAGAGAGATTAGAAAGCTGTCAGAGTTATCAGTTACTTTACTCTTGATCCGGATTTTTTTTTTTTTGGGTGAAGCAAGCGTTCATCACACTTGAGCAAATCCTTTTAGTGCACTCCTGGCACACAGGTTTGCCTGACTGTAATACTGCAGACCTCACCCCCTCCCCGTATGGCCCCAGTGCAGCTCAACAAGGCCACGCCATCCTCACTGGCCCCTTCCATATGCTGCACAGCTGCCAGCACGCAAGATCCTAAGCTCACTCCATATAATTCATCACTCCCTTTCCCGTACAAACCCCTCTACCCCACACTCCCTGCCTACTGACAAACCACCTCTCCACACCAATACCCCTCAAGCTGCTGTTCAGCACACCCGGGGTGAATATGAACAGATATAAATTGGCTAACTTTCATGAGAAACCGTGGCTCTCAGCTCCCACCGCTGTTCATTTCTGCCTTGTGGTGCCTTATCTGAAAAGTTACACCAGATTCAGCTCTGGTCATAATGACAACTCTTTGCCACTACTTCTGTGTATTAGCAGAACAATGCAATATTAACGTATAACCAACCCCTTTCCGTGTTTGGCCCACAAGGAGTGAGGAAAATCAATTCAAACAGAAAAAAAGGCAGTCCTTTACACCGCCGTTTGTGAACGTCCTGGTGCAGATGACCATGATGGCACACAGCCTCAGAAGCTGCAAAGAAGAATGAGATGGACAATGGGTCCACAAACAGACGATGAAAGGATCAGCCAGGGAGGTGACTCTATCGTCCCTAATACAACGGCTCTGGATGCTGGGAGCCTGGCGTCTTCTCCCTGAATGCCATCTCCTACCAGCTCTTGCAGGGCGTCTGCTGGCTCAATGGGTTTAACACAGAAAGTCTCTTCTCGTGTCCTCGGGTTATTTGTTGCAGAAACCAGGAGCTGAAGCAGTCAAAACCACAGGTAAGACCAGGCACAAATGAATGATGCTGTAAAGGTTTTATTTAGCCATGTTTGTCCTAAAAGGTCAAGAATCATTATTATATCTAGCTATGAAAACCTTTCAGGCTACTAAAAGAAAACTGAAACATTTTGTTTAGAAGTTTCACTGTGAGAGGTTAGGGAAGCGGTTGCCTAAACTCCAATTAGTGCTGTACCCCGTGATTTTCACACACTAATTCACATAGGCTCATTTTAATTAAAGGAAAAGCACCAGGTCACTTTTGCTGGCATCATTAGGTGGTAGAAAAAAAAACACAGACAAAAACCAACCACCCAACAAACCAACAGCAACAAAAGCCCCAGCAGGCACAAGAAGCTGTTTACCACTCTGTAATGCCATAAATAACAATTACATTAAATTAGACTTCAGGAACAGGGCCTAAAGTTTGAACTAGTGTTATTCTTTACTGAGTCAAAGTTCCTGAGATTGTAATGGCAATAGCATTAAGCACTTCCCCTCGATGGAGCAAGTTAACAGGACAGCAAAGGTTATAATAAAATTGATGTCAGGAGCTCATTGGCTGCTGTTTACAGAAGGACTGACCAAAGCTAGTTATTGGCCCAAATTGCTTATTATGTTAGTTTAAAAAACAAAACAAAACAAAACAAAAAGCACCGGCTGAAAGTGTTTTTCAGTCTCTCCTGGTAAAATTGATGTCACGTTGTTCTGGGAGGGAAAAGGGCTGTGTGCTCTCCAAAGGAGAAAAGAAAGGTTAAACTTTCCAAATGATCCATCTTTCATCCCCCAAACACTTGTACTGACAGTAAGCCTCGAGCCTGCCACAACCCCACAGGCACTATGAAGTGTCACTGCTGTGGAGCCTTCACAAAGCAATTAATGCCACGAGCTGGGCTCACTCTCAGCCAAACCCCTACTCGTTTCTCAGTAGCTTCCAGCCAACCCACCTCTTCTGGTGCTGGATTCCCAAGGAAAACCTCCTTTCAATTACAGAACTCCCAGAAAGCCCATAGTGCATCTTTTATCTTCACTGCTTGCACAGAGGAGTGCGGGTCACTGGACTGCATGAAGAGAAAACCCCTTTGCTATCCGTAGTGCAAATTCATTTTGACACAGGCTTTGAGGCGCCCCTCTGCGTCCTGCTCCGTTACCTTGCTGGATGATCCACTCCCAAGTCAGCACACAGTTTGACATTAGCTGTTACCGGGCTCTAAGGTTTTACAACCCGGTGACTTCAGGTAATTCTCTAGTCCATTTGCTCTTGCATAACTTCTAAGAAACACCATCAGGGAATTTATTTCTATTATCACACCATTTCAGAGAAGTACACATGGATCTACAGACCATTACAACACAGTACTCCTAGGCTGGCAAGAAACACATGGGTAATCTGTGCGAGTTGCTTTTCTGGCCAAGAAAAAAGGAAGTTCAGCAGGACATGCTTTCACCACTCTTCTACTGACCTGAACCACAGTATCACACTTTCTGCAGAGAAATAAACACTTTTAAACAATCACCTTATGTTGAAAATACAGGGAAGATGGTTCCCAAAACCTGGCACAACAGTCCCAAACATAAGTGGAGGAATTAAATGGACAAATACCATATGGTAAGATATTTTACTCAGTTTATGGAAGGGTAAAGCTCAGAGAGCGGGGAGATAGACGGGCTGACTAAAAATAATTCCTTAGTTTTCTCCTTAGGGATACTTACACTTGGCCTGCAGATCCAGCTAGAAACCTCCCCAGACAGTTAAGGCAAAACACACACAGCTGCACGTTCTTTCTTCTACCTTTTCTTGTCTCTTGTTTTGACCATTTTATTTGCAGTATTAGGCCTATGTAGAAGGTCTTAATCTTGCAATGGGATTTCCTGCACCACTTGAAGTCCAAGCAGTTTTTATTCTTTGCAGAATCCTTCACAAAACAGATACTGCACTTCTTTGGGAACAGGAAATGCACAGCTAGCGCCGCCTGTTGTACAGCACTTGCTGCATCTGAGGAGTTTATGGGCAAATCACGATCACTGAGCAGCAGTCACAAGGAGCGTTTCCACACACTCGTCAGGGTTAGTTTTGGAACTAGCATGTGTTTTTCTCTTAAAATGTTTTTTGTTCTGTTATAAATGGGAATCTGCATGTACTCCAGTAAGATATGAAATAACGATGTACAGAAAGGGATCGTTCCTTTATTCTCCACCAAGACGTATTTAATCAAGTGGAAAGCGTCCATGGAAAGTGTCCATCCGATGGTTTGCATAGAATTTCATTACCCTCTAATAGCTTTTGACAACTTTTGGACATAATGCTGCATTACCATGCAAATGGCACCACTGCCTATTTCAACAGTATTCACCATAAAGCAAAACATTCCCGCTCCAGTATTGGGCTCTTTCGATTTTACACGAGCCCCAACCAACATGTAACTGTTCTTTCCTAATGTGGAAATGTCCAAAGTTAAGGTTTTTTTTTTTTTTTTTTTTTTTCCTTCAGAAAACAAATCTTTTTCTTCTGCTGAATTAATTAAAAAAAAATGTATATATGGAAAAAAAAGATATACAAGATTTTTAAAATTTTTTAAATTTTTTCCTCCTGGATATTGGTACAGGCAGTCTGTTTGTTTTCAACTCTACTGTAAATGAAGATGCATTACCTACGTACATAAACTAGCCAGGAGATTCACAGAACAGCCATCAGATAACCAACTATCTTATCATTACAATAACCGCACACCGTGCTGGTAGAAAGCCTTCCCCTTCTGCAACTTTTTTCCAGTAGAAGTCTTGTTACCCTGAAATATCCAGGAGAGACAGCTGTGCAGTACCACACCCCCACTCTTTAAATCGTTGATTTTATAACTTTGCTAGGACATTTATGTGGACACTTATGGAATTGCAGAAATAGTATGTTTTGCCATCCTATGAAATCTTTTAAAGAAGCAATTTATAGTTGTAAGTTGTAAGAATGATAAGCACAAGAAATTTAATTAAATGGATATTCTTTTTTTTAAAAGTACATGTCTTTTCGTCTTTTTCCTCCACATAGCCCCCCCCTTTTTTATTTTTAAATGGAACAATTACATGTAGGTAATATGTATTGCTACTAAACCCTTTGAAAGTATGCTTAAATGGAAACCATAAATACATGTTTTTAAGAGATGCTGATAGGGGTTTTGGAAAATGCCCCATGGATCGTTCTAAAATTTAGAAAATTTTCATTATAATGCCATGATGAAATGGTTAAGATAATGTATTGAAGCAGGACATAAGAATGGAGCGGTTCATCTAGGCAGCAACCAGTTATGAATAATTTTAATAAATATGCAAAGACTACATTCTGCCACATAAAATAGCTAGTCAGTTGTAAACCTGCAATACATTTTTAGGCTATAATGTGTATATCTGGAATTAAATAATTAATTACGATCCCCATGAATAGAATCATTTGGATTCTGCAATGTTTGCATTTTTCATCAGTTATTTCCATGATTCATTTTGATCATCTCACTATTTTAACTATGGATATTATATTTTACAGATTTATTTTAACACCTTTCTTTTTTTCATACCAACAAAATTCTACATGCCTACGATGCAATGCCTGTTGTTTTCTACATCTTTCTTTCTAGAAGAGGCTAAAATGGAACTGAGTTAACGGATGCATCTACTGAACAATACATACATTATTTCCTCCCTAAACTAAATATATACAGGAATGTGAGAGAATATTTATGAATAGTTATGTGTGCACAGACACATACAACACCAATATATAAACTCACAAGTTGTTAGAAGTCCCATTCTCTTTCTAAGAGAATCATAGGGGGTGTTCTGGCTTATCTGACTCAAGACTCCTTACCTCTCTGATACGTATAGGCATCAGCGTTCACGTGTATATCCCCATACAAACACACCTCCCATGCACTAACACCTGAGTGAGAGTGGCCTTTCTGATTCTGAACTCCACAGTCTGTGAAATGTGTTTGTAGAACAGAAGACTTCTTATGAAATATGTCCTAGTATTATCTAGTATCCCAAATTAATCCTTTACAGGGGAAGAGAAATGACTAACCTTCACTTTTGTTAGGAAGGTCTCATATTCTTGCATATCAGTCTTGAGATGTTTTTCCGTGAAGAAATAATGAAAGCAACTCACACTATGTACTTAGTGAAAATATATAAACTTGGCTCTAGTAAACAGTTTCAGAGGATTAAAGCTAAACATTCAACATAATTAAACAATGAAACAAACTTTATGAATAAGTATCAAGATTAGTGGATACAAGAGTTGCCAAGTAGAGGAAATATTAAGCTTTAATTATAATTCACGACACCACACAGTACGAGGCATTTATTTGTCCATAAGTAAAAAAAAAAATTGTACAATGCCATATTTACAAGCTGACATTGCCAGAATAAGGAGCAAGAATCAGTACTGCCATAATCCAACGAGAATCCATACACTGGCGTGTGAAAGGAAGATGTTTATCTTTGAAAATTCAAATGTCAGATATTTTTGAGTGCTCAGGTTATTATATCAACCAGTCTAACAAGATATATCTGTGGGTTTCAACCTGGCCCGTAAGAACCCTTCACCTGCAAACTTTGCTCCATAAACAAAATGCAATGTGCAGATTTCTGCAAGCGTCAGGCACTCATTTGCCACCTCTAAAGATAAAAACCACTTGGAACTGGGACACTTACCAGCCAGGTTTTGGTCACAGGTACTGCTGAATCTCTAGAACAATCTAGTCTGGAGTATGCCACCATGAACAGGAAGGGCTGTATTTAAGAGGAAGGCGGGATGAAACAACTTTTCCAGAAAAAATCAAAATTTCTAACTTTGGCATGGGTCTACAGAGTAGTCTCAAAACAGAATCAAAGAATAAACAAATTAATCAAAATCTGAACTGTGAAGTGGCAAAAATGCCAGACTGAATTTCCAAGAATTTCACCTGACTTGAGAAATCAATTTGTACTTTTACTTTGGGAACTCAAACAAAATAATTTAAGCCTCGCAACAAATAAAGATGCCAATATTGCTAATAAAAAAAAATCCAAAATGGCTTGGTGGTGGAGAAATTTGTAGACAATACTCTCTTACTATTTACATAAACTGCAAAGCAAGCAGCCCATGGCAATCATTTCCAGCCATAAATCACTCAAATTGGAATCAGGATGTGAGATAAACTTTAAGAATTACAAGACAAATCTCTGCAAGCCATTCATTCCAAAGGCAGCCCTATTTTCAGTCATACTTTGTACTACAAACAGAAAAAGACAAATCTGAAGTTAACTCTCCTGTAAAAGCACACATTGGGTGGAAGAGGGAACAACGAGATTTCTTTTGTGTTTTACTCATAGTTCTGAATTGCTCAGTAGCCCTACACAAACATTCTTTCTGGTTATTAACACAGAATAAATTCAATCTCCCTTTGGTTACTTTTTAATTTAGTCAAAAACATGTTGAAAGCTAGCTGCAAGAACTCTACTAATGAGACCTGCATATTTTCAACATCAGCGGATTCATGCGGAATACACCCAGTGTCAGGGCTTTTCCCTCCTGTATTGGCAGCACACAAACCCACACTTCTCATTAGTTTGCCAACATTGGTGAGTATTTACTTCTAAGTTCTTAAAACTACTCATGCTCTCCTCAGAGGAGGTTTGCTTCATTCTGTGCGTAAAGTGAAAAATGCACACACGGAGCCAGGTTCTCCTCCTCCAACTCTGACTTACCCCGGCTGGGGCTACCTCTTCCCTGGGCGTGCATTTCTGCCCTCTGGGCCAGCGCAGGCACTCAGGTGCTAAGACAGTTCAGTAAGGTAATTCAATCTAAAATTATTCTTGCCAAAAGAAAAAAGTGATTAGTTTCCAGCTATTCTGGGTCCCCAAAGCTCATTGCAAGATGGTTACGTGAGGACCAGCACTGGCCTGAGCACACCAGTGGGAGCTCACAGATAGGAATGGATACTCCAGGCTGGCATCATTCCTCTACTTCAGTAGCCTACCATCTGTGGAGTGGTGACCAAGAGTCTTCTCTGGGCCTCCTGACCATGATTAAATCTTTTGATGAACTGTTTTGACCATCAAGGTGCTCCCTTGACTATAGGGACAACCTCTGGTGACTACTGAGTCCTGAGACGAAGTCAGGCCCCCATTGAGCAGTTCCATTTTCTGTTTTCATCATTCTCCGGAATATTTGTCCTCCTCTGAAGGCTTACACGCATATTTTTCCACCAACACATTCACACCAGGGAGCCACAGCGGTGGCATGGGGAAGGGGAGGGCAGCCACCTATACCCTGTGGTGTCACCAGCTTGTTCCACCACATCCTGGTGGCTCAGACCCTTCACTGTCCAGCAGGCCACCTGGGCTGGGGACACCCATTGCTCACGCACAGGAACAGACTGGAGAGGGAACAAGAGTAATGTAAATTTAAATTTTGCAAGAGTGGTGTGGTAAAATGAGCATTTGCCATTAAATAAAAAGGTAGATTTGAGAAGTTTTCAGCTCCAGTGTCACTAAGCACAAGTAACATCCACACCAAGCATGACTGGGAAATTCTTATTTCACAAAATACCAAACAAGAAATGTGTACTATTTGCAGAAAGTAAAAACAGGGCTGTATCAAACACGACACTATAGGTTAAGCTGGAAAAAAACTAACTCCTTATACAGCTGGATCCGAGAGTGAAACACATACAGGACAAGCAGATACTGCTCTCAACCACCTTCCATCCTATCTTACTGCTGACGAGCAGACTACCAATTGTAACTCTAGAAGCTTTAGAGTTTAATTACAGTTCTATATTACATTTTATGAAAAAGTCTCATACTTCATCAGAATGGAGCAAACATGAAATATACATATCCAGACCTGAAAAATTAAAGGAAGAAAGGTCTAGCACAAAGGGAAGGAATTTTGTCACTGTAATGATTATTTTAATGAAAGTATAAATAATCCCTTTGACCTGAACAGTAAATGCAATACACAAATGTCAAAAACATGCAGCCTTGAATGATCTTTTACATAATACTTTTTTCACCCTATTGAGATGCTAGTTGTTTCTTTGATTTAGCTGGTCATAAATTTTTGATGACTAGTCAGTCTCATAAAAATTGCTCTGGTGCTGACTCCATTGATTAATAAGCCAAAAGAATCAAAACTGTCAGAAATTGATGTGCAAGAGTAAGTTACTGCCAAATATACATTAGATATTCCATAAAATATAGAATAAAAAAGGTTGATTTGGTAATTTTATCTTGCATCAATTTGCTTGATATAATTTATATTCAGGATCATCCCTGTCAATCCTTGCATACCTTCCTTTTTTTTTAAAGTCAACACTGGAGTAAATCTAATGTTGGGACAGCCAGGAAATGAACAGCAGACAGAATATCAAATGCAACAATCAACATTCAGAACTTAACTTGGAAATTATAACCAGTTGAAAGGTGACCAAAAACTGTCCATAATCAATTTCAGCTTCGGTAATTAAAACTCACAATTTGGGAGCCTAAACTGGCGTGTGCAGCCATGTCTAAATCACATTCTTCCACACCTGCAGTACTTCTTGAAGCCCTTGCACATATCAGGTTCTTGCAATGCACCTGAACTGATGTCCTCAAAGAGTCCTGGGCTCTGTGGTCTCACTTGCCTTCCCTGAGTAAGTCCCAAATACATGTTTTATGTAGTAGTTTGTTACAAGATATATAGTAGGTTTGTAGGATTGAAAAACCAACCTGATTATAAATTCATAAGCGAACTATGTGGATAATAAAAAGGATTCAGGGAATCTCTGTTCCTCATTCAGTGTAACAAATGCTGATACTTACATCTAGCACTGGGACCAGCTTCTTTAAACATCTGGCAAAAGTGTGAAGGCATAAAAAAAAGTGTAATATTCTTGCATTAGATGAATATTGCGTAATATTATTAATGTGTAATATTAATATATAATATTACATTAATATTACTATATTACATTATATATTAATATTACACATTAAGTAATAATATTACACAATATTATTGCTTAGATGAAGCTGGAGCAATTGAAATGGTCAGTATCCTAAGTAATTCTATTTTCTGTTTATGCTCCTGCATAATTCACACAACAATTTTTTTTTGCCAAATTCCCCAACCAAGCATAATACCGAGTTGGACTGAGAAATCCTGTGTCATATACAGTAGAAACGTCCAATTTTCAGGTTACACTTTTCATGAAACTGTTAATTTTAATAATAAGAATTTCAAGTTAAATCTCATCATAGCCACTTTTAAACCTGTGCCTTAGGTATAAAGAGCTGTAGAAGTACATATAAACTGGATAGCAGTAATACCTGCTAAAATAAAAACATAGCTTTTAAGAAATTTTACCAGAGAAGCACCACTAAATTAAGTCAAAATCATTTCCACTCAAGCCAGCCACTGGATAGTTGATAAAGGCAATCATAAAAGTAGGGACACTTCTCTATCTAACCAATAGCCTTCAACAAAAGAGTTAAAAAAATTGGTAAAGATCACACAAAAAACTCAAATAATGTGAGGCTGAAATAAGAAACTGAAGTTCAATAAAAGCCAGCATGCAATAAACCAGATATGACTGCATAGAGAATAGAAATTGCAGACAGTTCTGCTTGATTATAAAAGCGCCACTTTTAAATTTATCTTTCAAATAAAACCAGCAACTGTGTGCAGTAACTCTTCTTGTTTGGTTGTAAAGAACCAAACTGAAGAAGAAAACAAGAAAGCGAGTGAATTGAGCTGCAAAGATTACAAAGGGTTAAGCAGCTTACTGCTACTTACTGTTAGCTACAGGTTACCAGAAATCCTTTACTGCCACCGCCGTGTTTTCCACATTAGTTCTCAATTAGCATTGTGTTGTTTGCTATTTCTTATTTCTTCTTCTCCCTGCTGAGGTCTTGAGGATTTTCTTTAAAACTTTCCATCCTTTTTGTTACCTACCTTAAAGGCCAAATTGTGTTCTCACAAACACCCTTGCAGAAAATATCAGGTAAGGCACCTTCAGAAAACATCAGTCCAGCTTCTTAACTGCATGCTTAAATGCATGCAAAAGTCCTGTGACCCCCTGGGGATGGGGAGCTGGACTCCCCATGCACACAGCAGCTACAGCAGTGGAGCACATCCAACGCTGGATATGAAGCCTTTAAATTATGGTAAAGTCTAAAATTAGGCAATAGACCGGTATTTAGACAGCTACCTGGGCAACCTGCTCTAGGGGGCCTGCTTTGGCAGGGGGTTGGACCCGATGATCTCTGGAGGTCCCTTCCAACCCCTACAATTCAGTGCTTCTGTGATCTCTATGTACCAGGCAAAACACCTTAAAAGCCACGGTGGTTCACGCAGTAACATGCACCAACACACTAATTCAAAACACAAAAGGTATATCTAAAAGGCATCCTGACACAACCAGAGGATAATGAGAGAAAAATAAACCCGCTACTTTCCGTGGCAGTTTGCCCTTATTAGGAGCTTATTAGCACCCTTTCACAGTGCCTACCTGGCTTTCACTTCTCATTCTGCCCGACTTCGGCACTCAAACCACTTGAGGTGTGTCTGCACCTACTCATTTTAACACCCCTTTAGAACTACTGACACCGGACCTGAACTCAGTCGAAGTGTAAAGAAGCGAGTTCCCATTCCTGTATTTATTACACTGAGGCTTCTCCTAGGCCTTCTGGATATGGCACTGAAGCTGACAGTGCACTTCAGTTATATTATGTCTCAGGCATTTTTCAGAGCCACTTGCTTTCTGGAAAGCAGCATTCGCTCCTTTTTATCTCCTCCCATAACCATAACCACGAAGTGTGGTATATCCTGCATGCCTTACTCACAGATGTGCAGCTCTGCTCTGAGCTGCCTTAAAACGCGCTGCGCGTGGGCATGGTTTATTAAGCAATCCAGGACAGCCGTATTTTCACTGCCTTCACACCAGCTTCTGGGGCGTCCACAACTGTAGTCAGTAATGAGTACGTATTTGCTTCTAAATAACTGAGGAAAACATTGAAGGGTTGCAGGTCAGATCTCTGTGGAGCTCACCAGCAGCGCCCTTGGTAATAATTACTTCCCGAGACCTACCAGACAGTCAATTCTTTTTAGTGTTTGCTTTATTGAAAATATACAGTGCTAATTTTCTAATGATAATGTTCCGCCTCACAAGCTCAATCCTCCACAAAACTCTCCTGCAGTTAAAGAATTGCCTCAACTAACCAAATTTATAATCTCTCTTTAGGACAGTTTTAAAAATCACATTAATGCCTTAGTTGCATTAATTACACTCCTATTACAGTCTTATCCTTTACATCTCGGAATCCCACATCTCCTCTTCACTAACCCAGAACTGAAGTCAGACTAAACTAGTTTGTAGTAAGTGTGCTTGGTTTATTTGTCTTCCTTGTTGTTGGAATGATGCTAGCACTGCTGCCGCTTTTTGGCATTTTCCCGACATCACAATTTAATTAAAAATTAACTTCGGTGAGTCCAGGCTCTTTCAGTCAACTCTCCTTAACCTCTTGAGTGCACATCCCCAGCCCTGGAGGTTCAAAACCATTTCTCAACAAAATGCTGGTCAGGCTTCTATAGACCTAGTGGACTGAGAAATATTTCATCGTCCCTAAAAGACACGTAAACACCACCCTGCTTCCACTGAACACAGAAGCATAACAGAACGTGGCTTTCTTTCCTTCCCTGTTATTAAGAATTTGAATACCAGAGTTCAGAAGAGGAGACCTTTCATTTCAGAGCCATTACCAGTCTCTCCCATGACTAAGAGCCTAACAAGGTAGATCCCAGCCTGGTTCAGCCCTTTTTCCCACTGCACTTATTTCATTCAGTCCCACCTGCGCTTTTTACCTGTTCAGGATGCCATTTGCCTGCAGCTGCACATCTTAATCTTTGCTTGCTTAAACTCTTATCTGTCCTCCAGGCTAGGCCCTTAATTCTGTTTCTCACCACTTTCTTTGAGACACCCCTACCTGTTCCTCAGTTTGGATTTTACTGTAATTACCAGTGATTTGTAACTCAGCTACTGATCTTGCCTTGCTGCATGATATACACAATTTTGTCGTTTCCCTACTCGAGCCCTGTATCCATCCTACTGTGAATCTTTCCCCACCTTTGGTTTCATCAAATCCTCAGCTTTCGTGCTTTCCTCAGTTCTTCATTCCAATTCTGCTTCTAACCCAGCTCTAGACATCAGCACCAGTGACTTAAACCCTGGGTTATCATCCCTGACATGGTAAATGGATTACTGCATAATATTCTAAACTTTTTATGAAAGTTCACATCTAAGGGAATGGTAATATCAGTAGTTAGGCCAGTATTTATATGTGTAGTATCCACATCTGTCAGATACATCAGCGATAGCTTCATTTTTATTACATATCCATCTGAGCAATATATAAACACAAATATATACAGATACTGTTTTTCTTGTTTATCTTTCAACATCGGTTCCAGTTTGCATTGGGGGAGAGTTACAGATTTGCATGTAAATGTTGTCCAAAGATGTCAGGACTCTGAGTCATCTACTGTCTCTGTTGGAAATAATGTACTAATATATTTATCAATTTTTAAAATACAGCCAATAAATACAACATTTGGGTGGAATACAAATCAGTATGTTCATATAAAATATACAGTACCATGCCTTAGATAAAACAAAACCAAATGTAAATTACATTTTTATACTTTTCCACATCAAACTGATAAAAGATTTTTCCTGGTTAATTGCAAATTTCTACTGATACGTGACTGGAATGTCTAACCTAGGATTATAAACTCTTGCGCACTTCCCAGCTATACGGGATCTTGCTTCTTGCCTTCCTGGAATGAAGCGTTACGTTCAATGACCTCATCTGTGCAGGAGATGGGGCATCTCAGAGAGGTCATCTTGTTCCCACCATCATTACCTAGTCATCGAAATAACCCCAAACCACAGGAGATCACAGCCACCACTGGCACAGGTGGTACATCCACGGCAGTGACCAAATGATAAAGATGCCAAGCCAAAAAGCCACTGAAATATAGAAGTGAGCTCCAGCAATGCACTACTGGATATATGAAACCATCTTATTTTTTTTCACAGGGTGCAGGATAACCACAATGTAAAAACGAGAAGGGGAAAGAAGTACTTACTAAAGGTTCATGTTAGGCGCACACGCACAAGAGCAATCTCTGTAGGAACAATGACAATGCCTGTTCTAGAACACAAAGTACTGGAAGAAAATTTCTATTCCACAAACTACCAAAGAGTACAAGAGTTATTTCTGAATCCTATTTGTATTCTAGTGCATTGCTTTGAGTATCTTACCAGTCTCCTCTAGTTGTTAAAAACAAATGGAAAAATACTCCTCATTACTCCAACCCATAAAAAGAATCCCTTTTTCCCTGACCTGCGCCTGCTGCCCTGGAAGCAGCAGGGATTTGCCACACGGTGGGGTTCCAGCAGGATGTTCATCCTAAAGAAGATGGAGAGGAGATTGTCTCTAGGGAGAGGACTGAATCAAGGGTGGATTCTCCCAGACTGTCACTGACAATAAAATGAGGTTTTCACTTGCAATGCTTAGCACAGGGAAACCTATGCTTCAGTGTTGCCAAGCGATACATGCTCAGCATAGCATTCATCAAACTATTTCCACTGGTAAAGAGTGTGTCAGTCTTGAAAACGGCTTGCTCTTCTACCACCTTTTCTGATGGAAATGTGAAAACCGCAGCTTGCTTTCCTTTTGCAAAACATCTTGTTGAGATTCTTGACTCCAGGCTGACTGCCTCCTGGGGAAAGCAGTTTTCTAGAAACTTTACTAATTGTCACTGTTCTATCATAATTCTGCCTCGCTGAAATAAGGAGGTCAGACCAGGAGAATCATTAAAGGAAGCGTTAAAAGGTGAGTGTCAGGTTCAACAGCAGCTTTAAGGTGCTGTAAATCTGAATGCCATTCCAAGTAATCAGCATTTAGCAAATCGTTTTGTTTCAGCTGAGATGATGCCATCAGGTGATGATGACTGCAACAGACCCCTGTGACAACAGCAAAATCACTACCCTTTCTGTTACAAGAACAAACAGGCAAAGAGCAAGTTTCCATGAAGATTGATCAAGAGCACATGACTGATTAATGCCAGAAACACACCCAAAGGGCAGCTTTCTGAATTAACTTTGAATCTGTGAATGCCAGAAACCAAACTCACCCCCAGGTACCAATTGCACAGCTGAGCTTTACCTCACCTTAATCAAATCAGTAATTATCTTACACTAATCCTGACAAGCATCACAGGATTTCAGTTCTTCACAGGAGCTTAATTCACTGGTTTCTTTCAAACATTTATGTCTGTCTGCACTTGTCTGCATTGTAGCCACTAAATCATACAATCCATCATCTCTTTGTTGGTACCCTACACAGAGAAGATCCTCTGAATATATGCTTGTTACAAAAAGGTCACTTTGAAAGTTGAACACACACATGAATAAAAAATAAAACATTTAGTTAAGCTCTTAGAGGAGATGAGGTTGCCATTACCCTTTACTGTCTGAACAAGTCTTTCAGCTGCTTTTCAATCCCACCACGACACCACAGGGGGAGTTTAATGGCACCTCCTGAGTTTGTAGAGAATCAAGGCCAACATTCAGCTTACTACCTCAACTTTTAAAAAGCCAGCATGGCAGTCAGAGAGTGAGAATCATTACATTCTTGGCACACTGACCTGTTTCCAAATGATGCTGTCACAGGATGATATGTGCAGCGGGCGTATTCTAGCCAACAAAAGCCAGCGAGGTGCCATACGCTGCTGAGTTCCCTGTTGAGAATTAAGAGCCCCGCCACACAGATTTTCTGACACAATATATGGCCCAGCTTCCTGTCAGCACAAGTCTTCCTTGAAAAATGGGGGGTTGAAAAATCACCTGGCAACATTTCTTATGAAAGGTAAGGAAATTAAAGGAAAGGAAAGAGCCTATTAAGTAGGAACTGCTGATCTGAGTGGCCTACTGGCCAACACCCTTCTGAAGTCAAGTACTACTCCAATTTGGTACTTGGTGCTGAATTACCATGTAAAACAGGAGTGTGAAAACGTAAAGCTATGTGAGACAGTGACATTTGCTTTAGATATAGTCATCCCTCATGGGTGTCATCTCTACTTACCAATTAATCACTAGGGCAGGAATACCCTAAACTGAGGCTAAAAATGGGGTGACATTTTTCACTGAACATGCTTGAAAGGGTCAGGGTATTTCACTAGAGAAAGAAGAGGTTTTTGGTCTATCTGGTAGTTGCTTCACAAGTGCAGCCTCATAGAAGCTGAATGGAATCTGATGGTGACTGTAGCACTGTTATGGCTTGTGCCAGCTATCAGAAGAAACCTCAAGGTTTCGTAACGTGACTGCAAATGAGCAAATTGCCAATACTTAGTGAGTTACTACTTTCTGGCTGAGATAACAGCAACTGAGTAAATACGATGATCTAGCCACTGAAAACACAAAATAAAATATATTAACATAAACCACTTAGTGAAATGAAACTCGCTAAGGCCCTGAAACTTGGAATTCGTGATTGTGTGAGCATGCCCTCTCTGTCTTAGCCAGTATAGACAATGTTATACTTGTAAACAAAGTAAAATCAATATTTCCAATCAGCTAGCAAAAGCAATGGGCATAGGGAGAGAATTACCATCTCTGGAGCTCCAAATCCATCTACAATATAGATGCACAGTCCCTACTTCATGAAAGTCAACTTGCTGATCTGAGATGACAATACTGATTGTAAGCTATTCATGTGTATGAACCGTTCCCTTTTCTCAGTATTTCAAGTGGGGCTACCCAACCTCAGAAGTCTATCCAATCACCCAGTTAACTGCACTGCTTTGTCTCAGATTAAAAGTTAAGCTGCCTGGGTCTGTCAAATGTAAGTTAATTTTAATGTTTTTGTTTGTTTGTTTTTTTGGGGGGGACTGAAGGATCCAAAGAAATTTAATTGTTGAAAATTGCATAAAGTAGATATCTACAGATAAAATTACTACATTCACATTTCAGTTTAGTGATTTGCTTAATGAGAAAAAAAAAGATACAATACCTGGACAATCTCTGGAAGAAAAAATGAAGTTGAAGATGTATAGTTGTTAAAGGGAAAAGAACGAATTTTCAGCACAAAAAGTTTTCATTTCTTTTATGTTCACAGCTTATTTGCTTTTGTGCACAATAACGCTACAAGACCTGTTAACCAGATTATACCATTCCTTACCAGTTTTAAGATCTAAAATTGGCTTTCCACAAATTGAAAAATGTCTGTAGCAGGTGGCAGGCAAGTAATTCTCAGATCACATATTTATAAAGGAAACTGGAGATAAAAAGGACAGTCTTTTTCACTGGGAAAAACCACCAACTCTTTACAGCATACATGAAACAAGTGCAATGAAGAACCAAAACAAGTCGGTACTGGGCTTCTAACAAGATTACACTGATATTTTTAATTTATGATTTAAATGTAGTATGGTTATACGCTGGAAACAATAATAAAACCCCTTCTCTATCTTCTCTAACACCTGTACACTTTTTTTTCATCACTGATCTTTTACAATATGACATTTTAACTGATATTTTAGCTGCTACGATCAAAGTTGAATTCTGAATGACCCATGCAATCATTCTTTTGATTCCATTTTCACCCTATTAATGGCTAAAGTCTGAGTTTGCTTGCACTGTCAACTAGAAAGACTTCAAATATTTCCTCTGGTCAAAATCAAAATCAACTCCTTAGGCAACAAGACACCATTACACCTCAGCAAAGAACAAGACAGCAAACATAATGTGGCTTATTTAAAACAAAGAGCAACAGTTGAGGCAAGTGATGAATTACAGAATCTTTTATCTTAATTTTGGGTGCACAAGGAAAGTCGACGGAGAGGTTTATTACTCCACTGCTGCAAAATCATTATTTATTATCATTTTTTATTAAAGATAGATACAAAGAGCTCCCCAAAAAATGTTAGCATGGGTCAAATTCTCAAAATTTCAGTCCTTGAAACTTTGCTGTCCTCATGATACCCAGTGCTGTCTATATGAGACCTGCATGAGGTACCCTAACCTACACTGTTTAATCAGGAACATAAAATTGGCCATAAGAAATTACAAACCATGTTATCAAGAAACATAGATGCAGCTGCACAGTGGACTGGAGAAAAGTCTAATGAGATAGACAGCTGCTTCCCTCCACCATGTCTGCAGAAGAGAATACTGCTGGAAGAGAGGTATTACAGCCTACTTATATCTTTGAATAAATGTATCTTGAGAACTATGTGTTACTGGACAAAGATCAGGATACTTCTGAGGCACACCGCTTTTGTAACCACACACGATCTGTGACCCTTTTCACTTAAATCCTGTAAATGAAGAACAGCGTACCAAAGTCACTGCTGGATCATTTACAGTTTCACACAGAAATTCACATCTCAGTGACTTAATTGGAATCCCAAAACCTTCATCTACAAATGCTCTCTTTTGGTAATTGACAGATATTGTATAAAAATGGTCAGAAATGCTTCTAAATTACTAAAATATAAATTTAAGTAAAGGGAAAATGCAAAAACTAAGCTTCTGACTGTGATAAATGATTGGACACATTTCACACTGACCTAGGGGTACCACCTGCTGATTCTAGGAAAACAGCATCAAAGTAGTTTGCAGACATAAAAATAACTTCCCGTGTGAAGTTTTACTGGGACTGGTAACGTGGATAGTTTAAGCGTGAGGAAATACTTCAATTCAGTCAATGATTAAAGACATTATTTCCCAAACAAATACTTAGCATTTGTACACAGAATTCTGAATTAAAATGGACAAGTCCAGCACGAGGTCTATTTTATCCAATCACACTGTTGAAGAAAGCAGCAGTACCTTTAATTGAATTGCCAGAGTTATGGACTTATGTAAATCCGCCCAGACCAGAACAGGTTTGAATTCGTGAGTTCTTTCAACACTTAAGAAACTTACAGCCCAAACCATCAACAAATACTTATTTCAGTCTATAAAACCGTACTGCACATACCTAAAATTAGTATATTTCAAAGGCTTTCAATTCTTGCTCTTCTACATCGCTTGTGCTATCTAAAAGTTCTTAGAAAGGAACCACAAACGCAGGACAATATTGAACCATCTTTATGCCTTTCTAACATATCTGAATCATGTTTGTTTACCTTCTTGTTAGTAAAACTCCTTAATAAAAATGTACAGGTTTCCCTGTTTGCTCCGAATCCCAAGATAGTGCACGAATTATGAAAGAAGGGTGGAAATGATACCACTTTGCTGAACACACCACAGGGGGAACAAAACACAACACAACACCCACAGCACATAAGAGTGTCATGTAATACTCACTATTTGTATGTTTCTGAACGAATGTATTCAAACACATGAGACACTCCCAGCTGGAACTGGTCAGCTATCGGGGTCACCCAAGGATTGTTCTCTGCTTTGAAGACTTGCTTTTGGCCAGTCAAATCCAGATTACCTGAAAGGAATTTAAAAAATGGCATATGAAAAAATATGAAATAAAAAATAAAGAAAATACCTTGCTGTGAATAAAAAACCTTTCATTCATTTCAGAGACTACAAAGCCAGTATTTCAGGTTTAACAGAGGAAAAGGGAGACAATAGCCTCAACCGCTCCAATGCTGTTGCACCCTATTCATTTCAGTGGCACTACACGCTGCACAGCAGGCTTGAACTCAGCCCACCGTTTAGAATTTTTGTTCAGGGAATTAGCTTTAAGCAGGGCTTAATAGCTGATAGGGTTTGGGATGTCCTGCGTGGGAGTAAGTTCAGTCAACACTGCCAGAACAACTGAATAAGAACATGGGGCTTCCTGATGCCTCTCTCTGAACTTCCCAGCTCTATTGCAACCTTAAAGGTTTCACCTAACTGTGCCATTAAACGTAACTTTCAGCACTACAGAGCAACTCAGCAAGTTATCCCATTCTACCACGGCCAAAAGGAATGAATGGAGAATGACAGTACGGGAGGATTTAGCTCCATTGAAGCTGAACATTGCAAGGCATTTCTCAACCCCTGCTCCAAGCACGGTGCCAACAAGTGATGCCCACCAGGCTTCCTGCCTTCCCCGTGCCCAGCGAGCTGTTTGTGCCAGGATCCCACTGCAGGTCCACAATGACACTCCTCTATACCGAGAAACACAAACGAAGCCAGTCTTGCAACTTGCCAGTTTTACCTATTTTGTTGACAGGAAGACTTAATAGACTTTTAAGAAGATTTTTTTTGACTGTTTGTTTTGGAAAAATTTGCCACCCAAAAACCACAACAGTACTCTACCGTTCATGAGAAACTCGTCATGACTATGGATACAAGAGGCTAAATTCCAGAAAGCTCTAGGCATTGGAATAATTTGTTCTTTAAATTAAAATAGGAAATCTCTACTAACATTTCAGATTTATTTTTTGTGAATTTTGTGATTAAGGGAGTCTCAGCAATCCCCCCAGAAATCCAAAGCCACAAATACAAATATAAAATAACTTCATATAGATAACCATGGGAAAAAACATAGAAATACTAGGTTTTGAAGGCTGACCAAGCCAAGCTGTCAGGGAATTCTAAAATCAACCTGATGTGCTAATTTTTCAAAATGAAAGGCACCTGTATAAGTAGCATGAGCACACACATTTGCTACAGGCACTCCTGCATGCTGTCTGTTTCCCCGTCTTCTATATTTCAGCTGATCCTTGACGTGCTTCTCTCCATAAGAAGGGTTAACGCAATTAGAGTAAAGACAGACCATTATACTGTGTGAAAAGATGTCATGCATCTCATATCGGCCTATCAACAAGTTACCATTACCTTACCGGGCTCATCTGTCAGCTGTCTGAGGGCTGTTCTTTTTAAATAACGCCAAGCAGGAAGCATCTCACCCCCGTCAGTCAGGCAGCGATCGCCCTGACTGCCTTACGCTCCAGTGCCTCCAGTTAGGAGCCTCGCGCCCGTCTCCTCTATTACGGGACACGCCAGCCCTGGTGTTCTAACAAGGATCAGGAGGGAGGATTAAGTACTGTGACAACGAGGACCTAATAAGCTAGAAAGAGAGGTGTCTAAATCTGTGCTGGCTGGCTCGAGACACAGGCTCACACCATTCACTGCTCAGTGTAAGGCACGGGCCACCAGGGAAGCCAGCCCGTGCTGCGGTTAGCAGTACCCTCTGAGCGATGCTGCTATGAAGACCGTGCATCACTCAGAGGCACACTTTGCAACAGCAAATTGGATTTTCCGTTTTATTACCTGCAAAAAAGCACATGCATTTCTCTCCAGAACTACCCAGACTGTACACGCTCACATATAATTACAGCCCACTAAGTACGGCGTCAAGATGAAGCGATGCATCTGTACACAGCTCATAAAAATAGTTACTTCTGGGGAGACAGACTTGGCCCCGTCATGGGTCAGATTCGATGTTGTCTACGAGAATAAACTTCACATTCCCAAAATCTCATAAAGAAGCTTCCTAGCTGAATTCCCAACTTGTTTCAGAAATGTGCAGCCCAAGGGATGCTGCTGTATGCTTCCCATCCCCAGAGGGGAGCGCGCCCACTTCCAATCCTAAATACCACATGCCCAGTTAAATGTAATTAATTGAAAGAAATACTATTCTACTGAAGCCAAATAAATCTCACAGCAAAAAGAGGACTGCTCAAGCAAAATGCACTGCAGAGCTCCAGCCACTTCACTTCCCTCTGCCTTCTCTTTGTCCCAAATGTTACTGGAGCAAGTAGCGACATTATACTTTTTACAAGGGTAAAATTAATCTACTTAAGGCAAAAAAATGGGGCACCCACAAGTCTGGAATCCACACCTAGATCCAGCTCCTCCTGGCTCAGGAAGCACCTCGGCAAGGCAGCAGCTGCTCTGGGAGCGCTTCTCAAAGGCAGAGCAGGTGGCGTGAGGGGTGACAACTGCCACCTCATCCGCCAGGGGTTTAATCAAAGGATTTAATAGAGTGATCTGCCCTGTGAAGTAAGAACCCTTCTGTCCTCATGGCAAGCACTCACCAAAGAATAAATAGGGGCTCTCTGGAAGGAGGAGTCAAGGAGCGCTGCCCCAAAGAAAGGAGGAAGGACAGGGCACCAAGCACTTTAACCCCCCCACTCCATTCAACACCAACATTTCCACCTGGGAAACATCCTGTAGGCAACGAAGGGCAGAAAACTAAGCATGGTACAGAGAGCCTGTCCCACCTTACCAGCACTAGGGGAAGAATGTCACCTATCACTCCTGCCACACGGCAAGCAAATGGAGAACAAAGAAGCCTTACAATTAAATTGTGAAATGGGCTGAGAACGTGTGGCTCATCCCAATACCTTGCAGGGGGTCACGTCCTGGTGGCCCTCTGCATTTCCAGCCAACCCACCTGTGAAGGGCCCCAGCACACCCACGGCAGCCGGGGACAGAGGAGCAAACCCGCCTGCAGCGATGGCTCCGACACTGGGATGACGGAAGTTGGGCACCTCACAGATGTGTCCCCTCTGAACAGTTTCCTTGCCTAGAAGTATTTTTAACCACAGCACTCTGCTAAGAAATGCCCTTATCCTATCCCTGCAGCACCAGATCCGAGGGCCAGGGAAAGAGATGTGGCAGATGTGCCTTTACACAGTGTCTAGCAGCAGCAGCAGCGCACTATCCCCAGGCCTTCAAGAACTTCTGCTGCACAGATCACATCAAACACCCCTCTATTTTTAGTAAGCAAAAGACAAAATTGCCTGTAGTAAAAAGCCAGTACTGAAGGCTCAGTCACAGTGTATTTTAGGGTTGGAGACGGCATTGGTCTACACTGGTTTGTTTTTAACTTGCACATCAGCCTATAAAAACAAACAAACTGTTCATCATTAATGTAATTTGGCATAAGGTGCAGGCTACAGTTGTATTTCTTTATAAGGGACTTATGGTTCTTGGTATTTGGCCAACATGAACAAGACCAACTCCCCTGGAATCCATTACAGTCACGTACCTCTGGTAAGAGAAAAGGCCGTCCTTCAGACCAGCACAGCCCCTTCCCTACATCCCAGAAATGTTTTTCATGTTATTTTCGAGAGCTTCTAATGTTCTTCTTAAAATCAATTAATCAAACCTATATATCCCAGATTCCGGTTCTGACACGCATTAAGGACTTCCTAATTTCTAAGCCTGAAGGATAACTGTTGTTTGTTTGTTTTGTACCCTGAGTAGACTTCCAAGTAGGAAGAATGCAAAGTGGATATGTGCTGCTACCAGAGCCAGCAGAGCCTGGAAAAAGAACAGAGTCTGGAAAAGAGAACAGCAGAGAGGAAGGTCTAACAGCTGGCTGCTACAGACGACCTGCTCAGAGACCAAAGCTTTCTAAAAGGAGTATACTGTGTGCTCTAACAAAATACCCAATCTTGGCATTTAATTGTCTGAGGAGTTCCTAAAGATAATCCTGAACCATTAAGTCCAAATGGATCTGTGTGACTGAACTTCTGTGTAACTCACCTTAAAAATAAATTGTTCCTATGTACAACTAGTAATGGTGAGTAGATCTACACCAAAAAACAAACAAACCCTTGAATTTTCAAGGATAAAATCCAAGTGTACATATTTTTAATTTTGATCCATTCTAGCTTATTTCACTTATTGGCTAAAAATGCTGTTTATCACTGCGTAACTTCAGAACTTGCAGGGCCATGAGTGGACAGAGAGCATCTCACGAGCACGCCCCATCCTGAGTGACATCCCAGGGAGGAGGCAGCTACAGCTGCCCTGCACCTCCCTCGATAAAGCTATCTTGCACTTGATCTCAAGTGTGCTAGATAACATTTCTTGTTATTTTCCTTCAGCGCTGTTGAAATAAAAGCCGTTGGTGTAAACACTCATATTTTGCTCAACTGCCTGCAAAAGGCAGAAAGGAGCTCATAAAAGCAGATAAAATGCTGCGTCCCGCAGCCTTGTTTGTGGAGAAGTGTCAGACCCTGCCATAATGCTACCTCTGGCCCAGCCCAGGGGTGTCTCCAGACTTCCCCAGCTCTTGGTGTCGTTAGATCCAGCCTGCAGGCACCTCTCCTGTTGGCTATAAATCCCTCAGTCTCCTGTGGTGTATGGTACACATCAGGTAAATGTTACACACCAGGCATGAGGTGTATAGTAAAGTCTGGTTAGTACATAGGCATTATTTCAATACAAACAAAACCAAACAGTATGAACACAAAGCTGACTTGTCCTTTCCACTCCAACGCCCCTCAGCAACACTTTAAATACTTTCAAAAATTAAAAGGTGAAATAAAGTAATTAAACAACTCTGACATTTGAGAAGTGAACATTGGCATTCAGCGTAAGAAACATGATCCGAGCTGTAAAATGCCAGATCTACGCTTCTTTGTAATGGCTTAAATTCATCCCTAGTGGAGCTTCATTAAAATCAGTGGAATTCCAGCTGAAACAATTTGGGGCCTGTATCCTGTTACATTCCACTCCTGCTTCCCGTTGATGTTCTGCCTCACCTTCCACCCTGCAGTCTCCCGTGCCGACCTCCAGGAGAGTCCTCAGGCAGTAACGCCTTCATTTTAGTGATTCCTCTTAACACTGCGACATAAATGTTCTTTTCCTCTACAACACAAAGGTCTTAACTCGTTCAGTGTCATATATAAGGACAGGAGGAATGAAACTAATTTTATTTCTTTGCTTAGATATAAATACCCCTGAATCCTGTTTTATTAAAGGCTAAGTAAGGGATCAATCCAGGTTGTATGTAAAAATACGTCTATCCTGGCTTGTTTTAGATTCACTTTACACTACAGGGCTTATAATTTTTATTACTTTTGTGGCATGTGCTTTGCCTCCATAGAGAGAGAGACTGATTTAAGCATGGGGGTGGAAGAAATGTCATGACTATTTTATCATAAAAATGATACCAAAGCAATTAATTGTGAATACTGTCTTAAATTCGAGGTAAAAACATGAAAATATATGCTTTGTTATGTATATACGATACTATATACATATTTCTGTGGCATAGTTCTATCCAAGGGAATGATTTTTATGCAAGTCTTAAGTGCATGTTAGTTGTAGATAGGTAACTCAGATCACACCTGTAAAATGAAGATCATCTCTGCTTTGAAGTCCTCTATCACTTTTGAGGGATTAGAAAGAGAAGAGAGTAGATTTAAATGGTGGTTATAAAGGAGCAGTAGGGTAACACAGAACAGAGGAAAGACTCGTACACAAGCAAAGCGTGACTCAATCTTCTTTGGCATCAGCTAAAACAATCATAGAAATAGTCAGTATGATAAACAGATCCACAGCTCCATAACATATGTTGAAAACATACATTTGCTTATTAATGAGATTCTAGGTACCAAAAGAAAACAAAACGAGCAGACCTAAAACCTAGACTGAAGCGCCCCCAGAAGATCAACCCCAGCAACACTTTTGCCCTCTCACCAGTAAACTCTTATGAGAGAAGCTCTAACGGCGTAGTGTGGAGCAATCAGCACCTCAGACAACTCTGAAACCGCGTTGGTGTTGGTTGTGCTTGCACCGAAGCTGTCTACACTTTATATAACAGGGAAGCAGGTTCGAGTCTCAGAAAACAAGAAGTCAGATCAGGTAGATGCTAATAAGCCTTACAGATACTCCCCAGCATCCTTCCGACAGAAGCAGGCTGGAAGCCTTCCTCTGGCTGCTTGTCTGACCGCTCGGTGCTGAAGCCTTGCCTGCGCGTGTGAGACGGGAAGCCCCAGGGAAGAGAAGTCTGAATGAGCAATCTGAAAAGCAGACACTGAAGCCTAAGCCCATCATCAGTTCTACAATTACTTTCAGAGACAGAAAACAGGAGCCCAGATATATAGTAACCACACACGTTATTCTACCGATTTCTGAGACTTAAGTGAAAACTTCCAATAATGAGTTCAGAGATTAGACCCTGACTTGAATGTTCTCTTGAATACATCTAACAGCAGAGCTCTGCCCAGTTATCCCCGTGTCAGTTCAGTAATTGAAGTGTTTAACAAAGACAGTTGGAACAGAAAAACATGTGGTCTGAAAAACATAGGAGATGGAGATTCTGCCACTGGTGTTTTGTTCAGACGGTTCATCACTTTGTTAAAAGGCATTCTTCATTTCTGGTCTCAACTGGGCTGCCACAGTTCTTCAGCACTGCTGCTTGTTCTGCCCTCCTGAAAGACAGGAAAATCACCTGTGCTTTCATCTCATGGAGATAGTCAGGATCTGCACCTAAGTCTCTTCTTACTCCTCCCTTTGACAGGTTAAATAAAGACTCAGATTATTCTGTGTGATCCCAGAACAGCTATTCCATTTGCTTGAAAACTCAGCAAAAAGACCATGGCAGAAATAAATAAAGTGAAAGCAAACCAACTAGATTTTGAATTCTTTACCCTTGAAGTCAAGGTGAGGTGATACAAGGCATACTGGTACTGCTTCAGCCACTGCTATTACAATTCTAGGGGAAGATTGTACTCTCCAGTTCTGTCCTGCCTCAACCTTTCATAGGCCTGAATTCACTTTATTTTAAACCCTCTTCTGAGATACTTAGACGAAATTCCAACAAAACAGCAAAGGTCATCCAGAATCATTACAGCAAAGCTCAAAGGAGAGGCTGACACGAGAAGACTTTCACTCAAGAATGTGTCAGGCCTGAAGATGAAGCTTGAGAAAAACATCAGGATGCATGAAATACCCAACTCCTCCCTTCAACAACATCCCAGGTATTAAGCACAGGAGGAATACAGACCTGGCATATTCACAGTTTCCTATCCAAGTCACAGGAAGATTGGCTGACTCTCTTGGATCAAGCCCTAGCAATTTCTACCATCACTGCACACAACAAGTCTGACATTAGCAGGATGAGTAGCAGCAGTAAACAACATCAGCATTCACACAGGAGAGCCACCAAACAGGAACTTGCTCAGTACGGTGCACAAGGCACTCCCAGTCACACACCCCTGGGCTCATGACTTGTACTTTCACATGACAAATCTCGCTGTCTCAACAGCCAAACTCCACCACACGCTGCCTTCAGGCAGGTACCAAGGCAACCAGGCTGATGCCACTGTGTGGGTAGCTAAGGGGAGCAGGAGAAGAAACAATATTCTGCCAGAAAGCCGGGAAATTATTTCCGAACACTTTCTATATTCTGTCTAAAATGGTTCCGAGTGACTTCAGACTAGATGAGATTCATTTCTCCAACATCCCTAATGTAACTGAAGACCACCTACTAGGCAACCACTGTTTTCTTTCTTTCTCTGAAAGGTGGAACTGTGCTGGAAATGCCATTTCCTTGTTGCTCTGTGCCCGGTGCTTACTGGGACCTCCAGGAGCAAGCCAGCAGTCCCCGCTACGTGTTCCCAGCCCACCAGCTGAGAACCCAAGAAACACGCTGCTGTGCGACAGAGGCTTTTGGAACAAAGAGAATTAACGTGGTGTCAAAGACATTTAACATCCAAGGCGTTTTAATGGAACAGGAAGCGTTACAGGCTTTGGGGATCAGCATCCCAATTTATTCTGAAAGACATCGCACATTTTACCAAGCTCAGAAATTCCCACGGGATTCTCAATTACACAAGAACTCGAAGCATTCTCTCTTTGAGGGGTTCCTATCAGACCAAAATCTAGTTAATTTAAAAATATGAGCTCAAAAATATTTCACTGTACTGTTTGTGCCTTTTGCCTTTGAAATTTCCATTCAAAAAAAGCCTGCAGAGTATTCAGAAGGGTGAAACCAATTTTAAGTAGTATGAAACACATAAAATGAACAACGTTTAACAACAACAACAAAAAAATTGTTCTAATAGGCTCTAATTACAGCTCTGACAGAACAGGCATAATCCTTTGCTTATAGAAACATCGTTATTATGCTGATGGTACTTACAATCACAGTACAAACTCCAGAGGCTACACGCTGTAGCCTAGATGCAGTCATCTGAAAAGCGATAGTAGGGTCTGTGTATTTTAAAATCTAATATAAGATCAAATTTCCATCCTGGAAAGTTCGTCAAGAATTACAGCAGGGTAAGGACGTGAATGCCAGTGGTATACACCTGAACAATGGCTTACAGAAAACATTTTTCTGGGTATAATGGAACTTTACAGGGTTCTCGTCTCTTTCCGTGCACCTTCACTTTCACAAAGCACACCACGGACCCCGTCAAGTTTCTAACTATATGAAAAGTTTCTTTGTTTTTAACCTTAAACTAAGCTTGAAATGAGAAACAACTAAACCATTCACAGGTTTTGTGACATAATTTCCTTACATAAATAATCTGTGTCCTATTTCGCTAAGTGCATTTTTCTGTTATTCCTTATCTAGTAACTGTCCTATCAACAGTCCTGGGAAACAGGTCCTTTTGTTTAGCTACTGCTAGGCTTAAAAAAGCTCCTGCTTCTCTTACATCACCTCAGCCTTAGTCCCAAAAGTAGAAATAGGTACTTATTTTTTAACTTGGAAAGGTATCAATTAGCTGTTCCAGCACTCAGAGCTGGTGACCAGAAAGCCTCGAGCCATTCCGGCTTCCAACAAGCATCGCAGCACCTGCATTTGCAGATGTGAAGAGCACTGTGCTGTGACACAGGCAGAGCGCAGCGGCAGTTCACACTGAAAGGAAAAAAGTTTGGCGTTTATCTGAAGAATATTTAGAAAAGAACTATCTTTTGTGAAATATGTGATTCTTATGTTTGCACATGCCTGTTATAATTACCTAAGTAAACTGCTATTTCAATTAATATTAACTTCAGCAAATAACTGCAGCAACTACTTTGCATAATATAATATCCATTCACAAATTCTAGAGTCATTTCAAAAGCCTGATCTCTAAAACGTCCTCCTGCAATTAAAATACCGAGACTTTTTGCCAGGATTCCTTGAACTTTCTATTTAAAGCCAATCATTTATTCACAGAATATAATTAGCTGTTCATAATTAAGAAACGATGAAAGAATTACTTAATCTTCCTGACACGCAGATTTAATTTACCAAAGTGTTTTACCCTCCCTAAAAGGGAACATGGCTACTTACCCTAACAAGTCTGTTTGTTTTACAGAGGGTGAGTTTTCTACTTTTCAAGCACGAACCTAACTTCGTGTTTTTATCACTGTCTCCCTTCACCTGAAGAAATTATTTGATAAACAAGAACCATATTGAATAGTATACTTAAACACAATTGCTTCCAACATTCAGTTTTGGAAAAATAGGATGATAATTAAACATGTATCCTTAGAAATCACTCCCCTTCCTCCACATCAAAAGAAGAGAGAACCCTGTATATACGGGCACACACGTGGTGGTGGCAGGGTAATGAATGAGGCCAACATTACAATCTGGGTTTTAGAAATCATGCCATTTGCTTTCACATCAAAGACATAAACCCATAGCTTTGTTAGTGGCATGCTCTGGGCAGTTATTTGCATTTGGCTACAACTTTGTGAATAATTGTGCACCGCGTACTACTCCCACACTGCTGACTCTGCTGAGAAAATCTTTCACGCAGCACATACAGGTCCACCCAGATGACCATACAATGAACTTAAAACACCATCATTGATCTTACTAATTGCATCTGCCACTTTACGTGGTTCTTGTTTCTACTCAGCTTTCTTCCCAAACACAATTCCAATTGTTAAATGGTCAGAATACACAACGTGACAGATTTAGTGCTTCCTTGGCAATTTATATAACTGACTGCAACTCTGTTGTTGCAGTG
This sequence comes from Heteronetta atricapilla, assembly GCA_011075105.1. Taxonomy (NCBI): domain Eukaryota; kingdom Metazoa; phylum Chordata; class Aves; order Anseriformes; family Anatidae; genus Heteronetta; species Heteronetta atricapilla. The sequence continues at coordinate 21,896,507 of CM021732.1, read as the reverse complement.
AATCATGATTTATTTGTCTCACAATGCAGCACATAACCTTTTAAATGCTAGGGAAAAAAATGCCAGTGCCTCTTTAAAGTTTATATATGGCTGCCCACCACCATTCCTCATGAACGGGGTTTTGAGAGACAAATGATAAAAACAAGCTGTGAATTCTACCCACCTACTCCCGGCCATTTCCTGTATTCATCATCCACACATACTGTATTTACAGACAAGCATCCTCACCACGAGAACCAATACACTGTTCCAGTCTCCTCACTTCCTCCTGGGCAAGAATTTTCTTCCTAAATTAATGGCAGGTACTCTGCTAAATGCAGACGAGGATAACGCTGATCTGCACCAGCCTTCTGACTGATTCATGCCAACTCAGTCACGTCAGGTGCAATTAACACAGGCTGCACTGGGTTATTTAGCCATCTCTCTCTTGGTTCCAAAATTCTGATCCCAATGCCCGTCTCTGGTCCCTTCTCGTGCCCTACTCTTCATGCCTTTTTTTGCATTTACTTCCCCTACCTTTTACATTCGGGTTACTGCACTCCCTCCCTTCTCATTCAAATATCCTGGTTTATTCGGGTGTTTAAACTGTGCCCATCTCCCTGGTAAATGAACATCTAATGACTCACTGTTGCCCACCACTGCCCAAACTACTACCACTCATAACCAGTCACAAGCCTTCAGCACCTTTAATTAAGAAAGCAATAATGAGAGAGGAAAGATTGTTTACTTTGAATGGAGCAGCAGTGCCTCCAATTAATGCAAATAAGACCTGCTCATTGAAAAGCTATTTATTCAACATGCACTGCACAAAGTATTTGGATAATTCTTACATTATAATTCAATTTTAAAAATTTAGGAGGGAGAACTCAGGCAGTAGATAAAATAGTGTTTTTTTTTTTTTGTTTTTGTTTTTTTCCCACAAATGGCACCTATGGAATTAGTAGTCCATTCATCAGGTGTAACACCACCTCTCATGGGCAGATTCTAAAACTGTCTGCAAAGGCGTATTTCCCTAAATTGTCCTCATTTGCAAAAGGGAAAACAGGGCTGCAGAGATGAAGTGACTTTTTCTAATCATTCAGTAGATTCATGCCTGCCTGTGGCCTGCTCCCACCTGGTCTCAAAGAAGCCCTCTAAAGCCCAGGCTGGTGCCCCATTTACTAACCTCCCTTCCCAGAATGTTTCCCTGAACATCTAACAAGCAGGCAGAACATTTCTTTGCACAGTAAATATGCTCGCACGGTACAGAAGTTACAAATCTAGACTTCAGTGTATTAGTCTTTGGAAATATACCCCCAAATTTGAGCTATTTTAAATATTTGACATAGACTGCAACAAAATCACGCCAACTGATCAGGAGTGAGGATCCTGGGTAAGACCATGAGACGCGTTGGGAAATTAAGATGTGCACAAAGAGGTATAGTTCACAGAACAGAAGTTGAATAATAAAGAACAGAGCTGACAAGCACTATAGCTGTGTCGATGCATCTTGTCTGCATTTTGATCAGGCAGATCAAAATTACAAGCCTTTTTCCTACCAGATTACAATAGTGCAAACAAACGTTAACTAAAAAGGAAAAACTCTTCCCTTGTCTAGCTGGAATTTTGCAGGTCAGCGCAAAGCAAACATCACAAATTTTGTTTCAAGTGTTTCCAGTTAGTTTGGACAATGACAGTAAAAAACATTTAAAGTAGATTTGCTGTTATATTTGTAAAGCAGCAGCATGTTTAGAACATTTAATTAGCCACAGAAGGTGGTTAGACTCAGTCCAGCATTTTACTTCCACTTTTGGGTAAAAAAAAAAAAACAAGGCTGTAATTTAGGAATCTACAGAAAAGCACATTTACAGATACTACACGCTTCTCAAATATGACTGCAGTTCAAAGAGACTTTATAAATGTGACTGAAAAAGCTCAAGGAAGTATACCTCAGTGTCATGGAATAAGCATCCGAAGTTAAAGAAACGAGCAACTTTCATCCACCGATGGTATGGATTAAAGAAATAGATCATATTGCCTGCGGCATTGATAAAGGCAAAAAAAATCTTGTTGGGTAAACAAATAGAGTCAAAATAAACACACCTCTTGCCACACCTCAGAGGAAAAGCAGTCATTTTTCCTTTGTTATATAAAACAAGAAGCATATATTGCAGACCGCCACATTTATGCACACAGTTGCCACTTTAATGGGTTGAAGCAAGTTCCCGTGACAACAAAGAATTTTACTTTATCCTGCTAAATTCAGTCAATATATTTTTTAGTTTTAGGAGTATTATTTAGAAGGCATATATAAAAACAAGGAAGCATCCCTACGTAACAGCCCAAAATAACAAGAAACAAGGAATAATTCCTGTGCAACAGGTGTTTCATCAACAGGTAATTAACACTACCACATTATGCCCAACAAAAATATTCTTAAAGATTGTCATAAAAGATCTTAAAGATCTTAAACCAAAATTTGGCTTGGGGTAAATGGACATAACATTTATGGAAGTTCATGTCCCTCACATAACATGGAATGTCACAATGCAAATTCATCAAAATCAATACTTAACTTTCAAAGAAAAACTCTACCTTCTAAGTTGAAAGATCCTACTATTTATGAAAGAAGCATATATATGACTTTGTGATAATGGCCATTTACCTTACACCAGTTCCACTGCTTTACAAAGCTGCTAACTCACTAAAAAAGATGGGCTACTGAAAGAGAAAAAAAAAATCTTCTAATTTTTTACTTCTAATATTTTATTTAAGTTGACCAAACTTCCTTTTTACAAGAACAGTCACAAAGAAGCTCCTTACACTGCTGTCATTTCTGTTTAATGTAATTTTTGCTGATGCAAATAGTGTTCCAAAATCCAGTCCGAAACAAGAACAGGTTAATAGACCCTATATTTATTATATGTTACATAAAGCAGGGTGCTATACGTAGATTGGCAGCCAGGTGTACTAATACACAAAGAATACGTTAATGTATAAAAATCTGAAAAATGAACATGCAACATATTCTGGGCCCTCCCACACATCCAGTAGGAGTGAGATAGTGAGTGTTTCTTGGGAGAAAGCAAGTATTTAGCATCAATGATAACAAGCATAATCATTACATAGAAGTGGTTTCATTTCAGAGGAAAGACAGTGCATGGTTATTGTTATTATTCAAATAAATAAATGATCATCCGTAATCTTACCTAGTTCTGGTGGCAGCACAGTAAGACGATTTCCCTGGATATGAAGTTCTTTAAGCTGAGTGAGCTCCCCAATTTCTTTAGGCAGTGATATCAGGTCATTGTCTCTAAGACTCAGCTAAGAACGAACACGAAGTAGTCAGAACAAATTTTGATTACCCTAAAGAAGACCAGAACAGAACTCCACTCCCTCTTGCCCCCACCCTTCTTCTAAACACTCAATTCTTTCAATTTATTTACAAGTGTCTGCTGATAAACAAGAAACAGTTCCAGGTGTAGTGGTCTATTCCTGCAAACATACCCCACTACTTCTCAAATTGACTAGATTCTATTCCTACAAGCATTGCAAAAGTAAATTGATTTTCCAAGAATTTAGATAAATTACTTACTATCTGCAACTTTGTGAGCTTCCCAATATCTGGAGGCAGGATTTCAAAATCGTTGTCACTTAGATAGAGTGCACGCAGGGTGGCTGCAAATTAAATAGCAATATATAAACAGGGTGGCATATAACCCAACCATTTGAGGTCTAATCAATAAAAGGGAGTCAGGTTTGATTAATAACCCCGACTTGGTGAAAAGCCTTTGACATACCCAGGGCTCACAATAATAACAAGCAGGTCAAACTTAGATTTACTGCCTTATTGTATTGTTGGTGAGTTCAGGAAAACATCTATATTCAAAAGGACTGACACAATTAACAATTTCTACGATAGTAGACTCAGGCAGGTTTTGGCATATAGTCTCAATACTCAGCTGTCAGAATAGAGTCATTACTCTTCACTACCCCCCTTGATTCTCATTTATTACACCAATTTGCATCCTAAACAAACATAAAAAATCACCTGAGATTTTTGGACAAATACATGTCTCTATTAAGCTCTACAGAAAACACAGCAAAGGCTGGGAAAGAGACCTTAAAAGAGAGTAATACAACAGGCTCAAATTGTATAGTTAGTAATTTCCATACTTAGTCTATGAAAGTCACAAGGAAAAAAAATGACCTAGCACAACTGTGTAGCTGGCTATTACTGAATAAACATGGCATGGTTTTTTGTAAAAAAAAAAAAAAAAACGGAGACCACAAAGAACTGTTGGGTGCAGCAGGAAGAAAGGCTGTCAGGTCAGCAAAACCTCTCCTCCCCGACAGAGAGGAGATCCTATTTCATTTCATAATATGTGACCATTTTTAATAAAACTCACTGAATATTTTCCTCTGTCAGGTTACAATCACAAAACCTTTGTCAGACTGCAGCATTCCTTCCTCTCCCCTTGCCTATGATTTTGCTAGTTAATGCACTGAGCCTGAAGTCACTTCAGCACAGTACATGGAAAAGACCAGTAAGGTGGCATAATCGTTGGAAGCCAGAAAGTGCCAGAATTCAAGTTGCTTAGGCAACCATAATGCAGCCCTTTTGCACATATGCATTACAATATCTTTATTTTAACTATGTGGCCACGTTTTCCAACATGTTCAAAGGTCAGCTTAGTTCTACCATTCTGTGCCAAAGATTTTAACCTTAGTGTTTTTTTGTTTGTTCTTAATATACTGGTCACTGTAACATCCACAAGCTGTTAAAACTGTTTCACTAATTAACCATCAGGAACACAATTGTTTTCACAGTTAACATACAACAACTGCTTTGCAAAATATTTTATTATTCCCTGAAGCTTGTAAACCTCCACAAAATTTTAACTGAGGATGGGGCCGAAGGCAATATTACTCAGAAGAAAACTGCCATACCATTGCTAACCAAGTCTTCTCATGTCCAATGGTGTCAGCTGACTGGATGTCAGTGATAAATATTGCTGAGCTAAGTAGAAATATTCAAGACATATTCAAAGAAGAAAACCATAAATATCAGAAAATTGCTGTTGGAGTTTGATCTCCATCAAATAAATTTAAACTGCAGAAAGCAAAGCACCATATCATGAAGATTTGTAGAGTTTTTGAAAAAGTTTCTTACTCAGATAGAAGAAGTTTCCAGGTAGAGAATTTTCATTTAAGTTGTTGTAAGTCAAGTCAAGAACCTCCAGAGCTGGTAAAGAGCCAAATCCCCTTGGCAAGGTATTTAATCTGTTCATGCTATAGGTGAAAAGGAAAACAAACAAACAAAACAAAACAAAAGAACATGACATCAGTATGCATGTCATCTGGTAGGAATAACACAGGCAATGAGAGTTTCATTTCTAAAAATGTAATCTACACCAAACTTTTTTTTTTTCCTTTAAAAGTGCTTGATGCTACAAAATATTGAGAAAGCCTTTTGCAATGCAGACCTTTCTACAAATTATCAAATCACAGAATATCCTGAGTTGGAAGGGACCCAGAAGGATCATGGAATCCAACCCCTGGCTCCACACAGGAGCACCCAAAAACCGGACCATGTGTCTGAGAGCATTGAACTCCAGCAGGCTCAGTGCCATGTCCACTTCCCTGGGGATCCTGTCCCAGTGCCCGACCACCCTCTTGGTGCAGAACCTTTCCCTAACGCCCAGCCTGACCCTCCCCTGTCCCAGCTCCACGCCATTCCCTCGGGTCCTGTCGCTGTCCCCAGAGAGCAGAGCTCAGCGCCCCTCCGCTCCCCTCGTGAGGGAGCTGCAGGCCGCCATGAGGCCTCCCCTCAGTTTGCTCTGCTCTGGGCTGAGCAAACCAAGGGACCGCAGCCACTCATACGTCTTGCCCTCCAGACCCTTCACCATCTTCATAGAGCTCCTTTAGGCGCTAATAGTTTTATGTCCTCCATATATTGTGTCCAAAATTGCACAGTCCTTGAGTTGAGGTCACACCAGCACAGAGCAGAGGACAATCCCCTCCTTCAGCTGACCAGCCATGCTGTGCCTGATGCACCCCAGGATACAGTTGGCCCTCATGGCTGCCACAGCACACCACTGGGCATGTTCAGCCGGCCTCGACCAGAGACCCCAGATCCCTTTCTGTAGGTCTGCCCTCCAGCATCTCATCCCCCAGTCTGTACGTACAGTCAGGGTTGCGCTTTCCCAGGTGCAGAATCTGTCACTTACTCTTGTTAAATTTCATACTGTTGGTGACTGCTCAGCCCTTAAATTTCTTAAGAGCTCTCTGCAAGGCCTTTCCACCCTCAGGGGTATCAACAGCTCCTCCCACTAAATTGTGTCATCTGTAAACTTACTTAGTATACCTTCAAGTCCTGCATCCAAGCTACTCATTAAAGAGAACTGTCCCTAAAATGGAGCCCCAGAGAATCCTACTAGTGACTGGCTGCCAGCCTGATACAACCTTTTGAACCCAACTTGTCAGCCAATTTTTACCCATTGTATTATGCATTTATCTAGCTGTATGCTGGACATTTTGTCTTTCCTACAAATACACCTGATACTTATGCACTCACAACGCAGTCAGCCTGTTCTGCTGACCAGTGACACCTGAAACAAAGCAAAAGGGAAAGAGGTGTCACTGTACTATGCTCAACTTATATGTGCTACTTTGCAAGCTGGTCCTCGGGTAGGGGAACTATTTTCTAGCTAAACTACAAGTCACCCTTTTGTACCTCACAGCATCCTGACCACCTCTGCTCGGCCCCCTGTACCACGTATTTCTTCACTGCAGTGCCAAACATAATGAGGAATACTTCAGCTGTAGAGTACTTATGCTCACTGGAATCTTCTACTTCCTACCCCACCTCTTGACCTTTCAGTACCAAAATCCTCCCAGAAATACTCCGATTCTTATTCAAACTTCCCCTCTCCTATAGAGAGCTGTTTTGATGCATTGCATGTACACATGAACTGCAGATGAGAAGAGGGTGTGGGAACACACCCAAAGTTTTAGGGCAGAACAGTTTGCCCTCAAAGTGACTAAAGGCACTTCTGAAGCAGAACCCATTTCGCGGATCTACACCTGGGATGTAATTATGCCTGGAAGATTGTGGGTCAGGAAGGCATTTAGAAGGAACAGCATTTAATCCGCAAGATCCTTGTGGGTCCCTTCCAACTCAGGAGATCCCACGACTGGGGATGCTGTGGTTCCAGACCTAAGCCAGCTGCTAAGTAGCACAATGTTCCAAAATGTCTCCTGGCCTTAACCCCAAGTGGACTTGCACACTACATAAATGGGGGAAAAAAAAAGTGAAGACCACTATTTGAATTTGAGCATGATAGAGATCTAAAGTGACCAAATAAAGACCATAGAAGACAGATCATCTTGAACATGTTTATTTACATTCCAACAGTTCAGGATGCAATTCAATTATCAGCACTTTATAGAAGTATCTAAAGCAGGATACTTACTGCCTAGTCAAAGTCATTTGGTATTTCCAATAGTAAAAAAATAAAATCTTGATTTAATGTGTTCTAAGTGTGTTGAATTTATAATACATTATTTCCCTGAAAAGCCTATAAAATTAAAGCTTCCCCCATCAATGCTTTCCTAAGTAGCTATATTTTGTGTCAAATTAGCTCAGGAAAGTTCTGTGGTTCCCATTTATTTTCTTAATAATTCAAGCAAGCCTTCTGTTACTGTAGTTGTAACTAAAGTATCACCAATTCTACTTGAACATGGTATCTGAACACTTGACAGGGTTGCCTCTGACTGAACACTTGACAGGGTTG
>CM021732.1:21804221-21888722 GCA_011075105.1 Heteronetta atricapilla | reverse complement strand
CTGAACACTTGACAGGGTTGCCTCTGACTGAACACTTGACAGGGTTGCCTCTGACTGAAGTTCAGTAAGTACTACCTCTAAATTTAAAACATACCATGTTTAATAAAGATTTGGTGCTTCTTTTATAGGTTTAATTAAAAAAATGAAGTGTCTTTAATTACAAAGTCGGGACTTTGGAATTAAAGTCCCAAATTAACATACAAAAATCAGCATTTTTATCAGCATAAAACTCTTACACAGCATCCACAGAACTGACAGTTGCTAAGAAAGTAAAATTCAATACTTGTTGAGTTTGGCCTCAGTGTTAGATGAATGTGAGTTGCTGTTGCCCTTAGATGGTTATCTTACCAGTGTACCAGAATAAGTACTTGACCACTCTTAAGTATCTGATTATCCAGGACACTCACTAAACACTCCAGAGTTGTAATTGCTGAGTTATCATCACAAACACTTTGAAAAAGAAACTTTAATACAAAAAAATAAAATTCTAGGTTCAGTTGTGATAGTACTTGACAGCATGCCCATTACAGCAAATTTTAGCATTAAGATACTTAGCATTAAGATACGCACCCAAGATTCAGGTGTTTGAGCTTCTGAAGGCTGCTAATCTGTGTAGGCAGCTCCTCAATCTGGTTGTTGAAAAAGTTGAGCACTTCTATATTTCTCAGGTCTGCGATGTTTGCTGGCACCGCTGTGAATAAGTTTTCACAGTAAGATACTGCTGTTAGAGCAAGCTACATAGACTACAAATGCTCTGCTAGCACCGGTCTTTTGTTCTCTTTGTATAGCTGCTGACAGTAGAAACAGCATCTAACAGCTATTACAACAAAAGCAAAATCTGTATTAAAGAAACCTCCTATCAGGAATCAGTTCTCGCTGCTGACAGCAATCACTTTGTACTCTTCAGAAATTACTACTAGTTTTGATAGTCAAAATATCTTACAATAAGGCCAGACATGAGAGAAACAAACACAACAAATGTTCTCACAAACTAGCAAAAAGAAGCTGGTCTTCCTCGACATTTGCATAGCACACGCAGGTCTCAAAAGAGTAGAGACCAAGAGACTTGGATCATTCCTTTATCTGAGTCAAAAAATATATGACCCAAGCAGTTCGGTCTTTAAACAAAACCTCATTCTGAGCGATGGCTCATTCTGCTTACTGCTTAAGTAATCTAGCATCCAAGTTCTGGTCTGTTAATATTCAACAATGATTACAGAAATTTAACTTCAGCCTTAAAAGATGAACTGTTCAGCCAAGTCCATTTTTGATTACTTCCCATGAGTGAATAGCTGTTCAATATACATACATAATTACATTAGACTGGACACAAATCAATACCTGCTTATCTAGAAATACAAAAAATAAGGGAGAAGCACAATATGGATGTGCCTGTGCAGGTGAGGTTAAAAAGCTATTCGTATTTGCACCCTCTCCCCCTTAAATTCAGTAAAAACTTAAACACACAGCTGAAGTTTACATAAAAGGAGGCTGACAAACAGCCTGCACTGAAGCATGCACCTGTGTTCAACATCCACCTTGGTTCAGTCTTAACCTCACCCACACCAGGAACCCACAAAGTGCACATCTAAATAATTAGAAGTTTTTTATGTGGCCATGATTTTCTTTTATTTGTTGTCATAAGGCAATCTCAGTCTTAAAGCGCAGTCAATAACGTTTATAAAGCAGAACATTACAGTGTGTCACATTTACTAGATTATAAGCATAATTACATTGTTCACAATAATGGGATCCCTAACAAACATGCTAATTACACTATATAAATATTACCGTTGAGGGCCATATTCATTGCAGGAGATTTTTAACATACTTTTTTAAGAATGTCATTAAGGCAAATCTTAATATTTAAAAGCCCTCCCTTTGTGGTATATTTCAACTGGTCCATGTGTGCCTGTAACTCAACGATGGCAAGAGTTATGTGCCTTCAGAAAGGCAAGGGTAATGTACTACTACCATTGGATTAAATTATTCCCTAACAGAAGTTAACCGAGGATTTTAATTGACATAATTCAGCTGTTTCCAGCCTCAATATTTCACCAGAACAGTAATTACCACTATTAAAATGTTTTCCTTTCAGAAATTAGACTTTATAATTTGACTTTGATGAGATGCAATGGACTGGCAAGCCATGTTTCTGCTTTTTTCAAAGAGATGCTATGTTTATGCAAGACTAGGAAACAGAAGTATTAGCAAATACACTTTTTAGTTTAGTCACAAAGCGTAAACAATTCAGAGACCAAACACAATTCTCCTTTAGTTGTACTGCTGATACAATTAATGAAAAATTGGTCTGAAAGTTTTGACCTTTTTGACACAATGAGAGATTTCAGTCTCCTAGAAAAATCAGTTCAACATAACACAAGTTGTGCTAGACATAACACAGAGCAAGGTTGTTGGAACACAAACATCCTCATCACATCCCCGAGCCCAGACTTACCAAACCTAAATTCAGACCAGTGGCCTATGTATCAATTCTGTATTTCAACTGATGCTGAAAAGCATCACAAAATGACCAAGGAATTAAAAAGCCATTATCCAAGATGCTGAAAGTTCTCAAAGCCAACTAAGACAAAGTATATCTTATATTAAGGACAATATTATTATTACAAAGACAGGAACCCCATAAAACTTTTCTGATCTTGTTGTGAAGCCTGAGTGCAAAAGCTGTCAGACAACAGAGACAATTTCTTAGCGCTGCTCTCACATGAAGTCAGCCAACAATACCTGAGATGTATTTCAGTTGAATCAGTGCTGGTTACAAGACTCCTTACATTTAGTTAGTCCCATTCACAGTGGATTTAGCTACCCAAGGAACTTTTGTACCACAGAGAAGCAGCAGAACCATTCTACATCCCTGAACAGAGTGCAATGAGACAGAGCCAAGTACCCTCCACATGGCCCGACAGAGTTATGGAGCTGTCTTGAATTAATGACACTGCTTTAGTGGTTCTGCCCCTTCAAATACCTGTCCAAAGTAACTTGTTTTCCCAGTAAGAACAAATTACGCTTGTATCTCATTTCTGACTTAAGCTAGGAGATTGTGCAGAGGAGGAATCAGTTCAAGGAAGAAGGTGAATGGTCTTTAAAAGTCTTGGTTTAATGAAAAACAAAACAAAACTACCTGGGAAAATACTGTAGGTGGACATCAAAATAGCAAGAAAATGGTTTCTAGAGATTTGTTGATTAAGACTGTGCTTGCATTGAAGGTTACAGCATCAGAAAGAACCAGTTTAAATGGCTTACTACACAAGTGCAGAGTCTCAAACTCTATCTACTCATCCCACTTGCAAGCACAGGGGAAAACAACTTCCAGTGGCTAATTCATCAGAGGCTTTTAATTTAGTTTTCTTTAGTCAGGGTACGGGTGTGAGTAAGTGTCCCTAGCGAACGACAGAAGCTGTACCCTTGCATGCTGCCTGCTACGTTTCTGATATATCTGTATAATTCCCACATACTGAATTTCATGTTGTGAATCACTCTTAGGATACTACTACGTTATACTTTCCATTATTATTTTTCTACAAGCCATACTAAAAGCTACATGGGTAAGCAGATTATGGGAAAGACTGAATATTTAGCAAAGGATTTAGATGAAATGCTTTGTGTCAGCCTGTTAAATCAAAACAAAGTCCCCTGTTAAATCAAAACAACGTTTGTTTGGATGAAAAGGCTTGAGGTATCCCATGAGAAGGAAATGAGTGCAAATAGCACAAGACCAGGCCTGAGGAAAGGGAGAAAAGACTTCTCCCTGTGATGGCTTATTTTCTGATTCAACAATTCAAATTTTTTTGTAATATGGCAAATGCTTTATGGACCCTAAGAGAAGCAGAAGACTGAAATTAATTCCTATACTGCTCTTGTAGCTCAAGTGCACAGGTGCAGTAGACCAGCAATGCTCAGGAAAGGTTGACTATGCATACAGCGTTCTCTGATCTGAACTTTACATGACTAAATGCATCCCCACTATGTTCCCACAGTTAAGTTGCAAAATTCTTCCCAGATATAGAGCAGACTGCCAAATACCAAGAAATTCATGTTCTGGCAATACCGAATTCCACTCGAGTCACCTTCTCATGATGAGCTGTGAGAATGAACTGTCAGCATCCTGGTTCCATTCACCCACATATTTACTGTAAGATCCACAGTGTCTTAACAACTCTTCCAAGAGCATCTGCTGCCCAGTGTCATTAACAACTAAACTCCTCCTCAGCAAATGCTAGTAAAACTTGGCAGCCCGATGCCTTTGCATTCTCCTGTGAGGCTTCAGTCACATCATGAAGCCCCATTCATACGAAGCCTCACTTTACAAGACCAGAAGCAGCTTCCTTCCCCAAGTTCAATACTAGAAATTGCATACAGTGATTCACTGTGACAGCTATAGACTTCACCTTGATTTCAAGAGCTTGGTTGAGAGGGAAAGTCTACAGGCTGCACACAAAGCAATAAGACGACTTTCTTTATGCTCCTGCAAATAAGAATTGGCAACTTGTTATACTTCAAAGAGTTTAAGAACAAACAGGCTGTTTCACCCTGAAGTCAGTGGCAATTCTTTAGGAATGAAAAAGAGATTCTCTTCAGAGCAGATTTTCATTCAAGGCAAGTTGTCAAATATTATTCCCACATAAGAAGCAGCCATTTGGAAGTTCTGATATGATTTCTGAAACATAAGTATGAAGGGTTAGACCCTACTATTCAGCACTTACATAGCTCCATATCAAGCGTCCTGGATTTGGACCTCAGTTCACTCCCCACATGACGAGCCAGAAGCCATCACCAGACATCTATCATGCTTCCTCTTTACTAGAAGTCCGATGTTGCCCTCTGTTGGAGAGCAGATACTGGTTTGGACAGACCTTTTAGCTAAGCCAGCTATCATGCTAGGAACATTTAAATCAGTTAAGGCAGCTTGGAGATGCACGCATCTCAGATGTAACCCTTTCCAGTAAAGCAGGGAATCACATGGGTTTTGTGCCATTACTTCGCACTGACGTTGTTATCTGGCTCTCCTTGTATTCTCAAGCTCTGTCAAAGGAGAAAGAACAAAATAAAAAAGGAAAAGGAGAAAAGCAGGTGCAATTTTCCCCCCATTTCCTCTCTGTCACTCTTCTGTCATTGATCCAGGTTTTGATAAGTTTCCTCTGTGGTGGCAGTGCCCTTCACAGCTGAAAATGAGCAGGCTCTCTGATAAGTCTATTTCTGCAACTGAGCTCCAGGATTATTTCACTTAAAGCTTCAGTGAAGCACTGGAAAGTAGTAAAAAATCCTCACAGCTTTAAAACTAAAGCAACTCAGGTGTTTGTGAGTTTAAGCCCCCCTTTGCTTTTCATCTATGAGGTAAAGTGTAGCTTGGTTTTTTTATGTAGCTGGTACTGACATGACATCACACATTTCTGAAAGCTCTCTTAATAGACGATCCATATGAAGATTTCTATTTTAGTTTTTACTTGTAAATTAGAACACGTTTCCTTTTCCATTTAGGCAAGGAAGCTCAGATGAAAAAGCGACAAGAACTGATCCAGCACGCAACTGGACGAGGGAAAACACAGGCCTCCACGAGAGGGATTTGGTGAAAACAGAGGCCTCCATCAGAGGAGCACGTGGTATGCCAACTGATATAAACATTTCAGCCCATTTATATGTTAACACTGAATGTTCAGAACAAACATTTTCTCACTGCTACTTGGAAAACAGTATCTGTAACACCTGCCTATTCATAAAAGCGTGTGCAAGTAATCTCAATAAATATGATTCAAAGTTTACAGAAAATCTCTCATCAAATTCAACGGGTTTTGAATAAGACATGAAGTGAAATCAGGATTTTAATTACTTCAGATTCTTTTCTTTGGCACTCTCATCTTCACAAACTTCAAGCCGCAGAATCCCTGTTTTTTTCCAGAATGTTTCTTTAGTTAACGAACTAATTATGCAGTACCTAGGAACATGACGTTCAATGGTATTCCGAACCTCTAAAGGTTCTAAGGGAATATTTATCCAGAAGAGCTATTAAAATAGTACTTACTACATGTCAGAAAACAGATTCAGAAGACTACGCCAGTTTCTCATTAAACTGTTCCATTTATAAACAGGTCAAGAGTAATACAAAGTAAAGATAATTCAATACAGAACTCTGAGCATGCCATCAGGCCAGAGCAGATCCCAAGCTGGGATTTCTTGCCAGATGCAAGAATTTACTTTCTACACCTACTGCGAAACCTCTGGGTTACAGCACCATAAACCCTGCAGGTGCTGCAGACTGTTGCTTCTCCAGTCAGCGTCAACAGGAGCTCTTCCTGAGTACGGATCCCTTGGAGTAAAGGTCACAGAGACATGAAATGTTACTCACATTTCACGGGGGAGGAAGAATTTAGAATACTAAATATATAATGCATTCTGTGCATCCAATATAACTGTACTCCTAGAGCGGGAGTCATGTTTAGATTAATTTGACAAGGGTTCTGTTATACTGAGAGAGAAGCAATCAGAGTCACCAAAATGAAAGAGGAATTAGCAGAGGGAGAACACAACAGTTTTCGTTTTAAATATTCATAGGCATGCTGATATCATACTTGGCAGTTAACCGGAGAATCCTTATCCCAAGCGAAGCATTCAGTACTTAATTTACACATTATGTAGTTCAAGTTTTCCCCTTTTGCCCTTCCTCCACATTCTTCTAAAGATGGATACCAACCTTCCGCACACTGAAAACATTGAACGAATCTGTCTGCTTCATCTTTAGCTCTTTCCAGAAAGCAGCAGATTTCTTTTCTGCAGTTAACCAAGGAAACACTGCAGTTATGAAAATGCTCTTATTAACATGTTTAAATTATACTATAGCTTACTGATGTGATACTGTGCTAACAAAGCAATTTATCAATAAACAGTTTTAATTTAGAAGCCAGTGACTAAGGAGAAGTGCTGTGAGCACAACAAAGGCAGAGAAGAGACTGCAAATGAAGTGACATCTGGTACAAACAAAGGACAAACCCTGTTCTTTGAGATGAATGCTTGAGATGCACTTAAGAGTTTGGAGAGAAATCCTACAGGGACTGATGTTAGGAAGGGATTACTAAACTGAAAATTAACCATGTAAGAGTAAAGAAGTGAAACCACATCAAAATAGTTCACAAAAATCTGATTTTTGATAGCTGATTTTATAGTAGTAAGTACAGGCTAAGTGTGCATGGGTATAAAACTGGACATAAACATGCCCCCTCACTTCTCCACATCTTGAAGAGAAACGTTAGCCAAGCTTTTTGAATTAGCTTGACACGCAAGTACTGTAGTGGACCACGGCATTTTCAGCCTTAAGTAATTGTTTTACGAGGAGTGCACATTTCAGCCAAAAGGCTCTCCTATCTTACTTTCATGTCAGGAGAAAAAAAAAAATGAAAAAAATGAAGAGCACAAGCCCATCAAGTTGAACACTTTTGAACTTGCCCTCCTTCACCATTCTCTTTACATCCATCTTCTATTTAAGATGTTTTCCACAGTTGAGAGACTTACCAGAGATGCTCTGAATATCAGGTCTTGAATAGACACTAAAAGGTTTTGACTTAGATGTCAAGGTCTCTTCAGCTTCTTACTCAGGAATATCCATACACCTCCATGCTTAGCAGTGCTCATTTATAAAGCTCTGCTTTCACTGAAAGAGTGCCTAGCAAGTAGCCCATCATTTTCACTTCTCTTTATTGGACAGTTAGTATTTTTTCACACCGTTTTTATCACCAAAATGCTTTTAAGAGCTTTTTCGGGTCTGTTTTTCACTGCTACTTGAATCACCTGAGTTTTTCTCCATTCAGCATCACATAGACTGCTTTGCTGACACCGTTTATCAGAGACCAGCCTGCCCTCTAAACACACACAAAGGGAGAGGCAGCAGTAAACAAGCTCAGTGTTTAAAAGCAAGGTCAGCATATGTATTTACACATGATTTTCTTATTCCAGCCCTTAGAGCTGGAAATGAATTAAACTCCTTCCTGGTATGGGCTCCCTACACCCACAAAACTGTACTTAAAGCCACTCCTTTCTCTGGGTCTCTAAATTAGCTAATCTCAGTCTCCAGCTGACTAGACTTTTTTGATTTCCAGCTAGAGTAGATATTCCTAACAGGCAGAATAAACCATGTTACCAGATTTCTCTTCCTCAGATAAAGATCAAGAAGCTATTTCACCATAAGGATTATTTTACTCTGCAGCATTTTTGACAAAGGACACCACTGGAACAGATTAAGAGGCCAGACAGCAGTGAGGAGAAATGCTGTATCATGATCTGCTTCAAAACAATACCCGATTGCTGGCAGAAGCAGAATACACAGAATATAGACCGCCCAAAAAGTACACAGAACTATGTCCAGTTTCCCCTCAATCTATACCACCTCTTCTTACCTCTTTCCTTTAATATCAGCAACAACAAAAAAATCCAAGTTGTTTGACAGCAAGATCTTTAAGATGGTACAAAACCAAGCTCTTCGATGAAGTCAGTTCATTTGAGCAAAACACACTACCTTTTAAGATGCCATTTTCAAAACAGTCTATTTTGACAAGGGGATTTCTAACAATTTTAGATTACAACCTGTACAAACATGTGGAGAAAAAGTTTACGTGGGCTTCCACAGAAAACATTACAGATATTTTAAACCATTGGGGGAGAAGTTAACACACAAGAAATTTGTACTGAAACATCAGAAAACATTGAGACTTACAAGAGAGAAACTAACACGTTTGCAGTTACGTTTTAGTAAGAAAACAACACACAGCAACTTCTGAAGAACTGTTAGAGACAACTTACTTGTGTCTGGTACTGTATACAGTTTGCACGCTGATTTGCAGTGCAAAGCTGTTTCTACACATCACAAAATTTAACAATTTGATTTGTGCTTGAATGGGGGAAATTTCATGATGCATTCTTTATACCATTATAGGGCAATAATCCTTCACAAACTCTTCTGCTTCATTCTCCCAAAGCTTCTTAAAAAACAAAGCTTATGTTATTTAAAGCTGAATTGCTCTACCATCTGTACCTTCTCAGAACCAAGGCTTCCTCCAATCTTCCCCCCCTTCAGGGAGAAAAGCAAAAACCTAACGAGGTATTTCATCTAAACGCTTGAACACAACTCAGATGTCATGAATTTAGTTCGGCATACGCAAAGGGATCTCCTTTTCCCTCCTTCTCATCTCCCCCAGTGCACTGCTTTCATGCATTTCCCGTCAGAGATCTCTGCATCAGGAATAGGAATCATATACAAACTGAAACCCGCAACAAAAAAGAAAGGCTTGCAGTTAATTTAAAGCACCATCTGAAACATGGTTGAGTGGCCGTTATCTCAAACAGAAGGTCTTAGGCTTTGGACACAGCCACAGTTTCACTCCACTCTTTTGAGGTGTATCATGCCAGCACAACGGTGTGAATAATGTGGAGAAGGAAGCAGAGGCAGAACCGAAGCAGAAGAGAACAAATGAAGCAACAAGTAAAGAGTATGTGGACATCCATTTCCCTCCCGAAGCCCGAGAGCTATGTAAGTCACTTAATAAATATCAGGCAAAACATAAAGCACCAGGCAACACCTGTGAGAGACACCACAGCACACTGCCTCAGTCTGGAGAACACAGAACAGCTGGACTCGGAAGAAACTCTGCACAGATGTAGTGCTAGAAACTCTCTCTGGACTACCTCCAACACACCCAGCTATATACTGCAACTAGAAAGTCTACTTACTTATAAAGGAGATGGCCCAAGGCAGGAGTGACACCAAGTGAAGTCAGCAGCAGGTTAAATAAGATCAGAGCCATTGTCAAGAGGGTTAACAGAAATGAAGGGACAAGCTTTGTGCTGGTCATACACAGACAGCAGGCCAATTCTGAAGGGGATGGTAGAACAAAGAAGCAGTAAGCGGTGTGAGTAGCTTAAATAAAAGGAGAGAAGTTTTGAACCACACAATGACTGTTCTGCTGGAAGGCAAAATGCACAGGATTGATAAAGGGCAACTATCGGGCTGTCTACAGAATGGGATTAATGAGAAAATCTGTTCCAGCAGGATCTGAAAGTTGATTCAAGAACAAAATTCAGGTATGGAAACGGGCACCAGCAGCAAAAAGTTAATGGACCACTCACAAGAAGGAAGGGACTACAAATGAGTTAAGAATTACACTTGAGTATCAAGAAAGAAGCAGTGGTTAGGGAAGAGCAAAGGATGGTAACAGGCAGCAGCTCAGAGAAAAGGGATAGGGGGACAGAGAATGTGACTTCAGGTAGTGCACGGGAGGCTTCTGAAGCAAAACAGTTGTTCCTGCTCTCTCATTATTTAGTCATGTAATAGTACTGGGCAAAGGATCAGAGAATGAGAGCAGAAGGATGGAAAAAATATTCAGGAGAGAGCTATGAGTAACAGACACCTTCTGAGGTCATTTAAATGCGGCAGAATACGGTAAAGCTGGGAAGCACGGGATCATCTGAGGTTAAGGAGAACGAGAAGAGCAAACCTAAGCTACTGTTCACCGCTACCTACGTGTGGGACTGAATTGCTAGCAGGAACAACTCTTTCCATGAAAGAAACAGCTAAAGATACTTAAACAGTGACCTCTAATGGACAAACCGCAGAGCCACAAGCTCCAGGCGTACCCAGATAACAATACAGAAGCTAGAATCTGAGTAAATTATCCAAATGATTAGTGTCAATTAATCCATCAGGTAGCTATGTAAGGTAATTGTTACTGCAGTTACAAAAACTTGCAGTCAGCAAAAACTTGCAGTGTATTCCTTAAAAAAGTGAAAATAAAACATGTCAAGGTGGCAGCATAACAGTTGTGCACATAGTGATGACCAACACTCGCCTCTGTTGTCAGTGCTCAAGTAACCTTTAACACCCTACCTGCTTTCCCAGCACGCGTTTCCCTCTGTGCTCTCCTGGGTCAGACTGGTTAACCTGAGTGTCTGAAAGCTCCTCACAGTACACTTCCTATTCGTGATGCAGTGCAAGGATTTTAATTGTTTACTTTCATCACCATACCAGTAGGGATGGTCAATGTGACTATACTAGAATGTGAAATTTTGTATACACTGTAAGTAACCAAGAGTACTTGGAGTTAGTCTAGCTATCTGAAGTCTAGAAGTTTCATTACCATTTCATACCCAATGGCAAAACAGATCACAAATGCTGCTCTGCAAGACAAATGCCAGATGAGACTGAAGCCGTATTACACACGCTATCTTAGGTATTTTCTCTGAATAAGGAAGTTCCTTTATTGCTAATTCTACTCCAATTATCGCTGCATAAAAATAACATCATACTCACTCATGTGTTATACTTTCCCCTGCACAGCTCCAAAACATTCTGCTTGAAATGACACAGGTAGAGTCACAGGAGAAAAGATGTCCAGCCTTGGCAGCACGCGTCCTCCCCCTGACCAAGGCTCCCCTGGACACCTCCTTATTCTTTAATTCCTAATAATGTCCCCCAGAACTGCTGTGAAACCACAAGCTTTAGCTTTGAACAATGTAGCACAAAGTTTGTTTTGTTTGGGTACCATAACAAGTTACTACACAGATGTGAGAACAGTGTTTGTGACTGGCCAATCTATCAGGTATGGTTTCTACAGAAGCCCACTGCGTGGCTCCAGCTCCCTCCTTCCCCCTCTAACACAGCTGCCTTAATTCCCTGCCACCACTCGTGTTCTGTTAGCTATCCCACTGCGCAGGAACAGTGGCACTTCTTTGTCCCCAGCTCCCACCAAATGTTAGGGAACAAAGACAACTTAGTCACACCCACCCAAATTAATCCGCCACACCGAAGGACTTCATCACTCACCCCCTTATTTACAGAGATTTGAGGAGTATTTGTCAGGAGTTTTATTCTATTTTCCTTTGATGTCAGCCAATGGGTTTGAGAGATGCCAGGGTCAGGCCAGACAACCCGTACAGGCTAACGGCACAAGCATGACTGTCTTCAATTCTGCTTCTCAGCTGTACAGTGGATAGATGGTTTTGCTTTAAATGATGGAACAAAAAACTCCCACTGTAACATATGGGCACACTGGCCCATATGTCTCAGTTAAGGAAAAAAAAAAGAAAGACAAGTACTTGCTTTCTCCCTCTGCCTTCTACTGGTTTGTCACACGAGACCCCAAAATGGAATTATCCCAGGTTTGTCACTCACGCAGCAACTGGTTCAACAGAGCTGCAGGAACAGCTATTCAGCTTCCCCTAGAGTTTTGCTTCTGATTCTGAGGCTGTTCTGCAAGAAAAAAAGTTCCCATCAAGCAGCAGAAGCACAAATGCAACTCTTTCATAAGTTACCTGGAGCAGAGGCAGCCAGTTCAAGACTCCTCCATTAGCACAGCACCAGGCAGCTGGAAAAAATCCAGTCTAACATTCTCCAGAAAAATCAGTGTGGATTTGTGTACTTCTAATAAATAATGATTTACAGAGAGGTAAATGCACAAGCACCAGCAGTATGAATAGAATACTAAAAATACTACTGAAAAAACATGCCACAAGGATTTTCTAAGCAGTATGATGGATTTAACAGTGTTATCTTCAAACTTGTTAACAAAACTTCACTTACTTCTAATAGTTTGCTGGCAAAAATATGAAATACAGTTACATTAAAATATGCATGTCTGGTTTTTACATATATTCATTCTTCCAGATAGACATATTTACTCTAAACAGCAGAAAAAACAGGAAGCAGAACACTCATTTAAATGGCAGAAAACTAGTAGAAGATGCTAATATGACCTTAGTGTAGCATGTCAAGTGTCACTGCCACCAGCTTCCTAGCCATTTTAAGAGCAATCTGCTAAGACAATTAATTACATAGCTTAAAAGATTAGGTCAACAGTGTCAAATACGAGACTATAAACTTGAAATTTAGCCTTTTTAAAATGTGTGCTGTCTATTTAGGTGTTTACGTCAGTTTGAAAGAACAGGAAGTTTCAGATTTGACAAGTTACTTCTCAGGAGAAGCAGCAGTTTTACCTTCCTATAAAAGAAACCCAAACACAGATAGGTTGTCAGAATCCCTTGGCTGAGAGACCAGGTATCTTTGCAGCCTGCTGATCTAGGGCTACTTAAGAAGAAAGGAGCAATTTAAAATTCAAGATGTAATAGAATACAGTTTTAGAGTAGCGCAGCCCTTAAATTGGTATTTTGAGAACCAAAACTATTTCTAAAAAGAAGAAGTGGACTAGTCTGGAGTCTTCTTGAATAAAGAAAACCTGAAAACCTTCTTGGACTTACTCCTCCTACTACTGCATCTTCTTCCTACCCCAGTCAGGTCTTCAGCCAAGATTTCTAACTAGGATGTAGATTGGTTACTTAGCTTATAACTTTGGCACTTATGCCACCCTGTCACCCTCTCTTGGATCGATTCTCAGACAGGCAAGTTTACCCTGATTTGAGCAAGTGATCCAGCCTGCCTTTTCTTCCTCAGAGCATGACAGCTATCTGTGACATACCCAGCCAGCTCGGCTACATTTAAGATTTGTAAGGTGTCACATGGAAGAGACAATTGAGTCTCTTGAAAGTTTATTAGCTATTAAGACTATTCTGTTGGTTAAGCTTACCAACAGGAATGTTTACAACTCACTTCATCCCTGTGCCATACGCACAGTCATTCAGAAGACCCCAGAGCAGATAATGAGCAGCAGAGAATTTCTGCCTGGCAGCTCTAGGTACAATTCACTTAACCCAACATTGGATGAGTTGTCTGACCTTGTCACGCAGGTTTTAGACAGAGGTGAGCAGAATGAACTGCTCTCTCGAGGTCCTCACAACCCTCCAAAAGCTGCAGAGAAAGCTTAAGTGGCTGGATACAATTACCTGCTTAACCTTTAGGCATCTCAAGTTTAGAGACAGGCATCTCCTTGCAGTAACACAAAAGCCACCAGACTGGGCAGCCAGTATCCCAGCTCCACCAGTAGCTGATACCAGACAGCACACAGCAATAACCTGAAGTTTATCATATATTTCCCCAAAACAGTTGCTCAGCTTCCAGCTATCTGTAACCTTCCGACCTTCTAAACTACAGGTAGATCTGTGCGTTTAATAACGATACTTACAGTTTTCCTCCCCGTACTTCGCCTGTGAACTCACTCATCAGTCATCAATTAATTTGGCCCATGCAAATCAAAAGTTCTTTGAAAATGTAAGAGGGCTTTATGTTTTATTTTTTTAACTAGGGACAAAAACCGGCCAGATACCAGTCTAGAGGACACTATACAGTCAGGAATAGGGCCTAGAGTAACTACTTCATATTTCTCACAGCCATTCATATACTGCCCGTAATTTTATTTCATACTACTACTTCAAACCCCTTAAGCTATGCATTAATAATCAATTAACTGCAGCCAAAGAATTAGCGTTCATGTGGTAGAATCTAAGAATATTTTCACTTTTTTCATGCTTAATCCTCCAAAAAACGTTCAAAACCTTAAGCTATATTTTTATATTAACATGTTTTAAGTAACACACACAATCTTACAGCTCATGCAGCAAAGAGATTAGAATTTGGTAGTTTTGTTTTGCTTTTTTACACCCCGTTCTCAATCTGTAAAACTTATGCGGAACGTAGTCTGGTGCGTGCTACAGAACTGCCCGGTCTTCTCCCCAACACATGCTCTCTTTGGCTGTTCCACTCTCTTCCCCATTCCACACGCTCATAAAAAAATAATTTCCAAAAGTGGAGGAGTGGTTGAGATTGACATCCACTGTTGTACGCAGAGAACAGACAAGGACAAACAGAACATGAACAAAACCAGAACTTTTCTTCTCTTTACAAGACACACAGTAACAGGGTCTATATGAAACTCATTGCTTGTATTTCAACAGCCAAGAAGTACAAATGTTTTCACAACACACAAACAAGCAAGCCTGAAGCTTGCTCCTACAAACAAATAATTTAATTTTGCCTCATAAGAATCAGGTTAATATCTCTCTCTACATTAAGTTCAGTCTCACATTTACATAACTCTCATGGCATACTATTCACCAACACCTCAGTTGAGGCTTCTTTACTATGGGAAGTAACAACTGAGGTATCCTGAAGGCAGTAACTGAAGGTGTTGTGTGCAGTACAGCCAAGAGACAGTTTACACTCAAGATTTTTTGCCAGTAGCAGACCACTTGACTTTTGTGCCTGAAGCTCACACGTAGTTGGCCTTCCTCAGATGCATTTGGTTGAGTTGTTGGTTGTGCATTTGCAGTTGAGTTGTTTTCACTTGCTTCAGTTTAATTAATTATCCTTCTACTCAAAAACGAACTGCATCTTCTTGATACAGTTCAAAAAAGTTCATAAAACTTTAAAATTGTGGCAGTAAATGGATTTTTTACTTAACTGGTGACATGACTGAAAATTACTGATCTTCCGGTACACGGCAGATTTGCACTGACAGTAGAAAGGCATGTTGAACGCGTCTGCTAATTCACATCCTCCACCTGTTTTCATTTAGGTAAAGTGCTTCACCAAGAACATCACTCTCTTAGCAGTGACACCGTGCTCTCTAAAAGAAACTAGTAGTGGCAGCTTTTAAATGCTGCTTAACAGCCTGAAGTCGGAAAAGAAGAGCATACTTACTGGTAAGCTTGTTGTGACTGAGAACCAGCTGCGTGATATGAGACAACGTAACTGTAAATGAAGAGAGAAAAAAGTTAGCTTATGAACAGAAATGGCAACCAAGAGTCCATTTAAGCTAAAAAAGACGCGTTATTCTCCTGCTCTAGTAATTCCAGATCACAGGCGCTATAACAAAAATCAAGACAAGCTCACGATATTTACTGAAATTGCCTGAATGATCTGACTGATCCCAGCCCCTCATACTCCAACTTACTGAGCAATAAGCGTGGGGCTGGGCAGGTAAGGTCTGGTATTCCCCATTACGCCCCCTTACCTGTGTTCTTGCCTACATCCATTCCCACACCCTGCTGCTTTCCCTAGAGGCTCTACAGACTACAATCAACATCACCTGGCCAGAACAACATCCTAAATAGTCAAAGGAAAAACCCACACCTTGAAGACATTCTTAAACATCTTCCCTCTCCCTGCAAGATGTCTGACGTGCTCTGGACTTGAAAGACTCAAGTTTTTTCTCCTCCCCTACACCTTGTTATTTACTTCCAGCGCAGTCTCTCCAAAAGGCTCTAGTAACTACAGGGCTGCCCCTCCTGAGCAGCCTGCAAGTTCTCCCTAAGGACAGCTGTAGCGCCACACCTCTCATCGGCTCCCACAAGCACTAAGCATCACTAACACTAGCCCAGGGACAGTCCATAGGGACGTGGCTGCATTATGGAAGGAAGATATCCCAGTGAGCACACATGAAACTGGTCATGCTAATTGATCCTTACTAAATGGCAACTTGGAGAAAAGAGCTGGGAGACCCTGTACTTACCAACAGAGCAGCAGCGTAAAGCAGACTCCAGCTAACCCGTACACTCATGGCTGACAGGCAAACGTAAGCTCACAGCGGAACAAAAGCAGTCACCAAAAGGCAGAAACAGAACTGAAAGTTCATTGGAAAAAAAAAAAAAAAAGTATTGCCACAGTTCCCTGTGCAACTGCAGGTTGTGAAGGAAGGAAAGGCAGGGAGCAGAAAGGAAAACAGTGCACCCACCCCCAATATCCCTTTAAATACAAGCACTCTAAGAAGTGCCTCAAACAGGTCACGAAGTAGGAGGGCAGGAAGCAGCCCACAGAAAGTCTGTAAGAATATCGTATGAGAACCAGCCCTATGGGGCAGACAAGTACAGCAGCAGTCTCAAAGAGCTCTGAGCTTTAGAACATGAAAGGCACATCAGCATCTAAGCAGCCCCTTAAACTACTGACCGTAGACCTACAGCTAAACAGGTCTATTTACAAAAAAATAATCGAGAGAAGACGCTGGACACAGTTATGAGCTTGTGAGCAAATGCTTAAGCACTGCTTCTGCAGCATTTCTGCCTCTTGGTTTAGGAATTGTAATAACTGTGACAACCAGTGAAAGCCAACACGTCACGGGCCCTTGGCATCCGGGCCTGAGCAGTAAGGACACAGTTACTACTGGGGCAAGCCATCTGCCAGCCTCCTGAGATGCAGAGTGCTTTAGCTGAACACCTCCAGGTCTACATCAACCTAATCTAGGTCAGAGACAGATGTGGGGAGCCAGTGTACCCAAGTTCATCTGTATCGTTAGACTTAACTTCATTATACACAGAGCACAAACCACCAACAAACACGAAGTTGCAAGGCAGAAGAAAGGGACTTGTTTTCATGTAGCACTAAATCTCAACAGCAGCTTCCCAAGTTATTTCTCCCCCTGAACTGCTGCTTGTTCTGATGTTTTCTTTCCCTACTAGCTATAAATCCTCCAGATGTAGACAACACTCTCAGTCCCTACTACTGAGCCACCTCCACACAGTAAGGCATTCTGCACGCCTTTCTGTGAGCTCTTACAGGAAGGGCCCAGTTAATCAAGTAACATTCTCCCTCAAATGTCCAAATAAACCCGAGGTGTTCAGAAAAAGGCAGGGAAAAGCAGACAACACACACGAAAGATTCTCATCAGCTCTATTCTCAGCACCTCTCACACTGGCAGCCAGGACAAGCTGTGTCACCATGCCCTCACCAGCACTGCACCTACCTGCCTGAACAGTGAGGATGCCGTGAACGGCACTTTGAAGGCTGAAGTGCAGAGCTTACACTGCTGGCCCCAGCACCACCAGATGGCATTCCAGCTTTGCTGTGAAGATTTGGGATGCTGAAATGCTTGCTCCTTTGCACTCCTAATGACAAAAGCCTTAGAAATTGAAGATTTGGTGTAAAAAGCTTTTGAAAAAGATTTTTTTTTTCTTTTTTGATACTGTGTAAAGTTGCTCCTACTTCAAGGTTTTTTTTTTTTTTTAAAAGCTGAGAAGAGTTAAACTGAAGTGGCTGAATAAGACAATTATCACCATCTCAGCTCCACACTAGAAAGCCAGCACCTCATCACAAGCATGAAGGACAACGTACCTCCGAGCAGGTGGGACCTCGGCACCTCTGCTGCTTGGCAAAGGTCTACAACAGGTAGACCGAAGGGCACTCACAGACTGGGAAGTCAGAACAGGCTGCCACAGCAGGCAATTCCAAGAGAACTTCAATTCCAAGAGAACTTTTGCACCTTTTCTGCATCTGCTGTACACTACCACTGGAAATGCTAGGAACCAAGTCTTTGAAGGAGAGCAGCCCTCAGCGGCCATGCTGACATTACAGCATTTCGTATACAGGGGATGAATTAACTTGATTTCAAGAATGTACCACGCATCCCCACAGAAGTTTGAGGGTCAGGATATTAACAGGGCAAGATACGCACATGGTAATTACAAATTCTCATCATGGTCCCAATCCCACCACTGCTTCAAAATGGAACATGTGGGAAAAGAACATTTGAGCTCTTCTTTTTGTCCTAGCATCAAGCTTTTTCATATGCTGCTTCCATGCACCGCAAGCTGGCTTTCCATTAAATGTTTAGATGACAAGTCTTGGCTTTTTTTTTTTAAAGGAAGAAGAAAAACACAACAGGAAGACTCCAGAGACCTTGCTGGATGAAGATAACACACTGCCTCTCACACTGGAGGAAGTTAACACAGAAGGAGCATTACAGCATTGTACTGAACAACCTGCAAGTAGCCTGCCACTCCATCTCCTGGGCCTTGGTTATTTTAGGAGTGAACAATTCTATCAACACTAATGTTTTGGTAAAAAAAAAAAAAATTCTAGCCATATTAATTCCGTCAAGTACGTGCGTACTTTATGTAAAATATGAATAGCTTACAGATGGAATAATGAGAACAAATTAACACTTACAGAGTAAATAGGATTTCATCCAATATTCCTTCCCTAGCAGCAAGGCTACAGAGCAGCAGATGTCCTGAGTTATTTGAGCAAAATAATTCATAGCTTCCCCACATCCACCACTTAAAAAATAAATAAATCAGAGACTGAGACTGCTCCTTGCAACAAGGACAATTCCCTAATTCAAAATGACTGCTTGAAGTCCCCACAATAAGTGCCCTAGCCAGGCAAAAGATGCATCATATCCTGCTTGCTTGAGCAGATTATTCACCTTACAGGACATCTGCTAACACCCCTTGCCTGTACCTGTCAATATCTGGATGTTTTGTAAACAAGTAATCTATTTACTCCACAAAATAGAATTTTTTAAAAAATGAGTATTTTCACAAGGCAAGACGTGTTAAAACTATTAATGGATGCACAAATATAGTATAAACGTGTTAACAGCTACACCACTTGTTTTATTGCATGCCAGAATAATAAAAAGCCTTTAAAGTTTAAAACTGTTTCACCTGGTCTTTGCATTAATATGATGAATGAAAGTACAGAACACCTAGATCAAGGGGCGTTTTACATCTCCGATGAACTCTCCTTCCAACAGAACTACTCTGCTGCATCTGTGAAAAGAGATCTCTTATTTACACTTCTGAAAGTCCAGAAAATCCAGATACTCTGAAGGCCTGTAGCACAATTCTGGTTTGTACCTCAAGTACAACTAGTAGAAAACACTGAAATGCCTGGATTTGAAGAATATTCAAAAAACAGATGTCATGACCTCTAATGATATTAATGAACTCCCAAGTGAGCAGCTGTTCAGGGACCACTGAACTGAACTTCATGAATCTCAAAGATGAAGTATAAATGAGCTGACAGCTCAACTTTCCCTTTACCGAAGATGAAAGCGGAAAAGAGATGTAGAGGTCTAAGCTAAAGACAATTTCAGACACTGAATGTCAGTCTCCATCCACACAGAAGTATTTTCTCTTGATTTGAAATAAAAAAAACATTGACATTTGACAGAGGGAAATGCTTGATTTTGTCTGTCCTGCAACTTTCTTCCCAAAGGGTGGGAGTTAAGGCAAAAGAAAAGAGTGGCTGCCCTGTACTGGAACAAGTCAGTCACTAGCCTAGGAAGAAGAGCCAGAAAAGCCAGAGTCCTACCCAAGCCATTGCACATATTCCTCTTCCCTTCCTCTTCTCCCTCCCCAGCATGACGTTGGTTTTCTATAGTCCCTGAAGATTTTGGTGTTTTAAACACATAACAAGAACTGATCTGTACCTGAAGGAATAGGATTTGCACACAGAGCAGAGCTACTTCCCAGTCACTGTGTCTGCATCTACTCTATGTGAATTAAGGAAGTTTAAACACAAGCATACTGGGCACCCCACTGTGAGTACTCAAACCTGCGCTGACAACAATTAAGTACTTTCAGGACACAAAATCCGCATCACCAGCTACTGAATATCCTCCAGCTTAGTAAATCCTTAAGCCTCAAACTGCTAAAAAGAGCAGAAACACTGCCGTAACATTCTCTGTGATGCTAACCTAATATACTCATCTCTAAACATCTACCAGCGGCTCCATTAAAGACAAGATGCTAGGAAAGGACAGTCACTAAGCATGAAATCACTATGCTTGCTTATAGCATGCTTTTATTTCATGGAAAAGTCAGTTTTTGAAAGAGCAAGCTGAAGCTCTGTTCTGGAAAGAGATTCAGCACCCCAATAGGAGAGGTGCTGGACCAGACCCATTTAACTTCCCCGCCAGTTCAGAAAGCCAGAAAAGCCCGGACACTCACTTCTGTGCTAGGGAAGTTCACCCCTTCGGGCTAGGAAACAAGCCACTTCCACGCCTCTTCAAACCATTACCTACAATTCGTAAGACACAATACCTATCCATTGCTTCTTTAAAAGCACACTTTGAGAAAGTTATTCCTTCTCCAAGCAGACAGTGACAAACACCTCCACAGAAATAAGAAAGACACCCAAAAAAACACCTTACAATTCAGCCAGAGCGCAGAGTAACTGAGAAAGGAAGAAGGTCTAGACTAACTGGTCAGAAAGCAGCCATCGTTTCCCCCTCCCCTAACTTTGACCTCAGGGTGGAGGAGGCCCCAAGCCCCCACGCTACGACAAGCCACGGAAGGTGCATCCACCGCGCGACGGATCTGAGTTAGGGTACCACAAGCCCGTACTTTATCAATAAACTCGCTGCTAAACAAGGTTCTGATGCCAAATCAACAACTTAGCGCCAGGGAGCACCTTGCGGAGCACCCTGCTGGCCTGGCCCTGCCCGTTCAACAAGCTCAGAAGAGCCTTTTGCATTAAATAAAGGTTTCCAGCCCGGAGCTGCCGAGGCTGGTGCCGGTGCCGAGGCCCGGCCGCGCGGTACAAATAAGGCAGCGCCGCCGCTACGTACACAGCCCGGGCACGTCCAGCATGTTGGAGACGCCGCGGTCGCACATGTCCACCTCGGGCTGGTTCTTCTCCCGGCTCTCCTCCACCATCTTCTTCAGCGACTTGGACATGGCCTGGGCGGGACGCGAACACCGTCAGGAGCCGGCTGTGTCACCCCGCGCGTCCCCCCAACAGCCCGGCGGAGCCCCGGCTGCCCCCCGACCCTCCCTGCCGAGCCCCCCGGTGCGGGCCGAGCCCCCGCGGCCACTCACGGCGCTGCGCAGCCCGGCGCTGCCCGGCTCCCCTCGGCTCCCCCCAGCTGCCCCCGGTGCCGCTCCCGGCCCTGCCGCCGCCGCTCCCCGCCCCGAGCCCGGCCCCGCCCGGCCGGAAGGGGAGGGGGGTGAGAAGGAGGAGGAGGAAGAAGAGGAGAAAGAGGAGGAAGAGGAAGAGGAAGAGGGGGGTGAGGAAGGGTTGCGAGGGGCTTTTGCTCAGCCTCAGCACCTGGGCAGCGCCTCACAGCCGTTAACCTGGGCAGACGGGCCGCCGCCATTTCGCAGAGGGGAAGGAGGCGTCGGGGCGCGCCTCGGGGCGGAGCCATCTTGGTGCCAGCAGCCTCTGGCCGGGGGCGTCCTGCACAGGGCTCTGGGGCGCTGCTTGGCAGCAGGGTTATTACAAATAACATCCACTGAAAGAGTTATTAAAAGTAATATCCACTGAAACCAGGGTGGTAAACGGGAAGGTGCTGTAACCAGCAAACGCGGGTCTGGCATTGCTGTGGAAGTAGCTTCAACTTTTCCTTTTTTAGACATGATTTAATTTGCAGTAGCACGTTTCCCTTTAAGTGGCTCTTACTGCCTTCAGCCCTTCCCTGAGGTTACAGGCTGCTCTCAGGTCTGTCCGACAGAGCACAACTGCAAGAACTTCCCTTTATCGAGATCACTCAGCAGCACATCAGTGGCTGTGATGCACAAGCCAACAACGCACAGTTCAGGATGAGAAGCTGCGCCACTTCCACGTACAACCAAGTGCCCCGATGGCCACCAGTCAGTTGTCTCAGAGAGCTAGGTGCCGGCATATTTACTGTTCCTCTTCAAAAAGGACAGGCTTCATTTAGAGGCAAAGGCTTAGCCAGCTTCGTCGTCTCTAAAAAAAGGTCCTGCCTTGCTTATCCCAACGAGCAGATCAAGCACACGAGCAGGTGACAAGATGTTCACAGGCTGTGTCGTTACGGCTCATCAGCTCACCTGGCTTTGCACTACCCCATTTATGCAGTGATAAAACAACTGCATGTTACGTTGCACATGACCTGGATGTTCACATTTGATTTCCATTATAGAAGTATTTAGTTACTCCCTGTATAATAAACATATTTTCCTTACTCCCTTTCATCAGGACTGTTTTCTTTTCTTTGTCCTGGTAATTTCTGTTCCATCTTCTTTGTAAACAGTTCATGTTTCACTCGCATCTTCTATGGGGTCTGCTTTGGTTACTGCTTCAGCAAACCTCCCATATGAGCAGACACGCTAATCCATGCATACCCTAGTGAGGTCCACACCGGATTTGACAAAATGATGCTTTCCAGCCTTCACTTTAAAGATTACCAGCTGCTCATGAAGCACTAAATACCAATTGGATGAGAAAGAGTGGAAAGTAAGTATGCATGACATGCTGGCCAAGTGTCTGGCCATTCCCTGATCTTGAAAGCTTAATTTTCAGGTTCTCCCATTAGCAGAAGTACTGATGCTAATTTCCTGAAGAGGGCCTGTGCCCCTGCAGTAACCCTCTCTCCCCTGTCTTTTCCCATGTCACCTCAGCATATCTAATTCTTCCTTAACCCCCCTGACCCCAAATATCCGTAGCTCCCTCTGTACCCCTAGCTACAGACAGGCCAGCTGGAGACCTTCCCAAATGCATGGCTGTTGAGCTCACAGTGCAGGCTTCTCCAGTGTGACCTTATTTGTGTCTCACTGTACTGTCCAGTAAAAAATAGATAGATAAATAAATAGATACTCTTCTTTTTCCCTAAAAAACAAACAAACAAACAAAAAACCCTGTTGTAACAGATACTTTTAATGCAGGGTAGCATGTAATCAAAACAACACAACAGCAACGTGCGCCAGCAAAAACAGTTGTATATTGCTAGGCACTGCTGCTAGAAATTTATCCAGCAAAATTAGAATAATTAGGTGTGATAACTGGCACATTATTTATTTGCTGATCTTTGCCTTGTAAAAGCAAACTTCTAGGCTTTGGCCTCTATTTTTATTATCGGATATTATAATTTTAAGCATTTATTTGTTAGCAATCCTGTATTGTTGCTATTGTTGTTATTTTGTACAATAACCCATGCTATTAATTCTTATTACATTTCCTTTTAATCAGGACTGCCAAATAATTCTGTGGTTTTAGTTTGGCAGCTGACAGAAAAATAATTACAAGAAATATCTCAATTCTGGTGCCTAGGATGCTTATCTTGAGTTACTGCGGGAAACTAAAACACCTCCTCCTTTCTTTATGAGCCAACTGAAAATTGTTTTTCAGCCAAAATACTTTGTAACTACAACTGGTGAATGTTTTAAATTGATCAGCACCATGTTTTCTAGCATTGTAGCTGTCCATCTTCTCTCTCCTTTAATTCAAGTAACTGTAGCCCTAGCGATCTCATTCTGTTATCACTCCTCATTTATTGCTTATAAGGAATAGCCCCACCACATGGGAAGGGCAATTCAAAAATACTGTTACGGACATATTAGTGCTTATTCTTCAAATTGTAGTCTTTTTGCCATTCATATATTACTGCCTCCTAAAGAATGTCTTTAAGGAAGAATAAATAGATATGGTAACATCCAGAAGATTTACACATCAGTTAAAAAAATGCAGGCTCTGGAAAGTGAAAAGGCACATTTGTTATCTGTGCGGTGTCATTTAGAGCAGGGAGGTTTGTAGCCATGCAGGTATTACAAGGCAGACATGCGGTATTCACAGCTATGGCTTGATCTACAAAATAGGCAGCACCGTGCAAAGACATAAAAGCAAAGATATTCCTGGCAGTATTGTGAAACAAACCCATAAATCTTATTAAAGACAGATTTTGTCTTCTGAACTATACACTACAAATATCAGACTTTTTTTTGGAATATTAAACAACAACAACAACAAAAAGTTCAGTTGTTTGCTTTTGCCGTGCATTCATTTTAAAGCATTTTAAATGACTTCTTACCTTCCAAGACAGAAACATGGCTTAGCAAGAGCTCTCTCCTTTAAGGACCTTCACTTTAATAGTTCTGCAGTGGTATTTCTCTTGTTCCTCATAAAATATGTTAGAGGACAGCAGTGGGTTGCTTTGTTCCTGTTTTTTTTTTAAAGAATGGGTTTGATAATTTACTCTAATTTTAGACTTTGACTATTTTTGGTGAAAGTCAGTTGGGGCAGATCAATTGAACTTTGTACCAGAAGCTTCATTCAGCAGTCATCGTGGACATGAATTCTCTGCTGGACTTTCATTTTCTCTAAAGAAGCTTGTGCATTTTACTCACATGGAAACAAAATTATGCAGAGATATAGAGTAGTTGTAACATTTAAAGATGCACCAAGCACTAATTATTATTAGGTTAAAAAAAAAAGAAGTGAATCTTACAATTTTCCTCTCATTCATCATGTTCTTCATTCTTTTTTTCTGCAGAAGTTCAATCAATCTTTAAACTTGTTTGGCGTTATGACTGAAGTCAAACCAAGGCCAAGTATTTATCTGTATCAAGAAACTGTCAGAAAGCATTTCACCTGCTTTAAAACGAAACATGATTTTTCACAAACTTTTTGAACAACAGGTTTCAACACACTCGTCAGTTTAACTGCAGTCCCCCTGAGGAGCTTCAGGCCAAAGGTTGTATTGCCAGAGCTGGCCTCACACAGATCAAATCTCAATACTGCGCAGAGTAACGGGTAGGCCAGCCTTGGCAGGCCGACCTGCGGGACAGCCGTCTCCTTGGGGAAACAAGTTTTGTGTTGAATAAACTGTAGGATGTGCGACTGCTACTAGTTGCAATAAGCCACTAATGAATTTCATTCATTAAAACCACGTACAGGTTTCTATTATGTTGGTCAGTTTATGCTCTGACGTGCTCTTGGCAAGACCAAGGTTTAGCCTAAGAACTGATTGTCCGTAAGGGAAGGGAAGGCACTGCAAAGCACTTCCCTGCAGCATAAGGAGCTGTTTGGGTGAGAGATGCTCTTCTAGTTCAGCTATGGCTTCCAGGTGAGCTGAGCAGCAGGCTGATGAAATAATTAAATTATAATAAAAAATACAGTGTTCTTGCCAGGCTTATTCTTGCCTAAAATCTGATGCTTCTGTGACCATCCACCTAGCAGCAAGAGACAGCAACCAGACTTTGAGGGGACTCAGCCCTGCACGAACTGCATGAACCCCATGATGATTCATAGGAAGGTAAAAACCACGATGGACGCACATGGAGTCAGTCCCATGCTGCTGCCATACACTAGGAGGAGTAAACCCCTTGCTGTCTCAGCAGGCAAACAGCTGAAGCCATGCTTGACTGTGTCTGCATTGTCTCATGAGTTCCTATATTCAGAGTTTGTTTTGTAGCTTCATCTCCAGGCAGTTCAGATGACATTATTTTCTTTACTGCCTGCTATCCCTTTTATGATTTTTTAATAAATTTAGGGACAAAGATTGGATCGTCCCTTGATTACTAACATGAAATCAGTTTGGCATGGAGTCTTGAGCAAAAGTTTTCTGGGCTGCTAATGTGAAAATGTTTAATTCCACTACATGTTCTTTTGTGTCTTCCCATATTAGTGTAATTTCCTGTTCTGCCTGCAGGTCAGGAGAACATATCTGTCTCCTAGTTTGATAGAAATAAAGATGTATCTCCTTTTTCCATGTTGCATGTTAGCAGGCATATTGCGTGTACCTAAGCTAGATTTTTCTTGGTACTTGGAAAATTCTAAAA
This sequence comes from Heteronetta atricapilla, assembly GCA_011075105.1. NCBI lineage: Eukaryota > Metazoa > Chordata > Aves > Anseriformes > Anatidae > Heteronetta > Heteronetta atricapilla. Next base: position 21,862,538 of record CM021732.1, on the reverse strand, counting down.
TGCTGTCATACATCTAGTCTGCTGGGCCAGGTCTCTCTCTCTACAACATAATCAGATCATTCCTGAATTTTAAATAACTTGAATTTTATATTGTGTCATCTACCTTTTTGCCCTTCTTGTCTGTTTTGTGTTTTCTGGATTGTATTTTAACCAGAATAGCTTTTCTTTGACTATGAAGTTTTGTTTGTTTGTGGATGCCCCTTTTTGGGCATTCACTGGGAAATCTTCAAAGAATTCCCAGATTTTGTTAGAACTGTCATTACAATGTCACTTATCATCATTTATTACAAAAATCACTTTAAGGGATTCATTTCATTGTGTGAACCACTGTCCTCTGTACACCCCAACAACAACATTTGTTACACATGATGTGTGTTAGCCTGGGGCAGTGGCACAATAATGTCAGTAAAAAGTCAATCAATATTTTTTATATTTGCCCTATTCTGAAGCTGTATCTGTTTTATAAATGTCTAGGAAGTGGCCCTCAAGTTGTCTAGGGAGGTGACATGGTTGCTCAAAGTCTCACAACTTTTTTACAAATTCAGTTGTAAAGGAGATTTGGAAGCTTAGAGATCTAAAAATAATATAATCACAGAGATGCATGCGTATTGAACAGGCTCTGACATTACTTCTTGATGTGGTTATGGTTTAGTACCACAGCACGTCTTTGCTGTGCTAAGCTTTACTCAATGCCTGAGTACTTTAGTCAGTCAGGTTCTTACACCCAATGTGCAGTATAAGAGAAGGTTCTTCAATGAAGTTATCTCTGTAAATGGCCACAGGACAGGGGCCATATTTTAGCAATGTCTGATTTTATTCTAGTTCAGATAAAACTAGCTAACATTTAACTAGCACAGTTGGACTTGATGATCTTGAAGGTCTTTTCCAACCTAAATGATTATATGATTCTATGATTTACAAAGATGCTTGGGACAAAAACACGTAACTCTGTAGAACTAATTAAAGACAACTTTGTATCTTAGCTCCTCTTAACAATTTCAGACTGAATATTTTGTGTTTTGTCCTGGCTAATTAACTTTTTATAGCCTTAACTGTAAAACTTTTTGCACGTTTACAAAAGTGTTTGAAATTGTATAGAAGAATATAAAAATATGATTCAAAACTGGCAAAAACTCATTTTCACAGTTAGGTAGATAATTTATTCTCAGTACAACGAAAGATTACATTTTTCAGACAGAACTTTAAAATTCACAACAGCTGTACTTACAGTAATCTTTAAATGGCCTTACTTCAGTTGCAATTATCATAACTGGATTTCAAACATATTTTATGATCTGAAGTGTCCTCAGTATAGCAAGGAATGGTAAAGTATTTCTCATGGGACGTTCTAGCTCCTCCAACTCAACTGGAATCCTGATGGTAAAGTCACATATTCGGCATGAAATTTTATATAGACTTGATGAGATGTAGCAGTGAATGGAGCAATATTCGTATCCTAAAATTAAAGACAAGAAGAATGAAAAGCTTTACCTGACAGCTTGTTCTGAGAAAAAGCCAATTATAATGTTAAAGCTGAGGTACAAATCTGCTCAGAGAGTGGAAGGGACCTCAGGCCTGTGCTAGATACTGCTGTTGCATTTCTTCCATAGGGTGTTAAAAATATTTAAATCATAAACACAGCAACTAAATTCAGAGAAAAAAAGGCTTGATGATACCACCCACTAGATGTCACTGTAAGGTCTGTATTGAAAGGCTAAGATGCCACAGAAGCCTTACACTTTCACTTCCGCTAGTCTGTATGGAACTCCTGCCAAAATCAGGGAAACAAGCTTAATTATGACACAGTAAAGATTAATTTTAACCAGTTTCAGGGTCACAGACAATAGGGAATACATACCATCCCACAGTATGGCCCAGCGGGGGGATAGCTGGCATCTGGCCCATTGTAAAGGATCAGATAGCTGTTACTGCAATCCCCAGGGTCATCGATGCTGATGAAATCAAAGTTCACTGTGACAATTCGTCCCTTGGGCGCAGTAATGGTCCACTCACAGTCAGTGTTGTTCTGGTAAGTTGCAGGGTAGCTGGGACTAGCAAACGTGCCAGTGCTGCCGTATAATGTTCCTCCACATCCTGGAAATGGACACAGTTAATTAGCTTATAAGACTTAGTTTTACAAGGTACTACACAATGTATGTAGTACAGTATTAGTAGCAGCACTGAAATACAGAGAGACACTGCAGACTGGAACGGTGCGTTTGGATAAAAGCATTATTGCAATGAGACAAAACTGAGGCTCTAGCTTCAGCAGCCTGAGAAGAACATGGAATGGGCATCAGACATACGTAAGGTTACTCTGCAGGGCTTCGCTGATGGTCTAAGCTCACTCCAGCTAGTTAGTGCCAAGGGCAAACTATGTCATCCAGCTATTCATTCCTATTTCATATGCCATTTATGACTAGGTCTATCACCCAGTCACTACACAGCGTTATAGATATGTTATTTTCCTGAGGCAAGCATCAGTCCTCCTCAGGCTTAGCAGAGCCTAGATCCCACAGCTTATCACAAATGAACTACTAATGAAGTAGACTGAGTCACTACCACCACCACTACTCTGTGGTCCCAAGATAGATAGATGTTCCTTGTATTTTCTGACCTCTTGGTGAAAGATGTAGACCTCCAGCTTAAGTGGACCGCATCCTCTGAGGTTGCTAATTAGAGAACAGGGTTGGCTAAGGGTGCTTGGGAAAGCCTCAGATGCTGGTAAGTCAAGGCCCCACCTGAGCTGGCTGGATTCCATCTTTCTGTGTTTTCTTTGTGTGTACAACTGCTTAATGGAATTACTTTGTTATTACAGCCTTACCACTTGATGATGAGGTCCAAGTGATTTCATATCCATCACGTGCCACTGAAATATCACTCTTGAAATGAAGGTAGACAACATGATTTTGAGGGAAGATGGGACTGGGCACAAGGTTACCACAGAACCTGCCAAGCAGTGGTGATTGCACATCACTCCCATTTCTGACCTTCAAGGGACAAAAATAACATTGTCAACATTAAATCCCTGTATCAATTAAACACCACTACAATTACACAGTGATGCAAGCACAGCACAAAATATGTATAGACTTGCATAAGATATGTATAGACTTGTTATTTAAATACTTTTATTTTTCCTACTCTATATCCTTACATAGAAAGAAAAAGAGACTATTAGGCAGCCTGTCTGAGCTTTGTAAGCAATTGCACAGAACAAGTATCATCAGCAACTGGTAGCTAAATTGTACGGTGTGGTATATCTCCTGAATAATAAAAGTTACTTGGCTAGTAGCTAAGATATGTTATTGAAATTCAAGTCCATGTTTTAATTTTCATAAGAAATGTTAATATTTCAGATGAAATTCAGATGATATGCTTATTATTGACACAAGGACACAAGGTACCTTTGCAAGTAGCCTACATTTGTATTACATCTCTCTCTTCTCTCTCTCTCTCTCTCTGTTTTTTTTTTTTGTTTGTTTTTTTGTTTTTTTGTTTTTTTGTTTTTTTTTTAAGAAGAGTAACAAGGAGATGGAATCTGCTGCTGAAATTAAAGTACTCAGATCTAAGGCTTTCCATTCTTGTACAAGCGTTAATATTAGATGATAACTATCCCAGTTTGCTCTGTAACTGGGTAACATCAACACAAGGTAGATAAAGATGAGTTGGCTACAAGGAAAAGTATTTATTTATTGGTTTTAGACTTAGTATAGTGTGTGTTGTTTAACCTCTTACTATAGTACCTCAGTATTTTTCACCATAAAACTGCAGCAATATAGTAGTTCCATAGACAATGTCAGTTAGATCATACTTGATCCAAAACTGTTAATGTCTTTTGACTTCAGCAGAATTCAATTTAGGCCCACAAAATAGATGTACTGGCTTAATACCTCTAGGAAGTCATGTGAACACTGGATGCTGTCCTCTAAACTGAAAGCATGGAAAAAGAGAGAAATGGTGTGATTCTGGGGAGCTCTCAGAACAATAGAACAATCCATATTATTGGGGTGACGACCAGGCCACCCAGGGCTCTTCAGGTAACCAAATGGCTGGTTATACTCTCTGCTGCAACCTAGAGAAAGAAAGACAAATATAAGTAAGCCTTGCAGATCTTTGTATTGCTTTTCACTGTATGGAATCAACAAAGAGAATGGTAGGTAGATTTTTTCAACAATTCTTCAAGCTTACCTGTAGCTTGATAGGTAAATCTGACTCCATTATTAATCCTATATTCATCTGACTTGAAAGTCACAATGGCAGTGCGATCATGAGAATAAAACTCAGGGACTGGAAAAGTGTCCGTGCCGCAGAATCTATGGGCTGATCCTTGGCTGTGCTGGAATTCAATACATGTCACAGATTACTTCTACATAGGGGCACAGCTTGGTTTTCTACTTACAAAACTTTTTGTAAAAAAGTTTTTTTTTTTTTTGTAAAAAAGTTTTGTAAAAAAGTAAACACATTTTTTAGCACTTTCTATACCAGATATGCAATCACATCTTAAAATTACCATGGAAATCACTTATTAATTTCTCAACATTTTATGTTTGATTATGGTGTGAAGCAAATCAAATGTAATAGGTATTTTTATGACAAAGTAAGAAACAATGAAAGAAGGTTTAGAATAATGTAATACAAGGGACATAAGCAGTTGTTTTTGTGTCGGTGTTATTTTTTTTCCTAGTGCTTTCTACAAACACTCTTCTTGGCATGAATAGTCATTTTATTATGGTTCTTGGATGGGACAAAGTTTAATTAGTTTATGAAAGCTTGTTGTTTGGCAATACTTTCTGGGTGTTAAGTTTGGCAGTTCTGCTAGTTGGTGCAACTGTGAAAAATTGTGTAACACATAGTAGGTCATACTCAATGTGTGTGTAAGTGTGCTTCCATGAAGTCACTGTACCAGCTGACACACCTCAAGTGGGGCATAGTGCTTCATGCTTTGCTCATACTCTTCACACAGAATCATCAACTAAACTATTACTAATCTAAAGAGGGGAGTTCTTCCCCTCTTTCCAAAGAGTGAGGGGAGCCGAATGTGAATGGGGCATGCTATCAACTGTAAATTTCATACCGTTGATGAGTCCTGGAGCTCTAGGTAGTTCTGAGAGCAGTCCTGGCTGGAATGGAGGTGGAAGGCCTCTACCACCACTCTGACGTGCTGCTGTGGAGGGGCATCAATGACCCACGTACAGAGGGTAAATGGTGGATATTCACCAGGGAAGTGGGGAGATGTTGCGGACAGGGAGGTAGGAGTTGCATTATATGTTCCTCCACATGGTCCTGTTTAAAACAGTAATAAATGCATCATAGACTGAAAACCTTTCAAACTGAGGAAGAATGTTTATTTATTAAAGAAAACTACACTGGACAATATCCTTTTGTATATATACAATGTATGTATATAATCTGTATGTATTGTATATACCTATGACTCTAGAAGAAAAAAAAGTAAGTAGAACACATTCTAATACTGTGTCAATGTATGTCATAAAATTAAAATAAATGCTTTTTCACTGTAATATCAGTGTATTTATTAACAGTCCATGATAGAGCATTCCTATTTTGCTCTCCACAGTGGCAGGCACCCCACAACCAGCCAAGACCAAAGAGAATTGCACAGGGGTCCAGCAGTGCTGCTTTTAGCTTGCTTATAGGTGCTCTGTAGCCCTATACTATGGACTGTCTTTGCCCTTCCCTGGGTCCTGTATCTGAAGAAAATGTTAATGATTTATTATTTAAATATATATTTCCACAGGAATAACAACAATATATATATGTATAAATGTATGTGTATACTTACGATCCATTGTGATGTAGGTAGCATTGAAACCCTCCCTTTCCACAGAACTGTCTGTGACAAATTTCACAGTCAAGGAATTACTGGTAGAAAGAAAAGGAGCTGGCACTGTAGATCCACAGAATGTGCCAACTAAACTGGCATTTTCATTAACTCCATCATAAAGCTGAAATTAAAAAAAAAGCATGTAACACACTAATAGTTCAGGCACAAAACCCACAAATAAATAGAAATAAAGTTTTCTGACCCTTCTTGACATTGCAGTTTCTCTTACTTGAAAGCACATTAGGTGCTCCTGTGCTTTAACAGGATGTTCTTGATGACTACAATTATTCACTGCCATATTAACTTATTCTGTTAGATAGTGCAAATCTCATTATGGAACATTCTGGTCCTGTCTTAGCAAATCCATCAAAATTTTATTCTATTTTAATTTGGGGTTCTGTGTTCTTTCTTAGAGTCTCAAAGGACTTTTCAATGAGAAAGGCTGTTTTTATTCACCAAAATGTAGAATTCATTCATGTTTTTAAATATTTCTGATGCTCAATAGAATCTATAACACACTTTGGAGGATCTTGTTTAGCAGCATTCTACCATCTAGCCAATGTTTTATATACTCAACTCCAGGAAAAGTAGCTTTCACAGGTGAGCATTTAGCATCAAGACTTATTTATTCAAAATTTTAGAAATTAATTTTTTTTCAAGAAATTTGGTATCCTAATAAATATTCATGATTACTTTCAAAGCACTTAATTTTGTTCTGTTTCTATTCTGTGAAATAAGTACTCATTTATATAGGTAGTCTAAGAACAGAAGCTTGTACCCATAATAATATTAAAATTATTATTGGTTTCCAAAAAAAGCAGGATGTCATCTGGCATTGTAATCTAACCTACCAAAAATCTGTAATTATATTAAGCAATTGAATTTCTTCATAAGGCAATTTTCTATTAATTAAGTTTTAGCCTCATGGAGAGGACAGTGGATGGTATCTCACTGACAGTTTTCTTGTTAAAACACACAGCTATCTTACTTTGACATAATCATAGCGGCAGGTCTGAGCAGACTGTGCTTCCAGCACAAATGAGGTGAAGGTGAGGTTGATCAGCTTGTTTGCAGGTGCAGTTATGATCCACACACAGTCCAGATTTTTCTCGTATCTTCTGCTCACGTTAGAGACTGGAGAGCTAAAGCTATAAGCTGAGTGTGTCAAGTAGCCACCACAGCCATTCTGAGGTCCTGTTGAAGAAGCAGAAGCAATTAAAAGCAATTCCTGGCACTTTGAAATCAATCTTCAGAACTTGAGTGTCAACATAGTGGCTTTGTCTGTGCTACAGAATTTTACAGCCCTGTCTCACAGCACCTATTTTAATTATAAAAGGCTTTCAACACAAACAGCATTAGGTAGATATGAATTCCAATTAGGTTAGAACGAACTAAGAAGGGCTCAGGTCTCTTCCTGAATATAAAAGCAGTATCCACTTTGAAAATGTAGCTACAGATTGTTTTAAAAACAGTACTGTAAGAAGAGAGAGGACAGAAATTAAGTAGAACAATAGTGGTTAGCAGACATTTTAATGTAATTCCTACCTATTAGTAAGAGCACTTGGACAGTAGGGGGCACTGATTTGTTGACTTGGAAAATCTATCTAAAAATTCGGTTCCTTGTTTTTGCGATCCAGCCTCGTTCTGTAGGGACTGAATTTGGCAGCCTAACACTGGGGCCCAGCCTCATATTCAGGAATCTAGCTAAAAGTGACTCATTTCTGGAAGTGTTTTACTTTGCAGGGACTTACAACCCCTCTGAAAAGCAGGCTGCTTTTCATTTGGATACCACATACAGAGCTCAGTCCCAGCCAGAGCACCTCGCTGTGAAAATTTGAACCCTATAATGTTTTTAGTCACAATGAAAGAAATGACTTGCAGATAAAACCAGTTACTAGAAGATCAGAACCCTCTTACTGCATCTAACTACAAACAAACAAAAATATGGACTATTTGAATGGATTTTAACAACTTTTTCATTTGTAGTTTCCGGAGGTAGAACTGGGTTAGCAACCCTGATCAGTTTGTTTAGCTTATGCTTCCTCCCCCAGTCTCTATGGCCACTTTCCTGTCCACTTATTTATCTCAGGAATCCCAATAAAGTACGGCTCATGCTCTTCCTTGTGAGCCTGAGAAAGAGCGTTTGTAAACTGCATGGGGTGAAGTGGTGACTGCAAGCAGTACGGTCTCTCCCGTGGTGAATCCTTTTGGAAGAATCAGGTTATCACAAGAAGATAACAGCAACACGAACACAGCTGGGGGATTTCAGCTCGGCGTGTAAAAATGCCTGTCTGGCTGACATGTAACTTAACCTCGACCCACTGATGTATTTCCAGTCATATAAAACTACACACTACTTAAGCTACAATATTACAAAAGATTCCCCTGGTCTAAAATCAGCATCCAAGTATCAAGATTGCATCAGTAACCACGGGTTAGAGACAGCCCTATCTTGCAAAATTGCAATGGTTAAAACAGAGTGACTAAGGATAAATGTCATCGTGTTCTACTAACCAAAGCCGGAAAGACTCCACCCTAAAAAGAAGTTTGCTTAAAACCAAAATCTTAATACCATGAGATTTAAGCTTTTGCTATAGCTAAAAATGAACAGAATAAACTTATTACAAAGTGAAAAAGTCAGGAATTAATAGACTGCAGTCCAGTTTTGTGGGCCGTTCTAGCAGTGAAGTCAGAAGTGGAAAAGTGTTAGTGTTAACTCCGATGCGGCTGCATGAGCTGAGAGCAACAGTGGGGGAAATGTCACCAATCAATCATGTTCTTAAAAATATCCTTAGGAAGGAGCAAAATGTCAGACAGGAGGGTGCCTGGGCCCTAAGAATGCAATTTCATTATATGTTTCTCTGGGTTCACCCTTCTGGATGATTTATTCAGTCTTCCTGAAGCAGTCTTGTTGGAGCCACTTCCTGCTCAGCGTTTTGGACACCATCCACTAAGCATGCCATTAAGCATATAATCACTAGACATAGATCATAGTCTGTCCCTACAGCATTGCAATATTGAATCTTCAGTGATATATGGGTCAGACTGTCTTACAAAGCTGCCCTTCACCCTTTTCATGGTTAGAGTTGCAAACATGCCAGCCAGAACATTGCAACAGGAATCAGAGAATTGCCACAGAGCAACGCAACAGGAAAGCTGTCACTGCTGCTGGATTGTCCTTTTTTTGGGTATCACATGTCTGGACCTTTGCAATGGTGCACTTCACAGCTAGCTGTGCAGCTATAAAGACAGCTCAAACAACAGAAAATACAGAGGTGGGTAAGCCGTGTATTACAGCACATAAATGGGACCTGACAGAGGGAGAAACACACCAAAGCCTCATTATAAGAAAATTAATTCTAGTGAGTATAGCCAGTAAAAGCATCTAAGGGGAGATAAATAACTAAAAGTATGATTTACAGTTAATAAAAATGAGGTTTCATCATTAGCTTTCACAATGCTTAGCCTGCTCAGCCAGGACTGAGTCAAATGCTTAGAGGATGGTACATTATAAAAAATGGCTGGACTGGAAGCTGATGAGGTATCACGTAGCCCTGCATCAAACCAAAAAAAAAGAGCAGCCCCTGTTGAAGAATCTGTTATCGTGTTTTTCATTACTGATCAACTTTACATCTGATTGCAGCCCCTAGAAGTCACAGAACAGTGAATGTGTGCAGATCAGGGGAACACCCACAAGTAAAAGAAGAGCCAGTTACTTAGGAAAAAACTCACTGTAAAAAAAAAAAAAAGAAACCCAATTGCACTGCTTTTTAGCTTTTTTAAAAAAAAGAAGCACCTCATCTTTTTAAAAATCGTCACTGCTTTTGAGTAACAAGGCCAACTAATAGCTATCCAGCTTGTTGTGATCATCGATGGAATGATATCATTGTTGGCTAACGCAGACAGAAAAAATACACAACTAAAATTTAGGCAAAATCTGAGACTGAGAAGTCTGTTAATTGGTAGAATAGCCTCTCAGATATTAGAAGCTAAACATGACAAAAATGAGAAATGTACCTTACAGAACAATTGAGGGGGGGAAGGGTGCAGATGGATGACTGTGTTGTTTCAGTCACTGGTTTCTTATTTAAAATAAAAATCGTAAGGTCATCATAAATCAGATTGCAATCCTGTCCTCCTCATACACAGCTTGCCAGAGAACACAAATTATCAGAACTAGGGCACACACTGTCATCATTAATTGCTTTTGGTGGGAAGCGTTAGTGAAACAAAAAGGCTGAGGGACCATTCAGAAAAGAAGGGACTGACGGTTCCTTATGGCAAATAAAAATAATTACAGCAGGGAGCAAGCACATGTTTCTCTAAGAGTTACATCCTCTAGACACAGAACCAAGATGAAGATAGATCTTTGAAGCTGCCTGCCTCTGAAGCACAGTCAGGGGTAAGGTTCATTTGTACAGGTATAGATGCAATGAAAGGGAACCTACCAAGCAGCTTTAAATCTATTGTGAACAGCTAAACCAATAGCATTTCAAAACAAATCAAACTAATTTTGCCATCCTGCTCCTTGTACTAAAAGAGCCCCACAGATGTGCACCAGAAGACAGCAAAGTCTGACATACCCTCCTCATTCTGCTGCAGTCCCTCTCCCAGGTTTCTGAATCACATCTGATCTCACCTAAAAGGATCCCCGGGAATTTTAGGCTTCTGGCTGATCTGAATTAAAAATCAGAATACGCAAGGATTAGCTCTGCCAAAACTAATGCTTCATTCCTGACAGGTTTTATTTCCAGTGCAGAGGAGGGGCTGGACCATGGCTGCAGTAACTAGCTCAAGGCTTGCTTGGATTCGGCCTTCAAACAGCAAGAGCTACGTTGGGATGGAGGGAGGAATCGTCTGTCATTCTTCTCATGGCTGATACTGAGGGTTGGTAAACCTTCGTGAGCTGAGATTTTGAGGTCAGTTGGTGTGTTTGGCAGCCCCTGCACAGGCACCGTGACTTTGTGTAGGCAGGGGGCCTACAGCGCTGTAGGGCCTCCACTGGCCCTGACAGTGGGGCCAGCCCTGAGCACAGCACCCGCAGCAGCCAGGAGGAGACCTGAACGCAGAGGGCTGTGCTCAGCCCTCAGCCTGGCCTCTAAACAGACGGGCTTTTCCACTGATGTGGTGGCACAGCAGTGGCACCAGCTGTGACATTGGGACTGGAAAGCCCATAGCTCCTGCTTTTGCAGGATTTCACAAATACAGTCAGACAAAGTTCATATTCTTAAGTTTTTAGACTTTTTAGCTGATCCCAAACATAAGTCCAGACATGCTCTGGCCAAACCCACCCTAGTTCTGCAAAACTGTAATATATGTACCATCCCACACATCTTGATGCTTGTTGAGGAGACTAGAGGCAAACAGGCAGTCTGGCCTCAGTCTGATACTTTCTAATACGGCATTAACATACTTGTTGGCATCACAGTTACCCAGGCATGTTGCAGATCTCTCTTGCAATGTGAATCAGAAATGTCTCCTCAACCTTTGTTTGTATGCACCGGAGCACAGATTTTCAGCTGAAGAAGTCATTGAGTATGTGAACCACTTCTATTTACTTTGCTCTGGGAGAAGAAATGTCACAGACATTAAATACCTGACATTTCTGAGAGGCGTATGTAGACAGTCCTTAGCTCAACAGATGTATTTTTTTCAGAAATACTGAAGAGACAGCAGATACTTTCTAAATTTAGTCTGATTTCAAGCTGATGCATACTGATGCATATTTTTTAACATATATTTGAGCCACAAAATACATTTAGGAACAGTCCAGGAATTGTGACTGTCTTATAAACAGCTATTCTGAGCTTGCTAAGGATGTTGATATTTTTATAGACTATAATAAGATCAAGAAAAGATATTATTAACCACAACTGAGTCATTATTTTAATATACTAAGCTAATCATAGTTAAGCCGTGATGATGTATTGAATCTGAACTGTGAAATATCTGTGTCATGTATTTGGTAAAATATTGTGTGAATTAAAAGCCCAAAGAAAGTTTTGTGAGAATGTTTGTGAATTACAAGTGGTTTGCTTCTCAGCTAGCCCCTCCGCAACACCAGAGGCCAGATTGGATATCTTGAGATACACCTCTGGAAACCTGTCCTAATGGGCTGTGAAAGCTCTGCCAGGCACTGCTGCTTTTCCAAAGGCATGAGAAAACACGCTGAATTCAGCAACAGCATTCACATGCCACAGTCAAGGACACATTCTTCTAAGATTTTTTTTTTTTTTTTTTTTTTTTTTTAGGAGGGAGAAAAATTCCCAATAAACCTGAGAGTTGGCCGTGCGGTGCTTTCGCACCTGACAGGCAATAACTGCTGTTGTCGCTACAGGTCACCTGTGCCACCGACAGCAGGTGCTAACGTTATTTACATAGATCAGTGCCATGAATTACTGCGAGTGGTGTAAGTTTAGAGATGACTCACAAATAACAGGTAACCTCCATCTATGCAGCAAAATGACCACTATTTTACACCTTTCGTTAGCCATTCACAGCTGTTTTTTTTAGTGATTCTGAACAACACAAAATGTCTGGGAACTATGCATGCTGAGCATTGCTGGAAATCTGCACCTAGAAACTGAACAAAGAGTAAGCCAAAATTTCAGTTTGCAAGGCAGAATTGGACTTAGACTTATATTAAGATTTTGTTGTTCTTGTTGATAGAATAAAATAGCATACAAATGCTGTGAAAAATCTCCTGGATCATTTTTTTTTAAGTACACTTTAATTTTACCAGGGGTAAGCATAACAGTGAACCCATTAGTGACAGACACTTAGTGTATTGTATTCCAAACAGGAAACAAGTAATTTAATACACAGCTAATAGGATAAAGGAAGACAGAAGTCTCTGGGTAATTTATCAGGTAAGTTACAGAGCACTTTGTCAGGAAGAAAAGGATATAGATTATCACCTTAATTCCATAATATGCATTCTGGATAATTTGTATATGTTTCCTATTAATGCATTTTTCTGGTATATGAAATGAGAATTTATTTTTCCAACTATTTTTCTTCTACACTCTACTGGCTTGTGATATTTTTTTTTTTCTGTGTAAAATGATTAATATTCAGAAATACTCATTTGAATAAGAAGGACTGAGGGATCCTTGAGGGAAAAAACAGGCAAACTGAGGACAATGAGAATAAGAGCAGGCTCCCAGTCTCCCTTTCAGAGGATGGGGTATTTAAGGACTCCTTTGCTTTTTAACAGCCTAATGGTTGCCAAGGGTTTTGGAGGCATTTCTTTTGCCCTAGAGCCTACAACACTAGTTCTCATTGTTATCACTCTATTCTTCTTGCCTGTCTATATCCATCTGTTTTAACTTGTCTTGTTTTTAAATCATAAGCTCTTTCTGACAGCAAATTGTTGCTGTATTCTGTCCCTGCAGTGCCTAGTGCAGCAGGATCATGGCCCATGAGCTCGTAAGCCCCAAGGTAATGCAAACAAGTGGTGACATTGGTATTAATACAGTACACCGTACTGCTTTTTTACAACATTTAAACATGAACTTCTCCTGCGTGCTCCCAAGAGAGAGCATAATAAAGGGGGGGGGGGGAGCTGGCCGGAGTTGAAGTCAAGAAGGATTTAGGGCTGCAGAGAAAAATCTTCCTGACTTCTCCATCCCACCTTCCCCACCAGTCCCAGCTCCGTTTTCCCTTTGCCTGTGTGAAGAAAGCTCAAGAAGAGCTTTCTGACCCAGCCCACTTATCTAACCATGTTTAACACTTTGCTTCTTGAAAATTCCTGTGGCTTCCTCAGACAGCCTTAGTGAGCAGACCTGCCTTTCAGAAACCCCTTAGACCATTCTCTGATGGCTTAGAATGTGATATATTTTTCATTACTGAGACAATGGGGCTATGTACACAAGCACGGAGAGCTGCCAAGCTGAAATGATTTGCTGTTAATAAGGCCAGAGATACATCTCCCAAAAGGGGGTTGCTGACTCTTTAAAAATAAGAAAAAAAAATCCTTATATGTCTTCTCAGCCTTGGTATCATAAGCCTTGGAGGGATCACCAATTGAGGTGAGAGGGTCACCCTCCAGCTGGATGGGACTTGGCAGAAGCTCTGTTTATCACCAAAGCACAATGTCCCTGCTGCCACGGCACGTGTGGCAGAGGTATGTGCGGGCTCTGACCCTGCCAGCCAAGGTCAGCTGAAAAGATCAGGTCTCCCCTTAGAGCTGGAGAAATAATCAGAATAATGAGATCTTTGGCCAAGTCACAAGCTCCGTACATGCAGACCTTGTCCTTTGGGGAAGAGATCTTAGCTCTTCTTCCTTCACAGAGACATCTCATGTAACCAAATACGTTAAGCTGGTATCGATTTATCTCTTCTTATCCTTTTATTGATTGCCTGGAGGAGCACACGCTCACAGTAGAAAGAAGGTATAATTCTCCTTTTACAGACTGTAAACAAAGGCAGAAAAAAGGTCAGTGGTAAGAGAAGGAGTCTTTCCTTCCACAAATCTAACACTGACAGCAGGCTGGGATCCTCCAGTCAGCCCAGTTCACCAGCTCAGCCAGAGAGCACATCCAGTGATTTAAGAAGTGAGGCTGGTAAGCATCCAAACTTAGCAGCAGGGAAGGTGAAATCTACAATTCTGTGATTACAGACCCCCAGAATTGCACCAAGGGCCATATAGTCCTCGGCGTCAAATGCCTCATGTCACAGAGTCACTTATGGCAAAGAAAGCCGGTTGTGCAACATGTGTTCAGCAATACATTGCACAGCATATGGAGCGGCATGGTGAAAGTATATTGTTATGAAAAGACATTTGAGAGAAAAGGTGACATATTGCCACACAGCCAAATTAATACTATTTCATCCTTTCTGTTAATTTCCCTTTTCTGACTAGCAGGGGACCTTCAATATTCTAGTGGGTGAAGGATCAGTGGTGCAAACATACTGCTTTAATTAAAGCAGAGATATTTTTTCTACACAAATGTCAGGGTTTAACTCTTTGAATGCCTGGTTACCATAGGTCTTGCTAGGATTCTTTGAGTTTTCTGTTCCATCTTTTGTCTTTCCTCCCACTTCAATGGCTATCAGATTGACTCCCCAGTAGTAAAATTTCCAAGAGATGAACACTGCTTAGCCCTGGATTTTGGCAGTACCCTTGAGAGAAACCTGATCACAAAAGAAACTGGAAGAGCTTGTGAAGAAAGGAAATAGTTCGGTTTGCTACAAATGGGTTTACTGTTTCTGCTTGCATCTTTCCAATACATAATCAGGGTCACTCACAACATTAAGCAGAGTGCAATAATTACGTTATCCTGTTGTGCTTCCCTAGGGTAACTGCAGAATAATGTGCTCATTGTCATCCAGGAGAGAATGAGACTTGTTTTCTCTCTGCAGTTACCATCTTCCTTATCCAAGAGATTTATCATTATTAATTGTCATCTGATTGCATTTGTACTCTGATAAAACCACATGGTTTTATCTTTTGACAAAGATGAGGTAGCTTCTCTAAAGCAGCATTTAGAACGACAGGCTCTTCTATCTTCATGCTTTTATTTGCTTTCATTTGAAGCAGAATCTCAGGCTTCATAGTACAAAGATGTGTCACAAATTTTCCTGGCTCTATATCTCAGACAAGTCAAACTGCACATTTTTATAGGTCTGTGACTCATTTTTTCCTATTATAATATACTTTTCTTCTTTTTGGCCACCCCATACTAGCATGGGACAGCCAGGATCTTTCCTACAGGCTGTGTGGCTAAGTCCCTGTGGTTTGCTTCCCACAGAGAAGAGACCTAACATTAAGTACCTCATCACCAAGGACTCTTCATCACACAACCCACATCTCCACATGGCCATTTTTTTCCAGTTTGCGACTCCATTGCTCCTGAGTAAGTGCTGCAACATCACAACCTCCCTTTCCTTAGGAGCCTGCAAAAATTAGACTGGTAGATGTCAGAGGTTAATAATAAGTCTTCTCCTCACTCTGGGAAATTAATCAGGGATGGTATTGATTCAGACAGCTTGGCTTGTGTTCCATTGTGTGCTTAAGCAGAATCTCTGGCAAGTAATATAAATAAATCAGCAATCAGTGGCTAAAAAAAAAATGGCAACGTGCCAACAGGAAGAGCAAGAGCTTGGAGAGTTCCTTATGATGTCACCCGGGAAGCACATAGCCAGGCTGTGGAGGCAACTGATACCTCATGGGTTATAGACAGCAACACTATGAGGCAACATTATGTTACTTGAAATAAGAGTCCACAAGAGTGGTCTGAAAGATTATTGTAGCAACTTCTTTGAGTCAAGCAAAAGAAGAGTTAATAATAGTAACGACCATGAAGTTCTGTGGGAATATTTTTTTTGGCAAAGACTGTAGAACCAGTTATTTTCCTTATCTGTAAATACTTTCTCAGACTGTATCTAATGAGAAAGTCGCTGGCTAGGGGTTGGGAGGGGATTCAGTGACTCAGCAGAAGACTATGTTTGTCCTGCTACAAAGGCCTTTCATTCTGAACTGTCTGAGAGCCAGCTTTTTAAAACAGACAATTACCTCTTTCTAAATCACAAAAACATTGAGTTAATTACACAAGAAACTAGAAATGATGACATGAAATCAATTTACATGTAATAATAATTTGTTGCTTATCATCCTTAATTCAGATGTTATAAGAAGGTAAAAAAATCCTTTTAAAATTTGATCTTAAGAATAGACCACTAGGCTTAAACCTTTTATAGAGAAATAATCAACCTTTGCCTCTCACTCTTGTGTCCATTCAAAACATCTAACATCTGTGCCTTCTCACTATGATCCATTTATTTGGGGGCCAGCTAACCTGACTGATCTCCCAAAGCAGCAGAGATCAGCACAGTGGTGCCTGGGGGGAACCCCAATCTTAAATAATCTTAACAGTTTAATTATTAAAAAGTTGTGAGATGAACTTCAAGGAAATGGAAACGAAGGATAGATGGAAAGGAGGCATTTTTAGGAAACAACCAACCTTTTAACACTGAAGAATGAGAGTTCTCAAGTATTGCCAGATTTCCTCCAAAAGCTCTGTAACTTTGGGTGCTGTTAAGCCTTCAGTCACCCAAGAAATGTTTGTGCCTTCAAAGAGGCAGGAAAAAGTTACCAAAAAGTAAAATGAATCAGTTCAGAACCAAGGCTGGAATGCAGGGGATCCCACAGTGTTTGTCTTTTACGCAGAAACATTTCTCTGCTTCCAGCATCCATAGCGAGTGAGACCATAGCAGCTGAAAGCTGCTGAAAGCAACCAAAGGAAATAGCTTAGCAGCAGACTGTTGGGGTTATGAGTCTGATAATATTCTTACCTAGGGTCTCCCTGAATGATGCTTTCCATCCCCTGCCTGATCCAGAGAAGTCCGTGTTAAACACCAGGAACAATTTGTTACTGGAGCTCTTAATATTCGGAGGCAGTTCTGACCCACAGAATTTCCCAAGAAGAGGAGCATGGGTGTCTGAGCCATCATGTACAGCCACGTAATCTTTGTAGCAGGAGGGAGATATTTCAAGCTGGAAGCTGTTGAATCTGTAAAGTACACTTGGAGCATTAGATATCACACTTTCATTTCTGTTCCTGTTCTATGTGTTTTTAGGGCTTAAGGAAAGCACAAGTAATAGCAATGGTCAAAGCCATACACATAAACAGGTACCACAAGACATTGCTGTTTGGAAAACAAGCAAGCAGAACTATTAACTGCATGGCAAAACACTCCAGGCAACCAGCCTCAAAGAAATAATCACCCTCACCCTCTGGGCCTCTTCAAGGCAAGCTGTTAGCGCACCTCGGCTTTTTGTGAAGAAGCAGATCTCCCCTGTGCAAATATACCCTCTGTCACTTCTGGAAATTGCTTACCCTGCAATTTACTTGAGCATGAGAAAGGCATGTAAAATGAAGGCTCTGAGTGCAGGCCAGCTGGGTCTACCAGTTTGTCTCTGAATTCACAGTCAGCATATATCTGGCAGCAGAATGCACCTATCTTTTAATTTCTCAGTAGCAACGCCCATCTCTATTTTAGGCAGGAGAGCACACACACAGAAGTATACTTTTTCTGGCTGGATATTATTACTGGGGCTGTGAGTACCAGCCTTCTAATAGATTTTTTTTTTTTTATACATAAACTCACCACAGGCTCGTAACTGCTAAAGGCTGACAGAATTTAACTAAGCACATGAGCTGTATTTCTACAATTTCTTAATCCTCTTGCTAACCAAAACAAGAAGCTACAGTTATGATGATGCTTTTGCACATAACAAATTACAGAGAAAGATGTAAGGGATCCTAATAAAAGTGGCTTTGGTGGCCATTTCTTATTTTAGTTCAGCTTTCTCCTTAGAAAACGAAAGACAGAGAGAAAATTGTCAATAATTACTGGTTTTAATTGAAATCAGAGACCACTCTGTCCCCTCAATGCCAAGATAAACTTTGGTTACATACTTGAGGGCCACTGCTTTGCCGTTTCCAACTGTGATGTAGTATGAGCAGTTCATGTTGTTGTGATAGTCTAGAACTGAATGGGCTGGGCTGCTGATAACACCAACAGAGCCATTGAAAGTGCCACCACAGGCTGTAGGGGAAACAGGAAAAAGCAATCAGTGTCTGAATACCAGCTTGGTCCTAAATTTCATAGTTCTTGCAGGAGCTAGTCCTCCAGTTAGTCCTCTAGCTAGTCCTTGTTAGTCCTCTTTTAGCCATAAGCAAGGAAAAGCCTTGGACAAATTAGGGGCGGTCTTTGCTGTCATGCCTAGAAATGTGAAATGTTAAATGCTATCTATCAAGTCATGCTCTTCAGCAGAAGACTAGAGTCAATATCAAAGTTACAGGTAACTGTTAGTCCATACTAAATAGCAATGACTATGTTTGAGCAGTTGAGGACTGAGCCCATTCCAAGCGTGCTGCAGTAGGACCAGGGAGCAGTGGGTTGTGGAGGTGCTCCATGCAGCAGGGTAAGTCAGGTAGGTATATGTGGAGGAGCTCTGCATCCATTCTAGCTTCTGAAGAGAAATGGGGCTAACATACAGGCAAATAAACTCCCTCATTCAAGTCCTGGCCCCATGGAAGCCTCTGAAGCTTTGGCAGTGACACAAAACCAGCCACAATTGCACACGCAGCCCTTCCCCTGCCTTTTCCGGAATAACTGTAGGCAGTCTCATCATCCTCCCACCTCCCTGCAGGGCTGGGGTGTCACTGTACCATCTGTTCTGTGCAGAAAGGCAGAGAGGAGTCCCCAGGTGTCACTGACCCTGGGGACCGTTCCCCACCTCGCCCTGTGCTGGGGCTCTCCAGCTGCATGCCTGCCGTCTGCCCGAGGAGCAAGTCAAACCCTGCAGCTGAGAACTGAGGCACCGCTTGGCTTCTAAGGGTTTCACACCATGGATGCTGATGAGGCCAGGATGTGGGATAATGTTTGTTCCCAGCCTCAGCGCTTGAGGGAACAAAAAGTATAAACTCTCTATAAAACCCACTCTAATCTCCATTGTTAGCTTCAGCCTTTATTTTATAATCTTAACTTGGAAAAATAAAAGAAAAAAAAAGACTTCCCTGCATCCTGTTGATAAATAGCTCAAAGCCACACACATAGCTTTACATGTTTTAAAGGACATGCCATTGCCCAGGCCACCATCTTAACAAAGGCAGTCCCATACAGGGTGCTGCTGGATACAGAGCCCCTGGTTCCTCGGCCGCGCTCCGGCTGGCAGCCGGCAGCATTGGCAGATAAAGGACAGGAGCCAGGGGGATAAAGAATCAGCATTATTCTGCACTAGGAACGGGGAAGCCTTCCTCCCCCCCGCCCCCCTTTTTTTTTCCCCAGCAAACAATACAACCAGAGGGAAGAGGAATGTTAATTGCCAGAATCTGCTTTGTATACAGCAACAAGCTAATAAGGCTGCAGTCATATTTCTCAAATGTCAGAAGTCACACAAGTCAGATAGCAGCAACTGACTTTAGTGTGCTGTGAAGGTCTTTTTCCATGAATAACAGCACATTGTCATCTTTCACTGCCATTCTCTCTCTCTTAGCTGTACCAGGCCCTTCATTCTGTATAAAGTATTTCACCTTATGGTTTTTGTTGTGGCTTTAAACATGAGGAACATATTAAGGGAAATACCACAGTTAAGAGCTCATCCTTTTCTCTGCAGTTAGAAAATGAAATGACTTTCAAAAATCAAAGTAGTGTCTCTTCAAATTAAACCTAGAAAATATTACTAGTTGTTTTGAAAAAAAAATTTAAGCTCTTGTGATATTTATATTTGTGCAGATGTAAATACTAAACTCTGATGGATTTTTTTTTTCCTAACACACATTTGTTTAAAAAAAAAAAAAAAGGAGATCTCATGTGAAAGACAAAAAGGGTTGGTGAAAAAAATTATTCCAAAAGATAAATATATCTAGATTGCAATTATTATTTACATTAATAAATGGCACTGTAACAGGATCATAAAGTGGAGGCATATAGATGGCTCAGTTTAGAGATCCTTTTCTGGTTCCCACATTGTATAATGTAGTTTTAGGAGAACTGAGAATCAAGCCAGCCTCCTGTATGCTATAGAATATTTTAAATGAACTTCACATTAACTAACTCTCCTTAAATGTTACTAAAAAAAAAAAAAAAAAAAGGGAGAGAGAGAGAAAACTGCCCCAATGGTTCATATTCCTTTTCATAAAGTACAATGTTTTCTACGTTGAACCATCATCCAGCCTGAATAGCTCCACCAACCAAGCACAGGGCACTGGCTACTTACCAATTGTTCTGTATCTTGCCTGGAATCCAAAGCCTGTAATGTGTGAGTCGGTGTAGAAGTTGAGCAGCATAGGTCCAAAGACACTGACTGTGTCAGGAAGCTCATTACCACAGAGCGTGATGACAGGGTGTGCGGTAACCCTGGTCCCACTGAAGATGCTTACTCCATCATAAAGACAAATTCTGCTCAAGAGTGCTGGGACTGCATGGATACATAATACAGAAGTGTTAGCAACATACTTTTTTGTGACTTGCTGAGCCGAAAGTACACAGGCCTCACACAGGATAAGAATTAAATTTTATATTACTTTCTATTCCAGGATCTCAAGATCTCATTTGCTTTCTCAGAAAGCAAATGTCTTTTTTTTAAGATGCAGAAAAAACTGAGGGAGAAAAAAGCAAAGAGGCCTTGTCTGTAAAGCATTGGATTGGTCTCATTCAACGGAAGCTGGGAGTTTTCTTACTTTTTGCTTCATCATTTACAAGCGTAATGGAAGCTGGGTTGTCACGTGTTTATCAAAGTAAAGTTGTCATGTTTAGTGATCTATTAGCAGCAATGGGGCAGTTATTTTAACTGCAAAGGATTAATCAGGAATTATCTAAATTTATCAGGAGACACTGTGCCTACTGCTGCAGAGGAGTGATTCCTGCAGATTGTCCACGCGCAGAAAACAGGATGACTTGTATTGAACAAGAAGACAGATAGGAATGGAGTGATCATTCTGTTTCACAGTAATGACAGAGTGATGCCAGCAGCAAGATGTATTGTAGATGGTCTCTGGAATTTTCATTTAAAAATTCTTTCTGCCCTCAATGAAGACCAAGTATTCTAATGTGCTTTAGAATTATGCCAAAAGTGTTACATGGCACTAGTCTGTCTCTGGTAAGAGTTACAAAGATAAAAACAACCAGCTGTATCAGAAAGCTGATTACGTAATTAATTACAAAGTAAGTTAAAATACTCTCCATATCCTGCCCTGCTACGAGAACACTTGATAATGTGATATAATTAAAAACATAATCAATTTTAAAATATGAGGAAATGTAAAAAAAAAAAAAATGAAACAGAGACAAGCAGAATTTAAGAATGGGAAAGATTTGAGAAAGCAACTCAGATCTCCTTCTGAAAACACTTTGGAGAAAGGCATGATGAGAAATTGATTTCTCAGCAAAGCAATTTTCCATAACACTCATCACAAGTTATTTTGAGTTGCTGCACTGGAAAGAATAAAGTGGTTGACACAGGATTGTAGGCAAAAGGCTTATTTCTGGCTTTGAATTATCCTTGTTTGGGCCAATATCACTTACGACCTCTGAATCCTGGTGGGCCTGGTGATTGTTTGATCTCTGTCCTGTTCTCTATACTCTTGCTCACACTTTTCCTTAATTTCTTATCATAATAAAATGCATTATTCTGTAAATTTCCCACCCTCAGGTTCCTTTATCCTATCTCCTCATGTCATACCCTCAGCCTCTGAACAGACTCAGCACATCATCAGCAATATTTCCCCGTGGTTCATTTCCTCTAATTCTATCTTAGATAATTTCTAGTCCAATTTCTGCCCCTTGCACTACAATGGAACTGTTTGCATGAGTCTCCAGAGATCTTTTCTTAGCCAGATGTTAGACCCACATCCTCTCTGAGCTGACAGACATTTTCCACATAGCCAGCTCTGTTCTTCTTCATAAAACCTTACTAAGAGTTTTTGCTCATCCTTCTGGTATTACTGTATTCTCTTTTGTAATACATCCATGAGAATTCAATAAGGCATCTCCTCTCCTCTCCTGTTGTCCTGTCTTTATCTCCACATTAGCTCTGTATAATCTCATTTGCAAGGGCAGATAAAACTACTGGTTCTATGTTTATAACCACATAGGTCTTCTTCCCTCCTCCAGGCCTCTTTCTGTTCATACTAATTTTTGTTTGTTTGTTTGTTTGTTTTTGTTTTTGTCTCTGAACAGAACCTCCAATAGAAGAGCTTTTTTTTTTTTTTTTTTTTTTTTCTACAAATATAACCACAATTTTATTTTTTTTTTTTTTTTTTTTTTTTTTTCTCTCCTAGACTTCTCACATCTTCTTTCTGGACAGCCTCATTATTTTGCCTGGCCTGATTAGATCCACATGTATGATTTGGATCTCTCTTGGTCTTCACATCCAGGTTAGATGTAAATATTGTCAAGTTATTCATCCAGTTATAAAGATTTGCTCTTTCCTATCCTCCTGCATACCTGTGGCTCTCACCCAAGAAACAGTGATTTTCCAGCATGGCTACTGTACCATTTGCTCACTAGCCTTGACAATATTTCTTCCAAATACTACTGCAGAGATCAATTACTTGGCCTGGTGTTGTGAATATGTCCCTCTCTCTTTAAATTTCTGCACTTATTTGCATTCAAGGCCTTTTTATTGTCTATCTCCTCTCTATTTATCACCTCTTGGTACCTCTCAGCACTGATACATTGACTCTTGCATTCAAAGGTCACATGATAACAGCTTCAGTTGTCCTTACATTTTGAAATATGGCTTTGTGTTCTCTCCGTTTAGCAGGAATTTATTAGTAAAAAGTTCAGACCAGTCTCATTATTCTGCAAAAAATAATTTCTTTGATATGATACCAGCAATAAGACCTTGACTGCGTTTAGGTGCCTTTCTGATCACTAAAAACAATGTCTTCTTCCCATTTTTCTGTCTACAGTCATAAATTCCATTTCATTTTGCATTGGGGCAGAACCCTTCTTTCTATTTAATGTTCACAAAACTCTAATAATGAGGGTTTGGTTGACAACTGTAGCATCTGGGATTTATGGAATACAAATATTAATTACTGATGTAGGAGAATCATTAACATAGATATATACTCCTGTGCAATATATTAACCACCTATATAGCACAAGATGCAATTATGAAAGCAAGGAATTACATGTCTTTTATCTACGTCTTTCATATATATATATATTATATATGTATCTTTCAAAATAATCTATTGCAAAACGTCTATTTTCAGAATTGCCTAGTAACACCTGAGAAAGCAGATACAGATGACTCTACAATGAAGCTGTGACCCTATCTGGATTGCAAAATTATATATATATATATATATATATAAAAAAAAGTTATTAAAACATTTTTTTCAGGTTGACATGGTATCAACACAATGCTGTTGCTTTGTATGGACAGAGCGTAAATACTACAGAATTCTAAAAGCAGATATTGGAGGAGGCCCACATCCATTTCCCCTATTTTTCCAACATTTGGAACTCAGACTTTGTTGGATCTTGTACCAGAAGAATATCACAGCCATTTAATAATACACTACCTATCCTGGAGCTTAATTTGTAAGGAATTTCATCTGAACAATGACTACGAACAACAGAAGGATGTGATTAATTATTTCCTAGATATGACTAAATATAGATAAAGTTTTATGGCTAATTCTAATATGTTAGATTTGCATAGACCTTTGATCCAAAGAGTAAGGACACATGTACGACAATGTTTATCGCTGTTGCAGAAATGAGACTGAGAAAATAATTCACTTCCATCTGTTTGGTTCTTTGTAAAATAACACAATGATGTAGGAGGTTCAGAAGCAAAGAGCAACCTGTGCAGCTTCACAGAGTAGGCAAATTAAGAGAGATGTTCTGTAACCATGTTGTTTGGCGCAGGAAAAGACATTTTTCAGGCTGCAAGGAAATCACTGAGACTAGGTCCAACTCATTTCACAGGGTTAATCTTGCCTATGTTTTGCTGACTAAATCTTAACTGTCATGTGTGAGCTACTGTTTATGGCTTCCTGTAATAGTCAATGGGTAAAGAGGGGCCTTCAGAAGGCAATTCAATCCACCTATACACCACATTTGTCCTTGAGCTTAAAGCACAATCTTTTGCACTTCACTACAGGAGAAGATAAATCTAGATGATAAATCTAAAATAGATGCCTATTTTCAGGGCAACAAAGTCAGACAAAAATAAATTTCCTACCTACCAGGAAGCAGACAATTTAGATTAAATTTTGATCACAAAATCAACAAATACGGTTTCCTCCAGTTTGCTCTTGCTCTGAGTTGTTACTTGCTATATTTAGTGTTTCATACATATTTCATATTAGGTACATGCATGTCATGTTCATTTGGTCCCAGATACTTACATAGTATCACTGCTGTGGGTTAGCAGCCTCATTTGGCGTTGTTCTTTATAATCAGAACAGGCATCTCACCATAATTGAAAACATAACTACAGCAGAAATCTGTGACTAACCGTGTAGCAATGTGTCACTGCACTATAGCCCATTACTTTCTGCCTTCTAACTTTCTGGAAATGATATCTCAACCAGTTAAGTCAATGAGATATGTATGCCTTATAGGCATTATTTTAGATACTTCATTTCATTACTAAACAACCATGAAAAAAACAATTGGATTTCTTTTCAGAGGTCAAATAGGTAGTAAATTATGTTAATTGGAAGGGTAGCTAAACTTTAAAAACCCAATCCAGAACATCTGTACTAGTATGGTGAAGATTTTAAAGGCCACACTCAGCCACAATCTAAGCAGGTGCAATGCTTCCTTGCATATAGAATAACTGGAAATGGTTTTAACAGATGCTGTCAAATACTGTCCTGCCTTTGCAAAAGAACTAAGGGAGTTCATGCTGAAAACCCTGAGGCACATGTGCTGAACAGATTCAGTGAGACTGATGAATAGAATACATTTTCACTTCTGCATGACAGTTTGCAAGATCGTGGTTTCAATATTTTTTCCCATCTAAACCCATGCAATTTCTCTATGTTATGGGGCTATATTTAAAGACTTTCTGAAAAAGATTAATAACTACTGGAAAGTGTCATAGTTCCTCTTTTATGAAACAGCTATCCTTTAGCTGATAACCAAAGTTCTTTCTTTCATGGCACTAAAGACTTCTGTTTTCTAGGCCTACGGAAGGCAGTAACAATAA
Organism: Heteronetta atricapilla; assembly: GCA_011075105.1. Lineage (NCBI taxonomy): Eukaryota > Metazoa > Chordata > Aves > Anseriformes > Anatidae > Heteronetta > Heteronetta atricapilla. The sequence continues at coordinate 21,837,009 of CM021732.1, read as the reverse complement.
AGGGGCAAACCTCCCTACAAGAAATAGAATACCTTCAATATATTTTAGATCTATGTTTATTATCATGTCTGTATCTCTTGCCTCTTTGATTTAACCTTTTTAATAATGAAAGCTTAAGTCCATTTATAAATTCACTGCATGAACAGACAGAATACAGATTAGTAATTTAAGAATACAGATGTCAAAATAAGCATCATCTGATTCAACCTAATGTTTTAGTGTGTCTGCTGAATAACATGTAATTTTTGTGGTTTATATTTCAAGTTGTTGTTTTTTTAAAAATCTTAAAGTAGCAGTTTGTACTGGGAGATGAACAAAATGCTTCAGATAATATCATAATATAATGAAATCTTTTTCTAAAACCTAAGTTAAGTTTGGGCTACAATACCTTTGAATTCAAAACAGTTCAAAAACTTAAAATGAAAATAAAGGAAACCTATTTCTTTGTGATTTGATCTGAAGAAAAAATAAAATTATGCATCCCAGCTCAGTAACAAATTACTCAAAAATCTTTTTGTCAAGGTAACTTCAAGGGAACCAAATTAAGAGAGCCTCAAAATATATGATGCCACCCAAATAGTTTGGACATACTGATTCCTTTTTTATTTTAATGACATCTCTATCCATGAAAATTTGACCCTGTCAAAGTCAGGAAAGTTTCACTGTCTGCACCGATAAAGCTAGATATTACATCTATTATTTATTGGCTAAATGGTACCAACAATGAAAATCTCAAGAGGGAATTTTGATCATGGTAAAGTACAGGTTAACAACTTTTATAGTTTTTCAGATACTGTAGTCTTTCACCTAATTTCACTTTCAGATGTTTTTGCATTCTTGTATAACACCCAAGTGTATTTATATCCATTTTATCAGTTAGGGAAACAGATGCACTGAAAAGCAAAACTGGCCTAAGATCAAAAAGATTATAAGAATCAGTATTTTTTTTTTTTTCAAAAAAGGCATGAATAAACACACAAATTGGCCACAGTCCCTCCTATACTCCAATCATCTGGCAAATTCCCAGCCTCATTACTGCAAGATGCTCAACACGTGAGATACTCTATCTTCATTCTTCTGGAAACCTTCACTGACACAAAACTGACCCCATGCACACTCTCTCTGTAGATGTTTGCCAGTAAATAGTTTTTAGAATGGACCAGCAAATTAAACCATCAACCATTTTCCACGACAGAAGACTTAAATGTTTTCAAGTAAGAAGTTACATTAATGGCACATACTGAAATTACGAAGAACCAGTTACCTTCCAAGTGGAAAGTCTCAAACTCTAGCATCACCAGTGACTGTGGTCCCTGATCTATGATGTAACTGCAGTTCAAGTTGTTGTCATACTGACCAGGGTAGTTAGGAGAAACAATATGACCTTCAGGGCTGGTGAAATTTCTTCCGCATCCTGCAAAGAGAAATAAATAAGACACGGTTAAGATCCAGGTGCTAAGCTCATTTCTGTTTGCAGTGGCAAACCCAGTAACGTATGCAGGGTCCTCATCTCTAACTCAGAGGCTGGTCAAAAAGCCAGGGAGAGTAATACAGATCATAATGGCAAAAGTAGGTCTTACACAAGCACGTAGTAGTAGTTTTGGGAAACACATGGCCTTCCTACTCCCAGCAATGACAGCCTCACATAGTGTCTTTGCAGGCTGTGAATAAGACCAGACCGTAGCCCCTCAGCCAACTCACCAGAAGGACACAACACTGCTGTTCTTACAGGTTTGGAAACTGCACATTTCACAGGCCCTGGGTACACACAAATGTAGCTTGACTGGTTGTGGGTGAGAGGGCACAACAGCAATGTTGCCTCATTTGAAACTGCCTGTGTTAGCCCAAGTGGTAGCATTCTTGCTTCGGGGCTGATGGCCAGAAGGATCCAGCCTGTAGCAGGCTGTTTTGCTGTACACAGAGACAGGCGAGGTTTGCCAACTAGAACTTCTCTCAAGCACACCACGCTGTTCATTTTGATGGAGCTCACTCTGATCCAAACAACTTTTACATGTCACCAGGGGTTTGTTTCTCTTTATTTTAAGCCTATGGTTTTATTTTACTAAGAATTATTATCATTATTTTTAATATTATTATTATGTTAAACCTGTAGCTACAGGCTTAAAATAAAAGAGTACGGTATACAGTAAAATATTGGTGTAAGTTTAGAAACAGGCCTGTGAAGCCTGAGATTGACTTCATTAGGAGGTCGCACTTCACCGTTAGTTGTTACTGACAATGTTAGTGCAGACATTATAAAAACAAAAGCCATTTCAATTCAGGACTCTGTATACTTCCATAGTGTCTTCCATTAAGAATTTAATTTCTCATTGTTTTAATCTGAATCAAGCAAAAAGAAAATGTTTCCCTTTGGCAGCATCCTAAAAACAACAACAACAACAACAAAACTAAACAGCCAGTGGCAATTGAGTATTACCTCCTACAGTTCCAGCGGGTATGACCCCCACAAAGCACAAGCCATGGGGAAAGTAATGAGAGGCCCACCCAAGAAATGCCACTTGAACTATGTGAAATGCAAATACAACAAAGCAAAGCAAAAGCCTGAACAGCTGTTGAGAAGTCATCTCTCCCCCCAAGAGCAGTTTATATTTGAAGAGCATGGGCTACACCATACACAGGAGAATTTACCATAGCATTCTTTGAAAAGAAGACTAGAGATAAATTTCTAAATGAAGACCTGATCCTTTTTAAAGGAGATTATGGCTTTTGCTTCCAATACTTCCATTAAAGAGAAAAAAAAATATCACCACTTAAAGCCTATTTATTTCTTTTCAGCAAACTGAAAAGGAAAAGATGGCTAAGAATAACTACAGTTAGAGCAGCATGGAGGATTTTCAGTGAGTCCCAAAACTGGGGCACACAGTGCTGCTGTTCTGTTCAGTAAGGGAATTTTTGTGTTCAAAACCTGGGCAGAGGCTTCAGCACCTTGTTGGACTGAGGTCTGACTTGCTCATACAGACCAAACTAATCCAAAATGGAAGATTTTATACCACTTACTGCTTATGAAAGATGCAGAGAAACCATGCCCAGGAGCATCCTGAGATTGAAAAACTGTAGTTATCACATTGCTTGGAGCAACAACAGGATCAGGAGCTGAACTTCCACATCCTGTGGTTAACAAAGCTTCTTCTTCTTCATCATTTCCTCTCCACACCTGACAAGGACAGATTGGAAATGGTTTAGTGCTTTCAAAGCCCATGTAGTCTGTGGGAACCCATTACCATGAATTCCATATATATTAGTTATTCTTCCAATAGACTTAAGGTCTTTCATCTCTCACTGAAACTTAGTTGTCTACATTGGATCTATTCAGTCTTTGTTCACTTTATAGTCAGTGGAGACAAAAAGACTTTTCCAAGGAGTGAATCGTAAAATAATGTGGGCTGCCACAGATCTCTGAAGGCCATCTGGATGCCGTTTGCTCCAACCCTTGCTGAAAGCAGGGCCAACTTAGATCAAGTCCCAGGAACTAGATAAAAATATTTTATGCATATCATTACCTACCTCCATTTTGTCTCTGCTATCTCCACACTCTCTATGAGTTTGAATATCAGTATAAACAATGAATTATGCAATGCTTGTGTTATTCAAAAGTCAATAAAAAACAAAGGTAATTTAGAAGCACCAGAAGATCTGGGTCCTTATCCTTAATATCTAGTGTTGCTAGTCAAAAATTATTACAGGTTTTGTTATGTTGGATTCACTTGTTCAATGACAAGTATCAAATGATGGAAAGGGTTAAAAATTAAGTATTCACAAAAAATTATAAAAATTTATTATTTTTTAAAAATATTACTTCAACTATCAATAGCCAATTTCAGCTCAATCAAACTGTGCATTCAAGAAGCATATGCATGTTCAAGTAGTTGTTCAAGTGAAACCCACTTCATGTAATTATTTAAACATGTACTTGAGGTTCACAGTTTAAGCACTGAATTTTGTCATGCACATAAAATGAAGCACAGGCATAAATGTTTGATGTTTCTGAGTGCTTAAATCATTTCCTGAATCAGGATGTTTATTGCCAAGGATTTGAAACTTATGCTTTAAGAAAAAAAGCAGAAGGGATTTACTGTAATAATAAATTTATTTTTCATCAATGTGTTTAAATGGTTTTTGATTGTCTTGTATACCAAAAATATATGAAAAATAAATAATATTTCATTTTTAAATTAATGTGTTTGAAATAAGTCTGACTGGAACTAAAACAACCATATGAAATTCTGATTGCTCTAAGAGATCATCCTATAGGAAGAGTTAGCCAAGGGTTAGTCTGTAAGTGTAAGCATATGAATACCCCCATTCATCTGGCCAGGTGTGAGAGGCAACGGATACTCACGGGCTTAATACGAACAGACCATGGCCTGTTCAAGATTTTGCAAAGTCACTATTGATTTGGGATTTCTCTTCTTCAGCTGCTCATCTTGGAGTGAATGTGAGAAACTTACCCGTGTTCAGCACTTTTACATATCCAGACACCTTCATACACCTCAAAAGGGACATTCAGAAATGGTGGTGAACATCACCAAAAATTGCAGGTTTGTCTCTAACGACAAAATCTCTAATTGATATAGTTTTGCCCAGACTATTTAAGAGAGTTTAGAAAATTGAATTTAAAGCACCTTTATTGGTAATAAATTGGGTAATATTAAGACTTTTATACTACGAAAACTTTATTGTGATATATTACAGCAGTTAATCAGTGGAGCAGGCTATGAAAGACTTTTTTTTTTTTTTTTTTTTTTTTTTTTCCTACAACCTTCAAAAATGAGTGCAAGTGAAGTTTGTAAGTTACTAGTTTGTGGATCAGATGTAAAGCTGCTCAAGTCTTCCTACATGTTGTCAAATTATGTTTGCCCTTTATTGCAAGTGGGAGTTGTACTGCTGTGGAGAAAATGTGCACAAAAACACTGTGAACACATGCCAAATGCCTGAGAAAAAAGTAACAGTGTGAAAAATTCAAAGCATGTCCACTCCATTCTATTGCTTTGAGAACAAGTGGCTCTTAACCTATGAAAGATAAAATGCATTCTTTGTTGTTTGAAATAAATAATAATAATAATAAATAAGGATTAGAACAATTTGGACAACTTAGAAGTTTTGTAGAAGTATAGTGTCACATTCTTGTTTTATTACTCATCGGAATCATTGAAAAGGTCTTTTCACTGCAGTAAGTTTTCTCATTATTTCCTGTTTCTGAATCAGATGTACTTTTCTCATATTTGTCTTTCTGGGGGCACTATGTAAGGGGAGGGGTCCCTGCTGGAGGTGGAGCCTCAAGTGCTGCTAAAAATTAAAAACATATACAAGCCTGTTCTCAAAGCATACAGGAAATTGACTGTATTGTTACAAGGACTCCACTGTAAATTACCTGTTTTTTTTTGTTTGTTTGTTTGTTTGTTTGTTTTTTTGTCTTGACATCTTAACCGTAACACGATTGTAAAACAAAATTCTGGAATGATGATTTCTTACAGCACTGCGCTGCTGATCTCATGCCAACAATCATCTTACCTTCACATAACTGCTCTGGCAACTTCCATCACTATCTGGGATCTGGAAGTTATTGTGGAAGTTCATCTCCAAGTGTTTGCTTTCATGTGTAATGATGGTCCACATGCATCTGGTGTTCACAGGAAAGTTTTGAGGCCAATGAGGAGACTTGATCATACCACTATCTGAATGAAGGATTCCACCACATCCTGGAAAAATGAGCAATGGGTGGGAGAAATGTTCAAATATTTCATGTTGGTGCTCTCAGAGAACTTAGCTTTGAATGGCCACTTACTTCTGAGGCTCTGAGACTGAGAGAGTAGAAGCCCCTGCACCCATTCATACCCCTCTTTTGATTAATTTCCCTTCTTCCTACCCTGCAGCAGGGAGGGTACTGCACTCCAGAAAAGGTCTCTCCTTGCACTTCACTTTCTTTTCTTCACGAGTTCTTTCTCCCTGCCATTTTATACCTTTTGCTCTGGTCCATCAATATGCGCCTGACAATGAGATGTGTGTATTGCTCACATAAAGGGTAAGCATTACTGAGGAGCTTCTCCTGAGACTATGCTGGTTCCCTTCTGCACAACACAGCATGAACATCATGACTGACAGCCATTCATAAAAGTACCCTGGGGGGAAAGTAAAATATACTGCTGAATTCTTCATTTTCTCACTCCACAAAATGTGAATATTGCAGTTCCACATGTGAATCTACTCAAGCTACATCCGTTCACCCAGAGCAAAATAGTGACTTCTCCCCAGCCCAAGCAGTCCTGTGGATCTCAGTAGGATTATGGAGAGGGCTAAAAAACATGCCTTTAAAAATTGTTAACAGATCCATTTATAAAGGGGAATAGCAGGTCATGTCTCTGTGGCAGCTCATATTCTTATACGTAATAAGTTGAGTTAATTTGAAACATGCTTGCAAATACCCTGCCAAAAATAATTTACTAGAGCTATGTGCACAGTACAGGCAACCCATTTTTTCAGAGATGATATAGGAAACGCATGAATAAAAAAAATAATAATAATAATAAAAAAAAGCTTTATAATCTACTTGTTTTCCCTCAATTTAAAAATATGTATTAGCTTTAAAATATTTTATTTTTCATTCTTCTGTGTTAGTGGCAATTGTGTTTAGAAGGATATGAAGCCACGTTTTGCTCACACATGTAAAATGTAAATCCCCAGTTTCTTAGTGGACAAATGAGAAGAAAGCTAAGAGAAGGAAACAAGGTATGTTAAAAAAAAATAATAGAAATCTTGGAAATCTCAGAGAGAATACCAATTATGCACATAGTATGTGTATGCTATGGCCTATTATATCATTGAAGAGTGACCCTCCTTTTACATGAAATCCCAGTGACAACATGGAAGTGTCAAAACCTGCTTAGGTGACAGTGTATTTTAATGCAAGCACAAACTATTAATACATTTAAGAAGACACTCTCTCACACCAGGAAGTTACCAATAGGGATAATTCAGGAATTTTAATTGGCTCTGTGTACCGCTAGATAATTAACTGATGGAAAGTTGCTCAGCATCAGCCAGAAGGATTACAGCTGCAGGTGACAGCAGTGAATGCACCGCCTGCTCTGTGCTGAAGTAGGACGATGCCATGAATTCTGCCCTGCCACCAGCCAGCAAATCTACACTTGCAGTTACCCACCTCCTGAAGGATGGTGCGCAGATGGTGAACTACCTTATTTTTTTAATCAAAAGAGATGATAATTTCAGTAGAGGGAAGGTAGCACCTTGAAATGTACACATTTAATCCTGCATGCATACCACCTTCAAAAGAGTACCAACATCTCCACTACAGTACAACAGTTTTAAGGTTGCTGAGTCATATGTGCTCTTTGAGAAGTTCTGTCTGGCTTTCTGTTTTGAAACTCACTTCTTTCTAGTTTTAGGTGTTTAAATCAAATCAAACTGTGAAACAAATATTATTTGAGAAATGAAATGTCTCATAGTTACTGACAATAGATACCACTGCTAGGAGGGTAATGAGCATGGTATCAATTTACAGACATCAAGAACTGCCCGTAGAAGGCTTAACAAGTACAATTTTTTTCCAAATTTTATTTCATTGTGTGAGATCAGACAACACTGATTTAATACTTGATTTTTATAGTACTGGCTTCTCTCAGAAATGCTGAAGATATTGACAGGTATTCTGTTCTGGAATATAAACTTTGTTCTGGAATATAAAGAGGAAGAATCCTGTTTCATTTTATAGTTGAAAAGTGCTGGGTAGATATGATGTACTGCAGTGTTAGACCAGAAAAAACAGCAGTTTTTCTCTTACCTAGAGATTCTGCTGTCCATGTTGCATAAAAGCCACCTCCTTGAATTGAGTGGTCAGAGTTAAAGATAACAACTAACTTGCTGGAACCAGACCGAATGGTCCCAGGGGACGTGTTTCCACAATATTTTCCTATGGCAGGAGAGCCAGGAGAGCCACCATTCAGGATAGTTACAGAGTCCCACTTACAAAGTGAATGATTTTCAACGTGGAAGGCTGTAAAAGTAAGCTGCAACACACAAAAGCAACATTCAGTGCCTAGCACCAGCCACACGGGTGGAGAGGTTAGAACAATTCCAGTCAGCTCCCATAGCCATCCTAGCACAGTGATTTTTGGGTATGATCAGAGGTCCGACCCTGACTTCGCTTTCCTTTCCTGCAAGTGTTGCGTGGAGTCTTGCTGCTATAAGTAACAGTAGCTACTTAGCATGAAGGCAGAAATGAAAGAGAAACACTCAGGTTCAAAATTGGCAATACTGAGATTTAACCATATGGTTGAAGTTGAGTGTGTTTCAGAACTGTCTTGAATACATACAAGTGTTGAACTGCACTCCTGCTCTCACGGCTTCCCATTATGGAATTATAAGTAGCTATGTAAGCAGGAAGATAAGCATTTTTTTTTCTCATATTATTTTGCATCAGAATACTTAACAGTTGCTAAAAATAATGTTAGTTGCTATTAAATCTGAGAGAAATATTTGCATGGTTGGTTCCTGTGGGCCTCAATGCATCACACAAATAGACTGGGCTGGAGAGACAGCTACTGCCCCTATCTCCTTCCCACACTGATAATATTTGTCCTTGGAGTGATATGACCACAGGTGGGATTTCCAGTTCACAGATTTAGATTGCCAATCCAGTAGACTCCTGGATTTGTTGATGTTGTAATATTGATGTTCACTAATGACTGCCTGGCCCTTTTCCAGTTAGTATTTTTTTCCAGTTCCAGGATTGGGATCTTCGTGGAAAAGTTAGCAAATACATAGTACGTCTTCTTATGTCTATTCTTTCCCAAAAGAGCTCTATCTGAGGCAAAGACCAAATACAAATTTAGCTCAAATGGTTTAAGTTTGCAACTTTACCAGCAACTGAAACTGATAGCTTATACCAGAAAAGGTTAGTCTGCCTTCATTGAGGGGTCTGCTATTCAGTCTTTTGAAATCAGAAATTTAAGATTAGTTCTGCTTTAATGAATTTTCTGGATTAATTAGAACTTTTGTGTTCTACTAAGATCTTCCTGTATTCCCTATAAATAAGCAAATACCTATTCAGTTATCAAAATATCATGCAACAGAACAATTAGGACTATGGATTTGCATTTCAAAGAAATTCCTTTGTAATTGTAAAGAAAGAAAACTGACAGGGAAAATAGTGAAAATCTGCAATGTGTTTTTACAAAATTGCTTTTCAGATTTATTTATTTATTTTTGCCTAGACCTCAAATATCACTATCTAGAGTTGTTTTCCAAAGTATCAGTCAAGTAATTCAGTAAGTGAAGTTTAGCAGTGCTTTACAGGTGCTCAGATTGGTCTCTCAACAGCATGGCTCGAGGAAGTGGCACCTCAGGCAGCTCATTTTTAGTTATTAGGATATAAGGATGCTGTCTCATTGATGTAAGTTGTACAAGCAATCATATTATCTTCTAGACTTGCCATTAAGACCCAGAAGTAACTTTCCAGTGTCTTGTACCTATCCTGCAGAAATGCAAAAACATCATGCCCCAGGTTATTCTCATGGTAGTGAGAATACCCATGTGCATCTAATAACATGAGTTATTTTAATTTTCTTATACATAGAAAGTCATAGTTTTAAAGTAGAAATCATTATTATGGCTTGAGATTAAATTAGATAGGGATCTTTCTATTTTCCCAACAGCCCAATCTAGGTTGGTTGCTTTATCTTTGTTTCTCCCTCTTCCTTAGATAGGCTGATGGGGAGATTTTTAATTCTTTCTCATTTCTTATTTTCCAAATTGTTTTGAACCTCTTCCTCAAGATCAGAGGGTGCTTCTCACATTTCCAGCTGCACACACAATCATGGCATTTTTACTCACAGTGATGGTTGCACCTTCAGGAGCTTCCAACAACCAGGAGCAGTGATTCAGGTTGCTGTAAGGCTCTGGGTAGTTAGGACTCGAGATAACTCCCCTTTCACCTGACTGTATGCCACCACAAGCTGAAGAAAAAAAAAATAAACTTTCAATACACTTTAGGAACTGACAGCCACAAGGAAATGACTAGAGTATTATTCAGCTTGAAATAGTACTAAAATATATTTAAGTTGGACTGGCAAGAATGAAAAAATTATCAGGGAAAGTCCAAGTCTTAAAACCTTTGACATTGAATAACTGAGTAAACAGATGGAATGACCTTGTGAGTTCCTATTTTTTTTCTGACACTTAATGTAGCTCTGCAAAACCTTTGCCAATTAACATGCACAGCTGCTTCTTCTGCCGTATCTTCCATTCATTTATCTCAGACTCCTAAGCAAACTGGTGCCATTCTTGGACCAACACAATCAAGTGAAAAAGTTGCTGATGTGTCTAGATAAGCAGCAAGGCTAAATTCAGCTGTGACAGGAAGAACAGTTGCGCTGGCCTTTACATGGCAAAGTGGTGTAATTTGCACTGATATGGCTCTAGTGGATTTCAAAATGAGTGCAAAGGTTCAAGCAGCAGAGTGCATCTCAGCCATGCTAGCAGTTTGTAGCCTGTTTGAAGTTAGTCAAACTTGGCTGGTGTTACCTGCTACATCCCTATTCCCAAGAGCAACCAGCTGTTCTGAGTGTTGCAGTACATTGCAAAAACTCAGATGTGGTTCAGGGAATGGGAACAGAGAGACAAAAAATAAATCTGAAAGTTAATTGCTAGCATATGTTTGCTTTAGATGGATATAAATAGTGGCAGGAACTGTGTAACTTCTGAGGTCCTCTTTGAGAGCTGATCCCATAGTATGAATTCTCAGTGTCACCAAATGAATGCCAGCATTCCCCAGTAATGCCTCAGTCACCAAGGGCAATAGTCTATTGAGCCATTTACCTTCAAACGTGTAGTGGGCCCAGAATCCTTTGTCTTCTGCGTTTTCATCGCTTATAAAGTGTACCCAAATCCGGGGGGCAGCTATTACTAATGGCACTGATGGTGCAGCCTGACCACAGAGTTTGGCTATTAGCTCTCCATCAGCATCCCCTGAACAAAGAAAGAAAACAAATAGACTTTTCAAATCCTAAAACAGCTACAACAATGTAAAAGAATACATAGGGGAAACATGCATTTCATTTCAGCTAGAAAAAAAAGTATATATCACACAACTCTATCTGATTGTTACGTGTATGGGTGGAGTGCTGATGGCATCTGGTGGCATCTAAATCTCTTCATTGAGGGAGTTCTCTCCAATGCTGTATTAATTATCCTTCTAATACCATGGGCTGCTTCTCTCCTCTCCCTGCCATCCTGCACATCTTTGTTTAACATGACCCATCAGACCTGAAAACACAGCAACTGATCTACAGCAGTTTTGGGGCAGAATGATGGGAAGCACTGGCCCAAAGACCTAATTGCATGGAAGCCTATTGAGCCTGTGATCATGGCATCCTCATTAAGGTCAACACAGATTTTGAGCTTTCTACTGTGTAGAGATGTGCTTCATCCATGACAAGCTGTCACTGTTTTATTAATCATGGACATCTCTTTCCCAGGGACCTGTACACACTATTCTGTGTATGGAAAAAAAAAAAAGCAAAAAAAAAAAGCAAAAAAAAAAAAGCTGACATTTGCTCAAATCATTGAAACCTAAAAAGAAAGCATAACACACAGAGTTGTGCTCCTGTGATGCTGTATGTTTTTTCATGTTGCTGTAAGCTCTTAATCCATCATGTTGGTAGAAGTATCAGTTTCTGTTTATCACTGACAGAGGCTCAGGAGAAGGAAAATAAGTGTAATAATATTCCTCAAGACATGCAGGTAATGCCATTCCTAAATCTGTTTGTCTAGTGTCTGCAGTGTGCTAGTCTTAAAGTGTATCTCTGTTCAAAAGCAACTTCTAGCTCCATGCTGAGTATCAGGCTGTCCTTGCAAAGAAGACAGGAGACCAGGAAGGAGAAATTTTGGGCACTCTTCTAAGCTCGAGCATGATTCTTCCAAGTAACATGTCTGAATACCTTCATCCTTCTGTCATATACAGTGACACAGCCCACTATTTGAAATGCCGTGAGCCCCGGGGATAAAGGATGGCATATAAGGGAATTCTATTAAAGAAAATTACACAGAGAAGTGGTGAAACCTATCTTGTTAACGTGCACTAAAAATGACGCTGAGCTGTACAAGCAGAAGACATTCACGGTAAAATATGGTTTGGGGAAAAAATATAACTACTTTGAGCATTAAGAGATGAAGTGTACTTTTTCTCTTTTGCACTTCAATGACTTTTGGGAAGTGACTACATGACTTGTGTGACCAAGGTTATTCAGTTTGTACAGTGTGACAGTAGCGACACCAACTACTGCTTTCACAAATAGCTAGTTGGCCACTGATGTAGACTATTGATAAAGTGTAAATAGAAGACCCAGTTGTGCCACGGGATTGGTTTCAAACTGAAAGGAATGATCCAAAAGACAAAATTAAAAGTCTTCTGCAAAAGCCAAAGAACTCTCTTTTGAACCCAACAGTTAGGTGCATATTTAGCTGTGGCAATACATTCAGCTGTAGTACCATGTGCAAACTATATATGGATGATAACCTAACTTCATATAAAGTTTTACCCTAAGAAATTTGAAATATTTGCTTTTCTCTTTTTGCTTTAAATATTTCTCAGTGAATACATAAAGTCAATTCTGTCCTTCCCTCCCACTCCCATACAGTACAATTAAGTGTGTTGTATAGGTAATTCAGTAATTCAAAAGAATTTTACACATCTCAGCTTCATATAGGTTTCCCAGGTAACTTCCTGCTGAATTGGACCTTTCCCCAAATTCACATCTGCTGTGCTGGGAGTCTCAAACAGCACCTATCTGAGTTTACTGATATTCTGCACCATCTGTACCTCACTGCTTACTGCAAGTTACTTGTCATCACACAGAGCAGTATCAGGGCATTCTGCCTATGACATGAGGCTGCTCTTGGGAAATTGCATTTCCATTAGTATGGCCAAAATGTGCATTACTATTTAGAAGACAAAACTGCAGAGCAAAATAAGACTGCCTTCTTTCTTCTTTCTTTTGATTGTATTGCCTGATGGCCTATGCTTCACAATAAAGTGAGGGCAGTGGGAACAGGTGTGTAAATAATCAGATATATTTTATTAAAAGTAACTCTTCTGAGTTTTCTTTTGATTATTTCCCAGTTCCAGTGCATATATGGGAGGGAATTGTTAGGCTATGCAGCAATGCATGCTTTAGTTCTCCACATGACAAACTGATGTGATGCAATCAAGTGCTCACATTCTAATGAATGTATATGAGTATGTAACAGATTCTTGCTCTCAAACCCCCACCTTTCGGAAGCTATTTCCTAGTAAATTAGAACCTACTCTCACTGGGACTTTCTGATTCATACTTTCAGTGAAAAAGACATTTGGAGCTTTCATACTACACTTGGCATTAGCTGAGCAATTTTCATATGACATTTCCAGTTGCTTGTTCTTGCAGATAGCTATAGATTCTCGGACATACAGAGATATTACTGGTGCATTAATCCTGTGTTTGCTCTTACTTTTAAATGCTTCATTCTGTATTTTGTGATCTAGTATCACAGGAAATAGGAATTTGTTTTTGGAGAATCATATTATAGAGTACAAAAGTGGGGAATGCAGAACATATGAATAATTAAAGCATTCTTTAACCCACTCCTGCTGTCCGTGGAGATATCTTAGGAACAGGGAGAGAATGGGCTGTAGATGAAATAAATTGTTGTTATGACTTCTGCCTGACTGCGTTCTTTCAAGGGATTTGAGGTGAAATTCATATTGTCCCTTGTAAAGAGAGAGTCAGGTATGTATTGCAATCCCCACAGATCAATTTATACCCCAAAGATTTATGCCCCAGTTTTGCATTTTCTCCCCTGAAAGAGTGACCAGATCTGTGCACTGATTGCAACGTCAGTAAAACCCAACCCCTGAGCTAGGAGGCAACATGGAAGTCATGCATATGGACACCTTTTCAAATAGACAGATCATAGAATATCCCAAGTTGGAAGGGACCCATAAGGATCATCAAGTCCAACTCCTCACACTGCACAGGTCTACCCAAAAGTTTAGACCATGTGACTACGTGCACAGTCCAGTCTCTTCTTAAATTCACAGAGGCTTGGTGCAGTGACTACTTCACAGGGGAGCCTGTTCCAGTGTGCAACCACCCTCTCAGTGAAGAACCTCCTCCTGATGTCTAAACTTCCCCTGCCTCAGCTTGACCCCCTTCCCGTGGGTCCTATCACTGGTGTTTATGGAGAATAGGTCACCTGCCTCTCCACTCCCATTCACGAGGAAGTTGTAGATCGCAATGAGGTCTCCCCTCAGCCTCCTCTTCTCCAGGCTGAACAGGCCCAGTGACCTCAGCCACTCCTCTTATGTTTTCCTCTCCAGGCCCTTCACCATCTTCGTCGTCCTCCTATGGACACTCTCCAACAGTTTAATGTCCTTTTTGTACTGTGATGCCCAGAACTGCACACAGTACTCGAGGTGAGGCCGCACCAGCGCAGAGTAGAGCGGGACAATCACTTCCCTTGACTGACTAGCAAGGTGCTTGATGCACCCCAGGATCCGGCTGGCCCTCCTGGCTGCCAGGGCACACTGCTGGCTCATATTCAACTTGCTTGCAACCACAACCCCCAGATCCCTCTCTGCAGGGCTGCTCTCCAGCGTCTCGTCACCCAGTCTGTATGTATAGCCAGGGTTGCAGCGTCCCAGGTGCAGGACCCAGCACTTGCTTTTGTTAAATTTCATGTGGTTGGTGATCGCCCAGCTCTCCAATCTGTCCAGATCTCTCTGCAAGGCCTTTCCACTCTCATCTGAGTCCACAACTCCTCCAAGTTTGGTGTCGTAGGTAAATTTGCTCAAAACACCTTCTAGTCCTACATCCAAAACTTTTATAAAAACATTGAAGAGGACTGGCCCTAAAATAGAGCCTTGAGGGACCCCACTAGTGACCATCTGCCAGCCTGATGCGGCCCCATTTACCACAACCCTTTGAGCCCTGCCCAGCAACCAATTGCTCACCCATCGTATGATGTTTTTGTTAAGTTGTATGCTGGACATTTTGTCCAGATCCTACAACAATCAGCCTCTGCAAATATATATGAATATAAATAATTATAATTAAATAATATTTACAAATATAAATATATTCATAAATAAATATATATGAACAATCACATTTGTACAACCACAGTCTTGATAAGCTTAATTCATTCTGATGCTGAACATACAAACCTATTCGTAACTCTACATAGTCGTACTGGCAGTCCTGGTGATGTTCCAGGTGGAAATCCTCAAAAGAGATATATATGGATGAGTTGTGATGGGAGGGGTTTTCAATGGTCCATTCACAGTTCAGTTTGTTTGTGTAATTCTTGACACCATCATAACCAGGAGAAGAGAAATTCCCACCTGTATATCCCATCAGAGTTCCACCACACACTGCAGAAACAATATAATTTAAAATAGTAACAATTCTTATACAAATGGAACTCCTGTTCCTGTTCATTTAGATATGCTCATATCAGCAAGGACATGTACTGATTAGATCAAAAGTTGTTCTACTGTCTTCCCTTTTTATAATTTACTGCAGCATACAAGAAAATTCTTGCCTAGCATCCTGGAAATTATTGGCAAGTATTTAAAAACACATATAAAATGAAGAAATAAAGATTATTCATAGTACCAAAATATTTCAACAGCACCATCAATACCACAAGTATTATTTAACTTTCTGAAAAAATCCCATCACAGCTCCAATTAGATATTTCTCAGCCCTACCCATTACCTAATTATAAACTCAAAATAAGATTTTTCTGGAAAATACCCTCAAGAGTAGTACACTCATGCTACATGCATGTGGGGGGGAACAAATCAAGCTTGAAAGACTCAAGACTGTAGTAGTAGGGCTCTGCCAACTATATCCTCCCTGGTGGATGAGCTTGCAAAAGTAGGTTAGCAGCACTCTTTCACAAGCTACAGTAAATTATTTACACCCCTGAGTAATAGGAAACACTTGAATTATTCAAGTTGTCTATGGCACTATGCCTTTTGGATCTCCTCATGGAATAAACCCACTTCAGTCCATCTCTTACTAAAGACTAACAATAAATCAGTATTAAGAGTAAGGACTGTGATCCATAACAGAGGTTGTTCTTTTCATTTGAAGTCCCTAACTCCAAGAGATTTCCCATTTTTTCAAGTCCTTTCACCTAATTAAAGATGTGACATACTCCTATCTGGCACCATAAGAGAGAGAAAAAGATATCAGAGATCTGTTAGCTACCTAGGTATTTTTTTTTTTTTTTATATGCACCCATACTTTAGCTATGAAATGACTCACCAAAGATCAATCATTTAATTAACTTAATTCTAACATATATACTACCTGCATCTTCACTAGATGTGTATGAGACACTGAATCCTCTGGTTGCATGAGACATATCTGTCACCAAAATGACTTTCATAGTGTTTCCAGAGGATTTCACCTCAGTGCCTGGATTTACTTCACCACACAGCTTCACCAGACGGGGAGAGTTCTGTCTGAGGCCATTGTAAACCTGTTGGGTTAAAATAACTCTTCTGAGAACAAAATACATTCTTACAAACATCTACTGTATCATATAACACTGCTTTACCCTTTTAATACAAGGTTCATTAACATCTCTCATAGCAGGTTAGTTCCCAGATCTACTCAAAATATTGAAACAAGCTTCCATTGACTTGAGTAGACGAGAGTTTGAAGTAAAACTTCAAAAACACATTGCTTATTTTGGCAAAACACAAATATACTCCCTCTCTCTCTTTCACCCAAAAATTGAAACAGTTCAATTGGGAAAGAATACAGTATTTTACCTCAATATTTAGAGCTTCAATCACTTAATAGTGCAAGCTACTAATCATATTAATTCAATTTCAAATGATCATCTCTGTATTCCTTTTTTTTAAAAAAATCATCTTTATAAAAAAATTTCCTCCAAAATATTCAGTGCTAGTGGACATTTTTTATTAATTTAAACATTTCACTTTTTGATGATCCAGATGTAATTATGCGATTTACACAGTTTCTTTCACACAGCCTTTAGCCTAGGAGTTAATTTCCTTCTTTCTACTACAATCTCAGCAGCCAAAGCACAAAAGACATTTTGTACTGAGATTTGGAAAAAATTAGAGAGCTCAAGGCACAAACACACACAAAAAACACTGGCACAACAGATCATTCTATAAGAGATCATTACTTCATTAATCGATATAAAAAACAGCTCCCTGTGGTCTATCTAAAAGCACCTGTAGAGGAAAACAAGGGCATGATCACCTTCAAATCACAATGGAGAGCTACTTCACCCCCTCACATTTGTACATTCAGATCATGCTAAAGCTAATTCCAGCACTAGTAACCTGGGAAATAAATATGTGCTGGTGGGGTCCAGAATACAGATAATATTTAGGAACTCTGCCTTGCTGGGGGAAAAGGGCTAGGGAGGAGATGGACTCATTATGACTTTTGCCTTAGTCTTCAGAGCATCACATTTCACAGTACTGTCTCCCATTCCTGCAGTTTTCATGGACAAGTCATATTTCTGAGGCATTTATACATCTGACCAGGCCCAGTTCAGTGTGTCAGGCTTGAAATTCTTTTTGCATTAAATAGAAATCAAAAATAACCATGTTAAAATAACTAATATATATATTTTTGAAGGTGGAGGGTGATAAAGAGGTCAAATTTCCTGGGATTTCCCTATCTTTTTTCCAGGATATAAAAGGTCCAAAACATTATTAGCCGTTTGTTGCAAACTTTGGCTGCCCCTCTCCCTAACTTTTTTTTTCTTTTTTTTTTCTCTCTTATTTATTTATTTTTATTTTTTAATTAACAACAGTAAGTAGCAAAAGCAATAACAACCTTCAAAGTCAAAAGAGACCTGGAACTGACTGATGGACTTTGTGTCCACAGAGAGGAAACACTGAAGGCTTTCAAAAAATCTCACAGCTTTTCCCCGTAATTAATAAAGAGCGAATTCCAAAGATTTCTATAGGAAAAGGTCCTCTTATATATATATATGTATATACAAATACACATATACTACACCCTCATATATATATGAGGGTATATATATATATATATATATGTGTGTGTGTGTATATATAGTGTGTGTGTGTGCGTATATACACATATATACGCACACACACACACTATGGAGATGGGAGGACAAAAGCACTAATGAGACCTGGATGCTAAAGGCTGACAGAGAGGAATGTGAGCAAGTTAGGGCTGTGTTATGAGAACCTTGCAGATCCCACAGCGGACATATCTGGATGTCCGTAAGAGACTGGAATAGCCAGAGGTGCCTCTACCCTGTTAAATTAATGAAGTTGAAGCCTGATCCTTCAAGTCCTCCCCTCTGGCTGGCCCATGAATTCTACAATGTCCATACTTTAAAACAAACAGGTGAGTCTAGACACCCTGCAGAACTAACTTTCTCTCTTTTATCTGTTTCCCGTAGATGAAATCAGAATTTGTTTTAAAATCAGATAAATTACCTTTCAGCTATATTATGTCCATTAACGCTCTGTAAAGTGATTAGGAAGAGCATTTTCTGCCTTCAGACACAATACTCACAGCCATATAATCCGATAAGCACCTCCAGTGTTCTTCAGTCTTCATATCATTAATGGTTAGGGTGACACGTCGTCCTTCTTCCACTGTGATCCTCCATTCACACACTCGATTATGCGGGTATAGGTTGGGGTAGTTGGGGGAAGTAAATGTTCCAACAGGGGCAGTAAAATCCCCACCACATTCTGAAATACCCAAATGTTATGACAATTCTTAGAGTAAGGCATTGCTTATAGAGTTAAAAGAAAAAAAAAAAAAACACACACAAATACCACCACCAACAAAAAAACACATTAATAATGCAAGAAAAATAGATACTGAGAGCTTGATTTGATATGCCTGTCCTGTCCATATGTTTTTCTAATCAGCTGAGCTCCTGCCAGTCTTTACCATTCAGCTATAAAAGAAGTTGAATGATAATAGACCATAGCAGATCCAATTATTAACACGCCTTTCTCTGAAGGGTTTATGCCAGACTTCAGAAGGCTGAGTGACCCACAGGCTTTGATGTCAAGCAATACAAGCCTCTCACTGTGGCAGGATTGAGACATTTCTGCCTTCAAGATGACTGGGCAGGGCCTCAGAGTAAGTAATAATGGAAGGATGGATTTTTCCACTGTTGGTTAACAGAGGTAGAGAAAAAGCCATCAAGGACTTAAAGAAACACTTTTTCAGTACAGCTATTTTTTTTTTTTTCCCGTCTTTGTTATAAATATCAAACTTCACTCTGATAAAAGAACATTAATGGTCTTGTGTATATAGCACATTTTCTGATACTAATGGTGTAAGCTTACCAATTTATTCTTTATTTCTTCTTAAAATACAGAGCTAGTTTAATGGAGTGCAGTGGGAGAGTTAGTCCCTTTCCTCACACTCACAAAGTCCTACAGAATCATCTAA
The DNA here is from genome assembly GCA_011075105.1 of Heteronetta atricapilla. NCBI lineage: Eukaryota > Metazoa > Chordata > Aves > Anseriformes > Anatidae > Heteronetta > Heteronetta atricapilla. The sequence continues at coordinate 21,817,492 of CM021732.1, read as the reverse complement.
TCTCTGTATCCACCTGCATTCCATTTTTGGTAATACAGTTTCTCTTCTGTGATTACATAACAGGGTCCTGAGAGTGAAATAACATTCCTTTGGAGATTGTTTCCTCCTCTGTTATTTTATTACAAAGATGAAGGATACGAAAGCTTTCATCTGAGCTTTTTAATGAGCTGGAAAGAGTTAAAAAGGGATGGCTGACCACTACTGAGACCACTACTGCAAATAATTTTTTTAAATTAGCTGGATTTTGTCAGGACAAGCATTGCAAGGACACTCAAGAGTATGTATAAGAGAAGTGAGAAACAGGAATAGAACTTTATCCTTAGTCCTGGTGAAGTCATTGTGTTTAGGACAAGAGGCAATGAACACTGTGAGGGTTGGTGAACATTTGAATAGGTTGTCCAGAAAGGTTTTGGAGTGTCCATCCCTGAAGACATTCAAAACTCAACTGTCCACAGTCCTAGGCAACGTGCTCTATCTGACCCTGTGTAAGCAGGATGGTTGGACTCTCCAGAGGTCCCTTCCAACTTTAATGTCTCTGCAGTTTTTTGATTCTTTTTATCCCATTAACATCACTGATGTTAAGCCTGGAAAGACCTTTTTTTTAGAAAGGCAAAATCTCTGGGGAAAACAATCCGGTATGCTAAATTACATTATGTGAATGTGCTTCTGCAAGTCTAGAGGTGGTTTGTGGTGACACATTCGTTATGGAAGAGAACTCTCCAATAAAGATGGAGTTTTTACAAGATCATCTCCTTGATGATCAGAGACAGCATGTTTCTCAAAGTTTTTGCTAAGAAGTGATCAGAGAGCTCTGTTCATACTTTATCTAGAGTTAAATTTGAAGAGCAAATATACACCACTCCAACAATGAGTGATCTACAATGCATGCTGTACTAGTTCAGTTATGGTGTATGATATGTTTCCTCCCTGAAATTAAACTATAACATTACAAATCCAACCTTCAGCACTGGAATCAAAGCGCAGTCTGAATCCTCGGGCATTTACTGATCCGTCAGTAACAAACTTGACATAAGCAAAACTGTCAGAGGTATCCATAGCATCAGGGCGAGTATTTCCGCAGTACCTGCCCAGCAAATTTCCTGCAAAAGTCAAATATAGAAAGACAATTTGATATCAAAGATACTATTTCTGTTTCCATTTATATTGGAGGATCAATATTGGTGTCTAAGGAAAGGTTGTATCTGGTGCTTAGGGACATGGCTTAGTGGGTGATAGTGGTGGTAGGGGGATGATTAGACCATATGATCATGGAGCTCTTTTGAAACCTTAATGACTCTATGTTTCTGTGATCGCTTTCCAGTTTAACCAGACAGGCTTGAGTAAACCAGCAAAATCAAGGTATTGTTGGAAAATAGAAGGGTTTTGTTTGCCGTTTTTTTTCCACAAGCAAGGCAAAGAGGAGCAAACTCTGTACATTTGAAAGGGACACTTCATGCCCAACGGGAATGCTTTCAGGAACCTTTGCTAAGGTTTCTTAGCATTATTAGGGAAGGGATAACAAACACTGGAACAATTCTCAGACCAGAAGCACTGTATTCTCGGATCTCCACAAAGTCATTTGTGCACTCAGAGGAGTTTTGAATATCTAGGTCTTCCAGTGTGATGGTAAGATAATGGCCCCTGGGTCCCCGCAGAAACCATTCACACAGCAGGTTGTCTTGATAATGAAGGTCAGGATACCCCACACTTTGAATGATGCCAGTTTGTCCTGTCACTGTACCGCCACAGGGAGCTGCAAAAACAAGAACATTGCTAGGTTGCTTAAATGACTTCAGAAAGATTCTCTGGCTTGTAGAAGAAAGCTCGAGACTTAAAGCTAAGGAACAAGCAACTCATTCTGTAACTGCAGTAATATATCAGGAATTGTTTTCTGACCAAAAATATTCCATACTTTCCTTTCAATTCATCCAGTCCTATTTTTAAAAAAATTATTTTATTTATTTATTTATTGGTCATATGCACCCTTCCATTGCAAACATCCATTCCTCTCTATCCTGTCTCTCATTAATTTGAATAAACGCACAGATTTCAAGGCCTATATTTTATCTCTACCCATATCCATATTTACCAGAAAAAAAACCAGCCCTTTGGAAAAAGATTAAAAAGAACATCTAATGGTCAGTGTACACCACTCCTTGTGAGGCCTTCATAAGGAACCATTGCAGAATTCAGGAAACAACTATTTAATATTTAATTTTCTCTCTGATGACTCATTTATCTGCGGTATCTGCAGATACAAACTCATAATACTACAGCTCCCAGCAAATAATATTCCCTGGTGGAATATATTGGATTTTACAGTATATTCTGTGTGTCTGGTAGATGCAATCTTTTCATGACAATAACAATAGAGTATGTACTGTCTGCTTTGAGTGATTAGTGATTTTGGCATGCAGCTGAAATGATAGCTTAAATCTTTTTATGGATACATAAATATATTATAAATTGCAGCTTAGTATACTAACAACATTTTCTTGCAAGTCACTTCAGTTTTCAGGTTCAGAAATATCATTGGACACTATATTGGCTTTAGGGTTTGAGATTAACCTAATCAGCAAAATCCTGCATAAAGCGCAGTCTACTTTTTTGTCTTTGAGAAATTAACTGTCCTAGACTTTTCTATGCAAATGACACTAACATAATTATCTGCTGGTCTTTGAAGGTTATTAACATTATCAAAAACTAAAATGTACCATCTTTCTGAATATGTTAAAGTACTATTTTTTATTTGATTTTAGATCTTTACTGGTCTTTTCTGGTCTCGTTTTTGCAGCTTGAGACCAAATCATTTTAAAATATTTCTTCTCCCAGCTTACACATAACAATTCTTACTACTCAAATCCTTTTCCATTTCATTTTTGTGCTGCCCCTGTTTGTCTAGCACCATTGTTATTATACATTGATTTATATTTGCATACAGAAGTTCCTGAGCAGAAGTCCTGTTTACTCTCTGCTAATTTTTGCATTCACCTTCAGGTTCCTTCTCATGAAAGTGATGCTAATTTTGCATATTAAAAGTTAAATCATGTTACATAATTTTACTTGCCTTGACCTTTTTGCTACTGCCCCTTTGATAATTGTCTTTCACAAGAGATTACCCAGTCTTTGTTTCAATTTCTGCAGATATGATCAGTTTCCTATTTCCATAATTTCTATCTCTTGCTAGATATAGAACATGCTGGTTTTAACCCAAATGATGATTGTGATGCATTAGCACTAACATTAATTGAAAGAGGAAAGCGGTGGTCAGTCCACCTCTTATATGTATTTGAAGCCCCATTTCAAAAACCTGGTATTTGAGACTTTTCTAAAATGAGAGAAATTGATAAATGCAAGCATTACCAATTGAGTATTTAGCATTGAATCCCACATGTGTGACACTGTCGTCAGACCTGAACCTCAGGTACATGACAGCTCCTGAGGATCTCTGTGAGCCTGGGATCAATCTTCCACAAAGCTTGGCAAGGACAGGAGCATTGGAATCAACACCATCACGTAGCTCTAGGTAACTTGTAGTACAGCTAGAAGAGGAGAGAATTTTCTGTTCAATGTATAGCAGTAGTTGATTTAAATTAATTCCATAAGGGTACAAAGCCATGAAGCTGTAGTGAAATAGATCAGTCAGTTTCCATGCAGTGTGACCAGGACAGAATCAACAAGTTCATGATCAATGATCACCTTCTAATATTTCAGTGAATAAAAGTGCTAAAAACATTGACAAATCCATTCATCCAAATCCAGTCTATGATCAGATCAGATCTGACAGAAGCTTGTCCTTTGGAGGAGCATGAAGAGCCCTAGCATAGTAGTTGTGGCTATTGTTAACATGAGTTTTTTGGTAGAATTAAGAATCAGCAGTTATTCTCTATTAAGTTTCTTTGATGACTGATTAATTGAGGAATGGATATAAGACAAATGAAAGGAATAAAAATTCAAATATGGGGGCCTACTTAGGTGGGCATAGAAAGACTCAAAATATCTTAACCAACAGCTTTGCCTTCAGAACGATGCAGCAGCCTGCACAGGACATCCTTGGAAGTCAGAGAGGAAGGACACTTTTAGTATTCTCCCTCCAGCTCCACTTTTTTTTTTTTTCTGAACATGGCTTCAATGAAAATACATCAGCTGAAATGGGCCTTGTTTTATGCTTTGGGGAGGGGAGTTGGGGTCAACATGCAAAGCATGCAGATCCATTGTAACTCAGCAGACAGGCAATGGAGGAGGGAGGCAAATATTTATGGTGGTAATCCATTGGACTTAAAACTAGTTGGTAGTCACAATGAGAGCATGAATATGAAGGGACTAGAGCGCACAGATTTGTATGGAAAACACCCTTCTACCATGGATGCTTCCCCTCTGTCTGTTACATTTATCTCTACCATGCACTGCGAAGTTCTGGGAGTGTATACCAGTGACTTGATAGCTTCAGTGATCTATTCTAAAAATTTCCTAATCCCTTTTGATTTTAAATCTGTAAGTGTGCTCTGAGTGGAATTAGAGAAAGCAACAGGGAAAGCAAAATCAGAATGAAGTCTCTGAAGAAACATAGGCAAAATAATGTGGATATATACTTTGGTGAAGGTTCAATGTAAAACTGATCTTCAAATTGCAGCTCTACTGCATGTCCATTAGGAGCAGTTATGGTCCAGACACAGTCAACATGAGGGGGATAATTGTCCGGATAGTTGGGGGAGGATGTATATCCACTGGGGTTGAAATCATTGATATAAATATTCCCTCCACAATCTGGGAAAGAAAAGATCGCCAATAAAAAACATGTTAAGGAAGTGGGTGAGGCATCAAAAATATGAGTCATCACAATATTCCAACACAGTTTCCTTTCAGTGTCATATAGCTACATCAAAAACATTTTTTTTTTTTTTATTACTTACTGTGGGAAATCATTTACCTAGCCTTCCTCATTTCCACATGTTCTGGTCCCTGAATTAAACTGCTATCAGGTCTTCCTTGGATTGCTTCAAAGCCAAGCAGGAAATATGTTTTCTGCCTTATTCCTATCCCAATTCTTAAAGCTAGAAAGCCAACAGATCAGACTCATCAATGCTTCTGTGATTTTTTCCCTACTTTTGCTTTCCAAAAGTTGAAATGCTTCAAATGCCTGTTTGAGACAATAATGAATGCATGAGAGATGCCAGTCAGAGCAAACATGAAGATTAGTGCAGGTCCTGTATTCTATTTTGACAGCTTTCTGTCACAAAAAAAAAAAAAAAAAAAAAAAAAAAAAAAAAGTTCTAACAATGCTGGTAAACACAGGATTTTAATCAATCTTTCTAAACTAAAGTGGTAGAAACAGCATTGTACAGCTTTACCTGTTTACTTTATGCATACCGGACAGAAATACTAACAATGAATCTTTGTGGTAGCAGGGAAAAGTAGGCAGAAAACAGGAAAACAGGCACTTCATGTGAGTAGATTGACAAGTTACCTTGGTTTTATTTAGTTACACTGTTTAGCAAGAGGCCTCCTGGTGTCCCAAGTGGCATGTGGCATGAATACAGTGGAATAACTGTAAACATCAAATCCCTGTTTTACCCATGGGACCTGAGTCTTTTTGTTTTTTCATTTTTTGAAAGATGTTAGCTCAGGTAGGGAATGTTATTTTCTCAGATGAGACAAAAAATTGTGAGAAATGTTATCACCTTTCTAGACACACTAGCCTAAATCACTGCTGATATTACTTAGCACTTGCACTGGGTAGTGTATGTCCAAAATAACATTCCTGCTTCCAGGCTTTTTTTCCTTTCCTGCATGAATTATGGACAGCTCTCCATTATTTCAGATGCTACTTTCCCACTAAAGGTTTCCCTGGCATGTTTCCCTGTCTGTTGGGATTTAAACAAAAACCTCCTTTAAGAGGACAAATTGTGAGTTATTTCTATTGAGCTGCAGAATTTATGTTTATTTTCTCGACTTACCTAGGCTCTTAGCCTCATATTTCAGTTTAAATCCTTGACCTTCATTCCTGCTGTCAGAAATGAAGTGCACAAATAGCTGATTGTCTGTAGTGTACATGGTAGAAATGGGACTGCTTCCACAAAAGCGACCATTCCCCCTTCCAGACACCAAAGGTGGGGCAGCAGCATCTAACCCATTCTTCAGCTAGAAAAAGAAAAATTGCTAAGGTCATGCAAGCTTTGAGTAGGCTCCATCTCAATGCTCCCAGCAGTAGGGAAAAAATAACCTAGTGATTAATTAATGCACAGCAATAAATAAGACAGAGAGAGAAATAATATCATCTGTGGTATTTCAGTTTGGTATTTCCACCTCCCAGGAGCCTGAGCTGCCTCACAGACACTAAAATCTATAAGATTCAGAAGCTTTAACACCTTTGAGGATTTAGGGCTACAAAGATGATTGGGGGACTGGAGCATCTGTCATTCAAGGAGAGGGTGAGTGAGCTGGGCCTATTTAGCTTGGAGAAGAGAAAACTGAGAGAGGATCTTATCCATGTGTATAAATACCTGAAGGGAGGATGTCAAAACGATGTGGTCAGGCTTTTTTCAGTAGTGCCCAGTGACAAGTCAAGAGGCAACTGGCACAAACCGAAGCACGGGAAGTTCAAGCTCAATATGAGAAAGCACCTCTTTACTGTAAGGGTGACAGAGCACTGGGAACAGGTTGCCCAGAGAGGCTGTGCAGTCTGCTTCTCTGGAGATATTCAAAATCCACCTGTGCAATGTGCTCTAGGTGATCCTGCTTGGCGGGGGGTTAGACTACATAATCCTCAGAGATCCCTTCCAACCTCAACCATTCTGTGATTCGGGGACCTAGCCAATAACCTCACCTCTACATAATCTCCATCATTGCAGGAAGCATCCTCACTCTTAACCTGGAAAGGGTGTTCAAAATGGACAGCAATGACAAATCCAGAGGTTACCAGTACATGCCAGGAACAATTCAGATTAGGAGAATAGTCTTGAGGGTAGTGGGGTGATGTGATTACACCCCTGTCTGCATGCAAATAGCCTCCACAACCTGGGAGAAAGGAGTTGAAGCAAAGAGGAAAATATTAGTGTCAACTATTCATTTAGAAAAAAACACCTCTCTCCAAAAGGGAGGATGTAACAGGTGAAAGCACATGAAGAACTGAAGGCCATAGAGCAATGCACCCAATGAATGATCTCCCGAATACAAGGTAGTAGATTGCAAAATGACACACACCAAACATCTTGACACTTAAACTCAGTTCTCAGACTTAACAGAAAAGTAAGCATGGCCTCTGTGCCAAGGACCTCCCATGGCATGAGCTAATTCTTATGATGTCTGAGTTCATTGCTTCATGGACTAAACCACTGTCACCTACTGTCAAGATAGATTTCAGTAATAAAAAGTTCTCCTGGCTTCCCATTGTTATTGTAACACCGTCCTTGGTGCCTCAGCCCATTCAGGAATCTGTTACCAAGTGCTATGAGTGCATGTGGGAGGAGTGCCTTTGCAAATTGCTCTTATTTCTGCAGGAATTTACACAATTCTCAACATCTCTCTCTCTCTGTTTTGTGTCTGTGCTTTGAGTCATTTACTTCCCTCTCTTTCACTCTTCAGCTTTGTGTCTATGCTTTGAGTCATTTACTTCCCTCTCTTTCACTCTTCAGCTGAGCTGTTCTAACCTTTTGCAAAATCTTTTTCTAACTTCTGAAAAGTAACTAGTCCGTTTGAATCATGCTTTACTGCATAACCTTGCTGGACAAATAGCAAATTTTACCTTTGCAAAGTCAGAGATTTTTAACACATATCTGTGAGACCTGGATAATTGATCTGTGTGATTAATGGCACAGATTGTAGACAGCAATTAAAAATGTCGTTAAAAGTCTTTTCTTTCCTTATCCAGTTGTCAGCAGCAAGGCGGACATTTATCTAAGGGAGAAGAGAAACAAATCTTACTTTTGTAATATGAGGCATTAAAACCAGCTCCAGTGATACTGCCATCTGACACGAAGTGGATGAACATCGTCTCTCCAGTTGATCTTATTGGCCCAGGAGGTTCTTGTCCACATAGAGTAGCCAGCGCTGGAGAAAGACTAGTGTCTCCTGAGATCAAAAGAAGAAATGTAAATATTAAAACCAAATCACTTCACTTTGCCTTTTGTTCATTGTGGCTCTCATACTTTCAGGCAGGTACTTTTCAAGATTTTTAAACCGTCACAGACTGAGAAATATTTTTATAGACAAACAAATATTTTGCTAAATTTTACTAGTTTTGTTTAAACACTAGCATAATGTCTCAACATAGATGAAGAATTCTGGTATAGATGCTGTTCCTATTGTTATCTGGATTACTTAAGCTCTATGGAGAAGAGACTTCACAATGCTGGGACCCCCTGTTTCATGCTATTCAGGTAGAGCAAGATTGGCTTCTCACCATCTCGGACAATAAGTCTGTCATAGTTGCAAGAGCTGTGAGATTCTATGTCCAGAGACAGGACATTAAACTCCACAGTGGATCCAGGAGATCTGATAAGCCACACACAGTCAGCAAAATTTCTGTAATTCATGGGCCAACCCGGCGAGAAGAGGAATGAAGGTGTTTCTTCAGTTGTTACAGTCCCTCCACATGCACCTATAATGTACAAGAAGACAAGAATGAAAGCATCCTCTTTTTAAATTGAACATTTCCCCTGTATAATTGGACAGTCCTGTCATTAAGCAGAATGGGGGCACATTGATAGTGTAGGTAGTCACAGAAAGGCATTTCTTCAAGCATTGCTTTGATTTGGACTGGGACTAAGAAGCCTGAAAATACAGACCTATATGGACTGTATTCCTGTGCTACATGGTGTAGTAGTGATGTGACCTATTTTACCATGAGGAATATTTACAAAAAGTCCTAAGAGTTTAACAAAGGTTGTATTTCAGAAAGAAAGGGTGCATGCACAACCAGTAATATATAAACAATTTAGACCCTCTTGAAATTGAAATGCTTTTCTTTCTCTACTCATAATATTTCAGCTCTAAGTTTAAGGCAAGATGGACTCCTTTCTGGGATATGCAGTGGTCCAGTGCTCTGCTACAGCATAAAATCATTATATACTGCCACTATGCTGCAGAGCACCAGGGATCAGTAGGCCATCCGTCCCTAGGAATTTGCCTTTAGATTTAGAAAGAAGGCATTGCATTATGTCCCAGATCATCTTAACTTTCTCTTGTTGAACTTGCTCAGAGAAAACTAGTGGTATAATAAACATACTCCCTCTCCTTCCAGGAACTATTTCTCAAAGAGATACATGATCATACTGAGCATATTCTCTTTATGAATACATGACGCAGTCTAGTGTAAGGTTTCAAATCATAATGGCCAATGATTTAAGAATAGTCTTTCAAGAGCAATACTTATTCACGAAAGCATATACAATGTTTACCTAGGGCTAAACAGTTAAGAGCTAGGGGTTCCTCTTGTGAAGGGGATTTTGTTTTGTTTTTAAAGTAAAGCTCAGTGTAGCACTGGCTATGTCACTTTAAACCACATAATCCACTGAAAACTCACCTCTAGCAATGGTGTGTGTAGTGGCAGAAGCATCTACTGCATACCACTCCAAAAGAAAGCCTTTTCCAGTCACAGATGAATCTGACTGGAACTGGATTGTCATTGAGCTGCCAGAGGATGCAAATGAAGCAGGACCTGCACCACAGTACGTTGCAATAGGTCGAGAATAGATGGTGGGCCCATCATAAACCTGCAATGAGAAAAAGACAGTGAAAGTGTTACTTTTCACAGAGGCAGGTTTGATTCTCCTCACAGCCAGCAAGTTTCCAAGGAGAAAATTACCCTCTTTAAATGAGCAAGAAGGATTTGGATGATCTTTCAGCAAATCCCAGTTAGAGAGAAACCCATCTTATAAAAAGAGAACAAAATCTCCCTTTCCATTACACAGTGTTATTTATGAAGCTTTCACAGAAGAAGTATCTGAACAGAACCCATCAATCTCAGCTCATTCCGTATCATAGGGTTGCTCTTTCAGTACAATGACTAGCGTCCCATTTGAAAAAAAAAGTCCACTGGCACAACTTTGTTCCTTGCTGAGGGAAAAGTGATATGATAAAAAGGTATTGTTTTCTCTCTTTTCTTTTTTCTCCTAAGGAATACTTATATTTTAAATTCTATCAAATAAGTATGTAATGATGTATTTCTATTTTATTTCTATATTTTATAAGCCAAATTCTTGGTAGTTAAAAGATGTTTCTCTTTTGCTACCTTTCAAATCTATTTTTGTTCTTGTCCGCCTCCCCCCATTAAAAAAAAATGCCAAGTAGAGGAAGCTGGGAAATATAAATAAATATTATCATAACTTTGAAAATCTGATCCTTGAGTCACCCACTGGATGTCTAGCTGATGTAAGAAACTACTTTTGCTTTCAGTTGGACAGACAAAAAGGCAGCCTGAATTAAAAGAAAGAAGATACCATTAAAGTCTGACATGAGATGAAGGAAAAAGCTACATTTCCTTTATGAACTAATATTAAATTTTTATATGAGTGGTTTAACAATGAAATGAGTATTAAATATTCTAAACTAGTATTAACTTTCTTGTTCCAAAAGGTGAAAGCAAAGGATAATTATTGTCAACTGGTTTAAAAAACAAACAACAAAAACACAAAACAACAAACCTTATTTAACTAAGTAGTTGTGCTTAAGTTTAGAAAGAAGTTTTTACCTCTACTGCTCCATTTTGCCTAGCATCATGCTTACTGTGTTTTTCAGCCTCAAAAAGCTTGTCTATATTATAGAAAAACAATAAACAAGAAGAAAGAGGTAACTTCCTACTGCCAACAGCAAATTATTGATCCAGAGATCAAAACAGGTGCAAGAAAAGGCTTGTTCCTTGCATGCTTTTAAAATAACCTTATTTTATAGGTATTGAGATGTCCTTTATGGAATTATTTTTAATAAATTTCAAACTTACAGCTTAGAAATAACTGTTAGGGAGCCATAGAGTATGTATCTCCTTCCTATATCTAATAATTATTGAAAAGAGGGCATGGCAAAGCCAATGAGTCCCAACCAGATTCTTGGAAATTCATCTTGTAGGTGTCTTTGTTCATTGTTTTTATCAAAGCTAAATGAAATTAAATAATTTTTTTACAATAAAGTCACCTTTAGCTTGTCGTAACGGCATCTGTGATGATTTTCAATATCCATCTCCAGGATACGGCCATGGATAACTTGTGAAGCATTGGCACTTATCCGCCACTGGTAATCAGAATTGTGAGGGTAGCTTCTCGGCCACTGTGGTGAAGCTATTTGTCCTCTGTTTCCCACAATGTCATTTCCGTACACTGAAAAACAAGCAAGAGATAACTAATCTCTTCTTCACATAGATTAAAAGAAGCATTGGGGCCTATTCTGGAAGAAAGCTTTCATTTCAGCCCTTCTTATTTAATTTACTTAGGGCTAGACAGTGCTGTGAGGCATAGATTTCTGTCTCAATCCTAGAGCACACACCTAATCATTTTCTTGCTGTGAGGGATGCAGGGTGCCCTTATCTGAAGGAAATTACCCATTTGAGCCATACGGCTCTACATCTAGGAAAGATGGGAACATGGCATAGCTAAATTCCCTCCTCACCCTGCCTACCTCATGTTCATTTCTTCCCAAGAAGTATTAAATAAGAAAATGTTGGGATTTTTTTAATGCCTTTGTGTTCTGGTGAAAAATGGGTTTGATTCAACTGAGATCTGATCTAATGATAATTCCTTTTGAAAATGAGTAGTAAAAGTAATAAAGGAAGATGGTTAGAAGTTTAGCTAGCTTAGTCAGAATTGCTGTGGATGTCTGGTTTCAGCAGCCTGTTCATGCAGTGAGTTGTACTGATGTTTGCAATGGTTCCTTACAGCTTTGAATCTATGAACTGGCATCATTTCCTTTTCTTCTAATTCTGCTCTTTGTTTAATGTCCAGAAGATGGACACTCTTGTACTCAAAAAGCAAAATGAAAAGCTGGGAAAGAAATGCTTTTTCTTAATTTGTTAATTGCTTAATAAATGGCAACATAAACATTGACTATGATGCTTTCTCTCATGTAGCACAGATATATAGTCAGATATTTTAAACTCCAACAGGCTACTTGTTAAGTTGGGCTAACATTAATTTTGTAGCATATAGCTCTTATTCTTATCTTCACAGTATTTCACAATACTGCTGAAGGGAGAATCTGAAAACCAGGTGATAAACTGTCAGAAAACAATCAGTGAAATAGAGAACATTTTATTTTCTCAGTCCATGGGGGCTTTTTGTTACTGAACGGATAATATGATCAATTTGAAAAAATATTGTTATGGTAATTTTCAAGGATAGAATTTCACGTTTAATTCGTCTGATTATGTAATACTTGACACATTTGCATACACACAAGTTTTGTAGATATTTTATAACACATTTTTAAGCAAATTCGCAGCCTTGCTGACATCAATGAAAATCTTCTAATAGCCTTCCCAGGGCCAAACATTCAGTTTTTTGAATCATTTTGGAAGTGTTACAAACAAACAATAGTTTTCAATTAAACAGCATTTACTTACAGTGAGAGAATGTAGCCCTGAAGCCAACATCAGTGCCTGAGCTGTCTGAGACAAATTTAACCCACAGGATATGTCCGACAGTGGATGTATAATTTGAAGGTAAGGAGCCTCCACAGAATCGTCCTGCCAGCCTGCCTGTAGCATTCTCTTCGCGAATTTCCAGGTAATCTTTGGTGCAGCCATCACTAGGTTCCACCTGAAACGCTCTGTTTCAATAGCAGTAGAAGAGCATTAGCAGACATAACTGAAACATATTTCAGAGTTTCCCCTGCCAGGCTACAAATCCTCCTGCAGCTATTATCCTGCCATAACAGCTGAGAGAACAGTAACCCTCCAGAACCGAGAAGTTCCTGCTCATTACCTTGTGTTGCTGATACAGGGCTTGCTCTTTTCTGGACCCTTATTTTATGACAGTTTGTAAAGTTAAAATCTGTAGAGTTCTTAAACTTTTTAAACTCAGACTTAAGAGTTCTCAAGTTTCTAATATTTGTTTGTTCTCCAAAAACCATGAAACACAGAAAGCCCCTGAAATATTAAACAGATTTTTAATATAAGCCCAGATCAGACTTTAACACTTACTGGATGCAAAAATTACTTTTATCCTTAAAATCAGTTTGCAGCCCCTACATTTGAATATTATTTCAGTACACTCTCTGGTGAGATATATATATATCTCACTCTGGAAATTATTTATCTCTCTCACCATATATATATGGTGAGA
>CM021732.1:21771711-21803821 GCA_011075105.1 Heteronetta atricapilla | reverse complement strand
ACCATATATATGGTGAGATATATATATATATCTCACCATATATATGTGGTGAGAGAGATAAATAATTTCCAGAGTCCTAGATTCACTTGTAGTTAACACCTCAAAGCCCCAAAGTCCCTTAGCATTTTCTTCAGAATTATGAAATATTATTGCCTCTATGCCCTCTCTGCATTTCACACAGCCGGTTCTGAAAATAAATAAATAAATACTCTTAACTCTTCTAAAACAATTTTTACCTTAGAATAGGAATGGGACTTAGACATCAAATTCTAAATTGTTGATAATTGTACTGAGCAGAATGCTAAATACATTCTAAAAATCGTTATTATTCTAAGTGCTTTGATTCAATCCAATATACTTCCCAGAAGCTGGCTGTGAATATCCAGCAAAGATACCAGAGAGGTCACTTACAACAAACGCTCCAAAATATTTGTGCTTTCTGATTTTCTGGTAACAACTCCTCCCTCCAGTCCTGAATACAGCCATATGTGTTCAGGGTACAGATGCTGTGAAATGGTTCCAAGCACTCATCTGGATATACTTCAGACTAATTTAAAGCTAAACCTCAAATTGCAAGACAGGCATTTCTGTTCAGACTGAGCAGAAGAAAATGAATACCTCATGCCAACAAAACTTTATAAAAACCTAATATTAAATTAAATTAAATAAATACTGCTTTCTCACACAATGACTCCATGCTTTCCAGTATTTTCAGCTTGATTTTCAGCTATGTGTAACTGAAAAAAAAAAAAGTGAATACATCTCCTAAGTATCACTTTATCTATCTAAATATATGTTATGCTGATAGTTTCTGCTTCACACTAGATTTCTGTTTTGGTTCTGAAAAGCTGTTATTCATTATTTTGTAGCGAATATTTTAGAAAATGTTTTCAGGCTGTAGTGCTTATTCTCTGCTTCAGTGAGAAAAGGAGGAATAAAACGTCCTTTTCACTGCATTAGTGAATCAGCACGTGTCTAACAAATTGTACCTTATGTTGTCAACATGTTATTGGGTAAGTTTTCCTTTTGTCCTGATTAACTGTAAATGCAAATTTCAGACTTTTCTATTTCTGCTGATCCCTGATAAGGTTTACTATGGGTCAGTGCTCCATTTCTTGGCATCAACCACTCTTTGATGCTGGGAAGCAGAGAAGCTCAGAAATCCATATAACGGGCAAAGGACAACTGAACTACTCTGGTAAAGGACTCCATATTGTTCTGTGGATCACACAAAACATTTCTGTCTGAGGTCTTCAAAGGAAAGTTACTTTGCTAAAGGGAAAAGTTCCTTAGGATACTATCCAGGTCTCTGTTGTACTTACAGCTGGAAAAAAATTGAAGATTTTAATATCAATCCTAACCCTACAATCTGTGGAGTACTCGGGCTCTTTATATGACTTAGCTATATAATAAATACTATGATGAATCTTGTAGTAAGGAAATAGTAGGAGTTTCCTTTGTAAAGAAAAGGTGCAATAACACTATTTTTCCTCTTCTTGTTTAGATTTGAGTGAAAACTAGCTTCTCCAGCATCCCATGTTGTTCAAACAACAAATCAACTATTTATATCACACCATGTATGCCTTAATATAATAAACAATGACTAAGATGGGAGAACACCAGCTGACACAAACCACTCCTGTGTTCTCTTTCCAAGCAACTGTAAAAGCACGATTCAGCTTTATCATCTGGTAATTACATTTCCTAATAAACACAGAGCATCCTTCCTTCGGCTCTGTTAAAGTGTTGAATAATAACCCCTGGCAATGCATTTACATGAAGGACAGCTGTAGCCGGTTGCCAGGGGAGCTGAGAATTGTCCAGACACACTCGGTGTTGAGCGGATATGACTCGGGATATCCAGGGCTGTTGAAAGCTCCTCTGTCCATGTGGAAAGTACCTCCGCAGGCTGCAACAAGAAGCAGACAGCAGAGGCTTGAGAAAGAGGACATAGAAAAAATACCTTGATGGAGCCAGAGAATTTGCTAATCAAGAAAGCATTTTGCCTTGTCTCGGTGTTCTTTAGCTTTTCGATACCCTTATTGAGACCTTATCCAAAAAGAGGGAAGGCAACAGAAGATTTTAAAAGAGGGAATGTCAGAGAGCCAAAAAGATACAAGATCTGGTCTTTTTCTTAAAAATAAGAAGCATAAGCCTGCAACACCCGCCATATGGACTTACATGATGATGACGCAGCATAGGTGGCATGAAAGCCCCTGGCAGTAACGTTGTTGTTGGAGATGAAGTTGACTACCAAGGCATTACCAAAAGAAGTGATAGGATGTGGCATGGTTGTGCCACAGTACCGGCCTAAAAGAGAAGGATCCAGAGAGGAAAAAAAGCAGTGTTTGCATGTAATTACTATTGATAATGTAACATTTGGGGTTAATGCCTGACAGCAGACAAAAGTAAAATTTTTTGCTTACAATTGTAGTTGTCAGCTAAATCTACATAAAAAATGAAATATCTGTTTTATTAGAAGATAACTCAACTCTGGTATACCTTTTTCTTTTTTTTTTAAACTGAGGAAGAATTTGAACCCGGACCTCCTGCACCGCAGACACCCTAGCTAAGTCACTGGCTATCCCGTCATTGAACTCTTTTGCATTCACTCTATCCAGAAATTACAGCCTTATTAAATTTACAAAATTATCGCAACAAATATATCTGCCAGTAGTTCCCATTTCTCTGTTTCTGATGAACAAGTGAGAAATACCACACCAGTTCTCCTCTAATGGACTGTAACATGGAGATTAAGAATATGAATCATGAGTTAGCAGAAAGGCATCTGAAAGGAAAAAGAAAGGTAGCAGATCGTGTCCTTGTCCTCTTGCCAGGTGAAGGCTAAGGGTAGGTGCAAAAAAATGACTTCTGCTCACTTCTGTTACAAGATATTTATTTTGAGTGCAACACCACTCCTGTCAAGAGATTATATACAAAAGTAGTATAAGGGAGAACAGAATCTATCATGTGCATTCTGAATTTTCCAGGAGGGAATCTGTGACAACTCTGGGGATGTTTGTGGCCAGGTCTGTCTCATGACTTCCTAGCAGTGTAAGCACTGCCTTTTGTTGTTCCAGGCTGCTCTGGCCACTCAAAAGTGATGGCTCTGGGCAGACATGTAGGGAGAAAGCAGTAGAAAAATCAGGAACAAACAAAGTCAGGCTTTCCAAGGCTTAGGGAAAATCCATCTATCCATTTTGTGCTCCCAGAAATCTGCAGTTTTCTTCACCTATTTTTAGTGTGGACTCTACAGTGGGAGTTACATTATAGAATCATAGAATGATTCAGGTTGGAAGAGACCTCTAAGATCTAGTCCAACCTTTAACCTAGTACTGACAAGTCCACCACCAAACCATGCTATTAAGTTCTACATCTACATCTTCTTGAAGACCTCCAGGAATGGTGACTCAACCACTTCCCCGGGCAGCTTATTCCAGTGCAGCACAACCCTTTCAGTAAAGAATTTTCTCCAAATATCCAACCTAAACCTCTCCTGGTACAACTTGAGGCCATTTCCTCTTGTCCTATCGCTTGTTGCTCTGGCGAAGAGACCACACCCCACCCTGCTACAACCTCCTTTGAGGCAGTTGCAGAGTGACAATCCTCCCTAACATACTGGGCTAGCCCCTTCCTCTCCTTCCTAGCCTATCCTTTCTGAAAAGTTTGTAGAGCCCTTGAGTTGGGCTAGCAATGCATTATGTTCTCGTACTGTTAACCTGGAATTCAGTTTAAACTGAGTTGCTTGGTTCCCCATATTGTTCTGCTGAAGAGGAAGGAAAAGGCAGCAGGAGTCAACTCCACACTGCAAGTGAGTAGAGGGGTACAGTCAGAGCCTGAGAGGACCATGCTGTTCTCAATGAAGACTTATGCCTCCATGCACAGTCTCCTCTGACTACATTGGCCACTGGAACCTCTTTATCAAATAATAATAATAATAATAATAATAATCCTTGAAGCAGGAAGACACTCACAAAAACCTGCTTACTTTGGGTGCAATCCTATATATGAAATAAACAAGATAATGGTACAGTACCTCGAAGAGGAGCCTCATAGTTATTCCCATCCAAAATCTCCACAAAATCCTTCGTACAGTTTTGCATATTGCTTTCAACGGCAAAATCAGTGAAGGAGAGTGTGATGTGGTTGACTGGCAACACCAAAGAGAAAAACTTAAAAATGAGTTTGGCATTTAATAGAGAAATAACTACATGTAAACAAATGTACTGTCTTTTCTGAAGTCAATCAGTCCCCATAAAACATAACATTTGAGCTAGTTTAATACTTGATATGTGGAGTGAATTTCATGGAAGTGCATTAATCCTTACTGCAAAAGTCCTGGTAGATCTCTTCATATTTCAGTACTTTCTACTACAATTAATGTTAGAAGCATGGGATTACACATATAGACATGCACCTAAATTTGCAAACATCTGAGCAGCTTCATTATGAACTGAAAATGTCTGCAAATAGAGCATGGAAATTTTTCACACATTCAGAAACAAAACTTATTCCTACATGTCTCTGACCTGTCCCTTTGTGATCTATACTATAGATTTGGACAAAATGTGAACTGATGCTGCCCTGCTCCAGGCTTAGAAAGAGCTGGACTTTCATCGTTTTGTAACATTCCACATACATCAATTGGACTGGTTAAAGGATCATTAACTACCCTCAGCTATATTTGTCTGGAATTGGATTTTCCACACCCTCAGACTGCAGGCAACATCCTGAAAAAGAGGATTTCTGACTCAGGGTATTTTTGACTCTCACATTGCTTTTGCTTATCCAACAGGAACGAAGGTGAAGTCACAGCAGAAAGAATAGGGGCTTTTCTCAATGCCAGTTTGTGACAATAGTTAGTTCTGGCCTCAGCACACCTGTGCAGTGCAAGCGGGTCAGAAAAAGGGGCTCATGGTTTAGGTGATAACTTGCACATTGTGCAAGTCTGAATTTGACACAAATATTTTGCTTCTCACTGGGCTACAATTAATTAGCTAGAATTAGCTGAGATGACAGACATGGACCCAGGCATTGCGTTCAGCAGGGTGCCACGGACTGGCATTCAACCGCATAATCCGCGTGTTGGGCACTCTTTGTGTCCTGGTCCAGTCAATCAATTACAGCTATCAATGCAGGTCCTCGGGACACAAAATAAAAAGTGAAAACACAGTAGGGGGCAAGAGCAGGAGACTTGTTGGCGTTCTCAGTAAAAGCAGAACAAGAGCTCTCTGCCTTGGTTTGCCATTGGCTAAATCTATTTTGTGTCTGTGCCCTGTAACACTGCGACTGGCATAACAACGCCACGTGTACCTGGAACGTGTGGGATGTACTGGTCCTACCGACACACGGATGAGGTCACTACATAGATAGGCTACTCATTATGAAGGATTTTCTGATCTCTCATGCTGATGTAAATCAGGAGACAACAGTTATGTCTGTGTTTTCAACCTGAATCCAGGAAAAGATTGCCTTTAAAAATAAATGTTATATAGGCGGGGAACAGTTTTGCTGATGTGCTTTTCATGTATTTGTATAAGAAACTATGCTTTAAAAAAGTATTGCTTATTGCCTGATTTTTGGTTTAGTGTTTTCTTTGGCAGATTGACCTTCATTTTACAACTAAATAAAATAAACTTATTAAAATCATATAAAGTTCCAACCAGGTTTATAACAATGGCTAGATACCATATGAACAACTCAAGTTCAGTAGCTGCTATATAAACAAACATTCACTTTTAAATCATGTTACCAGGATACTATGACCCAACTGTACATATTTTTAAGGAAACTTATACAATGTAAAGGAAATACTGAGCATTAAAGGTAATACTAGTATCTGATGGAAAATGCTTGGTGCTTTACTGTCAGTCATAAATTTGTTTAAAATCTGACAGGCCCAAGTGAAGGTATATCTATACACATGAAACCAGTTTATTTGTATTCTTTTTGATTTGCATTTTAAATTGAAATTCCTCCATACCTTTTCTAATTATTTTTTTAAAAAATAGTTTCTTAACAACATAGATTTGATGTAACACAACACTAGTATGAAAAATCCAGACCAAAATAATCTCAGCTAAACACAAGTGCTTTAATTATATATAAAGCTCTAGATTTTCTCATGGATGAATCCAACTTCACTTAATGTTCAACAACACATTTCTAATTTCAACACTTGGGTCATAGTAAATCACCTACGATGACAAAGTTGTCAACTGTTTACCTCAAAATACCCTAAACCTTTTACAGTAAAATCTGGTTTAGGACTGATTATGAGAGCTACGTTCTCTCCAACTATCAGGATGCAGAACTTCCTAGAGAAATAAAGGAGGAATTTTCTATTGTTACTATAGAAAAGAAGATGAGGATATTAGTCATCCAAGCTAACTATAAAAGATGTTTTTACTTACATGGTTCCTGAGCCTGAATAATCCAGCTGCAGTTCTGATTGTTTGGGTATTTGGCAGGATACAGAGGAGAGGAAATTGCTGCCCCAACTGAATCTGACTCTATGAAACTTCCGCATGCTTTAGAATCAAATACATACACATATAAACACATAGATAATTATTTGTATATATAAAACCCATATCTTAGATTGCATAGCAAAGATACATAAAATATAACATCCTATAGTAATTTGAAATAAGGATAAAATTCAAGACAGAAAGTTGTAGACAAAGAGACTTAAGGACTAGCTCCCAGTACTAGTGTACTTTGTTGACCTGGCTCCACAGGTGTTGCTGCATCTGGCTGACCATCTGAGAAGCCAGAATGAATTGGTAGCAAACCTCATCTTTATCCGTATCTAATAGCCAAGAAGAGCAATCCTGGGGCCAAAATAACTTGTTTTCAGGGTAGCCCAATCATACACCTATTTCTCTGATTATTTCCCTGTGTTGGAAACTAGACAGGAAAAAAATAATAAGAACTCTTCAGAAATTCCAGTGTCCAAGGAAAGCATCCCATTCCGTTGGCATTATCCTTCTGTGAGGTGCATCAAAAAAACAGCATTTGTGTGAAATGTTGCTCATACGTAAGAGCTTGACTGACTGTGTAACTTTGGCTAAGTGCTGAATGCTGCCATGCCTACTTTCTAAGCGTACTGACTCATCATAAAACCCCCAGTTCCGAGTTTAACACACAGCTGCTTTATACGACAGAGTGGAGAGTTAGGTGCCAAAGTAGTAACATATAGTGAAACAAAATCATAAGAAAAAATAAGAGAAATAGATTTTCTCTGCAAAAACTAAATGCTTATACCTGGAGGAAAATATGCTTTCAAAGTTATTATGGAAAAAAATAATCAATCACCAAATAGTATGTAATGTTATGAAAGATTCTGTCACATTAGAGTCTTTTTTGTATTAAAAAAAGGAACTATGGAAAATACCATTTAGTCCTCCACAAATTGGATACATGATGTTTGGCAAGTTTTGCAGGCCTGTATCCATGGACTTCATCAATAGCACCACACAAAATTGCTTTATACCTTTTCAGATTCACATGCATGGATAGACATATAAAATGTTACTTTGCCAGTAGGTCTGGGAAACTGCCAGTTGCATGTTTTTCTCAAGATAGTTATGGGTAGGTGGCCCTCAAGGGAACAGGAATAAGAAGCAGTTGATGTATCCTGGATGGCTTTCTATAAAAGCATTTTTTTTTTTTCCAATCGAAGAATCTAAGATGATCCTTAAATTTTAAATTCTTTAGTTTATAATTTAAAAAAAAAACAAACAGTGCTGTTAAAGATACACACTGGTGTGATGCATGTATAGAAGCAACTCTTCCAGTACCAGCTGTGCTGAAAGACTGGCTCTAATGCAAACTAATTGGCAGTTGGTTAAATATGTGCTTAAGTAAATTAAGAAACTACCTTCAGTAAAGCGAGCACTGAAGCCCCTGTGCTGGATGCTTGAATCAGAGCGCAGGTGGACGTACATCAGATTCTTGGAGGACGTGATGGGAGTAGGTTGCTGCGTCCCGCAGAGTTTTCTAAGAAGGGGTGCTTCATTGCTAGGACCATCAAACACCTGTCACAAAAAGGTTAAGTACTGAGTTTCAATAGGCATTTTGAGAATATTTTTATTTTATATTCTATCTTATGTTTCATATGCTTTGATCCTGATACAGCCCTGGTATGAGCAGTGCAAACAACCTGTGCATAGCACCTTAATTCTGTGTCTGTTTCCAGAAAATCCAGGTATTTCAGGCTGAAGCTACTATAACCTTTATAAAGCAAATGCATCATGCAACAATTTTCCTCTGCATGCACATGGTATGTAGGCAGTCCTACTTTAACAATCCAGATAATCCCATACACTTATTTTCATCTGTTAATGGCTAAAATTAATTCATGTGTAGATTTTATTCCCTAAATCTTGCCACCATAAAGACCTCTAAAATGGCTCTGACATGCAACTAGTGCAATAGTAGGAGCTATGACTGTGTGTAAGAAGAATAGACACTGCTGTGATGGTTTTTAGATACTTGTACCCCGCATGCAGTACCAGAGTCCATATATCAACACTTTGTAATGGCTTTTGTGTGCTGAATTACACACGTATATGAGGTGCTACTTAGGTAGAGGGTAAAGAACAGTTAAAAAAAAAGAGGAGGAAGACAGCGAAGATGGTTTTATAAAACTTCACTTTTAATTTTACCACAAATGCCTTCCTTCTCTTTTTTCCCTTACAGCTGATAATTTTGTTTCCTTCCTCTTTGTTTCAAAATCAGGAAGAGAAGAATAGTGAAGTCAAAACCATTGAGTTTTATCTGAAGAGACATCAAAATTATAAAAACAAAACACACACACACACAAAATAACCACCAACCAACCACCACCACCAAGAGGGAAAAATGGCTCAGAGCGTCCCACTAATCCTTTGCAGTGCTCCAGCAGATATCATTCATTGTGTTTGGAGCCATCGGCCACCCTCAGTGGTGAGTACTGGAGGCATTAGCACAGTTGCACACTCCACAGAGGAAAAGCTTTTGGGCCACTGGGCAGCAGCAAGAGTTAACTTAAATTCCTGTTTCAGCATTTAATGTCCTACATGACTGCAAGCACACCATTTAGTATAACCTGAAACTTAGCTTCCTATAGCAAAATAAAAAAAAATGAAATAGTGAGACTACTGAAAAATAGTTGCTAGGATGTTGAAAGCTATATGAAACCCCACTGAGAGCAAAATAATGACATTGGGTTAGAAGAAAATCTACTTTTTATCAATATTTTCTTCCTTTGCTTTCAAATGCCTCAAATCCCAGCACACCTGGGCAATGATGAATTTTAAAAAAATCAGCTAGACTGTATAACACAATCAATGTTTCTGCTTCCAGTATTCAAAAGACCCTGAGCACATTAGAGAAAAAAAATGTACAAAAACATTAGCTGGGAAAAAGGTGGCCTGTCTCAAATAAACCTCAGAGCTGAGCAACAAAGGACAAAACTCCTGTTTAATCCACTGGCATATCCTACTTAGCCAATGCAGTATTCATGAATTAAACATTTGCCCTCAGGCATATAACACTAACAAGATGTGTGGGACCTTGTGATGGAGTATTAAGCGTACTGCAATGCCTATACAAATGACTACCTCGTAAAGAGAACCATGATATCCATTCATTCAACCTTTTCTTCTCTCTTTGCATCTCGCCACAGTAAGCTCTTTAATACGTACTGTGCAATGTTTATTCTTCCACTGTACATATATTTTGTATATAAACCAGATTGCCTGGAGTTAAAAACCACAAGACAAAAAAAAAAAAAAAAAAAAAAAAAAAAAAAAAAAGCAATGACTAAGGAAGTAACCCTTAGGAATTAAGGTACTGTCCTTCCCTGGATATTAGTGAGAGGATTTTATCTGAATGCTAGAGTTGAGAATAAGCATTGCTCTCTGACAGAGAACAGAGAGAGGGCCTCATTACATTTCATGCAAACTGTTGGTTTTGATGATCTGTGCTGCTCTGCACAGCTGAGGATCTGAACATTGACACATGGACTGTTACAAGACTCTAATAGTTAAGCTTTCTCACTAGGGAGGATATTAAGAATGAGTAATGTCAGAGACTAAGCAGACATTTCATTCCAAGAGCTTTCTGGAAGAAAGAAGTCTTTCTTTGGTAATACTGGGAGAAGAGCATGAAGTCAGAGGAATATTTTCTAAATCAAGTGTATTTGCTGTTTCTGGGCAGCTTGCTTGAAGAATAGTAATGTCTTCAAAAAAAAAAAAAAAATTCCTAGGCTAGAATTCCTAGCCTTTATACTTGCTAAAAATCTGATCCAAGCAAGATGTATCTGCCAAGCTGCCACAACTCCTAAGAGATGCTGCTGTAAGTTAAGTAGGAGCAGTTGCATGTGGATATTTTATCCATGATGCATCATTTTTGTTCACCTCCTATTTATTAGCTTAAACTACTTTGCAGGGAGGATTTCAGTCCTGAGTCCAGATCAGAAACCACAACATTCACGCACTAGTTCAGGAAAGTTGTGTCTCTTTGCAGCTTCTTAAAGTTATTTTGAAAACGTCTGAGAAATGCATTTCTGTGGCTATGTGAGTAAAGGAAAATGATGCATCCACTGACTTAAAAGCCAAGTTTTCCTTTATATCGTGTGTAGCTGCAATTTGCTTTTCTCTTCCCTTTACAAATGAACATAACTGCATGATTCATTGCCTCCTTGCTGAAATGTGTCTTACATTTTGCAAAAGCACATGACAAAAAAAAAAAAAAAAAAAAAAAAAAATTGTCTTCTCAGCCTTAAGAACCTCCTTGTACAGGGGCATTCTAGCTGCCCTCTCCTGGAAGATCGTCTCTGCCAGCATTTGGAATAAAGGAAGTCATAAACTTCTCTCTAGCTCCCAGAAGTGTACTTTTCTACAATCCTCTGTACTAGTTGTTATACTGCAACGGGAAAGAAAAATAACATTTACTTAATCAAGGCACTGAAAACAACTATTTCTCCCACCCCTTTTCAGTGCCTTGTGCTGTAAGTACTGTCTTTTGAGCCTATCTTCATGGAGTCTCCAAATAACTGAAACTCTTGATGACCTGCACTTCTGGCATGCCATCAGCTATAATACTGCTTAATTATCAGGGCAAAAAATACAGGAATTTTTGTAAGTTCACAATTTCTTTTCTTCTGTTTTCCTTCAGAGAAACAAGCTGGCTTGTTGTAAGACACACTCTCCAGATAGAAAGACTAGTACACAGAGAGAAATCAAATATTTCTTCCTTCTGCATGGTGACACCAAAATATCTTCTCAAAGACCTTAGGCTTTCTACAGAATATAATCAAGGCATGTAAGAGACCAGAGGAAGACAAAGCTACAAACCCACATTTAACAGATGAAGAGCTCTTCATCTGTTCTGAGAACTGATAAAGTACAGAAACAGGAACTATCTAAATTCAGGGAGTGGATAGTGAACGTGCTTTTTGGTGGCCTGGACTACTCTCTGTGCACTCTGTCCATTTACTCTAGAGGGAGCTCAGAGCAGTTACACCACGGGTTACAGTTATGGGCTTAAAATTAGCTTGGCTGAACCTAGACCTGTTCTGCTCATATTCACATCTGAAATCATAGAGCAGAATTGAAAAACGCACTGGGCTTTTTGGAATTGCAACACAGCCAAAAAGCAGCAGACACTAATATCTATCCCTTCCATTTTGCTCACAAAATAACTGCAATGGAAAACATTGGAGGAAAAAATAGATTTTTACGTGTTTCCCATAGAAAATAATTTACAGTAGAAATATTTAAGAAGAAATAATAAATAAAGGCAGAAACCAGAGGAAGAAGCTCAAAGAACAGGCAAACAACACTGCAGCTATGCATGACATCTTGAGTCATAACACGAGGCGAAATGAGTGGGTCTAGCTGGGGAAGGATGAAGGAAAAGGACATTGGTATGCTCAAGGGCGGAGATGAAGGAAAAGGACATTGGTACGCTCAAGGGTGGAGAGGAGACCCAAGAGAACTTACAAAGCAAATAAAATCCGTAACAATAAGTAAAAAATTCAGAAATATAAAAGGGTGGAACCACTGTGTTACTCATACACAGTAATTGTTCCTATGTTAGAGAGAGAAAAACAATCCACCAGCTTCCTTAGCTGCCCATATTTTCCATTTATGCTTCTTCTGGAACTCAATTCCTAAACCGTTCACAGTCATACATCTGCTTAGCTACTTTCAGATAATTTCTGTACCCTAACTCTGTTTTCTTATAATCATGCAAAGCATATACCAAGCCTTGTAATGAGATGAACACAAATCACATCCAGGCATTGAAAACAAGCAATTTTCAACTCACTGGCATACCAAGAAGAGAGAGAAATCCCAACCACTCCTTTCTTGCCCTGCTGACCCTGACCTATGCTGGGGCTGAAGAGCTATTCCCTGCCTCATGCCCCAGAGCCCTTCGTTGTCTCTTGGTTTCAAATTAGCATTCTCTGCATCCATTTTCAGACTACCCTCCACATAGTGAGCAGTGACTGATGCCTGCATTAAACTTGCATCTCCCTCCCTGTTCACATTGCTGCCTCAGTTGTGTTTGCACAGCTGGGGTTGATCAGCAATTTCCTCTTCCATCATTCCCGCAGCAAAACAAAAAGCAGAAGCAAATATCAGGTACTTGTAAGACAGTAGAGGAAAGGACACATTGTTGTACTGCAAACTCTGCCTTGTGCAAAGCTGTTTCCTCTGCCAGCTGAAGGGCTTGTGCCTTTCAATGAGTAGAAATCCAGTGCTCACAACCAGCCTATATGGTTAATGGGAGCTGTGTCCATAACTGCAAGGAGTTCACAAAGCTGAGTACTCTACAGGGTATTTAGATAGGTATGTTCTTTGGTATCAGCTATAAAATAAAATTGCATATCAGGTCTTTTCAGAACTTAGCCTTTAATTTGTGGGGTTTTTTTGGTGGTTGTGTGGTTTTTGGTGTTTCATTCGTTTGTTTGTTTTTGTATATGTTTTTGTGTCTACTTTGTTTTGTTTTCCTTTTTATTTTTATTATTTATTTTTAAAATTATTCATATTTTTGTCAGCCAATGATTTTCTACTTTGGTGTGATATGACATAAGACTGAAATCTTTTTCCAATAGATTTCCCTTTCAATAATTCCTGTGATGTATTTAAATATACAAATGATTTTAAAAAATGACATAACCATGCTTCCCTATGCTTCAGAGAGAAAATAAATAAATAAATAAATAAAAACAGTTTTACTGTACAAAGATGCTTTGTGGCTAAATGAAATCTCCAGTTCTGCTCAGTAAAATGGGGACACATTTCCCTTTTCTCTGATTCAGTACAAATAAGCTTTACGAAGCAATGCTGTTAAAATTGGTGCTGTTTTCAAAAAGGTCTCAGTTCCTGCCAAATTGAGTTCCCTCTGAATGACATTTTATCAAGCAGAGGAAAGCTGGTTGGATTTTGGGCTACAGCCACTGTGCTTTATCTGACTGCTACTGATCACGCATGCCTTTGTACTGAGAGAAGTGCAATCTGACATCTAAGGTCAGGATTTCATGTCCCTGCTCCCAAAAGGCCAACTGGAGAGTTCTTAGTTGTTGTGCACTGGTTGTGCAGCAACTTGGATTTCCGTGACATCAACAAAAGCTCACAAACCAGTAACAATGTGCAGCTTTTAAGAGAGCAGGGTCTCTAATGAAGCAATTAAACAGACAGCTAAGGAGCACCTGAACACACACGGGGTAAACATAAAGAAAACCAGCCAGCCCAATTTACGTGTGGATGTAGACCTCCCTCTCTCCTGACAACACAGTGTGGTCAATCTGCTCCGTATATGTGGGCAGCCCATCCTATGGTTTGGAGCACGCTGTGGTAAAGTGAACTATAATTAATATGGGAAAGGTGTCGTAACAGCAATCTATATATAGGGTTATTTTTTCAGTACTCTTTCAGTACTCCCTCCCTAAAAGAAAAATGTGGTGCTAGGATGTGGCATGCACTGCTCTCAAGAAAAAAATCTTCCAACTGAATGTGGGAACCTGGAAGAATGCAGATATGCTTTTGTGAAGTCTGCTTCGCTGGCGAAACAAAGGGAAGTTGCAACTACTCAACTTTAAATTTGAGCCTTAACTCAGTGAATAAACACATAACATGACTATGCAACTAACAGCCTGAAACCAACTGCAGTCTAAATTGCACAGTAAGCTTCCTCTTTTGCAAGCATTTCACCAGACTCATTAAGGAAATGTTTGAAATTGCTATTGTTACTTACTGCAACGTTGTCATAGTTACATGAATGGTGATCTTCAATGTCAAAATCTGTGAAGTTCAATAGGACTCTGTGGCTGTAGTCAACTTGGATAATCCAAGAACAGTCTGTGTTGTTATTATAAGGCTCAGGATAGTTTGGAGAATGGATTTCCCCACTGGTAGCTTGGAAAATACCACCGCAGCCTGAAAAAGACATAAACAGTTTTTATCATAACTGCTCTTTCATCCTTAGTGAAATTCACTTCTAGTTTTTAAACTAAGGGAAGAACACCTTAATCTTTATATTTTCTGCATTAAACTTGTGCAAAGTGAGTGCTCCAACTATTGCAAGGCCCTGTTTACAATGAAAATTAATGATAAACAATTACCAGGAAAGCATAACCTTATCATTATTGGTGAATATGCAACAATGCTTTTGAGTAATGTTTCTTTCTAGCCCCAGCATGGATAGTAAATGTCCCAAAGTTTGAAACACTAGAGCTGGTATTCCTCTGTCTGAGATATTAAAAAAAGCTATTTAAAATAGCACTCATATGAATGCTGCAGACCTTTTACACATAGGTAACAATGGCTAACCTAGCATACTGAGAGAGTAAGGACAAGGCCTAGCTAAGAATAGGGGATAAAAAAAAATAAGAATAAAAATAAAGAAATCTGAAAACATCAAGACAGTTAAGAGTTCCACTTTCCCCATGAGCAGTAAAACAATTGCAAGCTTCAAGTTGCTGCTTCTTTATCCATGCAGCCGAGGGCTTCCTGAGGACTCCTGTTCAGGCCCAGATATACCCAGAACATGCTCCAGTGCTCATGAATATCTGAACAGACAGGAATGATGGCTCCTGTGTTGGAAGTGCCAGGGCTTTCAATAGGACTAACACAAACAAATAGACTTTTATATGCTGTAAAGGGATGGAGGAGGGTGAAATACATAGGGATGGCTGGAGATGGAGACAGCCTGCTGGAAGGATAAAAACTACAGTGTTACTGCGTTCTGGTGAGAGGGTATTTAGAGGCTAGAGGGGGGTTGGAGTACAACAGGCAAGATGTAAAGAGATGAGAAAGCTTCAGGGGGCCTAACTAGAAAAAATAAGCTGCCAGATCTTGGAAGGGGATTAATTCAAAGGACTATTGTAAACTGTCCCTTTATTAAAAAAAAAAAAAAAAAATTGTGCCTTTCTCACAAAGTGAGAATGGAAAAGTATAAATCTTGACAAGTGAATGAATCAGTATGCTTAATCAAGCAAAATGCAAGAATTAAAATCTGCCTCTCCTCACTTTTCACTGCAGTTAGTTACTGATAATTAGCCTTTTCATAAGAACTCCCATGTAGAGACATGTGGTTGGATCTTTTAAGCATGTCTCGTCTTTCACTGATTACCAGTAAGGCTTTGAACAAATAATCACACAGGGGATGGATGAACCTTATAGAGTTCAAGTATTTAATAATCACTCCAAATATTTGTGGAGTTCACTGAGTACTCCAAGTAAATCCATATTTTCAGATATTTTTCACTTCATAATTTAAAACCAACACTAATTCAGCTAATCACTCAGCTAATACATGACTCTGGGAAGGGAGGGGGAATTGCTGCCATGCAAAAGTTATTTTCTGATTACAGGAATGTCTTGATTAATTTCATAGAGAAGAAACCCCTAACAAGGTAGGCTGTAACAAAATTTATATGTAGGCCTAGATTTGAGCTAGTTAGATGATTTCCTTCTCATTTATTTTCTTTGGGTGTTTTCCAATATCTCTTAGTGTGACCAATCCAGTAACACTCCAATTCACCTTTAGCTTTTAATCCCATGCTATCTCACTAATTTACATGCTTGCATGGCTGATCCTCAATTCTCGAACTTCCTGAATTTCTCATGGTATTAATGAGTACACTCACCACCCGGATTTTCTTGCCAGGAGGCATTGAAACCTCTCCCAGTCACTGCTGCATCCGTCTTGAAACGGACTACAGCTGAATTGCCGGTGCTGGAGACTCGCAGGGGGTTCTGTGCTGATCTTGAAATACACAGCTGGGCTAGTCTAGGAGAGAGGAAGTCAGGGCCACCGTAGACCTAAAGTGGAAGAAACGCTGTCAACATTTTCAGAGAGGCTGTCTGAAATGCAGAATATGAGGTGAATGTTTAGGTAGGATTAAAAAAAAACACTTGTAAGTATTGAAAGTGATTCCACATTCGTAAATGTGAAGTGGCTGTGAAAGTTATTTTCTCTGCAACTTTACTTGACATCCAGACCACCAAAACAAGTACAAAAAACTAGATGATTTCAAAACAGCCTTGCATTAAATAAGAATTTTCTGCTTTGAGGGCTTTGGTACCCTTTTTTTCTTCCCCCATCACTCCATAGTTAGCACCTTATTTCTGTGGGGATCATACAAATAAATATTTTTTTTGTGCTTGTGCAGACAAACTGTATTTGCAGGAACTTGTGCTGATGTTTTGCACCCTTTATGTTTAAAGGCACAGTTAAGATTGTTGGTTTTTGTTTGTTTGTTTGTTTTGTTTGTTTGTTTGTTTAAGTTGGGGCTAAATTTCATCACCTTCTAATAAAACAAAAAACTCTGCAATGTTATTGACTTAAATGGTTAAATCAAAATCCAAGCCACAGAATTTTGGTCAAGTAAACTACAATCTAATAATACTCTATGGAAACAAGGATATGTATCATATATTTGCCACAGAAAAAAAAAGGCTTTGACTTTCAAGAGTTGCCATTTCTTATTCAGAAAAGTGTACCTCAGGCAGTTACAAACCAGAAAATCACAACTCTCTTGAACATCATTGTCAGTGTTGTGTACTTTATATTAAATTTTATACCAATTGAAGTGAATCAGATGGCAGCAATGGAGCCTTGTTAATCCTTTTTTTTTTTTTTTCTTTTCCTTTTTTTTCCCAGAAGGGATGTGGGATTTTAGTTTGAGACCATTTCTATACACATGCTCGGCACAGTTTTCAAAACCAGACATGATTTTGGTGCCTAGTGGCTCGTTGCTTGCTAACGGAATGTCACCTGAGACCGTGGATTCTGCCTTCCATTGGGATGTCCCTCATGAGATAGCAGCTGCAAAAGACAGCTTGACAGTAACCTCAAATGTGAAAAATGTTAAGTAGAGACAAATAAGAGTGTGCTATTCTCCTTCAGCAACTGAACTATCAATAGGTAGCACAATAACATATTCTGCTTGTATCAGCATATAGTATATAAGAAATCTTAAAGCTAAACTAGAGAATGGCAAGTTCTAACAACCAAACTAGGGAACGGGATGACGGATCAACAGGTCCCATCAAGATTTTCCCACTAGTAGCATCCTAAATCTGCACCAATATTTTCTTAGTCTCACAAACATGAAAAAGGTCAAAAAAAAAAGCAATCCATTAATCTCTCTCAGAAAGCAACAGTGCTGTAGGAACCAGCCTTCTATAAGTCCCTTTCACCTCTGATCCCTCTGGATGAGAGCAAACTCAGTATTTTAATAAGCTCTGGCCAGAAACGTTTTAACTTCTGAAGAAGTTTGTGTTGTGTCCAATCCAAATATCTGAGCAAGACTTACAAATAGCCGAACTAGTCCCACCATCTCCAAGGATAAGTGTAGTGCATTGCTGTGTAATTTCATTGATTGGCTGCGCGCTAGCTGCTCACAGTGCCTGCCATTAAAAGTACAAAGAAATTTTAACTGGAAAAAAATATTGAGTGATTCCAGGGTAATGTGGCACTTAGAAGCTGAAGCTTCCATCCCCAGAAGAAAGAAGGAATTAATTTCTTCATGGTCTCTTAGATGTTCAGAAACTGTATTTTATTTTAGTGGCTGATTACACAGGCTTAATAGCCTAAATATTTTAATTTTGACTGAAACCAGCAATTTTTTGCTTTCTGCAGGGAGTCTGCATGGCTTGAATGGATAATGGCTCTTCTGTCCAACTGATCCTCTCAAGGCATTCAGAAGTCAGAATGGATGAAATCACAGCTCAGATTAAGACTGTAAGGAAGGAGTCACAGTCCTGGAAAGAAGCATGCTTGTTTGCTGGAAGCTCAGTGTCTTCAGTAAAATGTCACCGCTGGGCTGCTTGTGAGGCCCAATGACAACTGCATTTGTCAGAAGTCTGTACAAAATGTGAATTTTAAAATGTGTTTCTGGTATATCTCTTTGTGTCAGAGTAACAGCATGGGACCTAGCAGGAACACATGTTCTTAATCAGCTAAACCTGCCCAGAGAAGCTATGTGACAGAGGAAACAGCAGGACTTTCTAATGTGCATCTAATATGCATCATGGACCAGCCTCTCCCACCACCCCTGGTGCTCCCTGCAGCCATCTGCACACCACAGGCAAAGAGACCAAACCCAACTCTGACATAAACCCTGCTGATTTCCAGTATTACCTCAGACATGAATGTGGCCCAGGCTGAACACTTCTAGTTAAAACTGGGCTGTTAAAATAGAATTTAGGATGGGGAGGAAATACGGATGGGAATCTGAGTTTTGTGGGTATCCTTTACATTGTTAGCTGTTCTGCAACAGCCTTCTGCACAATTTCAGAATAAAGAGCACTAGTCAAAGGCATGTTCCTTACATTTAGGAGTGTATTTCTTTACTTATGCTGGTTCAGTTAATCAGATGGTTTCACAAGGGCTGGAGCAAAAACAATTTAGAGTGTTTCCATGACAAAAAACAATAAAATGTTACTTTTGGCTACAAAGAGGAAAACCAACAGTTACCACATGAAAAAAAAAAAAAGAGGGAAAAGAGGATTGATGGAAAGAATGAATTCCAGGGTGTGGTTCACAAAGAGTCACAGGATATCTGAGCTGCAAATAGATAAAAATGAAAATAAAAATAAAAACATTTAGTTTGATCACAGCAACTGATCCAGAAATAAAATAAAGTTGGATGGCATAGCAGGAATGCGGGACACTGTCATAAAGCCCATGGTTTTAATCTGTTCTTATCATTTGCTTCTGCCCTGTTAGCTCCATTTATTGTTAACAGTCAGCATTCCAGAGTTATGAGCAACAGAAAGCTGTTTTTATGTGGTTGGTCACCCTCATGACACAGATTTTCTGGGAGTAAAACTGATCCTTGTTCAGATATAACTGCCAGCAAAGAAAGAGCCCAGCTTTGACAGAAAATCAACTTACATTAATACTTGGTGGTTCTTTATGAAAAGAAATTATAAGACCAAAGCATCTCATAAAGATCTGGAAGTGCAGTAGGCTTAGAGGGTTCATAGAATTGTAGAATGGCTCAGGTTGGACAGGACCTTAAGGATCATCTAACTCCAGCCCCCTGCCATGGGCAGGGATGCCACCAACTAGATCAGGTTGGCCAAGGCCCCATCCAGCCTGGCCTTGAACACATCCAGGGATGGAGCATCCACAACCTCTCTGGGCAACCTGTTCCAGTGCCTCCCTACCTTACAGTGAAGAATTTCTTCCTAATGTCTAGTCTAAATTTATCCTCTTTTAGTTTGAGACCATTCTCCCTGGTCCTAGGGGGTTCTTTCTTTTTCAGCTCACTGTTACATCTTGCTGTGTCAGCACATATTTAAAGTTTACAAAAACCTGGTAAATATTAAGAAAAAGATGTCATAATTCAACATCACAGGTATGGTCATTTTTCTCTGTATGTGTTTTCAATAGAAGCTCTTAAAATATTTTTAACTCTTTCATTACATCAAAAATGATGGCTTCTATTCCTATAAAACATTTCTAGAATAGAGTTAAAAACAACTTAAAAATTGCTTCTAAATGTTTATGAAAGGAGTGGAACCTGGCAGGGAAGAGAGAAAGACAGACTGCTACCATTTAATGAAACAGGCAAGAAGGATGCTTAGAGGAACCTTTCAAACTCTTCAGTATGCAGAATTGAGGATTTCCTACAATTTTTTTTTTTTTCCATAACTTGCCTTAGTGAAACATATGGTAGGAAAGGGATAGTGACATGAAAGGGACAGCTTGTTTAGGAAGCAATGTCAAAGGGAAGGAAGGGAGACTGGCTACATTTTTAAAAAATGAATATACATCAGAAAAATGTGCAGGAGAGGAATATTCACAAAACTATGGTATAAGAATAAAGCCAGCAGGAAAGGTACTGTGATGGGAAAGATCTCTTGGAATTTTCCTACAATTCTCTGCCAGGTGGAAGGGAAGAGGGTGTTTCTAAGCAAAAGCTAAAAGCGTCTAGGTCACCAAACCTTGCAATTACTAGAACATTTTTTGTTGCAAGATAATGTTCTGGAAGAACAACAGAAAAGAATACAATCTTTTGCAATGTTCTAAAAGCAGTTTTCTTCTTTCAGGGAGTAGAGAGACTTAACTGGACAGGGAGGGACAGCAGGGTGCAGAGCTACTTTAGCTCTGATTTTGACTTCCTATTAAAACTGGAAGGTTATTTGGCTTGAAAGAAAACAGGAAGCACTAGAACTCACTATTTAGAGATAAGGAAAAAGTGAAATCAGGATAATAACTATGAAAAAACATAGACTTTAAAACTCAAATAACTGATAGGCAGGATACCCTTGGAAAGATAGTGTGGGGGTGAAAAGAATATGGAACTCTAGTGATCGTTAAAACATGGTGTGTGTCAAAGGCATACCAGGAATCTCGTTCTTCCTAGCACTTGCCTAACTGTCATGTGTGTGCTTTCCAGACTGGACATATGTAGACAACTACAGAAAAGAAGGCTACAAGATAGAACAGCTTCTGAAAACAGTTAACAACATTATTTTTTTCCCCCCCCACTAAAATGAGTCATCGTTTGTTCTGTGAAAACTGTATCAATCATGCTGTGAATGTGTAATTTTATAACAAAACCAAGAAAATATATATGTGGCAAGTTACATAAACCTCTACCAAATGATTACAGTTTGGAAGAATAAAATGTTCATTGCCAAACAGAACCTTTGATCTTGCACTAAGACGTGAACAATCTTCCTCAGTAATTTGATTTATATTAGTCTGTCTGTCAGCAGAACTGAGACAGGTGTTGGGAACTGGATGAGCCAAGGCTAGGAGACAAATAACCCAGAGGCATGCCAGTTCTGAGTGCAGAAGTGCAGGAAAATTCAAACAGCAAGGTCGGCATCTGTGCTGAGGGCTGGAAAGAAGTAACGCATATCAACTATATCTGAAATGGTAAAGAAAGAAAACCCAAAACCTAAGGTCAGAGACATGAAGCAGAAAGCTGTAGGATCCTCTTAAACACCTTGATTGAGCAATTGTGTCAGGTGACACATTTGTTAGACATTAGGCCAGCACCTCTACTAGTCAAAATGCCATTAATCACGTGGTTGCCAGACATTTGTAATCTAAACAGATGCTGACCGCTCCTGGGTGACCACCTGTAGGAGTAGACATTGTCCTTGTACTATTCAAGAAACGGTCTAACATAGAGGCCTCAGATTTTCTGACTATTTAATGGATTTCTCTGGACAAGAGAGCAATGCAACCCAAAACATCAATACCCAAAACATCAATACCCAAAAAAGCCAAAACAGGTCAGCTAATTGCAGGGATTGGTGTCACCAATGTGGCACACAGTCATACTTGCCGGTGCTACTCAAGAAAAAGTAATGAAATAACTTCCTTAAATCCAGATCCCACAAAAGCCCCAAAGTTACTAGGATAGTCAAAATACAGTGTCCATTTGATCAAGACTTCAGCTTCATTGCTAAGCTGGGGAAGCCTGTTTTAGGGCCAGAAAGCTGGTGTTACAATTCTTCTACTTATTAGAAATTTTTGTCATCAATCTGGCCACTGGGATGTGGGTTAAGCAGATCCCATCCACTCTAGGATGTGGGTTAAGTCTTCCAGGAATGCTGCTGATGAGCATGCACTAAGGACCATAGGCTGAAGAAATTTATGTTACAAAGGTAAGAATAGGCAGCAGTGAGTATAGAAAGGTGCTGTCTAGTTGTATGCCAGCCTCACAGCACATTACCCAGCAGAAGAGAAGAAAGGTGAAGTAGTACAAGATCTCTTGATCAATCTTGTTGGCTTGTTACAAAAAGATTCAAACTTCACCCAGGTATTAACAACAAAAGACCCAACAGTTCCATTAGTGATATCCAATGTCTCTAGTGAAAGCCATCTAGAAAATCCATCATCTAAATGATTTCTTCCTGAAAATAATTTCCCTTCTTTCTACAATTGAAGTCTATTCAAATCTATTAGCTAGGAATTGGTCACCTAGCTGCTTCCCAACAGAAACATAAAGATGTCACATATAAAAAGACTATCCAGTTGTCTGGCTTTCTTACAGGTCAGTAAGCCCTTAAAAAGCTGGATCTCTTTTCCCCTTGTTATACCATCCTAAGATGACTAGAACATGTCTCTTCTTTTACTTTTTATTTTCTGATTTTTTTTATTCTTTTTTTTTTTTTTACCCAGTTATTTGTAAAAGGTGGACTTTTTAAGAGTGAGTTTTTCAAAGCAGTTTTGTCTCATGTTATGAAGTATATAGAGGCTACCATTACTATTAAGGTATACCAACACCAAAGGCATAAAAGTAAAAAAGAAGTAAGAGCACTGTGGCTTCTGTGACATCTGCGAAACATAACCCTAACCACAGCAGAAATGAGAAATTGCAGTAGACTATTACTTCTGCTCCTGCAGAAGACAGAAAAGCATATAATTTGTGTATTTTTGAAGACTAAATCTAATACTCTTACCTCCAAAACATCATAGTCGCAGTTTGGGTGATATTCAATGTCAAATTCCTGAATGGTGAGTTGAATGCTGCTACCAGGCGTTGTGTGAATGTACCAGATGCATTCCCTATTGCTTGGATATGTGTTGGGGTAGCCAGGGCTGTGAAATGATCCGGAAGCGCCAGAGAGTTCTCCTCCACAACCTGATAACAGAGCAAAGCAGCTTGTCAGTGAGGGGCTCTGGAAAACCTCACTGACTACTCTGTAACGAGGATAGGCGTAAGCATTAATTTCATGCACAAGTGTGTATACTGGGCTTGATGGCCTTCTCTGTCAGAGGAACTGAGGTCCAGCAGGGAGGAGAAATTGAGGAACTGTAGGCTGGACCTGCTGGCACTGCCTGTGCCACTGCCTGTGCAGGAAGCACTTCACCCACCCTCTGTTTTGCCATGCTTTTTGCTTCTCGCCTAAGCATCTGCTTCAACAGCTGAAGAAACTGAGGCACAAAGAAAAAAAATATTTGACACTTTTTGTTTTGGCCTCTAACTTTGTTTCATTGGCTCTAAAAAACTGAATCAGACCCATTCCTAGCTGTTACTGACCTCAATGAATACACAAACTGTTATCATGGGAAGGGCTTGCTATTGTTGTAAAACTGCTATTTCCCACTGATTTAGAAATCATAAAATTAAAGACAATGTAATTTTCCTCAGCCCATTGAACATGATTACCAGCTGCCAAGTCACAGTGGATGAACTGCCTTTCTGACATTTGGTGGGTTTAACATTCTTTTTTATTGAATTGTAACTGTGCAATTGTCAGACATGCCATTCTTGAAAAGTTATGTATTTTCAGATAAGAAATTATTGCCCCAACCCCACTCGCCAGACCCTTAGGTGATAAAATTCTTGCATATTAAAAGCTAGATTATATGGACTAAACAATGGACCAAATGCAGGCCCCAGTTTGACAGCACAAAGTAGATGGAACATCTGAAGCTACAGTTTTATACAGCATTTATGCATATATAAATGCTGTACTTGCCTCCTTTGATTTGGTTTCTTGGCAGGTGCTATCACTGACCCAGTCCCTAGGTACAGGTGTCAGCAGGGTGAGAAGGCACAAGAGTCCTTTCCAGTGTCAGGACAAACTAAGGTCAGCTACATTCATCATGAAACACCACCTTTGCAGAAGCCAATGGAGTGGCTGTGTATTCATCACATGCAGAAAGCAAAGTAGTTTTGCATTTGTTCTGACTTCATGTGTGTGCCGCTCTGTCTTGCAGCAGCATTTTGTTTCTCTCCACATCATAGGGCCTCAAGGGCTTCATTTAGGCACTAGCTAATCTTTTGCTAACAGAGCTTTTACGGGGTCACTCGAGCTTTGTAAGTAAAGCCCACACTCCATCAATCTCTCTTGCTTCATCTCCAGAGGGAAGGTTCTGTCACACAGCAAAAAAGCCCCAAAATACTTAATAGAACCAGCTAACAAACCATAAACGGTATATTCCCTGAGGCAAAAACTGTGGTATGCCAGAAGTGATAGATAGTATCGGAGCTTTTATTTAGAAGAGACATTTTATAACATAAAACCAATAAACTATTCCCCTGCTCTGCTCACTAATCCACACAGAAATGCAAGACTCCCTTAATCTCTATCAGATCTATGAATAATTTGCTACTTGAACAAGGTATCTTGACTCTCCTAGTTGCTTTCCTTAATACCCTTTTTTCTTCAGGAAGCTATTAATCAAGATCTTCAATTACACACAAATACTTTTCTTTACACCTTCTGTGGTAAAATTGCAGTCGTGAAAGAGTGGCTGCTAATCCCTGGCAGCATTTGCCATAATCTCTACCATGGGGTCTTCCAGCTTCTCACCAAAAACTTGAGTCTGACTCTGCCACAGTTGGCTCTGATGCCTTCTAGGACTGCAAAATGCAAATCTATGAAAGAGCAGTAGTTCTGAAAAGGGGGAAAGCAATACAAGGCTGGTTTAACCTAGACAAGAGCCATCTAACTGCAGGCATGAGGAAGGTGTCTCCAGGCATGCCAGCTGTGTGACACGGATCTCTGCCACACTGCATTATCCTATTATGCTCACAGGAAAACTGCTTTTTAAACCCACAATTGAACAAGAGTTGTCTATAACCCAGAAAGGCCTTTTCATGTCCTAGGTGAATTGACACAGGCTTAGCTCTTTTCTTCTTCCCCACCTCGCTGCATGTGTCGCTCTGTCACACCGCGGTTTGCCCTGCAGCCATGAGGCTGTTGTCAAGCTACAGAAGTCTCAGTCAAGGAGTAAAAGGAGTAAAAGAAGCCTCTAAGTGTAGTTGAAACCAATCCTGCCTTCTGTCCCTCTGGAGAGACAAAAACAACATAAAAAGGTAGTTCAGTTGTTTCCCTGAAGCCTGCTGGCACTGTCAGGTACCTGCTAAGCCCCTGGGAGTTTCCTATCCAGGAGCCTTCAGCAGAGAGGAGAGGAAAGTGGCTTCAGCGTAACTCACAACCCCTTTTTTCACCCAGTGCCTTCAGAAGATGGCTTAATTTTCCTCAAGGGAAACCAGATTGTTTCTTTTTTTAAAAAAAAAAAAAAATGGGGATGAAAAAAAAATGTGTGTGAGAAGAGTCCTACAAGTGAATTTGCAGGGTGCGTTACTCTCTTTCCCTCAGCAGCAGGAATGACACGGCCGCTGAGGACAGAGCAGAAGGGAAGGCCACCTTGCCAGCCTGGGAAACAGAAAGATTTCCCAACGAGCAGACTTGCACGGCTGGGCTCCTGAGGGGGTGCGGACGGGGAGGCAGGGGAGTTTCAGCAGGCGAGAACAAAGCCGGTTGCTATTTATCTCAGCCTGAAGAAAGCTGGGAACATTTTAAAGCTAAACAGGCAGTTATGACTCAGCTTCTCCTACTAAGAGTTTCCTGATAGCCACAAAGGATTTTTTTTTTTGCCTTTTTTTTTAAAAAAAAAAAAATATTTCAACCCAAAATGGCTCAGAGAGCTTGTGTGCTGCAGTCTGAGACCCAGAGCTTTCTGTAGCCCCTGCAGGTAGCGTTCAGATTAGTCATGCTCTCTCCAACAGTGGTTTCTATTTTCTCTAAGCTCAATCAATATTCTCTGGATGAGGCATGCGAAGCCCGTGAATAACAACGTCAAACTGTTGTTAATGTGCCATTTCTTTTCTTCCAACTACAAATGTTCCCAGGAAAGGTTTTCTTTAAATAAAAGAAAAAGCAGAGGTAAAGCTTAGATCTCTGTGATTTGTTTCTTACAATGAATGTGCAGAACTTATCTTGCCAATCTTTTATTAGTTGTTTGCAAACTGAAATTGTTTGAGTTTATGCCCATATATTCGCTGAATAACACCTGAAAAAAGGACCCACCATTCTTTGCAAATATGTGAACTATTTTGACTGACCTGCACATGAGAGCAGAAACCTCTGTTACAGAGCAGAAATGTGATACCTGAACTCTCTGGCCAGCTGGAAGAAAGCCTCTATATTATGTTTCTGCTCTTGTATGGATGAGATAAGAACCATTTCTGTTATGGTTATGCCTTTTTTTTTTTTTTTTTTTTTTTGAAAATATAGATGACACATGATTTTAACAAGATACAAGAATGGTTCAGAGACTGATTTTTTTAAAAAGTGAATTTAGAATTTGATCCCTAATTTATTCAGTATTTTCCCTGTTTTCATTAGCCACAAAGTTCTCGTAGCATTATCCCTTTCTTTGATTTCACCACAGACACAAGCAATGAAGGAAAACTAATCTATAAGTATTTTTCATATTATTTCACATTACCAATGAAGACAAATTCCCTTTCCTGAGATGCTTATATTAAGCTTTGAAATCTGGCTTGGCTGATAGCTCAAATTATCAGAAAAGGTATCAAAGAAATGACATTCATTTAAATGGTGTTCATGCTGAATATATACACATATATGTATATGCATATGCATTTACACACATAAATATATGTGTATATATGCATGGATTTTGCATTTAAGAGGAAAAATCAGGAGAAATATCGGTCCTGTGTTTTGAAGCACACAGCTTTATGTACCCTATGCTTTTCCTATTTTTTGCGCAAGCAAAGAAATACGTTTTTATTTGACCTAGAATGTAACTCATAGAAGAGTAGCCTATTTACCCAGATGCTAAAATAGGAAAAGTTTAAATTATAATGTAATAATCTCAGCTAATTAAGCTTATTCCATTGCTGGCATCACCATTAAATGAACACAAACCTTCTCCCAATGCTTACATTGTTTGCAAAAATCACACTATATTTTGCTTCTATTCAAATAAATGGAGTTTTTGCTGTATATGACAACAAGGGAAAAAAAAGTTCTGGTGTTTAGGGATAAACAAAAATGAGGAGGCAGAACTTCTAAATTGCTGCATAACTTCAGGTCTCAGTGAAACAACAGTGAATTTGAAACCATTCTGATCTAAGTGGAACATCTTTAAAAAAAGTTCACAACACAGAAATGCATGGTCTTGGCTGTATATGGACAGCTATATGGACAGCTGCACTGTGGAAGTTTCTTGCAGCTGAACTGCATAATGGCATAAGCTCAGTTTCTGCAGACTTTTTGCAGTCATTTTGGAAACTTCTGCCTTGCAGTTAAACTGAGAAAAAAAAAAAGAAAAAAAAAAAAAGAAAAAAAAAAAAGGGAGGGGAAATATTGTTTTAGAAGTGTAAAGGTCCTGGAATTCCCTTGAAAAATGCTTAAAACAACTACCTAACCTGGTGTTAGTTGCTAGGACATTGGTCAACAAATAGAAAGCTCAGGAAACATGTATTTGGTGTTTTTGCTTTTCTCTGGCTAAAGTCTTAGCAGTTGTTGAAGATTGTGCAAGGGATGATTTATAGATGTCTTACCATATTACTGCCTGTCTGGTTAGCAGATGGTGTTCATTAACCAAACAAGAACCCCTATTCTCATAAATAATTATAGATGAATACAGAAGTAGTAATCTGTGGAAACCTCTATTATTTGCAAGGTTTTCGGATTTATTCATGGCTGTGTTTTAGCCACACATTAGAAAAGTCCCTTCCATAAAGCTTAAAGTGAGTTGGCACTGTTCCTGTAAAGTCAGATTTAGGGAAATGAAAGGTTTCAGGGTTGTTCCATTTGTTGTGCTCATACTGAAGTATTTCAGTAAACATCAACTGATTGTAGCTGCATGGAGCACTTAGAATGAGCCTGTACAGGGTGAGTCTCTGTACAGAGAATGGAGTACTGAATGAGTCTGTACTACACTAATACTTGCAGGAAGCATGACTTGGATTTGATTCTGAATTCTTTTACTCTTTTGAGTAGATTTACTTCATAGAATATTATCCAAAGGAGCAAGTGAAATAATTTTTATGATGAAGGTTTATGCAAAGGATTAAAAATTCAGCTGAGAAAATGTGTGGGGGTTTTTTTGTTGTTTGTTTTGTTTTCTCCTTTCTGATTTGTTAATTACTTCTGTAGCTTTCATTATTATTGTTTTATCAGTCTCCTGAGTTCTTGTATTTTCTTCTGTATCTGATATCAGTGAGATGGATATTAGATAAAGGTAGGCTACATGGACCCAGGGACTTAAAGGCATGTAAACAGGAGCTGAATCCTCCAAGATGCTGAATGTCCACAGTTCCTGTAGCAGCTGCCAGTGTTCAATATTTAAATAAAGGCCATTTTCTAGCTCTCAGGCATTGACTGAACAGTTTAACAACAAGCATTGTACTAAAAATTTGGTCTTTATTCTTATATATTAGGCAGGGAGGGGAGGCAGTGGGGGGAGGTGAGCCGCCTGCTGAAGGAACAAAATTTAATTCATCATCATGTCTCACAGAGAACATGTTTTTTAATAGCCAGACTGCAATACAAAAAGCTGACTGAACCCGGTACACCCCTAATTCAATACAGCTGCTCCAGACTTGAAAAGATCAGACCCTGTGCATCTCAAACTTAATGTGCCAAAAAGACACTGAAAAGGAATAGTCATTTTTGAAAACTGAACTAATGGTGATTTGTCCAAGGCTACACAAGAAATCAAGTGCAGAGTTAGGATTCAGGCTTAGGAAATCTGGGCCTTAGCTCCCTGATCGACCGGCAGTGCAATATTCTCTCCAGCAATCCTAATGGATGTCTGGCAAATATCCACAGTGAATGGCTTCTGCATCTTAATCCAGCATGTTTCTGTTATGCTTCTCTGAAGAACTAACAAACTATTTCACATTTTACCTGCAAATATACTGAAAAACAGTCTGTAGTTACTGTATGTCTTTTAATAGCTTTCATCTTCTGAAAATATGGACTTGGTATAATGAAAATTGCTCTTCTCATGCACTAAGTGGGATTTCTCCACTCCCTGTCCATCAGCTATGGTTCCCTAGGGAAATCTAACAGAAAGAAGATGATGGCAAAGGAAAAGAGCAATACTTCAGGGCTACATTATTCATTTCTCACCAGTGTGCTCTGCTTCTTTTTTTTAAAGGGGAAGTTAATGTGTCACGGAAAACAGAACAGCAGACACAAACTTTGACTATGCTGAGAAGAGCCGATTAAATTTATAAGCTCTACTGACAATGAAGCAGCCTGATGAGCAAGCTTCCAATGAAACACTGATCTATATATATATATATATAAAGCAGCCAGTGCTTACACACACATTGCTTAATAAGGTAAGTGACAGGTCTAGGAAATATGTCTTCTCAGATAGTGACAGTTGTCACTGGTGTACTTTTGCACTGAGAGACCTTTGACCTTTTGGCCTCCTGATTTTTTATATTTTTTTTTAGGACAGAATTCAACTAGCATGCCATCTTTGCAACATCCAGCCTGTTAGCAAGAGTTTGTTCATTCTCAAAGGGCCAATATATGTC
The DNA here is from genome assembly GCA_011075105.1 of Heteronetta atricapilla. Taxonomy (NCBI): domain Eukaryota; kingdom Metazoa; phylum Chordata; class Aves; order Anseriformes; family Anatidae; genus Heteronetta; species Heteronetta atricapilla. Next base: position 21,774,033 of record CM021732.1, on the reverse strand, counting down.
CTCAAATATATTTGCCTGTGTTAAGCTTCCTAATAAACAACAGAACTGGAATGAGCACCTTGCAGAGTCAAGCTTTCCTCTGGTGAATCAGACCCCTGAGGCCATGCCTGCAGAAGAAAACACTATCAATTCTGGCTAAATCAGTTCTATATCCTGCTTAACCAACGGAAGCCCTTTAGATGAACAGTGTTATTTCAGAATCAAAACCACTTTTAAAATGAATTCTTTGCACTTCAGCTTTCTTTACAAGTTAAAATTATGTAAGACAATATAAATAGCAGCATCTCCACAAGATCAGTTACTCATTATGCCTCTGGGAAAGCCTAAAGACTGGGTTTCCGTCAGCAACTGAAAAGCAGCAGCTTAGTAAGTGGGAAGAACAGATGCAAATGTTTCAATTCTAAACACTTCATATTCATGTTGCGTCTGTCTGCAGGGGCTCCCCACGTCAGTTATCAATGAGGTAAGCTTTTGTCTTGTTGTGATCATCTCATGACTGCTAGCAAAGCTACCAGAAAGAGAGTCTGAAGTGAACTGTATCAGGCACATGGTGGCAAACAGAAGTGCTGCTCTCTTTGATTACTGAAGCATGTGAAAGTTGTTGATATACATCTCATAGATGCTTCACAGCTGCCAGCTGAGGAGCACATGAATAGTCTGAGAAATAGTTTGCAGGAGCTTGAACTCTAGAGCACACATTTGTCACTTGAGTAGAAGTAAAATCTCTTTCTGAATATATATATAGCCCTGTTATTTTCTTGTCAGGTGAGATGTTATTAGAGCCAGGTTCAGTTTCTCATAGGGATTTGCCCTCAGGGAAGAGGGGACCTAAATACTTTACTTCACTCTGAAATTCCCAATTTAACGGCAGCATCTGCTGAGTTCCCCAGTTAGTGAATTTATTTGTTGTGCATTAAAAGTTTTTTGGAAGGCAGAAGTGAACACAGCACCTGGACCACAGCAACATACCTAATTTTATCCAGTCTAGGGCAGCAGTATACACCCAGACAATGTAGCCATGAAGGGCAAGAGGGCTACCCATATTTGTGTGTCACCAACCCGGAAAAAAAGGAACTGCCTGCAACATACAGAAAGTAGATGACTGCAGTCAGCTCTGGAGGAATTGCACTCATATTACAGGCTGTCAGGAGTCACAGCTGTGATGTGCAGAGCCTGCAATGACTTCCCTAGGAGCCAGCCCTATCTGAACCCACACATCCTGCTCTGCTGCTCAGACATGGTCCCACATTAGCAGCCTGGGCTTTGTTTCATGCCCAGAAACAAACAGAGGGGCAGTGCTGGCTGACAGAGAAGTGAATGTGTCAGTGCAGAAAAGGAGTGCGGGGGGAGCAGGAGAGGGCTGGACAGTCTGGGAAATGATTGTGGCGGGGGGAGCTGAAGGGAAAGCACAGAGTGCTTACCACGCAGGCAGATCTTGGAAAGCTTTGAGAGCTTTAGAAAAGCAAGTTAACCCAGAACCATGGCTACTGTATGGAGCTGATGTCATCTGGCTCTGTGCATAAAAGCCTCCACTTTTTCTTCTTTTGTGTGGTCCCAGAATGACATCACCTCGGAGCACAAGAACATACCTTTGTGCTGCGGCACTTCCCCTGCTGGCTCTGCCACACATCTCATTCCTCCCGTTACGTCCCTCCTTTGCCCAGAAATGCTCCCTGACCTCCACTGAATGCAAAACAGCACTGTCTAGTCGGAGAGAGCCTTTTGGGAGGCCATGAACGCCAGCAGTCCATGGTAGCACAGAGGAGCTCCTATTCAAACAATGTATAGCATGCCATACACCTCAGCAACCCGCAGTAGGGCCTCGGCAGCCGATCTCAGCTGCTTTACAATGCTGTCAAAGCTGAATGGTGTGAACTGATTAGACAGACAGGGCAACTGTGGCTATTTAATTATTTTCAAGGTTGAATCCTCGTTGATGGCTTATACAATGGCATATGATTTAATCTTGTTGCAGTCCAATATTGCTGTTAAATAAGTAGAGTGAAGAAGTTGCATTTGTAGCCTCACTTAAGAAGTGTACAATCATTGTACAATCACTAACAGATTGGTTTATAATTGGCGTGCATGCTTGCCTATTTAACGAGGCCTGTGACACTCTTTGTGACATGCAACACAAGAGAAAAAAAAACACCCAAAGCACATCCTGGCCAATGTTATTTCATGCAGAGACAGGAGGGGGGCAGGGACTGGAAGTTTGGAAGTGAACGCACTGCCCAAGAAAACAATCACCACTAAAGAAAACTAGAGAGAAGCCTGCAGAGAAAAAAAAAAAAAAAAAAAAAAAAAAAAAAAAAAAAAAAA
>CM021732.1:21744407-21771611 GCA_011075105.1 Heteronetta atricapilla | reverse complement strand
AAAAAAAAAAAAAAAAAAAAAAAAAAAAAAAAAAAAAAAAAAAGAAGCAAGCCTTTAGGAATCAGGCAAACTGAGAACTGAGTATTTCCTATAAGAAAGCCCAAGTCTCCCTTTAGTGGTGTATATCTCCTTTTCAGCACATAAATTCATAAATTGTGAAGATGCACCTCATCCTGTGCCCACTCCTGCAGATGAAAGGGTATTTGGCTTACAGCCTGTGATCAGATAATTGTCAAAGGTGTAGCATGTGGAGAAACATTCACTGAGGAAGTATTGGAACAATTATGAGTAAATGCAATATTTTCCGTGTTCTAACAGGTTATTTCTACTTAGCTGACATGTTGCAGGCCTAAGCTGGGACTCTACTATGTGTACCAAGAAGAAGAAAACATACTTTCCCTGAAAAACCTGGTTAACTTACCATTGACATGCCACAGCATCTGGAACCCGCTTCTAGCATTCAGTCCATCAGAATAAAATGCCACATGAAGGCTGGTCCCCGTGGTGCTCCCTGCCAGTGGAAGAGACTGTCCACAGAAAGTGCCTATCAGGTTGGATCGTTCATCAGGTCCATCATAGAGCTGAAATGAAACAAAGAAAATCCCAGTAGGTAAAAAGCAGCTCCCCAGTTCTTAGTGTTTTGCATAGGATGTTGAAGAAAGCAGTGAAGCTCCAACGCTGCCACCCTGATGCAGCAATATCAGCCGTGGGGAATGTGGGAAGATTTGGATGAAACCATGACCATATGCAACTGCAGTATGTCTGAAAACCTGGCTGCACATTGTGTAGAGAAGGTCTTGCTGTTTCTGTTTTGGTGTGTATTGAGGGTTGCTGAGGAAGAAGATGAGAGGCAAACACAACAACAAACTGAAATAGAAAGAAATACGGGATGTCATAGGTCCGATTTTACCATGCATCTAACATACTCAGTGCCTCCAGACCCTTTGGTGATAACCCAGATTATTTGCTCATTTCTGTAAGACTGCACTCAGGTAATTTCAGGACAGACTGAATTTATGGGGGACTAAACCAAGGAGTCAGCATCACCAGAGCCTCACAGTGTAGTGATGACAAACTGAAAACAGAAAAAAACAAAACAAACAACAACAAAAAAAACCCAAATCCTCAAAAACTACAAGGCAAAATTCACGTATTTGTTTATTTTGTCATGTTCTTATGCTAGTGTCCTACTTTGGAGGAGAAGTGGAGTCATGATTTCTGAACTTTTGCACCTAGAAATACTTTACATTTTATCTCCAAGTCATATTCTACATGACGGTATTTTGACAGTCGGAGTGTTGGCAGATGTAGCCAGCCTAAGGAACTTTCTTTTCCCCAAACACAAAAGAGAATTCTTCCATTCTACTCTTGAAACACTAATGCTCTAAAAAAAATGGAACAAATAAAATGATAAGGAAACATTCCTGTATTTAAATCTTGCAATCTGAAGCTAGTCAGATGCTCATATTTAAATAAAAACACTTAAGACGTGTTTTCATGGAGTGATAGGGGATGTTCTGAGCTTTTGAGCCTCTTTACATCAGTTGTCTCCAAACAGGTTTAAAGGCTTTTTCTCATGCTAGCCTTGTGACTTTTTTCATATCCAGTAAATCACACTGAAAATGCATGTCCTATGTCCTTCACCAAGTATTGCAATGCTCAGTGTCATTATTCAGGTGGAAAGGTGTATATTTTTTGCAAACCTGGTAAAAATTAAATAAATTGCATTTGAATATGATATGAGATTGCCACTTGTTGTCAAGTTATGAGTTGCTTTACTATTCTTTTATTACTGTGATTCTGTATATTTAGAACAGGAACCTTCATGCTTTTTTTACCACTTTGCTGCAGTTCATCCAATCTTCTGTCTCACAGAAGAGCACATCTTCCTAACACAACCCAGCAAATTACTGGCACAGAAACCATGTCTGAACATTCGCATTGTGCATTTTTGGCATGTTTCCTTTCAGAATTTCAACAAAAACTTTTCTCTGTTCCGAAGCCATCACCATAAAATTCTCCCCAGGCAAGGAATCAAATCTACAATCTCTAGATAGACAGCCAAGGTCTATTTATCTTTGCTCTCCACTCAAATCTCTTTTCCAAATACCTCTGATTCCACTAACAATTCACCTACATTGAATGCCGATGGTATGGAAGTGTGATACTACAGTAAATATTGACTAGCTACTTCTTTTGCACATTTTCCAGCACTCACCTATGGTAATCAATAATTAAGCCCGCAGCTTTTCTGTTACAGATGTTGGTTTTGCAGAATTTTCAGAAACCGTGTTGTTGATTTAAGATATAGTTGGGGGCCAGAAGTCTACGCAAGTGGTTTCAAGTCCTCAAGCTGACAGTCAGGTTTGAATGTGTTTTTTCAATAAAAAATAAATTGAATGTAGTTCAGCCAGAAGTTAGGGGCAAATTGCAGGAATAATTCTATGGTAATATTCCATGGCCTGTTTTATGGTTTGTGACCCTGAATCTTTTTGATTTTCAATCCTCTAATGCCATGAAATGCCCAGAGCATGAGGAATGTATTGGAGTTTGAGAACTATCACTCCACGGTGAAATCTGAAAAGCCTGAAAGTTTCTACTTGCCGACTGATTGCTGGTAGCTCTTGCAAAGCCTAGATCAGATGTGTTTGGTAATAGATATAAAATTATCATAAAGATTAGATATTAACAAGTTGTACTCATCTGTATTCTTTCCAAATGTAAAGCCTGAAGCACCCCCTGAAATACAGATGAGCTGTCCCATGCCCAGCATTACAGTTATGACCTTCTCTCAAGCCAGGCTGAGACCTTTACACATCCTCCTATGGCTTAAGCTCAGCAAAATGAATTAAGTCAGATCCAATTAGATTTTTTAATAGTGCTACTTCCTTCGACGGCTTTGTGGTATATACGACTCATTTGTGTGGCTTCAAGACATGGAAATCTTACACCAGAAAAATGTGAATGGGGAAGAATGAATCAATGTGGAGACCATGAATCTGAGCTCTGAATGAGAGGCAAAAAGACACACATTCAACGATCAGCCGTTAGCTTTGGTGATTACAAATTAAAAACTTTCTAAAGAACTATGGACTAAATCATCCCCAGAAACTTTCAAATCAAAACAAAAAACAAGCTTAGTGAGTCTTCCGTAACTTTGAATCATCGGGGGAGTGTTATTTTTATCTAAGACGGCGAGCGTCACATTTCTGTGTAATTTGCCCTGAAAACAGCCAGTGGGTTTTTCACGACACAAATAATGGTTACCATGGCAATCCCTTCATGCGACGCTGCCCCGTGGTGCTGGGCTCAGGCCTGAGTTTCGCAGGAAATTTGAGTGCCTGGCCAGCTGTAACTCATTGAGAGAGGCAGAGCCACCGCTGCTAGAATTACAGAGGGTTTTTTTTCAAGCTGTCTTTCACTTATAAATGAAGGGAACAGCTGTGTGTTTTCACAAAGCATTCTGAACTTCTAAAACCACATCTTGCTCGCACACAAATACGGGCAAGTGAAACTGAAGCTGAGGGTGCAGCTCGTGGGCCACAATTTCTCTTCTGATCTCTGAGGCAGTGTTTCTCATTTAAGGGCCTGCTTTGTCAGCTGTGCCATCTGAAACTGCTGCAAATCGAGGGAAAGTCCTTCCCCAGGCAACACGAGGGATGGCACTCCCTTGGTCTGTGCACGGTTAGCCACTCCAGCAGCATACTGGCTGTAGGAACTGGACACTGGATGCCCTCCCAGCTAACCACTGGGAAGAGTGCGCTTGCTCCCTTTCCAAACCAATTGCCCAGCAGTATCCAGGGTGCTCCATTTCATCAGCCCCCACCTAGGCACCAGGTGCAGGCCCAGGAGCAGGCGCGTGGGCTGACACAGCAGTGCGAAGGGGAGGTACTAGCTCTCTAGGGGATGCATCGGGCTGAGGGACTGCCCTGCAGCAAGGTGGCAGCTGAAAACCATCTGCTGAAGGTCAGAGCAGGGCCGTGACAGCAGGCTAGCTGAGGCTGCAAGAAGGGCTTGGCTCAGATGGCTCTCCAGAGGAGACACGGTGGTCACCAGTGGCCAGTGGATTTTGGCTTTCTGGATTCATCAGCCTGGAAGCATGTCGCTAACACCAGTAATGATGATCTGGAGGCCACAGCTGTTTGCTCTTTGGAGGAGCAAAGCAAAGCGGCAGAGCAGCCCATTGCCAGAACTGGAGTAAAGGCCCAGTGACTAAGCTTACTGGAAAACAGAGTTTCTGCTGTGTGGAAAGAAGTAAATTGGAGGAAAGAAACTTTGAATGTGCTCCATTTGGGCATACTTGCAGTGGGGACATTTTGCTAGCCGAACACCTTGTCAAGCCTATTTCCTCTGCAAAGCAAGCCTGGCAGGAGCCTTCCAGACAGGTAGCGGGGCTCATCTGTTCTCTTCTAGCATAAAGCTGATTATTCTTAGGGCAAAACTTTAAATTTCTCTTGGATAGTTTTGTTTCTGTGAAAAGGGATATTTTTTCATCAGAAAAATTATTACAAAGGAAAACTAGCCTGGAAAAAAGCTGCTTACAAACATTTGTTAGGTAGAAACCGTAGTTTTGATTGGGAGATGATAGACTCATCAGTGGCAAGCTTTCGGTTTCCTATGAGGGGATAAGCCATCCTAGGAATACCGATCCCCGTCTTTTTTAGGGGGATCATTCAGAGTTCTCATTTTCATGGCCAATAATTCTATTATGAGCAGATAATTCTATTATCTATCATCAATAATTCTGTTAGCAGATGGCATCCATTCATTGTATAATTATGAATAATAACATCAATTATTCTCTCAATTCGAGTCTTGATACACATTGTTTGTAGTCTGAAGACAACACCACAACAGGCCTGGGCTGTCTGCAGAATTCAGGAAAGGAGTTTGCACCTTGGATCAGATTAGCATGAGAAGTGTCCCACCCACCACTGGAGCCTCTAGAGACATCCTTGAGGAGCTATTCTGACACAGACAAGTATTCCTTTCCTCTTAGAAGCATGAAACCTGATATGGGATTGTTGTGACTGATCTAAACACTAGAGGCAGTGATTACAGGTGGCAGCTCTTCCTGAACGGGTAAGTTTTTGAGAAGGAAGTTGTGATGACATCACCACAAATCTGTTACCAGAAAATGAAATGATGCAAAAGACAGGTAATATAACCATAATCCAACTACCAGAATGCACTCCAAAAAGAGATCACCACTAATTGTTAAAGCAAGTGTTAACACAGGTAAAAACAATCCATTTCCAAGCAGTACATTTCCTTTGAGAAGAAATAGAGTGCAAGCTTAAGAACCTGCAGGTCTGTCAGCCAGAGAAAAGAAACAATGTCAAGCTGCAGGATGTGGCACATTGCTCTGGCTTAGCACCACAGCAACGCAGCTTTCACAGAAACAAAGGCAGCTTAAGATTTCCAGTGATCTACTGTGAAGCCTTGTTATTTTTATCTCTGCACAATCAGGAGGATGACATAAGGTTATGTTTGTGTTTGCAAGATGAAAAGTGCTTGAAGTTACCAGCTGATAAAAGCCATCCCTCTATAAACTCTCTATAAATAATGTTTTAGAATCAGAGAATGGCTTGTTTTGGAAGGGACCTTAAAGATCATCTAACTCCAGCCCCATTATTATTTACATATGTTTATGCCCTAGATGACCCTTGATAAAACTCCTTACTCTGACCATTGTAGGCAACTTCCTTGCCTCCACGCAAAGACACTTCCTTCACTAATTAGCCATTTTCTTCCATAGTGCAATAGAGTTTATCATGGGTCACTGGACATATAGGTATACCAGTTAATTTCTTTGTGATTTATCCAACATATGGAAATGTATAAATTTCTAGTTTTGTAATAGTAAGAGTTGTATCCAAATCTATGTTTTGGCTTATAACTGGAGCCTGAAATACTCATAGAATATCCCAAGTTGGAAAGTATCCACAAAGATCATCAAGCCCAACTCCTGGGTCCCCAAATGACCACCCAAAAATCAGACCATGTGTCCGCGATCAGTGTCCAAATGCAGGCTTGGAGCCATGACCACTTCTGCGAGAAAACCCTTTGAAAATTTCAAGCAAAGTTAAATTCCACGTTGAACTGCAGCAACATTTTTTAAAGACATTTTCATCTCTTACAGTGCTGTTTACTATCTCAAAGAAAACAACCAGAATTTCTAACTGCAAACAAATCTGCTTATTCCGAACTTCCTAAGAAAGACTTATTTCTAAAATTGATATAAGAATAACAGCAGAAAGCTGCTACAGTGGGAGAAGCACTTTACAAAGAGATGGGGCTGTGCCTGGAAACACAGTGACTCGGGGAAATGGAGAAGGAGAGCCCACACTGAGAAGCCCAGGCGGGTCTGAGCAGTTTGCAGTGCTGCTGACTTGAGTGCATGGCTCTGTGCTGCTCCTCAAGTTCTTCGCCAGCCTGGGTGAATCAAACCGCCAGCACAAGCAACATCATCATACTGACATTGTCAGAGGCCAACGGGGACAGGATCCTCTCTGGGAATCTCCCAATTTGAGAAAATTTGCATCACATGTAACTGTGGCAATGGAGGAGAGGTGCAGTTTGGTCTTGGAAAAATAATTTGAAAAAAAAAGTTGGGGGGGGGGGAAGTTCCTCTCCATTATGCTTTTAGGAAAACAAAATTGCCAGCTCATGGGAACAGCAGGAAGAGGTTGAATAAGACCTTCCTCAAAGTCTGGTATGGTTTTCTCTGGCTTTTCTGTGGGCTTCCCTTTGATGAGGGGAAGCTTTGACCAGGTCAGGTGGGCTTTCTCCTGACACCGTGTAACTTCATATTGTGATGCCTGCACTGACTGGGATGAGCTGCTTCATTGCACAGATGGTCTTACACACTGGCCAGGCTTTCCAGAAAAAAATGGAGAATGGGATGAACAAAGGAGAGAAGAATCCAGCACTATTAAATGAGTTACAAATGCTATTTCTCCAGCAAGGGGCACGCACGCTACCATCAGCTTCATGTGCTAGTATTTCACAGTCACTTCATTGTACAGTGCTTTTTTCTGAAGGTACAGGCAAAGTCACATTGCTCTGAGCTGGCAGGGCGTAGACAACAAAATGTCCATGAAGCTCTGACTCATTTTGTAAGTCCCAGAGCAAAGTTTCTGCTGCCTTCCTGTGCCACTCGTGCTTCTTGTCATCTGAGGCTTCTGTAAGCATCATGCAACCATTTCACCACCGACAGATTTAGCAGTCTTGATTTTTTATTTTTTTTCCTATGTACATTTCTAAAGTCTGCTTCTAAGTAACCTTTTGAAAAGTAAAGCCAAAGTGTACTTCAATTGTGGCAATGCAGGCAAATGGGACAACAGAAAAATCTTTCTAAGCCCTGAGCCAGTCTTGTATAGGGTGAACAGCTTTTGGGCCTGACATACTCTTTTTCCTCATTACCTAGATCTCTCACTGAAAATCAGTGCAAGAGCTGAGATCGCCCTGTATACTAATTGTGAGACCTGCCACAGAGACCTGAGGAGAGTTGTCTCTTTTATCCCTTCAGTCTTACTCTGAAGAACTTCTTGTGAAGGCCCATAAATCCCTGAAAGAATTCAGGGATGGGCTGGCGTGCTGCCAGCTTGCATTAATAGATACCACTGCCGCCTGGCCAGCAGGCTGTAATTTGATGTCTGTGTGCAAAACCTGGATGGGTATATTTAATATATCGTTCCCTAGGGTGATATACTACTAGTGACATTTTTTAAATCAATGCATGGCTATAAACAAAGCCATTCTCTGTGCCTGGAGAATTCCTGCAGCACTTTAAAAAAGCACAGTAATAAATAAAATGTCATAATGTTAATCTCCTAGTATAGTTTAAGTATATTTACTAATTACAAGTACAGAAGAGAACAAAACTAGAAATAGGGTAAGCTTCCTTTCCCCTATGAGAAGCTAATAAAAAAAAAAAAAAGAGGGTGACCAGCTGAGTGCAAGAAACAATTATCTAATGTATTATTCACAGATGGAGAAAAAGGATGTTATGGCACACCCCTGGAATGCTGCTGTGACTTTAAAAAAATAAATAAAAAAAAATAAAAAAGGACATATCCTGTTACTACCAGAAGGAAATGAAACAGTTCTCAGGAGCAGATGTCATATTAATTACTGTACTCATTTGATAACATCTGTATATAAAGGATGCAGTGGTATTTTAACCACCTAAGCCTAATCACCAAAAGACTCTGGACACTGGCAGTAAGCAAGGAAGGAAGTGCTTTATTCCAAAGAGGAATAAAGTCCTGCCTTGCAGCCACTGCGGTGAAAGGCCACTGTGGTTATCAGCCAGACAGTTGTCCTGATAAGATGTGCTTTTACATTAACCCAGTGGTAACATCATTGGTAATACCATTGGGTTAATGGTAATTCCATCCTTGCCACTAGACTAACATGCTGCACAGGTCAAAGGGCATGAGGTTTAGAGAGCCCTGAATCTTGTCTTGCCACATGACATTTTACTATCTGCTTATCAGGCTGGTGCCATCTTGCAAAAGGCTGGGCAAGGTCTTCCCTGTGTTTATAAAAGCAAATGCTAAACAGACTGGACTTCCATGGATATACTTTGTGAACAGAAGAATATAGAGGAAGTTTTTAACTGCAGGACAGGAAGATTAGTGGTTTTCAAATAATATTTTTCTTAGATAAGAGAGGAGTAAACTTCAATCCTACTGCAAAACTCTGATCTTCAGGCAGTAACATTACATTCTCCTTACTTATAAAATAGCTTTGCTTCTGCGGAGATTATGTTCTGTCATACTAAAGAAGAAGGTAATTCATCATTATAGATGGGGGCTGAATATATGCTTGTTCAGCTAATAACCTGGTGAGTGTAGAGGAAGGAATGACATTTCCATGTCATTGTCTGCAATATCTCACTGTTTTCAGACTGATGACTCCTCTAGAAATACTAATGTTAGGTTATTAGGCCAAGCCACAGCATGCAATATAATTTAAAGAGCTTCCAATCTAATTATGGTTAGTCCAGCATCACAAAGAAACAGTCTGCTCTTTGGTATGCCTTGTATCTTACCATTGCCACTTCTGTAAAAGTCTTTATCACAAGCAATTCATCTTATATTCTTGAAATTTCACTGTAAAACTCCCTGTGAAATGTCAGGCATCCTGTGAGTGTTACCAGCAATGTGCTAACATCGTCTGACAGGCCGATACAAAGCACATGGAGCATTTGTTGAAGTGCTCACATCAGATTCGTGCTGGAGGCCGCCACTAGAAAAATCTGCAGCTTTGCCTCCCTCCAACACTGTCCCTTCTCGATTTCTGGCACCTAAGCACAAGGGCAGAAAATCACCACCAAATCAGAAGAGAAAGGCTTCTTCCTTCCTGCCTGGCACAGGTATAAATCCTTCTATGTGTGCAGCAGTGGAGATGCAGGCCCTGCCCAGGCCAGGCCAAGTCAGAGTCACTCAAGGCTCCCTGCCGAGAGCGACCGCTGCTCACCATGAGTAATGCCAGCCAGCAGCTGTTCTGGCTCACAACAAGCATCCCATGATCAAAGGAGAAAAGGAAATAGGTAATGCAACACATGGCTGATTTCTCATTGCACAGCTGTGACTGCATTTCAGTCTGAGATAGCCATGCACTGCATTTGCACTTGCCTGTACCCTTTGGACACCCGACTATCTCGTTCCTCAACTTTTATTTGAAACTGTTATTTGCTCTAAGTGATGAGAATATCTTTGGTAATAGCCAACCACTAGCAATACCTGTGCGAAGGACCTTTTGGTTTTGTCATTATTCATATTTAATTTCTGACTCATATGGGGATTAAGCCAAGGAGCAAACAGCAAATGAATGTCTTCTGTGTGTATCAGACCAAATTAGTCAGGAGGCAAAATGCTCTTCGCATATACTGCATGTGGGTTTGGGTCAGAAGTGTAGGCTATAATTAAACACAAAGCTGAAGAACAGGCCCTTTTCTATTATGGAGACTGGAACCAAAACCGCAGTGTCTGGGCCAGGGGCAGCAGTACCAGGAATGCAGCTTTCCCACTCTAGCTCTCCCCACCCTACCAAGCACAATAATTTTCTCCTTCAGAAATCAGAAAGGTTCTCAAAAAAATCAGAGTTCTAGTTTACGACACTAACGATGTCATAAAAATATGCATTAATTCTATTTCTCCCACTGTCTTAAAAGCAGCTTTGCTCATCATTTTCTTTTGCAACTGCCATTTCTTTATTGTACTCTGTTCAGCTCTCTGCCACAACACCTCTGCAGCATTTCATCTTGTCTTTCTGTATCACTCATCTCTTTCCCTTGATTCCTCTGCCACCACAACTGTGATTATCACCTAATCCAACCTAACAACTAGCCCTTGTCCTTCCCGTCCCCAGCCTTCCATCAAGTATTAGCAAATATTGCCACCAAACCAGCCCTCTGCTAGCTGCCATGGATCACCAGGCTGCTACTGTTGGGGCCGTCAGAGAGCTAAGAAACGGGCATCGTGTTGCTGCCTGCTGCCAGGGGCTGAGGTGGAAGAGCCGCTGTCACCAAGCCCCAGGGAGGTGGGGAGGGGGTACCTGAAAGCACCTGGGGGAAGATAGCACCCGTGGCCACTCAGTGCTGTGAGTGGAGCAATATGGAAACAGCGTGAGCAGCAGCTTCCAATTTTCTCTAAGAAAATGGTGAAGAGCTCTGGCACGTGGTCCGTGCACCACCCGCTTGGACTGCAGTGAACAGGATTATACCTCTGTTTTCCCAGTCTTACAGTCAGCCAGGGCATCAGAGCTTTCCCCTTTTAGGCCTCTTTGCAATAAACAAATCTCAAAACTAGCATGTGGCAGAAAAGTAATTTTATGTCAGCTGAACAGCTATGAATCTTCGAGTCTTTTTTTATATTAACCCTTTTTCCAATTTGCAGTGGAGTCAGATTCCACATGGATTTCATACAGAGAAGTCCCAAATATCTGCAGACTGATTAGAAAGTGAACCACAGACTTGTTCCAGATGATTCCCCCTTTCCCCTACACCACAGAGCACTTCACAGCCTTGCCAATGTGCTCCCTTTCGCAAGACGCAGGGTGAGAGCAAATGCTAGTCAGTTCCCTGGCTGGTTCAACCTTGTTCTCTTTTTTTACACTATGGCACATATTTGTGCAGCATGCAACAACCAAATAAGAACATCTTTTCCAAGTCATATTTCTTAATGGCATTTGGAGAAAGACTTCAAGTAATGTGACATGAATTGCAAATTAAAGCCTCCTTAACACACTTCTATGACTCTGTTTTTCCCTTGCATTTTACTCTTTATACCTCTTTCAGTCTGTGTTTTCTTTGCTTGGAAGCAATGAAACATTGTTAAAACAAAGAGTGCACGTACTTTTCTGCTCCCCATCTCCTCCCTCCCTCTGATGTGTTTTATTTCTGTTCTTTAAGTGCTTTGGATCAGGTCCTTGCCTCTGGCACTATTTCTCCAGCCTTGAGCTAAGTCTAGAATAGTGTTTTCTGGCAAGTTTGTTGCTCCTCACTGGCTGGCTACTGTGTGCAGGGCTCCTGCCTTTCACGGATCAAGGGCTTAGGCATCTGGAGACTAGCACTGGCCTCTCCATTTGGCTCCAATATTTCCTTTTCAGACTCCTCACAAAAAATGAACAAGGTTTTAAGCAACTTCTGCTAGCTCTCAATACAGTACTCCCTTGTTTATTTTCTTTGCATGTCTATTATTTCTTTCCACTCCTGGCCAATAACAGAATAAATTTTGGAAAAAAAAAAAAAAAAAAAACCAAAAAAACCTTTTTGCCCTTTTATTACCAATTTTTGAGCTCTGAAAGATGGCATAATAAGGAGTTAGGGGGATCAGGGGAGGACATCTGGAGGGAGTATATTAGCCCAACGCCAGGCCTGTTGCTTGTCTTTCTGCAAGAGCCCAGTGTAAGTAAGCATCCCAATAAATGTGGGCACTGTTCCTTAGCCCTCTTGTTGGCTGTAAGTAGCCTTCTCTAATATGTCTCAAAATTTCAATTCCTCTTGTGCAAAACCTAAGTAGAGCACAGGGGCTGTGTGCTGGCATCCTGTACAAGGGTGAGATGTGAAGGATGGATTGGTTCAGCAAAAGACTGAAATTGTAAGCAGAAGAGTATAACCCTCAGTATAGCAGTGATCATGATTGCAGTCTACTTCGCATAGTATGAAGTACAAATCGGAGAAAAAATATATCTTCAGTTGTCCTAGAAATAGATTTTTTGAGGAATTGAAATAAAAAGATACTTGTCTTTAGATTGGCTGGATTGTTTCGTTCAGCTAAAAAAATATCTTTTGTGAATAAATTCAATTTCTTTCAGTCCCTTTAAAGAATTAGGGTAATTATGACAAGTAGGTTAATGTAATCAAGAGACACAGCAACCTTCTATTAAAAATTGTAGAATTAAAACATGTTAAAGCTTTTGAACATTCCCCATTACTTTTCAGATGAAACCGAGAAGAAAAGAATTTAATAATCATTACTAATCTCAGAATTTCTTCCACTTCTTGTGACACTGGAATGTCATCTCACTGCAGCCATAAAAACCAGTGCATCTAATCTAAGTTGGTATCTAGACTCTCTGTAGCAAATCGAGGCACCTGCGTCCTCCTCCCTGCTGCAGATATCTGTCTTAAGGTAGGATGAACTGGTCTCTGGCAGTGCTTAACTCCCTACTGACCACAGAGGAAATTGGGAAAAAACATTTGGACTAAACATATAGCTTTTAATGGCTAAATTTAGGCAAGATAAATTTACCCCTGGTCTTCTGCATCCTCATTGCTTTACTTTATTGGAGTAAAACCTGAGTACAAGTTTCTAAAACCTGAGTACATACCTTCAAGTAGTCAAAGTCACAGTCAGATCCATCTTCTAAATCAAAGGCTGTGAAGCTATAGTTGAGTGTGTTCCCCATTGTTGCTTGAATGGTCCAGTTGCAGTGCTCACTTAAGGGGTAATTATTTGGATAATTTAAACTTTCCAATATGCCATGGCTACGGTTAACAGTCAGTACTTCGTGGCAAACTGAAAAAGAGGTGATAAATTATATCTGTGAAGTGTTATTTAACTCAGTATCTCAAAAATGCTAATTGAAATTATGGGTACCATTATGAGGTGAAAAATATTGTTATCCATAGATTAAAGAAAAGAAACCAGGCAGAAAGAGAATTGCGACCGATTACATGCTTTGTGAAAAACAAACAAACAAACAAAAAAAAAACAACTAGACTTTCCAAACCTGAATCAGTTCTATTGTGGTCTTCTTTTTTGGCACTTGCAGACTTAGCCAGTTTTTGTATTGTGGTATAGATTTGATTTTTTTTTTTTTTGTCTATTTTCTTCAGTTTTAAACACATGGTTGTTATTCCTGAAACATGTTTTCTTCCATTTATTTTTTCTTAACTAATAATAGTTAATAATTTGCTCCATCACTTTGAAACAATTCTGGGGGAGGGTGCTCAAAAAAGATTGCCTAATGGATTAAAGTGGTTTATTTATTAGCAAAGTGGTTTATTTATTATCAAACTAGAAGAAAATAATCCTTGGCTAAAACAACAAATGGAAACTGTAGTGCTTCCTAGCTCCAGGAATTGGAAGTGAGCACAATATTCTTTAAAAAGGAGACATGACTTTAATGTTGATTCATATAGTAACAGCCTAGCAGAAGTACTGGACACTCACCTGGAATAATGAGAGCTTTCCTTGAAAGGCAAAGAAAATTAAAAATAATTTAAACCAGACAAAGAGTGAAATGACAACTCTGGCATTATGTCAGTGAGTCTCATTTTTCTGGATCTGACTTTCACTAAAGACAGATGTCAATATGGGCGATTCCTTCTCTGGAGACAGCCTACAGTGTATGTCAAGAGAAGACTAGCACAGACAAGATGTGGGCAGGAGGAATGGAGCAGGACAAGTTGCTTGCTTTGCACAGCAAATCTGCAGTGTTTAAACAACAGAAATAGCTGAGATTCACTTGCAAAAATCTTCTATTGTCTGTCAAAAGGAATAATACACCTACCTCCTGCACATTTTTTGGATTATTTCCAAATGATTTGCAGAGCAGCAAGATCTGTGTTTTTAGGAGTTCAAAATGCCCAGAATACAGCTGAGGGTCAGGGTCTGGTGGAGTAGGGCTTTTCTGCAATGCTACACTGAAGCATATAACTGTTTGAAAGGACAGAATGAAGAGCAAGAAGTGGATTCTGAAGAATGCAAAATGGTCAAAAGCTGCTACCCCCTGCCATCAGGATTTTATTAGAAACTTATCAGGCACAAAGTTGCCTTTGAATGTTAAATGGATATGATATTTTCCTTTGCAATGTTTTCCAGTTCATCATTGCCTTTCTTTCATGTTCATGTAAATGCATCTGGCATCTAAAAATCCTTATTTACATCACTACATCCTACTTAATTTTAGCTTTTGGGCAAGCTACTGAAAGCTTTCTTTGGTGTATGTGCAACTTCAGGAATTAAATATGAATGTAAAGTGTAGCTCATACATTATCTGATACCTCTACATCTGAATGTTTTCTAAGTGCTTTCCATTTAATTAATGGAAGGGGGAGAAAGAACCCTATTCCCATACATTGTCTTGATTTTGCAGTCTGAAAATTACATGGTAGATTAATCTGTTGTATCTTTAAGGAATTAGGGAGCCAACACTCCTTCACCCTTCTAATTACAAGTGTGTGCCATGTGACGAATAGCTTTGGTTTTTTTTTTTTTTTTTTTTTTTTTCTTTTTTTTACTATTTGGCATTTACTATTGCCAAATGTAAGGCAACTTAATGTCTAAAAACCTAAAGCTATCTCTATCAGTTGGGCATGTCATATTTAGATACCTATAGCTCACATGTGTGTGGTGAAATTCTGTATCTTCCAAAGCATATCTAACTATATACACTAGAATGTATAAGGAGAAAAGAAAACACTGGGACAATATCCAAGGTTATGACTGGGAACAGAAAACTTTAATTCTTCATGTATGTTCTTGTATTTTGTTTGTATGGCAAATGTTAATATTCCGGTATTTCTGGGTAGAACAATTGTACATAAAAATGTGTGCAAGAAAATTGTGACCCTTACCACAAAATATAAAAAATGAAACTCTTTGAAGTGTTCCAGGTAGGCTAAATGAACCCAAGCACCCACAATAATCCACGAGGGCTGAAGTTAACAATTTTATCCTTTGCCATCCTGCCTCACAGCAGCTAGAAGGGCATAGAAGCCTATCCTCTATCTGCCTTCTCTATTAAAAGGTCAGCAGACTGTGTAAACAAATGAGAAAGAACAGCCCAATTAGGGACTGTTAGGGACTTCCAACACTTGGTATTCTGAGTAACTCTGGAGTGGAAAGTACCACTGATACAAGTAATAGCAGCAGGGCCACCTCAACAGCTTTCTTCTAGGGAAGAGATTATCTCTGTGATGGGTAGTTAATTTTTAGTTCTCTGTGTCTTGTGACTGCAGCAGACTAAAGAATCTAGGTCAGTGATATGCTCCATGCTTTGTTCTCTGTTCAGGAATAAATGAGATTATGGACTGCGAGACAGTTTCAAGCTGAACTACAGAAACATGTTCTTATCTTCTTTTACTTACTTACCTTGTTTGAATTTAGCTAAAAAACCTCCACCTCGCAGACTGCTGTCTGTCCTTAGTTTTATGTACACGCTGTCTCCACTTGAACGGATGAGTTGTGGTATCTGATTCCCACAAAATTTACCTATCTGTTTAGCATTGCTGCTGTTGCCATCATACACCTTAATGGAAAAAGAGAGAGAGAAAAGGGTAGAGAATTTAGTAGCAGGCAGAAAAGTGTGTTAGTTCCCCCATAAAATATAATTTTGGTGATTCTGCTGGTTGCTACAGAATTTTTGGAACTAGAACTGTTTCAACTTTGACAGCACAATGCTGACTATTGAATTTACTAAAACTGGTACCACTGCAAACCCAAGTAATTTCCCCTGCCAAATGTCTGCTTAGGGAATTGTTTCAGTGTACGCAAGAGGTTAAATTTTATTTTTTTGCTCAAAGGAAGTCTCACAAGCATTTCAGAAACAAGCAAATCAATGGAAAAACAGGAAGCCAATAATCAAATACTGGTGGGTTTGGAGGGGCTTACTCACTGATAGGAAAAAACTGTGCTCTGTTTCAATTCTAATATATATAAATACTCAAATAATTTACCAACAATTTGAATATGGAATTTGGGATTAACAATAGGGTTATTGACACTATTGTGCCATTTTCCTTGTAATTTGCTTGGAGACCATACTTAGTTGTTTGTCCAAAACACAGTGAATTTAATAGATGTAGACATGTTCTTGTTTCAGTGGCCCATCTAGACATAAATGTTTTTCTTACCTTTGTGCAGCTGTACAAGTGGTGTACAGACACCACACAAGTGGTATACAAACACCACTACCTTTCCTCTTGTTTCTCTGTGATATAGAACCACAGAATCATAGAATCATTAAGATTGGAAAAGACCTTCAAGATCAGCTGGTCTAATCATCACCCTACTACCAAAGTCCCACTAAACCATGTCCCTGAGCACTAGGTATGAAGGTAGCATGGACCTTTCCTATTCTGGGTTTGTTCACATATGAACATTTGAAGACCAAAGTCATGTGTTTTTCTTTGCCTCTGCAATCATCATACTTAGCTGCCTCCTATGGAGCAAAAGGGTCATGGGGTACATACCGCAAGGTAATCAAAGTTGCACTTTGGGTGATTCTCTAGATGGAACTGTTCAAACTGGATTTCAAACGGGGTTCCTCGGTTTCCTCTGAGCAACCAGTAGCACTCTGAATTGTGATAATATGGCATAGGGTAGTTGGGAGACATGAAGATGCCAGAAGCTGTCATCAAAGTCCCACCACAACCTGATAATGGCAAAGAAATCAAAGCAACATTTAACACTGAAAACAGTGGAGAATTTGAGGTGATGCGTGAGATTCATGATATTTAATTCTTTCATATGCCCTGAATGTCTTGAGTGATAAACCAAAAATCTGCATTAAGACAACAGTAAGTGGAAGGGAGCCAGTGGCACCAATAAATATTAACTATCTAATTCATACACTGCTCCTGTTTGATAGTTACTTTCCAAATAAAAACCTCTTCATTAAATTCTTGCTTACCACTACTTTCCCAAACACCAGTGAAAGCTGATAATATGTTAAATCTAGGGAACAGTATATCCTTCTCATGGAGAAAAACAAAGCCCACAGATCAAGAAAGTTATGTTCTTGATCTAAACAACCTGAACATATGCCGCTATATAATTAGCAGAGAGATTTTATGAGATGGGAAGCAGAAAAGATGTGGGGAAAATGTGAGAAATAAAATACATATGAAAGATCAATGAGATGTGCAAAACGGTTTTATACTTGATATACTTATTTTACCTGCTGATGTGCCATCCCACTCTGCTGAAAATCCCTGTCTTGTGCCAAATATGTCACTTACAAACTTTATCCACAGCTTGTTACCATGAGAGATTATAACAGGAGGCAGGTCTGTACCACAGTATTTTCCAAGAGGAGGAGAAGTTTCATAGCCTCCATCTCTAGAATGACAGAGAATAAAAACCTTGGGTAAAAGAGGGAAAGTGTGAGAAATATTAACACAGCAAAAAAATTGGAATTCTTTCAGGCCTGAGAAAGACTAAACTTGGTTCTTCATCTTCCACAGAAAGACAGCTACTAAATACTGGTAGATCTCACTGTTTGTGGTAAGGGGTCCTACCTCAAGCACTTGCTTGCTGGGTATGTCCAGTATCTAAATTCAGCTGTCAATACACTGACAGACCCAAGAAGTACCTCAAGTGTATTCAATGCTGCAGAAGCAGGACCTTCTCTGTATCCTACAAGGTGGCAGTGAATGGTGTAACCAAAGTAAACTTCTAATTTGAAGAAAAAAAAAACATTCTCACTTCTCACTGTCTCACCTGGCACAAACACAGATAAGCTAATTTATTTTTTAAAATATGTTTATTTGCCACCACACAAACAGGAACCCATTTCTCAGAACTCATATGATGCATATTTTGAAAGATGCATTCACAATTGTTTCTACAGCCAATTATTTCCATCCACAGTCTTTCAATTAAGTAATATTTTCAGTAACATTTTGCAACACTTTAATCAGGATGCACATTCAATGTTCTGTTGTGCTGTACGTATCTCATGGGAATAAAAAAGATGGTAACAATGTGCTTATCAATTGCATTATAATCTTAGCATAAAGATTATATAATTTCATATCAGGCAATCATACTGCAAATACCCTTACAGGTCACTAGGACAATAAGAAGTACATTTATACTTAGATATGTGCCATCTTGATAAGACGTTTCTTAAGTGAACAGTAATACTTTCAGTTGTATTTTCACAGGTTTATCCTTGCTTTTGAGAGAAATTTCTGCTTCGATATTGCAACTCTCAAAGGTCTTTTTTCTTGCCACCCTCCCAGATTAAAGTGCTTGCTGCTATCTCTGGTTACTAGCAGCTGAAGAACTGTGCCAGAAGCTCTTCTCTCTTGCACCTCAGCCCCTGCAGCTGTGGTCAGATGAACATTTTCTTAGTTGACTGAACGTAGTTTATCATAGGATACCTCAGGACAAGAATCCAGAGTGGCCCCTCAACTAAAACTAATCTAGCTACCCCATTTAAGGGTATCAGGTTTGAGGAGACATCTCTTGGAAATCCACTTAGGACAGCAGCAACGTGCTGAGTTACACTTGGTGATGTTCTGGCGCTATCTGAAAACCTAGTTAATACTGTTGGGTTATTCACAGTCACATCAGAGTTAGATCTATGCAATAAATAATTTTTTTCAATTTTTGAGGTGAAAAAAAAAAAAAAAACCTGCTGTAATTCAGGTCAATCCCAAATTAAGGCTGTAACTGTTAAAATAAAGTTAGATTAAACTTAATCTCTGATTGTTTTTTTAAAATGAAACACTTCACTTAGAAAATATTGAAAAAGTCTTTCAGTTTTTCATAACTTTCTCCCGTTTGTATTTACAGCTGAAAACAACCAGCAAGAATTTAGAATCTCGTTCCAACCAATATCTGGTATAATGTTCAAAATTAGTTTTATCGTGGTGTTCTGTGAGGTCACGAAAACTCATGGGACACTCAGAGTCAAAAAACACACTGCACTTCTGCAGATATGATTCATCCAGAGAGCTAGCTCAGGAGGAGAAAAATAGGAGCACTGACAATTCAAAGTGCAAATCCCATACGGCAACACACAGTGCTACTTACTTGGTGCAAGCTGTGTTGTACGCATGCAGCTAACTTTCCTATAAGTTTCCTACCTTCTCCCCCTTGTACTTTTCTCTGTCCTCTAAAATTTAATAGAAATCAACATGTCAATATCCTAAAATTAACAGTGATACCAGTATAGCTCAATATCACAGCTTATGCATGTTCCTAGTGCTACCTCACAGAAAATTGCTCTTTAAAGACTATAATCATAAAACAATATTTCATAAAACAAGCAATAAAGCTCTTTGTTTCTGCTCTGAGGAACAACCAAAATACAGTGAAGGGGAACAGAGTCCCAGAGTCCACACACACTACTTTGGGAAGGTAGCAATTAAAGTTTTCTGATAATGGATAATTCATTTTCACACCTTGACAGCACAGTCATACAGCTGAAACTATAGCTTCCAAATGTGCTTGAGTGGATTTGGATAAACTTGGTGGTTATCAGTAATAAGGAAAACAGAAATAATTAGGCTTGCCTGATTTCTACGTAATCCTCTGTACAACGTTTATTCCCTTCCAAGGTGAAGTTGGTGAAGCGAAGCACAATCTGTCTGTTTATTCCCACTGTGATGGTGTATATGCACTCTGTCCGGACAGGGTAGTTATTTGGATAGTTTGGAGATGTTAGCACACCAGTTTCAGTACTGTAGTTGTGTGAGCACACTTTAAAAAGAACAGAAACAAGTCTGAATTTTAATATCTATATCTAACAGGAAATTTCTATTTCCAACAGACAGAGGAGCAAACATCCTGTGCTCCTGTGCATTATAACACATCCTGGACACATCTTACTGCTGAACGTCATCACTATAAACTAAAAACAGAATCCAGATTTTTCATGGAAATTCTTATATTTGACTTTTTTTCACCTTTTACCAGCACACCATGCCTGTTACAAATAGGCAATGTAAGAGTAGTTCCAGCTGTCAAGTTGGCTTTGACCTAAAATCCAGGTAAGCAGAAAAAATGAAACTGTGAAAGATGCCTTGATCAAAACCAGAGGTAGGATTTCTGAATTTCTGAAGAGCAGTGGTGGTGGAAACTGAATGTATCCCCTAGCTACAAGGGGACAGACACTACGTTGTTCTTAGGCATTCCCCACAATTAGACCTGGGAGATGGGGATTTTGTGTCTTAATTTCTTTTCCCATTTTCAGGGCCATAAGGGGCAGTCACCTGGAAATAGCATAATCCTTAGATAGTGAGGTCAAAGCTGTTCTACTTAAAGCCTGATTGGACTGCTGGAGAAGCATCATGGTATTATGAGCTGGAAAGAGGAAAATAGAGTGCACTGATACTGAGCCAGAACCTGAGCAATAATTAAAAAATAAAAAATAAAAAGTTCTTTGAAAACACACATAAAGACTAGAATTAAAAATATCTTCTATAAAATAGTACAGGAGACTTATTTTGGAAAGAACAATTGTCATATATTGTCATATAAGGTTGGTCATTTCCATGTCTGCTTTCTGTCCTAACTAGCAAAACTTTTCTTTTCTTTTCTTTTCTTTTCTTTTTTTCTGGCATTTAAAATAATGGGTAGAAGGGATGATCTTTGAAAAAAAAAAAAAAAAAAAAAAGTGTTGGTTTTTTTTTGCATTCTTGGTCACCTGGAAGGCCTCTTTTGTAAACGCTTTCTGTGGAATAAATGCCCTCAAAGCAAGACACCAGACACAGGTTCCTAATTCATCACAAGATGGACAAAGAAACATGCTATAGGAACAGGCCACTAACTTTCTGCCATTGAGCTGTACTTTGGTAATTGACAAGTCAAAAAGTTTTCATGTACTAGTTCACCTAAAATCCTGATCTGTTAAACTCTTTATCTAGAATTGTAGTTGTTTGTGTTTTATATTATAATATGCTTTAATATATTCATGCAACTATCATGTCAGTCTTTGGCATGTTAAAAACATTGTGATGGTTTATAAATTCTTATAATACACTTGCTGTGCTGCCACCTCCCATGGCGTTTCATCATATGCATCATCAAACCTCTGATCCTTAAGTCATAGGATTTAAGAACCCTGCCTGCAGAGTTAGAAATCTGACTTTAAAGTGTGAACCCAGACTTTTCCTAAAGACTCTTTAGACAGAAAGTAATAAAAAAATACACTGAAAAGATGTGTTATTTATTAGGTTACTTATTTCTAAATAATTATACCTTCTGATTTTGGAAGGGTGGGTGCCTGACTTAGAGCACTTAATGCATAGAGGGATTGCAATACTGCTATTCTTTATTCACTCAGAGGCTGAGATCATGAATACCATCTTTCAGCCTGCAGAATATTAAAATTGATGTACTAGATAAGGGCCCTTAGGGTAAAATTAGCAATAAGGAAGCCAAATTATTTTTATCAGCCCTTTTAAGAATAGTTTCCACAGAATTATCAAGGTTCCCTCCCTCACCAATGTTTGCTTTCTTGGGAGTAATCCATACAAAAATTCATAACCAAAGCATGCTAAGTTTAAACTGGATGCTGTGTTCTGCTCCACACTTTACATAACAATCTTCACTATGATCTAAGAGGGATAAATATAGATGGCCTCAAGTTGTGCCAAGGGAGGTTTAGGTTGGAAATGAGGAGACATTTCTTCTCAGAAGGAGCAGTCAGGCATTGGAATGTGTTGCCCAGGGAGGTGGCGGCATCACCGTCCCTGTGGGTGCTCAAGGAAAGGTTGTACATGGTGCTTAGGGACATGGTTTAGTGGGTGGCATTGGTGATAGGGGGAAGGTTGATCGTGGAGGCCTCTTCCAACCTTTATGATTCAATGACTGTATGATGGAACAGTGACTGCCTTAGAAATGTCAGACCTCTGGCTACAGTGAAGTAAATCCAAATGTAAACTGCACATACACTGCTATGAAGATTAGGAAAAGCATAAATGAAGCCACATTTTGTGTCAGCCAACACTCTTCTGTTAAATGGATTAATCTGTTGCATTCTTGTTGTCAGCAAGAGAGCTGGCACTCGTGTTTGCAACCACCTCACTAACACAGCAGTTAGGGCTGTGCTTGTGCAGTCATAGTTCCCCCAGTGAAAGCTGTTAGCAAAGTTAGCAGGTAAAAAGAACTTTGAATCCTCTGCCAAAGTTCAGAATGCATTCTAACTCCATAATGTGCTTACGATATGCCTGGAAAATATACAAATTCAGTTTAGTTTGAAGATAGTTATTGCAGCAAATGCAAATCAGAAGAAAGCAAGTGTCATGGACAATTGCACGTCTTGCTTTGCCAGCATGTGAAGTTTCAAAAGCTATTCAATCTGCTTTCTGATTTTGGTACTGAATGTTTGCTCTTCTGGAAAGAAGAAAAAAAAAAGCCTTAAATGCCAGTTCTTGTAGCAATCACTCATGCAGTCATGCACAGTGCAGAAAATTATAACCATGTCTTTCCTATAAAGAGATATTCATCAGTTGCCACAATTCTAATTAATCGAAAAGAAATATATAGTGTCAGAAGTAAAATGGCACTTTTCTTTCAATCCCACTCTGCTAAAGGAAAATGCAGATTCCTAACAATTGGACCCTTATGTAACATAATGCATCTTTAGGGAAAAAAAAGGGAAGAAACTATCACATGAAATATATCCCTCTCCACAGGCAATGAAAAACACCTCAGGGCCTTCTGTAACTGCTGCTGGCAGATATAACAGGCTTAATTTTTACCAAGACGACACACAAAGATCCTTTGTAGTGTTTCAGACCCAAACTTCTCAAAAACACTAGGTACAGTTGTTCAAAAAGAATCTCCAGCTCTCTCCTGCTTATCTACACATAAACAGACATCCTGTACAGTCATACACACACATATAGGCCTATATGTGCAGACTAATAACACGATCAAACATAACCAGTGGCCTAACAAGCTGCCAGTTGCCAACTGATTGAGACTTTTTCCTCAGGGTGAGCTAAGCAGATGCCTAAGAGGTGTGCAGGAGTCCAGCTTGTTTTTTTTTTGTCTTAGCTCAGCCTCATTCAACCATGCCCTGTCTATGTGCATGCACGTATTTGTCAGACATTACTTTCCATTCATGCCTTTGCTCATTCAGCTGAAGAGAAAAGCCAAGCAAGCTCCTGATAATTACTGGGTTTGGTCAGCACAACGTGAACTGAGATCTCAAACTGTACTCAGCTATCAGTAAAGACACACAAATCTATCACCTTGAGGTACACTTTTAAGTCCACGGGTTCACAAATACTTTTCTTTCTTCTCAAACTAGCTCCTGCAGTAACTCATGGTCAGCTATCATATATCACACAATTAAGCTATCACACAATTAAGCCAAGTTATTGGACTTGATTAATCGTACCATTTACAATTCAGACTGATAAGAAGGAAAAGTCTTACTTTTCACCAAAGCCAGAGAAATAACAACAAAAATAATAAAAAGAATAGTAAATAGGAATAAAAAATGTATCAGGAGGGCAATCTACTTAAAGACCTGTTAACACTGGCTTTTCTCAGAAAAATATTTTAAATAAAGCCTCTTCAATGGAAAACAAAACAAAACAAACAAACAAAACACCATAAAGCAAAACAAGTACCCATTGATTAGTGAAGAAGTCAAGAACAATGAAATACATACACTAACTCTAATCTCATTTCCATTGAAAAATTGTGGTCTCATTATTTCAGGACCTGAGTAACACTTCCAGTAAAGAATTTCAAAGACTTTTCAGACTTCCTTTCAAAGATTTTTCAATAATTTCACATGGGTTCTTGTGGCTTGGTCAGACAAGGTATGCAAAAGAAAACCCAAAAATCTATCATAATACTTATACAGCTGTTGTTACACTTATCTATATGGTATTTGAGTCCTGGACTCTAGGAGATAGATCTTAATTTACCTTGGTTTCCATGTGAATTCCCCCTCTAAAGACAGAATGAGGTACAGACAGTTTAAGTGGGAAATATACACTTTAAACAACTGAGTATCATGCCAAATATGTCCATATTTGACTGGAAGATGTCCATTTGTATTCCTGCCATATGAGCTATTCACAGCTACTGGCAGACTGCTAAAACTGTTGTCTGTATTTTATGGACCATGGCCATGGATGTATCTCATGGCATTCAATTTTTTTGACAAGAAAATATAGCTTTACAATTATTTTCAGGCTACTCTTCAACTAATTAATGTATCACAGATAAAGCATACTAAGATATATAGAGAAGAAACTTAGTTTTGTTTTAAAAAACAACAACAACAACAACAAACAAAGCAAACAAACAAACAACAGAAACTTTTTCCACTCATATATATCCTCTTTTTTGGTCTTTTTCTCTCTCTCTTTTTTTTTTTTTTTTTTTTTTTTTTTTTTTTGGGGGGGTGCTGTATGTGATAATGCTGTCCATCTTTTCAATAGCTCATTCTCTGCAAAATAACTCCAGGCAAAGGCCTATTGAAACATCTAATATGAAACAGAACAGCTTTGACCAGTTCTGATATTGGTTACACTGTAGTTGGCTAAGAAAACATAGCTCAAAAAATATGAAGGCTTCTTACTGCACAAGGAACATTATTAGAACCATATTTTTCTTAGCAGAAAATAGACAGCAAATGTAAAGAAAATAAAGAAAAAAAAATCCATAGCTTTGGTAAAACTCTCAGATATGATTATGCTCAGCAATTTGCCACTTCAGTGTAACTGAATATATGTAAGATGAATAGCAAGCCTAAAAATCTCACAGCGGGAAACCTCAACTTGATACAATTTCACGGCAGTGGGGAGTTACTTCTCACAGTAAAGCCCACATGCATATATTTGCCTTCAAAATTTGCAGCTTCAAAACCCTTTATTCTTAATCAAAAAAGAATGTTAGCAGTCCAGTATTTATGACTTTACAGTTCTACTATGCTTGTGCTGAGACCAAAAGAGAGATCTCTGTAAAGAAAAGCAAGTGTAGTTTCCACTTCTAGATAGGGCTATTAGTTTCAGTTTCAGTGTTTATTGAAAAACAAACAAACAAACAAACAAACAAAACAATTATTCTAGAGAACATAGTTCTGGGTCTGAGTGAGAATAAATTGAGAATTAGCCCTTTTGCAATACTTCTCATCAAAGGCCCTGTTTAGCTGAAGAGTAGTCAGGATATTTAATTAAATAAGGGGAAAGAAAGAATTAATTATGGGGCAAGAAAATTATGGGGAAAGATTCATCCAAAAATCATATCTGTTGCTAAAAGACTGAATTAAGACATTTTATAGTTCTTATATATAAAGTTTTAATACAGTTTCTAGTTGTTAATAGTATTGAAGAGAAAACAGCTTTTCATTTTTAAGGCATAGTTTAAAACCATTCTACGAACAATATTGGTACATTTTGAACCTCACATGATGCATATAGCAGTGCTTTGGATGAAAAACTAGAAATTCCAGGCATCATCGTGGTGGTAAAGGAGGGGATATGGAAGAAAAGAAGCAGAGTAGAGAAGGTGAAAAGAAAATCTTGGTGTTCATCAGCACCAAGATAACTAACAAAATCAGAGAAACAGAAAATTAACAGAGACAGAAATATAGATGTATGCTGAGTAGAAAACATTTTGGTCTTGATAAACTGTGAGACAAGTTACTATGGGAACTATTAGGAAAGAATTGAACTACCTGTGAAATATTAACTTGAGGTAAGGTAAAGGAAAAAATGAAAAAATATGACAGTAACAAGCAACCGAATCACATTTACAGAAGCCATGGTTAGCAGCTGCAAAAACAGGACAGCAAAAATACCTTCTTTACTAGGTAGATAATTTCACAATTTTTCAGTAGTAAGCACTCAGAGTTTTCAAACTACAGAATCTTTTTGGAAAGTTTTTTCAAAGCTCAACTTGGTTTTGGCCTATTATTTTCCAATAAACAAAAGGCTCCTCCTTGAAATATTTCTTATTTTATCTTTATTGTTTTTACTGACCTTCTGGTTTCCATGCCAGATAACTCAAGTATAAATGAGGGCAGCTGAAAAAATGGATTATTTGGATTTATAAGTAATCTGTAATGAATGAAAACACAGTGGCAAAATCTGTACTGGTCTCGCCTACACACATGCTTGAGAGATGAAATAATAGCCAAATTGCCCAAGCTGTCACCAAAAAAGCAGTTATTTTTTACAAGGCAGAAACTGGAAAATTTGTTGTTTTTAAATAGTTTGGAGAAACTCAGGAAGGAGGTAAAATAAAATAATTAAAGTTACTAAGAGCAAAAACGATCAGTCATTGGTAGTTATTACCATGAAGATGAGTACTATGAATTTGTGTTATTCATCTAATTAATCCCCTATTAGCTTGCACACATATACACACATGCACAAACCAGAGAGAACCTGGTTAGTGATGGGTACATGAGTAATCCAGGTATAAATATATTCTCATTCTTACTTTTGTTCATTGTCCCACTCTATTGTGGTACATTTCTGCTAGGCAGAATCTTTCTCTTTACTTGCACATATCCCCTTCTGCTTCAAATCTGTGCTTCATAGTGAGATCAATAGCAGACATATGTCTATGAAACTGGTATTTTACAGTTTTTCACCAGTAGGCTGCTTGTTCAAGTGCAGCGCAGTCACTACTAAAAAAGCTCTCAGTGCTGGAGAGACATGCAAACACTGGTACAGGTTTGGTGAGTTCAGCACAGTTTGAAAACACAGATGTTCCCACCCTGGAAAGCCTTCAAATCAATTACACTTCTATGTAATTTCTCTGTTCTTCTCTGCTTTAAAGAACTAAGAGAATGAACAGCCATTCTTCTCTTCGACAGTCTTTTCCCCACATATGTACATCTTTGCCCCATAAAAGCAGATACTTAAAGAATAGACTTAAGGCATAACAGGAGCGTGTTGGAGACTGAAAAGTTGTAATCTGTTTTAATGAAAAGAAAAAGAAAAGAAAAGAAAAGAAAAGAAAAGAAAAGAAAAGAAAAGAA